>LR738714.1:751341661-751486954 GCA_902687465.1 Secale cereale
CCGCCATTCTGGAAGGGGCCATCACCACCGCCACCACCATGCGGATAGGGAGCGCCGCCACCGCCACCGCCGTTCTGGAAGTGGGCGCCGCCGCTGCCACCTGGACCGCCACGATAGCGCCCACTGCCAGCACCCTTGGGAGGGTTCTGAGAGGGTTTGGGAGGCCCGCGACCGCGATAGGCGGCATTGGCAGATGACTTGAAGGCGCCAGGACCAGTTCCTTGGAACAGCTCGATGCGCTGATCGAAGTTGGAGATCATGCCAAAAAGCTCGTCGGTGGAGACATGATGAACGCGCACATCAAGCGCAGAGATGATGGGCTGATATTCCATGTCGAGACCGGCAATGATGAAGGAGATGAGTTCATCTTCGCCGATGGGTTTTCCTGCGGCTGCGAGTTCATCAGACAGCGCCCGCATCTGCCCAAAGTAGGCGGCGGCGCTGAGGGAACCCTTCTGGGCGTTTGAGAGGGCAATACGGCAGTTGTTGATGCGAGACATGGACTGTGCAGAGAACATGTTTTCTAGGGCAGACCAGATGGCATGAGAAGTCTCGAGGGAAGCAACTTGCACCAGGACTTCTTTGGAAAGGTAGCGGAGCAAGTAGGCTACGATTTGTTGATCTTGGATGAGCCACGGGGTGTGGGCAGGGTTCGGACCAATCTGATCTTTTCCGTCTGAGGATTTGGTGGTGATGGTTCTAGGTGGCTCAGGTGTGGTTTCATCAAGGTACCCATATAGCCCGGCTCCCATGATCTGGGAGCAAGCTTGGGCTCGCCAGAGAATGTAATTGGTACGTGTGAGAGGCTCGGAGATGGTGTTGTTTAGGCCGGTGGAGATGAGTTGGCTGGAGGAGGTGGACATGGCGCCGGAGATGGGAAGGATGGGGGCGAAAAAGTTTTTGTTGTGGGCGATAGGATGGAGATGATGATCGCTAGATGAGGAAGAGGGAGGCTCTGATTACCATGTTAGTTTGTGTAAGCGTCTCTACCCTCATACAGAGGGCCGCGTGATGTTTATATTGATTGGGAGAGACCCATCTCTCATAGGTTACAACCGAAGAGATATTACAGGAGGGATAAGAGAGAATAACAAGATAAAGATCCTACTCCTATAACAGCCACCTTGGCGCACAAGGCAGCCAACACGTGACAGAGTTACATGTTTAACAACTGCAGGTGGGGGCGCGCCTGCAAAACGGCGAAATTAGCACCCCAGGTGCCCCAGGTTCCTGGGTTTGGGCTGGGGCTGCCGGCGTTGATTTTTGCTTCATCCGACCAAAAAGGAGACTTTGGGAGCACAAGTGGGAATATTTTTATCTGCCGGCGCCCAAAAACATGCTTTGGGCTTTCTGGGGCCGGCTGGAGATGGTCTTAGTACTCCCTCTGTCCGGGTTTATTAGGCCTAAAGACAACTTCTATTAGACCAAGACACATAGTAATTTGCTTACATTAATTCTTTCATTCCACTCTCAATGCACTCTCTCACATGCATGCAACCAATAAAAATGCACGGATGAAGTGTATTAATTTCTCAGCCATGGTACCAACAATAATGCCTTTCAATGCAACCAATGAAATGGTTGCATGCATGCACCTTTCCAAGCGAGGCCTTATAAAAAGGGACATGCTTGTGATGCTGAGAGGCGTAATAAATCCGGATGGAGGGAGTAGTCCGTTGTCTTGATTTAGCTGCGCGAAACCATTTTTCACATCTCTTAATCACCAGTCAAATGGAATCCAGAGAGACAGGGAGAATCTGCAGGTTGCACGGAAGTTGTTGAACATGCAGCGTTCACTCGGTCCAGCTAGCTAGCTCTCCATTTCAGTTCAGATTCAGAATACTATTGTAAACATTTTCTACACCGACGCGCCGCCGATGGCTGAGCAGTAGGCGGCCGCGCTACTATGGGTACTGCTTTGTGCCTGGCGGTGCTGCTACTGCTGCTTGTCAATGCTCCGGCATGGGAGGGGGCGGACGACGACGAGCAGCTGCTGGAGCGGTTCAAGGAGGCGGTACGGAACCGCGGGGAGCTTGGGAGATGGACCCGCGGCGACGGCGCCTGCAGATTCCCCGGGGCGGCGTGCGTCAAGGGAGGGAGGAGCCTCGTTGCGCTGTCCCTGGCAGGAGTGCCACTCGACGTCGATTTCCGCGCCGTCGCCGGCACACTGCTGCAGCTGGGTGATGCCGAGGTCGTCAGCCTGCGAGGTGTCAACGTCAGCGGCTTGCTCGCCAGCGGCGGCGGCGCCGGAGGGTGGAGCTGCGGCCAGAAGCTGGCTCGGCTGGACTTGTCCGGGAACATCATGCTGGGTGGATCTGTTGCCGACGCCCGCGCGCTCGCCGCCGCGTGCGACGGGCTGCAGGAGTTGAACCTGTCTGGTAACGCGCTTGTTGGCGGCGGCGATGGAGGCCGGAAGGGAGATGGCGGGGACATTTTCGCTCGGCTGGATATCCTTGACCCGTCGGACAACAAAATCACCGGCGACGGTGACCTCAGCTGGATGGGTGGCGTCCGCCGGCTGAACCTCGCCTGGAACAAAATCTCCGGGCCACTCCCGGTCCCGGTGTTCGTCAATTTCTCCAGAATGGAGTCGCTTGATCTGTCCGGAAATTTAATCTCCGGCGAGGCGCTGCCCGGGGTCCTGTCCGGCTGCACTGCTCTTATTTCGCTCAACCTCTCCAGCAACCACCTGAAGGGCGCTTTCCCGCCGGACATCGTGCTGCTCACGTCGCTCTCCTACCTCAACCTGTCCAACAACAACTTTAATATGATAAGCAGATGTCCGCGACGAACAGCAACTTTAATATTTCCTGCCGGACATCGTGCTGCTCACGGCTGAAGATGTCCGCGACGAACATCAATCGAGGGCGGCAATACGTATACTTGGGCAACGATAAGCAGAGTAGCAAATGTCGTGGCACGGCGAGACTACTTGAGTTTGCCGGCATCCGTTCTGCGTCTCTAACCCAAATGGCTATTACTAGGTTGTGCAACTTCACAGTGAGGTACATGGGCAGCACAGAGTTCAGCTTCAATCGCAATGGCTCCATTATATTATTGGACTTGTCCTTCAACCAGCTCAACTCCGAGATCCCCAAGGAACTTGGGAAGATGTGCCATCTGGTGATTATGAATCTTGGGCATAATTTACTTTCTGGTGCCATTCCAGCTGAGCTTGGAGGTTCCAAGAAACTGGCTATGCTTTACCTGTCACACAACCAGTTGGAAGGCCCAATCCCCACTTCATTTTCGATGCTATCATTGTCGGAGATTGATCTATCATACAATAGACTGAATGGATCAATACCTTGCTCGGATCCCTCGCCACTTTCCCGGAGAGCCAGTATGTGCACAACTCCAGGTTGTGCGGCTTCCCTCTGCCTCCATGCCAACTACTCGTATTTTCGAAACACCAAGGCGAGTCTCACTCCACCTCCAGTAATAAGTACCATTTGCTAAAGATCCTACTCCCAACTATCACACTAGTCTTTGTCATTATTACTATTGTCATATCCTACCCATCGATGAGAAACAAACTCAAGAAAAGTATGATCATAGCGTCCGATGATCTGACAGATCTAGCAAGCCATCAGATAGTCTCCCACCTTGAGCTTGTTAATGCCACCGATAATTTCAGTGAAGATAACTTGTTGGGATCTAGAGGCTGTGGAAAGGTATTTAAGGGACAACTGAGCACCGGTTTAGTGGTTGCAATAAAGGTTCTTGACATGCAGTCCAAGTGTGCCATTAGAAGCTTCGACGCCGAGTGCCGTGTGCTTCGCAAGGCGCGGCACCGCAACCTGATATGGATAATCAACACTTGTTCTAACTTGGATTTCAGAGCGTTGGTGTGATGGCCTGGCTTATTAGGGATGATAGACTACTCATATCAATAAGGAATTCCTTCTTTTCCGGGAGCCCATTCGGATAGAACTCCAAAGTTAAGCATGCTCAGCTTGGAGTAGTTTCAAGATGGGTGACCGACCTGGAAGTTGCTCCCTGGTGCGCACGAGTGAGGACAAAGTGCGCAGAAAAGACTAGTATTGATATGTGAGGCCAGTCTAGATCCCGCCAGGAGTAACGACCACCGGCGGGTGTGTCCTGGGCATTACAAGTTGGTATCAGAGCCGACCCTCGCGGTTACACGGATGTTTGCGGACAGTTTGCAGTCATGTTGTGCATGATGTTTGTGACCCGTCGTGGCACACGGCATGGCACATGTGCTGTCCTGGAAGCACAGACGGTTGTGCCAAGAGGGAACGTTCCTGTGGCCCGACGAGGACGTCGGTTCCTCTGAGTGAGGGTGTATGTGATGGCCTGGCTTATTAGGGATGATAGACTACTCATATCAATAAGGAATTCCTTCTTTTCCGGGAGCCCATTCGGATAGAACTCCAAAGTTAAGCGTGCTCAGCTTGGAGTAGTTTCAAGATGGGTGACCGACCGGGAAGTTGCTCCCGGGTGCGCACGAGTGAGGACAAAGTGCGCAGAAAAGACTAGTATTGATATGTGAGGCCAGTCTAGATCCCGCCAGGAGTAACGACCACCGGCGGGTGTGTCCGGGGCATTACAGTTGGTGCTGCAGTACATGCCCAGTGGCAACTTAGAGACACTGCTTCACTACTCACAAGGGGGCGAACGACTTTTCGGGCTTCGCGAGAGGTTGGGAATTATGCTCGATGTGGCAGTGGCAATGGAATATTTACACCATGATTACCATGAAATTGTTTTACATTGCGACTTGAAGCCGAGCAATGTGTTGTTTGATGAGAACATGATTGCGCATGTGGCAGATTTTGGCATTGCAAGACTACTAGAAATTGATGATAGCTCTGTATTCTGGATGAGCATGCATGGCACAACTGGCTACATGTCACCAGGTACTTAATTAGTTCTCCCTCCGTCCGAAAATACTTGTCATCAAAATGAACAAAAATGGATGTATCTAGAACAAAAATATATCTAGATGCATTCCCTTTTATTCAGTTTGATGACAAGTATTTTCGGACGGAGGGAGTACTGATTATCTTGCTCA
The DNA here is from genome assembly GCA_902687465.1 of Secale cereale. Classification (NCBI taxonomy): domain Eukaryota; kingdom Viridiplantae; phylum Streptophyta; class Magnoliopsida; order Poales; family Poaceae; genus Secale; species Secale cereale. Next base: position 751,346,697 of record LR738714.1, read on the forward strand.
TTGTACCAATTTCTTGTTAAGCCATTGATTAACTGTTATTGGTCATTCATGTTTGAATTTTTATTTATCCTTTCCTTTTTCACAGAGTATGGGTCATATGGGAAAGCATCACAAAAGAGCGATGTATTCAGCTGCGGAATCATGCTCCTTGAAGTCTTCAGTGGAAAGAGGCCAACAGATGCTATGTTTGTTGGAGAACGGAGCCTTAGACGCTGGTTTCACCAGTTGTTTCAGGCAGATCAGCTTGTCCATGCATTGGAATTGGATAGACGGCTACTGCAATGCTCCGACATGGACATTGGATTTCTTGCGTCAATACTGGAGGTTGGTTTCCTCTGCTCCAGTGACTCACCTGCTGATAGGATAACGATGAGTGATGTGGTCTTGAGGCTGAAGAAGATCGAAACAGAGTATGCTAAAATTACAGCATCTAAATCATTAAGTGCGTCACAATGATTGGCCGCCCTTGCTTCATGGTCACATGCAGGACCGTTCTGGAGAAAGAAAAAGAAAAGGAGCGAACAATAAAATTTCGATATACTTGGTGGCGTTTCTTTGAAATATTCATTTCTTGTAGGTTATTTTCCGGGCCACTACAGTAATCCTTATGTGGTCGCTACTCACTCAGACGGAGGCCAGGGAGCGTTTGGTTACTGGATCTATCCGATGAGAGACGGTAACACGGGCTATCTTCAACCGGTTTGGATGACGGTCATGTAATAGGATAGGTGTTTAGTGTCCTATCTTAATTTGCCTGCCGGTTGTGGTTGTCCTGTTTTTTTGTGTTCATGCTCTTTGTGAGCCTTTTTCCATATGTGAGACCTGAAGAACTTTTGTTTGAACCTTTTGATTATCAATAATATGGTTGTATGCATCGTTCTGATGCAGAGGCCGGGGGCAAACCCCCTTTTCGAAAAGAAATAAACTTGGTGGCGTTTCTTTGTTTTTGGGTCAACACAACGATTCGCTACCGACTTTGGAGCTAAATTTGTGTATTCTAGGTGTGTGCAACCTAGTTCATCATAGGTGTCCTTTTTCTTCATTTCAGAGTGTATTATCAAAATTTATGAAAGCAGTATGGCATGATTTCTAAAGCGTTTGGATGTTCATAAACTTGCACACCTACTATTGTATTGAAGGCATGAAGTAGTATCACTTTCTTTTCTAGTTCACCTCATTGCTCTTACCTCTCACAGTGGCAAATGAAAAAAAAACATGTCCTTGTCTAAATCCTCATCGTAATTATCATAGTTCAAAACTTCAATCCATAGCTTTGCTTCAGGGCCACATGACATACACAACCATTCTTGAGAAAGAAAAAAGAAAAGGGGCGAGCAATATATAATTTGGACACAGGCTGTAGCACTTGTTTTCTACATCAGGCTGTCGCACTTTGCTTATTCAACACAACGATTTGCAACCAGTTTTGGAACTTAAATTTTGTGTGTCATTCTGCCACGTGTGCTTTCGTACTGCGTGAAAAGAAACACAAAATGTTCACAGAGAAGTCGGCATGATGTCGATCATAATTAAACCTAGAAAACAGGGGTATAGTTTATCTCTTACGGAGGACAACAGGATCGGTCAATTTGTGCATGTCATTCATATAAGCCAATGTGGCCGTATGCATTGCCCAGATGCAGAGGCTGGGGGTCATCCTCATTTTCTAAAAAAATCATATAAGCCGATATTTCGGTTGTACAATCAGGAAAATTGCCACTGTATGTCATATAGTAGTCTGCTGGAAAAACGGACTGAATTTGCAGGACAAGGCGTATGATAAACCAGCATTTTTTGGATAAAGAACATTTCATTCAATTGATATATCGAGGTGATACAACCGCATTGAAGAATGTCCGGCCTCTGCATAGCGCGATGCACACAGCCAACATGTCCAACAAAGCTAAAAATAAATATCGTTTTGCAGCAAATGTAAATCAGTCCAGCCTAGGGAGGGGCAAATCCTATCCGGAGATTACCCCGCCATCCATGTTGGGAGAAAACCTCCTTGGCTGTATGCTCTAGCCGTGTAGACACCATCACAAAAAGGTTTCGGTCCTCCGGCCTCTGCAGGATAGACCACGTACGGAGCCATCGCGTACACTCATGGATAACCTGCACAGGAGATGAAACACATTTATTATTAAAAATCACATCATTTCTGGTAAGCCACGGTGCCCAACATAAGGCATGCAGCCGCTCCCACGAGTTGATGTGCAGAAAATTGTTTATCAATACCCCGCACCCAATTGCCGAACATGTTACACGCACTACGTGGGGATATAGATTTAAAGCTACTTGAACTATGGCCCTCACTACACGAGTAAACTTACACTCAAAAAATAAGTGTTTGATGGACTCGTCATGTTGGCAAAAGACACATGTCTTCTACCTTGCCAGTTGCATCGTGCCAGGTTATCTCTAGTTAAGATGAACCCTCTGTTTAGAAACTAGAGGAATATCTTCACTCTTAGGGGAATTTTGAGCTTCCACACTTTCTTGTTGTCAACCGGAACATCAATGTGGGTCATTGCATCATACAAGGATTTGACTGAAAAAGTACCGTTCTGATGCAAATTTCATCGGAACTTGTCTGGTTCGCCTGACAGCTCAATGGCTTCCAGATGATTGAGTAATTCATTCCATTCTATCAGACGAGACCCAATAAGGTCCCTACGGAAAGAAATATCAGTGTTTTCTTGTCCCGATACTTGTTTGATTGTGACGAATTTATGTCTGACGATCCTATACAAGCTAGGGTATTGCACCATAAGTGGAGTGGCCCCGAGCCAGGTGTGCTCCCAGAATCGAACCTGGGAGCCATCCCTAACCGAGAAAGTACCAAACTGAAAAAATAATTCCTTAGCCTTCATCACGCCACTCCAAAAATGTGAATCACCGAGTTTCCAATGAACTTGAGAAATGGCTTTGGACCCCACGTACTTGTTACGAATGATTTCCTGCCATACTCCATTCTCAGTGAGTAGTTTGTATACCCATTTACTCAAGAGAGCGATGTTTTTAATCTCAAGATCCTGAATTCCAAGGCCCCCTTGACTTTTAGGTCGGCACAATATACTCCACCTAGCCAGCCGATATTTCTTGGATTCATTATCACATTGCCAAAAAAATCTAGATCTAAAATAATCGAGACGTTGTAGAACCCCTTTTGGTAAGTGGAAGAATGATAAACCCGCATAATGCTTTACAGAGGGGAAAGTGTCGATGTATCAGTACAAGGGAAAGGAAAAATAAACTTGGTTTCTACAGATGATGCCAGATCATTAAACCCTCCACAAACGGAAGAGCAGCAGATTTATTACAGATTTCAGTCCGCTGACAACACATCGCCTGAATGTGAAGTAAAAATGTCATCAAATAAGGCATACTATACAATATAACCACCACAGCACAAAACATCAAAGAAGAAACGTTGTTTAATGCAGTCCTTGTTGCTTCAATCCTTCTTCTGGATCCTGAGCGTGATAGGAGCACTTGCTTGATCCGCTCTCTGATTTCGGCGTCAATCAGATTACCATCGCTGTCAAACTTGGGCGGCTGCTGAAATATGCTTGGACGAACAGCTCTGGCTTGTTGATGAAATGAAGATCTAAGAACACCCCGACCAGCCGGAGATGGTACTGTGATCTACCTCCTCCAAAGCCACCTCCCGCGCTGACAATCTCAAGCTGCATAATAACTGAATTTTTCAGGTTAGCTATTTGTCCTTTTGCTCCAGAGTCCAGACAATCGGTGAACTATTTCTTTTATTTCGCATGTAAACTAAGCATGGTATTCCACCGTGCCTGGTATATATGGATGTACCAGCACATTATAAAATTATTGATTATGACAATTTTTCAGAATTCCAATTTAATGTCCCTGGAAATAGCCTCTTGCAGAAATGCAGGGAAAGGCTGCGTACAATAGACTTAAGCGGGAGCTACATGCACCGGGTTGCCCTTCTTCTTCAATTTAATGTCCCAGATACTGGTTCAAGCACTAATGGCTCAATCTGGCTGCGCATTCAGGAATGTTGTATAAGAGTGTATTAGGTTCAATAACTTGGTCAGGTTCATGGAAAAAGGCACATCAAAGAGGGTAAACAGCAAGATAACTTGATGAGAACCCTTGCAAGGATCAATCAAAATAGGGGCAACCACTTCCAATTAATAGTACTGAACAAAGTTTTACAGTGAGTGTGAGTAGTTCACAACAACATAGTCTGAGGATATCTGGCAACTACCGCGGTCGGTGCCGTGAAGGGTCGAGGGTGATGGGTGAGAGAGAGCGTGGCGACTCGGGAGGCGGCTCCTTAGGCGTCGGGGGAGGGATCTCCCCAGCGGCGGAGGATGGCTGGGTGGAGGTCCAGGCCGGCGAGGGGCGTCCGCGGCGGTGTGCTCCGCCTGGTGGCTGGTCCCCCGGCCCGTCTCCCTCCGGCAGCAGGTTCTGGGCGGTGGCGGAGGTCGACTCCGACGAAGACGAGGACGAAGAGGCAAGCGAGGTAAGTGTTGATGGTGCGCCGAGGGCGCGCGCAGCGTGCTCGCTGGGTGATGGCTTCTCGCCCCTCGTTGGTTACCCCAAGTGGAAGGTTTGAGATGCAGTGTAGCGGAAGTTTTCCCTAGGCAAAGATACCAAGGATCGATTTCCCCTGAGACTCCCAGTTTCAACAAGAAGGTGTCAACTCCTAACGGCGCCAGATATTAGCAATCAACGTGGACCTGCACACAGATACAGATAACTTTGCTCCCAACGAGTACAGAGAGGTTGTCAATCCCTCCGGCCTTGTCGTTTACAAAGATTCAAACGCAAGTGATAATAGTGATAGGTTTTGCTGCAATAGTAAGTAAAAAGCGGAAAGTAAATAGCGGATGTGATCAGTGATGGTAGTATGGACCGGGGTCCCATGATGTTCACTAGTGATGTCTCTCTTCCAAAAGGCGATAAAACAACCATGTGAGGTAAACGAATTACAGTTAGGCAATTGACAGAATTATGTGCGCAAACCAATGCTAACTATGTTACAAGAAAGGTAGAGGTTCAAAGCATGGGCGGTACGCCAAGGCAAGTAGACCGAAATCCATCTGCATCTACTACTAATCATCCACCTTGAGATATCTATCCAGAACATCTCGCTGGTATTAAGTTGCGAGTCCCACCCATAGTGTAAACTCAAAGCAACAAACAACTGCATTAAAAGAACTTTGCGTAAAGTAAACAATCCTTGCACCCGCGGGCACAAGCACCGTTGTTTTCCCCCTTGTGGCAACATCACATCCCCTAGACTCATGTTTCTGTCACTCAAGCTAGTCATCGAGGGGCATGAACCCACAATCAAGCATAACGTTCCCTCTTGGAGTCACTACCTACTACTTGGCCAAAGAAATAAATAACAACGGAGAACATGCAAGAATTACTTACGAACATAAATATAAAAGAGGTAGATCAAATATGTTACTCAAACACAATCTGAACATAATCTCACAATCCATCGGATCCCAGCAAACTCAACATAGCAACAGCATAAGGATTACATATGTGCCTCGATCATGTAGGGCAGCTCACGAGGACTAATTAGTGAAGCACAAGAACGGGAGGAGAACATCACATAGCTACTGGTCATGGACCCATGGTCCAAGGGAGAATACTCACAACTCATCCGGGAGGCGTCCATGGTGGTGGAGAGGCTCCCGGTGGTGATCCTCCCCTCCGGCAGGGTGCCGGTAAGAGTTCTCCTGGTGCTCCCGATCTTGGAAGCGCGGCGGCGGCGGAACAGAGATGCGATCGCGAAAAAGGGTTCCCGTCTCGAGGGTTTTGGGACACGATATAAATATATGCCAAAGGGGGGCATCAGCGGAGGCCTGGGGGGCCCAGGCGCGCCCCCAGCGCGGCCAGGAGGGGGGCCGCGCCACTAGGGCGCCTGGAGCCCTGGTGGCCCCCCTGCGGCTGTACTTTGGCTACCGGGAAGCTTCTGGAACGCTGATTTTTTATATAATTTTTCCGGGATTTTTCTGGCAATTTTCGTAATGGGAAAACCTGAAATACAAAAACAGCAGAAAACAGAAACTGGCACTGGGGTGCACTGAGTTAATAGGTTAGTCCAAATATGATCAGAAGTGTATGGAAGTGTATAAATAACATAGCAATATCACCCAGAAGAGGCATGGAGCAAGCAGAAATTATAGATACGTTTTGGACGTATCAACATCCCCAAGCTTAATTCCTGCTCGTCCTCGAGTAGGTAAATGATAACAAGAATAATTTCTGTGGTGACATGCTATTAACCATATAGGACTTTTCATAGTCATATGACAAAAGCTTGCTGAGACAATGAATCTGTAGTAATTAAGTTGCCTCATGAGAAAATCACAAAGAACTGAAAGTTTTTCAACATGATACTGAAACATCAAATAGATTTGTAATGAGCATGGTGTGCAAATATGATAAAGTGATATCTCGCTTGCCCCCTTTAGTGAAGCAAAACATAAATGCAGGGGCACCTCCAAGGTTTAAGTGATGACTAGATACAATGATTTCAAAATAAACGATATCACAATCATGCAAAAGACAATGCTACTTTGGGACAATGCACATTACACTCAGAATGACAATCATGCTCTCAGTAGTTGGTGCTTTAAAAGAAGGTGGAGACTCTCGAACCATGGCTTTTGTTGGCAAGGTTGAAAACCCGTAGTCGGAAACAAAGACAAAGCATGTACCAGAGCTCTTGATTTTAAAAACAGAGGTAATAAATTTTTTTTTGATTATGCATGTTCCGTCAACGAATGCTAGCAGATAACTCAATCACTTCTTGAGATGGACAAGTTTCGAGGAACGGCTCCCGAATGAGGACGATCACATCCTCTTAATCTCCTTTGTTTATCACTGCCAAAGTTTTCTGATTTCTCATGAACAAAGCGTGAAGGAGGGTTTGTTTGTTGTATTAATTTTGAGCCGGGCCCACTCAATGCCAGTTCCTTCTCGTGTTATGGGTTTGCACATTAGACATGCAATCCCGGGGTGAAGCTTGTCCAACTTAAAAAGATCATGAATTAACTACTACTTCCTCATGAACTTAAAAAAGAGGCACAAAACAGTAATGCATTTTTTTTCTTTTTGAATAATTTCGAGATGGTACATGCAAGTCTCCGTTAGGAATGGCAGGTAAATACCATGTAGGAAGGTATGGTGGACTCATATGGCATAACTGGTTTAAAAGAATTTGGATGCACAAGCAGTCAGTCCGCTTAGTAGAGGAGAAGGTTAGCAAAAGACTGGGAGCGACAAACTAAGAGAGCAATGACGGTCATAATCATGCAGAGCGACAAAGCAACATTGAATCAGGCATGGAAGTTATATCGCTACTCAGAAATAAAAGATCATCAAGGCTTGACAGACTTTCTTTACAGTCTTAAATATGCGTGAGCATACGCCAAGTCAATCAAAATAAATTCTTGAAGGAAGATATTACTAAACCATACCACATCATAGACAAACAAATCATGTTGGTACTCCAATAACACATTGGGAACCCCCCAGCTATTTGAGACTAACCAGAAGAAATCATGAACTACTAAGCACCATTATGCACGTAGCATTTTTATCATAGACATATCAACCATGCAACAGAAGCAAACTCTCTTAATAAGATAATCATGATAAATAAAGAGAGTTCAAGCAACCAACTAAACAAAAGCTCTTTAAAAAGATAAGCATGAAAACTAAAAGCTAAGCATGATAGTAGCTATTGAAAGACAAAGAACACACACAGCAAGGATAGACATGAAAATTCTATGTTATCTTCTAGGTAGAAGTGGAGCGTGTTTCTCTCCCACATAAAGAAAGCTGAGTTCCGACTCGTTATGAAAAGCTAAAGAAAACTAAAAAGGAAAACTGAAAGCAAGACGCTCCAAGCATAGCACATAACACATGAAGTGATAAAAATATAGTGGAACAAAAGACGAATTGATAATGTTGATGGAGAAGGGGATGCACGGGGGCATCCCCAAGCTTAGACGCTTGAGTCTCCTTGAATATTTCTTGGGGGTGCATGGGGGCATCCCCAAGCTTGAGCGTTTGACACTCCTGAATCTTTTTATCATCTTCCCTCGCACACTTGAAAACTCCCTTCATACATAACTCATCATAATCTGGATAGCGAGGTTAGTACCCATAATAAAATAATTGTTCCTTGCTGGAAATAAGGATATTCTTGAAGGTCTACTGTTTCTCAAGATTGCCAAAAGGTTTTTGCAAATAAAAAGCAAGCTCAAGGTTTGCAAAATGAAGGAAAGGCAAAACAGGACAGAATCTGTGAAAAACAGAATAGAATGTAGCAAATGATTTTTTCGGGGCACTTCTGCAACTCTAATCAAAAAACTCAGAACAGACGCACGAAAGACAATTATATAGAGCACGCTGTCGAAATAATTCAGACCAAAAAGATGATCTGGTGATTTTATACGAATTTTTCTATCCAAGGACATAATCTGTTTCCTGGACAGCACGTCACAACTTTTGAACTTTCTTGCAATCAGAGGCTACACTTGGCACAAAGTTGAAAAGCAAAGATACAATGATGATGCTACTGTAGTAACAACATCAAGACACAACAAAAGCAAAATAAAATTTTATTCATGTGGGCTGCCTCCCAAAAGCGTTTTCTTTTATGCCTTTAAGCTAGGCATAATGCAAAAAAATCAAGTTGTATCAATTGAACCATCATCAAGATCATCAAAAAGCTCTTCAATAATATAACTAGTCTTAAGAGGACTTTCAAATAAAGGCCTCATAGAGATACTTCTAGGGAGAAGACCAAAAGGATAAAAGTCAAGGGAAGATTCATTTATAAATTCATCAAAGAGAGGTGTTTCTTCCAAAGTCTTTACAGTTTCAACCCCTTTGGCAATAGATGGATTTCTTTTAGAGCGGGGAGCCTTTGGAACGTGAACGAACTTAGGCTCCTTCTTTGCCGGAGTTTCTACCTTTTTGGTTTTGATCGAGGAGAAAGTAGTTCCTAGAGTATCAAATATTTCCTCAATCTTGTCTATCCTAGAAGAGTCCAAGTCATGGGATTTGATGGTCTCCAAAGTTTTGAAAATTTTATGCATGGAGCTATCAAGCCTATTCAAATTCCCTTGGATCTTACGATCCAACTCGTTTATCTTATTAATGCTTGGCATCTCTAGCTCTATCTTTTCAAGTTTTTTCATAATGTGAGCTAGGGTGATGTCCTCTTGAATGCTAACAACAGGGGGATTCCCAACAAGATTTTCAATAATACTAAGAGACTCACAAACTGGGGCCTCTAGGAAATTTCCATTGATAGAAGTATCTAGAATGAACCTATTCTAAGAAGTAATTCCAACATAAAAATTTCTAAGCAGGATAGTAGTAGATTGCTTCTTGGTGGCTCTTTTTTGAGAATCATTAATTCTATACCAAGCATCTTTTAGACTTTCCCCACCTCTTTGTTTAAAGGTGAGAACTTCTGCCTCGCCAAAGACAAAAGGACCCGACATAATGACAACTAAAGAATGAAATAACTATTTTTGTGATTTTCGATAAAAGATACTAAAGCAAAAAACTGAAAGGTAAACTAACAAGACTAAAAAGCAAAGGTAAAAGATAGCATGCAACTCCCCTATCCTGAAGAGTGGAGTCCCCGGCAACGGCGCCAGAAAACTTTGCTTGATGGCTTCTCGCCCCTCGTTGGTTACCCCAAGTGGAAGGTTTGAGTTGCAGTGTAGCGGAAGTTTTCCCTTGGCAAAGATACCAAGGATCGATTTCCCCTGAGACTCCCAGTTTCAACAAGAAGGTGTCAACTCCTAACGGCGCCAGATATTAGCAATCAACGTGGACCTGCACACAGATACAAATAACTTTGCTCCCAACGAGTACAGAGAGGTTGTCAATCCCTCCGGCCTTGTCGTTTACAAAGGATCAAACGCAAGTGATAATAGTGATAGGTTTTGCTTCAATAGTAAGTAAAAAGCAGAAAGTAAATAGCGGATGTGATCAGTGATGGTAATATGGACCGGGGTCCCATGATGTTCACTAGTGATGTCTCTCTCCCAAAAGACGATAAAACAGCCATGTGAGGTAAACGAATTACAGCTGGGCAATTGACAGAATTATGTGCGCAAACCAATGCTAACTATGTTACAAGAAAGGTAGAGGTTCAAAGCATGGGCGGTATGCCAAGGCAAGTAGACCGAAATCCATCTGCATCTACTACTAATCATCCACCTTGAGATATCTATCCAGAACATCTCGCTGGTATTAAGTTGCGAGTCCCACCCATAGTGTAAACTCAAAGCAACAGACAACTGCATTAAAAGAACTTTGCGTAAAGTAAACAATCCTTGCACCCGCGGGCACAAGCACCGTTGTTTTCCCCCTTGTGGCAACAGCACATCCCCTAGACTCATGTTTCTGTCACTCAAGCTAGTCATCGAGGGGCATGAACCCATAATCAAGCATAACGTTCCCTCTTGGAGTCACTACCTACTACTTGGCCAAAGCAATAAATAACAACGGAGTACATGCAAGAATTACTTACAAACATAAATATAAAAGAGGTAGATCAAATATATTACTCAAACACAATCTGAACATAATCTCACAATCCATCGGATCCCAGCAAACTCAACATAGCAACAGCATAAGGATTACATATGTGCCTCGATCATGTAGGGCAGCTCACGAGGACTAATTAGTGAAGCACAAGAACGGGAGGAGAACATCACATAGCTATTGGTCATGGACCCATGGTCCAAGGGAGACTACTCACAACTCATCCGGGAGGCATCCATGGTGGTGGAGAGGCTCCCGGTGGTGATCCTCCCCTCCGGCAGGGTGCCGGGAAGAGTTCTCCTGGTGCTCCCGATCTTGGAAGCGCGGCGGCGGCGGAACAGAGATGAGATCGCGAAAAAGGGTTCCCGTCTCGAGGGTTTCGGGACACGATATAAATATATGCCAAAGGGGCGCCTGGAGCCCTGGTGGCCCCCCTCCGTCCCTACTTTGGCCGCAAGGAAGCTTCCAGAACGCTGATTTTTTATATAATTTTTCCGGGATTTTTCTGGCAGTTTTCGTAATGGGAAAACCTGAAATACAAAAATAGCAGAAAACAGAAACTGGCACTGGGGTGCACTGAGTTAATAGGTTAGTCCAAATATGATCAAAAGTGTATGGAAGTGTATAAATAACATAGCAATATCACCCAGAAGAGGCATGGAGCAAGCAGAAATTATAGATACGTTTTGGACGTATCACTGTTTGACTTTGTCGCCCGTGCGGTGGAGCTCGGGGGCTCCAACGAGGCTGGTCGCCGGCGTGCCTTTGCGCCCGGCGGGCATGGCGGGCGCCGCCTGGTGTCTCAGATCTAGCGACCAACTAAGGGTGTGGATGCGGGCCCTGAGGGCCGCTCTCGTACCCCGCAGGTGTCGGGGCGACAAGATCTGGTGCTGGATGTGCCGCCGCTGGTCGAGGCGAGCTCGTCATCGACGACAGGGGTCGACGGCGGCGGCAGGGACGACCTGGGTCGGGCGACGCCGAGCCCCGCTAGGGTTCCGCCGTCGGCGTCCACCGGGCCTGTTTCTATGTTGAGCCTGGCGAATTGGCCCAGCTTACCAGGTCCTGGGCTTGGGGGCCCAGCGAGTGTCATGCCAGTCTCGATTCCAGTGGGGCCGCAAGGGCGTCCTCCTGAGTGTGGGCCTGGCTCCCCTAGCTTGCGGGCCGCATGCCCGTCTGTGGTTAGGCCCGGGCCCAGCGCTGCGGTGGAGGCGCAGCCGCCCCCTGTCCTATATAAATGGATGTGGCTGCCAAAGGGTGCCCTAGATCTCGCGCTAGGGTTCCCCGCATCCCCTTCTCAAGTGCGGCGATTCGGGCACCGGGCCCGTCGTCTGATCTGATCTACTCCTCCCTCCCCCCTCACCTACTCGTTCGCGTCCGCGATGAGAATGGGATCCCGCCGTGTGGAGAAGCCCCCCATGTCGCCCCCGCTCTCGGCGACGGAGCGCATGCGGGAGCAAGATCTGCGGGCGAAGGCGCTGTCCAAGATGGCGACGCCCCACGTGGAGGAGGGGGGCTGGGGGGGCGCCGCCTCCATGGTGGCTCGCGGAGCAGGACAGGAAGAAGCAAGAGGATCGCAAGTGCAAGAGGAAGAAGAAGGAGGAGTACCGGCGGCGTGGTTTGGAGCAGAAGAAGGAGCTCAAGTGGAAGGAGTCTCAACTCCCCCCATAGCGATGAATGGAACAGGGATCCTTTAGCCAAGAAGCAAAAGCAGAAAGGAGGAGCTCGGCACAGCCGACTGTGGAGGTCGGGCCGCTGGCGTCGAAGGGTTCGGCGGATGCTCCAATCCCACTGGAGGAATCCGACGGGCCGGAGTGCTTCAAATGCGGCAGGGTGGGCCAATACGAGAACATGTGTCACTTCAAGCCCCTCTGCGTCGTATGCCATGAGGAGGGGAATGCGTCGGCGCACTGCCCCACGCGCGGGCGGCCCGCGATTATGCAGATCATGGGCAATGACATCTCCGACGAGGGATTCTTCTGCCTGCCCTACGTCGAGACGGAGGGTGAGGAGGTGCGCGCTCCGCTGGTGTTTGACGCCGCGGTCATCTCGGTGGCTCCTGGAGCACTGTAGGTCCCCATCTTGGAGGCGGGACTCCCCCACCTCTTCGAGGGGGAGTGGGACTGGAAGGTGAGGGCGCTGCGTGACAATGCGTTTTCGGTCATCTTCCCCAACAAGGCCATGCTGCGAATGGCGACCCGCAGAGGCAAGCTGTTCCTCTCCCTCAACAACGTCATGGCGGAAATCAAGGAGTCTCTTCAGGAGGAGCCCAAGGCGGAGATCATGCCGAACGTGTGGGTCAAGCTATGGGGTGTGCCATCAAAGCACCACCGTGTAGACCGTCTCATGGCTGGGACTATGATGATAGGCCGCCCCATGGAGGTGGATAAGGCGTCGCTGGGTGGTCTGGGCCCGGTGCGGATGCGTTTCGCTTGCCGCTCCCCAGCCAAGCTCCGTGGCTATGTCCAATTGTGGTTCAACAGTGAGGGGTTCACTATTCGAATGGAGGCCAAGGCGGGCGGTTTGCAGGGTGCTGCGCCACCTCCTCCTCCCCCTGCTAGCCAGGACAAGGGTCCGGACGGCACGGATAAGGACCGTGACGCGAGCATGGGGGATGATTCTATTGATACGGCGACGTGGAACAAGCTGGGACTCAAGGACAAGGACTCTGAGGTGGCGGCTCGGGCGGGAGGGGCTGCTAAGGACCAGGGGGAGCGGCAAGTGGTGGTGGACAGCAATGACACAGGTTTCAACCAGTACGGTTCCAACCTCTCCCTCGGCCTCGACATTGACAAGGGCGTCTCTGCCTCCTGTGACTCAGAGCGGCGCTCGATGCTTGTCTCCCCGGTGGCAGCGGAGGCGGGTGGGGTGCGCGCGGTGGCGGCGTGCTCTCCTCCGCCTGTGTTGGGCCCAGGTGGCGGCGGGAAGCGGAGCATCCAGAAGACGGTTGGTCGAAAGCCTCCTCCAGCTGATATGACGAGCCCCCCATCGGTCTGTGCGGGCACGCCGGCCTCGCATTGCCCAGTGGTGATGGCGCTGGCCTCCCCAGGTGGCCCGGCTGGTGGCTCCACGGAGATCGCCATCCCCTCTCCCTCTGATGTGCTTCGGGCGGAGGTGAACAAGGCGGTGCCCATTGCCACGGCCAAGCGCTCTAAGGCGGTGGTGACGGCGCCGACGTCGCAGGAGAGGGAAAGTTCGCGCCCAAAAGGCACCAAGGGGAACCTCCCAGCACTGCAACGCGCTCAACTCCTGGTGGCCCAGAAGAACATGGAGATCAAAGGTAACCCTCTACCTCGTTTTACGATTTTCGACGATTATTCTGATGAGAGCTTAGGGGTCATTCTAGAGGATATTGGCGTGGAGATGTCCGAGGTAGGTGAAGCACGCGAGCTTCTATCCCTCATCCGTTCGAAGGAAATCGCGCAAGCCACGCTCGCTCAGGCAGCGGCAGCCCGCGTTGTGCCGGCAGGACAGGAAGCAGGGGCTTCTCAGCTTGCCGTGGCGCGGCTCGATCAGGAAGACACATTAGCTGGGGATGCGCAGTCTCCCCCAGCCCGTGGTCCTGTCAAGACCCGGCGAGTGGCCAAAGCGGTTACTTCTCGCAGTATCCGCCTCCGCAACCGCATTATCTAATGCGTTTCATCTTTTGGAACATCCGAGGCTTCGGCCATGCTGGGAGGTGGACCCAGTTGAAAGAGTTCATGCATGCAGAAGCAATCGACGTGGTTGGTTTGCAGGAAACCATCAAGGCTAACTTTGCTCATAGGGACCTGCTAGCCGTCGATCCGCTTGAATGCTATGCGTGGCAATGGGTGCCTGCGGTGGGACACTCAGGGGGCTTGCTGCTTGGCATCGAACATGTTTGCTGTGAAGTGGTTTCGTGGGATGCCGACAGGTTCTTCTTGTCGGCTCACGTGCGCCACCGTGTGACTCTCCGAGAGTGGGAGGTTATAGTGGTTTATGGTCCGGCCGATCACTCGCTCTCACAAGAGTTTTTGGTAGAACTACAGGAAAAGGTTGCAACTTTGCGTGTGCGAAACCTTCCTACGCTTGTGGGCGGCGATTTTAACTTAATTCGCTCGGGAGCTGATAAGAATAATGGGATCATCAACTGGACAAGGGTGTCCTTGTTTAATAATGTGATAGCTTCTATGGCACTTAGGGAAGTAGCTCGCGTAGGCGCACACTACACCTGGACCAACAAGCAGCTAACGCCGGTGCGGTCTGTGCTAGATAGGGTTTTTATGTCCACCGAATGGGAAATGCTTTTCCCTTTGTGCTCTTTACACGCTGAAACAAGGATAGGGTCGGATCACATCCCCTTAATCCTTTCCTCAGGGGAGGATAGGTTAAAGCGTAGCCCACGTTTCTTCTTCGAAACCGCGTGGTTCGAGTGCCCGGATTTTGAGAAAATCTTCCTATCCAAATGGGAGGCATGTGTGTCCCGGATCGGTCGCACGCGCGGGCCAATGGAGTTTTGGATCGCTGCAGGAGCGGCAATGCGTGCGGCTCTGTCAGATCCCTCGATCAACCCCTGCGGTCTTTGCCTGATCATCATGTCATCATGTTTAAATTTTGCTAAACTTTAATTGGGGAATGACCAAACCCTAGCACCAAATGAACTCAACTAGGTTCAAACTAAAATCTTTTTCAATAAACCCAAAATGCCTTTATCAATGTTTGATAATTTTGGCAAGGCTTTGAGACCAAACCAAAATTTAGGAACATTTCTAAGGATTTATTTTTGGGACTTTGAATTTAAATTATTAGCTATTTGAATTTGAATTATAATCATATAATTAGAATATAATTTCAAATACCCCTGAAATGATTTATGAGCTTCTGGAAAAGTCCATCTAGCAAAATAAAAATATTCAGAGGAGTTTTTGGCATTGTTTGAAATTGTTTAATTTCAAAACAGTGGCAAAAGTTATTAATAAAAGAAAACAGAAGATAAACAGAAAACAGAAAGAGTTAGAGAGAGGGAGAGTTTTACCTGGCATCCCACTTACCTAGTGGCCCAGCCGAAATGGCCCAGCTCCTGTTGGCCCAGCCCGCCAGGTACTCCGTCGTCTTCCTCCCCTCGCCCCATAGCTGCTGCGTGCCAGCAGCAGCGCGTGGCCGTGGACACCTCCTGCTTGCCGCCGAGGCGCTTCTGAGTCCATTCGACGCGCCTGGAGACGCCTTGAGCCCCCCTGGTTCTTTCCCCTCACCCTCTGGTCTCTCCCTCACCCCCTAGCTCCTCCCCGAGCTCCATCCGCGAGCAAACCGCCGGCCGCCGTCTCGCGTACGCGTAGCCACCGTCCTCATGTCGCCGCACGCCAAGCCCAGAAGCCCCGCCGTTGAGCACCTGGCCTCCACACCGCAGAAAATGAGTCGGAGGGCTCCGCTTCATCGCCAACATCACCATCTTCGCCGTCGATGCCCGAAGAACATCACCGGCGATTCGCGGCAACCAACGCCTCCCCGGCCCCTCCGTCTGCACCGGCCGAACCGCCGTGAGCCACTGAACCTATTCCCTCCGTCTTTTCCTTCGTGCACGCCCCGTAGCCGCTGCCCCGCGAGCACCCGAAGCCACCGTCTGCCATGGCCGGCGAGCTCCGTGCTGCCGAGCCCCTCCACTCCAACCAGAGGCTCCGACGAGCTCCTGCTGCCCCTTCGGTGCTTCCCAGTACCCCCGTTTGCTCTCCCTCGAGCTGCAGCCCTGCGCTCGTCGATGCCCGAACTCCGGCCACCGCGCATGTCGCTTCCGTCGTTGTTTTAGGCCACCGGAGCTGCTCCTTCCTGCATCACTGGACGCAGAGCACTCCAAGCCTTCTGTAGAGCCTAGTCCCGCGCCAAACAGTCGCTGGACGGCGATTTCCGAAGCTCGCCGCCGTGTTTGGCCTCGCCGGCGGCAGAACGCCGGCGAGTTTGACTTGTTTGACCGGGGGGTTGACCACCCCGGGTCACTGACGTATGGGCCCCATGCCCTTAGTCAACCACTAACTCACTGACGTGTGGGGCCAGTCCTTGCTAATTACCTAGTTTAGGTTTAATTAAAGTAGGATTAGCCCTGGCTCACTGACGTGTGGGCCCTGGCCCCTGACTAATTAGAGTTAGGCTTAAATTAGTGTTATCTAATTTAGTTAATTAGTTGAGAAACTGACCTATGGATCCCAGCCGTCAGGTTTGACCTAGGCTGGCGCCTTTGACTTGCTGACGTAGTGATGATGTCACTATGATGTCATAAAGCCTTTCTGGAATTTTAAATAAATCAGAAATGATTTATTTATTTCAGAAAATAGCCAAAACTTCTAAAAATCACAGAAAATAATCTATAACTCCAATGAAAATAATTTATATATGAAAAATGATCAGAAAAATTCAAGGAATCTGTTTGTGGAATTTTCATGCATGTTTGAACAAGTTAAACCTGCTGTTCAGGTCAAATCAATTATTTGGCATTTAAATAATTACATATGGAGTTTGAATTTGAACCTTTGGTTCAAACCAACTTCATTTAACTGTGTTGCTAGATGCATTAGGCCAAATCACATCATACTGCCATGTCATGTTCATGCATCATATTGTTGCATTGCATTGATTGTGTTCTTTCTCTGTTTGTCGGTTTTGTCCCCTCTCAGTCGACGACGTTCCGACGATGAGTTCAATGACACCGATGAAGAACTATTACTATCTTCAGAAGTGCCAGGCAAGCAGAACCCCCTTGTTCATTCCGATACAATCCCACTCTCTCGCTCCTGCTCTCTTTACTGCATTAGGACAACAACGTTTCAACTGTTACCTGCTGCGGTAGTTGAACCCCTTTCCTCTGCATGACCTGTCATTGCCACAGTAAATAGTTGAAACCCACTAGCATGAGTAGGAGTTGTTTGAGCCATGTTGTGCCTACTCATTCATGCTCTCTGGTTATGCCTGCTATTGCTTAGAGTCGTGTCAGGTCTGATTCTTCGGGGATGAATTGGAATGTGGTGAACATGTCCTACTGTGTGTGAGCTAAGTGTGTGAACACGATTTGGTAAAGGTAGCGGTGAGAGGCCATGTAGGAGTACATGGTGGGTTGTCTCACTGGAACTGTCCTTAAGAACTGAGTTTTGTGTAAGTTGTCCAATGACTAGTTACTACCACACATTGGGTTCCGGTAACTCGACCCCTCTCGACTTATTAATCAACAAGATCTCTGTCCAGGAGTTGCAACTAGTTTCTGGTGTTTGTAGGTAGTGTTAGTAGTCTACCAAGTGGCACACGGTACATGTGGGCTTGGGACAGACTAGGCACCATGGCACGGTGTACCAAGCGTGGATCCATCCGTCGAGGTGGGCTTGGGAACCCTGCGCACATCGTTTGGGGCCGTGAGCGACACCCCGGCCGGATCTCCCCACGGATGGAACCCGAATAGGCGATAAACCTGGACTAGAGTCTTGTGTGGTTAGTCAGGTCGTGGCCGACACCCTCGCCAGGCTTCCGCTTGAAGGTTGTCGAGATACACGACGTGTACATGGCGGTAAGTGGCGAGAGCGTGTGTGAAGAAGTACTCCCCTGCAGGGTTAACATGATCTATTCGAATAGCCGGGTCCGCGGTTATGGACTTCTTGGATGCTTATTTGGTACATAGACAAGTGAAAGTGGATACTCTAAAATGCTCAAGACAAGTGTGAGTGCTATGGATGGCCTTCTCATAGGTAGACGGGAATGGATCCATAGTGGTGTATTGATTGGTGAATATGTGGACTCGTGTGCGCCACCTCAAAGAGTTACTTGCAGTTGTAGTTCAGGATAGCCACCGAGTCAAAGCTGGCTTGCTGCAGTCAAACTCCACCACCCCTTTGTTGATACTGATGCATATGTAGTTAGTTCTGATGTAAGTCTTGCTGAGTACCTTTGTACTCACGTTTGCTTAATTTATGTTTTTACAGAGAGACTTCAGTCTCGCTAGTGGTTCCGCGTGGACTTCGACGTTTAGCTTGTTACCTCAGCTACGATCTTGTGCCCTCGGGAGGGTCTTATAGATAGTCTGGCTTCTCAACCTTTTTCATTTGTAGTTGTCTGTACTCAGACGTGTTATGCTTCCGTTGCTTGTATGCCCTGAATGTTGGGTCATATGACCTCTGATTGTAATAAATGCTATGATGGCTCTTCTGGGCCTTTATCTATATGAGTTGTTGAGTTATGTTGTGATGCCTTGTTGTATAGCACATACTTGCATGTTATGCGTACGTGTAATGTGTATTGCTATGTGTGGGATCCGACACCTAGTTGTTTACCTTTGGTAGCCTATCTTACAGGGAAATGTCTCCTAGTGCTTCCACTGAGCCTTGGTAGCTTGCTACTGCTCCGGAACACTTAGGCTGGCCGGCATGTGTCCTTCTTCGTTCCTGTGTCTGTCCCTTAGGGGAAATGTCACGCGTTGTTCCTTTAAGTCCTTGTAGCTTGCTACGACTTGAGTTCATACGTTGATGACCGACACGTTCGTTGCTGGGTCATTTATGCCGGTCTCTATAATTTAGCGCCACTTTTGCTTTATAACTAGTCATGTCGGCCCGGGTTCTCTGTCATATGGATGCTAGCGACACTATCATATACGTGTGCCAAAATGCGCAAACGGTCCCGGGCCAGGTAAGGTGGCACCCGAGGGGATACCGTGCGTGAGGCCGCAAAGTGATATGATGTGTTATAGGCTAGACCTGTGTGACTTAGGATCGGGGTCCCGACAGCTTTGGTATCAGAGCCTAACTGCCTGTAGGATTACCAAGCCAAACTGGTCGAAGTCGTGTCTAGAAATTCTTTAGTTATATAAGGGAATTGATTGTGGAAGGGAACGTAAGGCTCTTTTTACTCCTTTACCTTATGACCTTTTGATCTGAGTCACCTTCTTCTATTCTATGGGGATTAAGAAGTAGGCTTTCTTTTCTGTCTATCAGGATCACGTTAATTGTGGATTCAACCCTCAATTTAGTTTCTACTACTTCCGTTTGTTCAACTGTTGGTCTCAGAACCTTGACATTATGATGTTAAGTGGATATGCTACCCTTTTTGCTTGGATCTCAAAAGTATTTTCGAGCATTTACAGCCGTTATGCTGTCCGAGTCATCCTAGGTCTCTAAACGATCTGATGCATTTGCAAATCATTTCTACCTGTTCTTAATGTCCCTTAGGCCAGATTAACCACACTAGTCAGTGTGTTGAGGTACTCTGTTACCTCGACATATATGTTGGAGTTATTATTATGACCCTAGGTGTCTTAGAAGATCACCCAGTAATCTAGCAGTGTTTATATTCCCGGTGTGATGATTCTGACAATCATTCTCGAAAGCATCCCGTGATGCCATTTAGTTAGTAGGCATTCTATTCCTGGGTTCTTGAACCCAAAACTCACTCCACTTACCTCCTGTTGGTAGTATTTGCTCGTCCCTTTAGGATATTAGTAACCTTGTGATAGTCCTCGAGGTCCTGGTGAATCGTTCTTCCAATACCATGAATCGTTATGGCAGAAGTTCTTCTGAACCAAAAGATCACAACCTGAGTGCTTTTGATGAGTTTTCCATTCCACATTGTGATTCTGCCTGTCCTACCTTTCTGCATAGGTTATCCGGAAGAAATATGTTGAACTAGTTCGACACGCTAGTCTATGCATCCACAACTCAGAAAATTATATGTTCCTTGAGTTGTCCCTCTTTAGTTGTATTATGATCCCGATCTATCGGTTGATAGTCATGAGTAGTTGTGCATTCGTGTTCATCAATGCCTTTTACTCTTGTGGTCCGTCGGGTCATTCTATTCTGGAATGACTAGGAGAAACAAACTCCAGTACCTCATCCATTCCTAGGATTGGGTCAAAGAAGTTGTACTCCGCAGATGAAGAATGTTAATCCATCTTCTAATCTGTTTTACCTTGGAGTGTTACCCTCTTTTATGTCAAGAATGTCATGGGAATTGCACAACCTACTATAAACTCTTGATACAGTAATACTTCTCACCATCATTGTTCATTCCTTGGTCTCCGTGTTGTTATGACCGGAATACCGACAAGTGAATTGTGATGTGTGAAATCAATACTCCTAGCAACCCTGTTGCTTGGTGGTTAATGGATGATAATCTCATTCTTAGCGTGCTGGTTAATGAATCATCATTCTAAGATTGATCGTGCTACCTAGTCCATCTTACTTGGTGCACTCTTCGGTCAATGAGTTAGGATTGTGTCAATCTCTCGCTCTTTTGATCATATCGTCTTGCCCTGAAAAGCAAGATTGTTCTCGAGCTTCATAACATATCGGTGGTTCATGATTTTCTGGATATCTTCTCGGAAGTATCACCAGGTTGTCACCTGACTGCTTTGTTGAGCTCGTGATCAAGTTGGTATTCTTGTAAACCATCCTTTCTCCAAGAATCTGTGTCGGATACCCTGAGCAAGTTGGTTAAGCTAAACAACAACTTGGAGAGTTGGAAGATAAAAGCTTAATCCACATAGCTCACTCTAAAGGGATATCTTGTGTGTGTATTGAAGTTAGATGATATCTTCTTCAATTGATCTTCGTGATCATTTGTGGATCTATTGTCTTGTCCAAACTTTGATTTGAGTATGGGTTATTGCCAAGTCAAATCAGAACCAATGATATTCGTAACGTTGTCTTACTTGTGGTTGATTCCTCGAGCATACACCATTATATCTGTTGGTCTGACCAATGCTATCACCGTGTTCACTTAATTGTAGAATTCCACCTATATGGAAACCTGGATGAGTTATTGTTGAGCCCATCGACAATATCCTTATCCTCTCCATGATTTTGTTGGACATTAAGCTGTGTTGGAAACTTTGTAAGCAATGCCTTCGTGTCTCGTCATGAAGCTTATGCTTGGATGGAAGAAGTGACTTCCTCTAATTCATGAGCATTTGATGAAAGTTGTCACCGTGAAATCGAGAAAGTTGTTTTGCTTCCTGTGGAATCATCCCAAGTCAGTCATGCATATGTGCGAAGTATTCTGTGGTTTGGAGACTTGCAACCTTCGTTCTATATGTATCCCTAGCACACCAAGCCACTGATTGATTTGTTCAAGGAAAAAGGAGTTGTTGTGCGAATACTAGTTCATGCACTAGACTTCAATATCCTCACTGATGGTTCCCCACCTGAACTCGGTAGTGTTTTATTATAAGACTACTATGTGGTCATGCTTGTCTGCGACAGCGTGTCCACATGTGTGTAGCAGAACCAGCTCATGTTTGGAGCTTGCTATCGTAGTTCACTCCCCGAGAATCTTGCAACGTCGTCTCGTCGATTTGTGTTGCAAACTTTCATTTTTCTTCCTAGACTTGATGAGTCTGGAATGTCTTGACACCAACCAGAACTGAATCTCAGGCAGATATGATGGTTGGAAAATTTTCCAGGAACTATAATATTGGTGTCTCCATAACCGGTAAAGTGGATGTCGTGGCCAACACACCCAGCCGGAAGACCTATTGTTGTAGTATATTGATTGAAGAAGTTGGCCACCTCCCCATAAGGATTTCGTAGGATTTACTCCATAGTTGTTCCTTATGGATTCTTGTGCTTCCGAAGTCCGACCTTTATTTGATGTTCAAGATACCAAACATATCTATGGATGGATTATGCTAACACATCAAGGAGAACATTAGAAGCGTAGTGCTAAATGTCTCTCGGTCGATCATCCAGAGTTCATCCCCTTGGACTCCGCCAAGGAGAAATATGAGAAAGTGTTATCTTCCTTTGCATCTGCATCGTCCATCATTATTCATCATGGTAGTATGTGGTGTTGCCAGGATCCTTGATGCGGATGTTGGTAAAACCTTTATGAATATGGAAATACTCAAGTTCTTGAGAGCACGCACAAGCACTAGGTGTTATCACCGGCACTAACCGGGATTGCTCCCAGTGTTCTTGGTTATGCTATAACCTCTCAAAGAGTAGATTCACTCTCTACTATTGGGATTTACCCCAGTTACCAGAATCATTCCCAGCATTTGCATTTTGTTCCCAGCTTGCACTGCCAATGTGCCATTTTACCATGGGTTCCATCCATTTCCGATGATAAGCAAAATCATCCCTTGTGTTGTCTTCAACAAGGTAGTCCACATCATCCATTCTGGCCCGAGTATGTCGTTCTTTCGAACTCCTTCAAGCTGTCTATTTTGATTGGCCTCAGGCTGGTATAGGGAGTTTCAATGATCTCTATATCAAAAGTAATTATGTTTGCCACTTAAGGGAATAATTCTATGTGTCACCTTCTCTAAGGTGCCCGTCTGGTGACGTTGATCACCACCTTCTTAGGTGTGGAATTATTGCCTACCAAGTGAACCTTCATCGTTTGTTTCACTCCATCCCTTTGGATGTGTGTTCCGAGTTTCAGCTCAAGAGATGTTTCAACGTCTCACTCCATAAGTTGATCTTGAGTTGCTCGATCTTTCAGAAGATCATTTTGGAGAGTTTCTTTCATCTTCACTATGTTGGACAAAGATCTCGAAAGCAAGGATGTCGGGATCGACATGAGGCAACCAATCAACATTCTTTGAAGTGCAATTGGATCGGGAACATTATGTTAGCTTGTGTCCCCTCTATTTTCTTATCTCACGTCCCGAATCTCGGGACTAGATTCTTGTTTTTAGTGGGGGTGAGTTGTCACATCCCTAGATCAACCCCTGTGTTCTTTGCCTGATCATCATGTCATCATGTTTAAATTTTGCTAAACTTGAATTGGGGAATGACCAAACCCTAGCACCAAATGAACTCAACTAGGTTCAAACTAAAATCTTTTTCAATAAACCCAAAATGCCTTTATCAATGTTTGATAATTTTGGCAAGGCTTTGAGACCAAACCAAAATTTAGGAACATTTTTAAGGATTTATTTTTGGGACTTTGAATTTAAATCATTAGCTATTTGAATTTGAATTATATTCATATAATTAGAATATAATTTCAAATACCCCTGAAATGTTTTATGAGCTTCTGGAAAAGTCCATCTAGCAAAATAAAAATATTCAGAGGAGTTTTTGGCATTGTTTGAAATTGTTTAATTTCGAAACAGTGGCAAAAGTTATTAATAAAAGAAAACAGAAGATAAACAGAAAACATAAAGAGTTAGAGAGAGGGAGAGTTTTACCTGGCAGCCCACTTACCTAGTGGCCCAGCCGAAACAGCCCAGCTCCTGTTGGCCCAGCCCACCAGGTACTCCGTCGTCTTCCTCCCCTCGCCCCAAAGCAGCTGCGTGCCAGTAGTAGCGCGTGGCCGTGCACACCTCCTGCTTGCCGCCGAGGCGCTTCTGAGTCCATTCGACGCGCCTGGAGACGCCTCGAGCCCCCTGGTTCTTTCCCCTCACCCTCTGGTCTCTCCCTCACCCCCTGGCTCCTCCCTGAGCTCCATCCGCGAGCAAACCGCCGGTCGCCGTCTCGCGTACGCGTAGCCACCGTCCTCCTGTCGCCGCATCTAAAAGCCCAGAAGCCCCGCCGTTGAGCACCTGGCCTCCACGCCGCAGAAAATGAGCCGAAGGGCTCCGCTTCATCGCCAACATCACCATCTTCGTCGTCGATGCCCGAAGAACATCACCGGCGATTCGCGGCAACCAACGCCTCCCCGGCCCCTCCGTCTGCACCGGCCGAAAAGCCGTGAACCACTGAACCTATTCCCTCCGTCTTTTCCTTCGCGCACGCCCCGTAGCCGCTGCCCCGCGAGCACCCGAACCCACCGTCCGCCATGGCCGGCAAGCTCCTGATGTCTACACACGCTTCTACTCTTGTAGACTATGTTGGGCCTCCAAGCGCAGAGGTTTGTAGGACAGCAGCAATTTCCCTCAAGTGGATGACCTAAGGTTTATTGAACTCAGGGAAGTAGAGGTTGAAGATGGTCTCTCTCAAGCAACCCTGCAACTAAAATACAAGAAGTCTCTTGTGTCCCCAACACACCTAATACACTTGTTAGATGTATAGGTGCACTAGTTCGGCGAAGAGATGTTAAATGGCAAGTGGTATGGATGGCAAAACAAAGTAATATAAATCTGTAATAAAAAGTGCAGCAAGCAAACAAGTGGTAAACGTGAGCACAAATGGTATTGCAATGGTGGAAACAAGGCCTAGGCTTCATACTTTCACTAGTGGCAACTCCCAACAACATTAACATAATCGAATCACATGATATTTCCCATAAAACATGCAAAGGGGACGCACTCGGAGGTCATTCCTTCGTGGTCAAGAGAGGACGAGAATTATGTAGGGCTACAAAAGCACACCTCAAAGTTCGTAGTTCTCAATCTAAGGATTTCCCAATGTCACCGCGGCCATCCAAAGAGAGTCCCACAATCACCACAACATATCTAAAGGATAGTCAAAGACAAGCACCAAGAGACTCTCAATCTTCAATCAACGCACAAGAGAGGAAATCACTCATGAAAATATTGTTCTAACCAATGTCCAATAGACCGCTGTCACCTTGGTCTCGGGGATTATATTAGATAGAGACAAGTGAGTACATCAATCCAATACATAGAGGAAGAGGAAATATCATGGGATCACCCTAGATTAACATAGCCTATGATCACAACGAAGATCACATCATGGGAGAGAGAATTGACCACATAGCTACTGGTAAGAACCTCAGCCCCGAGGAGGAACTACTCCCGCATCATGGAGGGAGGAAGCAACATCGATGGAGATGAATCCGGGGGCACTTCCCCGTCCCGGCAGGGTGCCGGCGCAGGAATTCTGGTCCCCTGAAGCTTGATGGGGATGGCGGCGGAGATCGGGATTGCGTCTGGAGAAAAGGGGTCTGGAATCAGGGTTTCCGCGACACGGTGTAAATATATGCCAAAGGGGGGCATCAGAGGGGGTCAGGGGTGCCCAGGCGCCCCCCCCCCCCGGCGCGGCCAGGGGGCCGCGTGGGCAGGCCGCCTGGAGCCCCTGTGGGTCCCCTCCGGCCCTACTTTGGCCGCATGGAAGCTTCCGGAACGCTGATTTTTTATATATTTTTTCTGGATTTTTTCTGGCAGTTCTCGTAATGTGAAAACCTGAAATACAAAAACAGCCGAAAACAGAAACTAGCACTGGGGTGCACTGAGTTAATAGGTTAGTCCAAATATGATCAAAAGTGTATGGAAGTGTATAAATAACATAGCAATATCACCCAAAAGAGGCATGGAGCAAGCAGAAATTATAGATACGTTTTGGACATATCAACATCCCCAAGCTTAATTCCTGCTCGTCCTCGAGTAGGTAAATGATAACAAGAATAATTTCTGTGGTGACATGCTATTAACCATATAGGACTTTTTCATAGTCATATGACAAAAGCTTACTGAGACATTGAATCTATAGTAATTAAGTTGCCTCATGAGAAAATCACAAAGAACTGAAAGTTTTACAATATGATATTGAAACATCAAATATATTTGTAATGAACATGATGTGCAAATATGATAAAGTGATATCTAGCTTGCCCCCTTTAGTGAAGCAAAACATAAATGCAGGGGCACCTCCAAGGTTTAAGTGATGACTAGATACAATGATTTCAAAATAAACGATATCACAATCATGCAAAAGACAATGCTACTTTGGGACAATGCACATTACACTCAGAATGACAATCATGCTCTCAGTAGTTGGTGCTTTTAAAAGAAGGTGGAGACTCTCGAACCGTGGCTTTTGTTGGCAAGGTTGAAAACCCGTAGTCGGAAACAAAGACAAAACATGTACCAGAGCTCTTGGTTTTAAAACAGAGGTAATAATTTTTTTAGATCATGCATGTTTCGTCAAGGAATGCTAGCAGACAACTCAATCACTTCTTGAGATGGACAAGTTTCGAGGAACGGCTCCCGAATGAGGACGATCACATCCTCTTAATCTCCTTTGTTTATCACTGCCAAAGTTTTCTGATTTCTCATGAACAAAGCGTGAAGGACGGTTTGTTTGTTATATTATCTTTTTGAGCCGGGCGCACTCAATGCCAGTTCCTTCTCGTATTATGGGTTTGCACATTATACATGCAATCCCGGGGTGAAGCTTGTCCAACTTAAAAAGATCATGAATTAACTACTACTTCCTCATGAACTTAAAACAGAGGCACAAAATAGGAATGCTTTTTCTTTGAATAATTTCGAGATGGTACATGCAAGTCTCCGTTAGGAATGGCAGGTAAATACCATGTAGGAAGATATGGTGGACTCATATGGCATAACTGGATTAAAAGGATGTGGATGCACAAGCAGTCAGTCCGCTTAGTACAGGCGAAGGTTAGCAAAAGACGGGGAGCGACCAACTAAGAGAGCAATGACGGTCATAATCATGCAGAGCGACAAAGCAACATTGAATCAGACATGGAAGTTATATCGCTACTCAGAAACAAAAGATCATCAAGGATTGACAGACTTTCTTTACAGTCTTAAATATGCGCGAGCATACGCCAAGTCAATCAAAATAAATTCTTTGAAGGAAGATATTACTAAACCATACCACATCATAGGCAAACAAATCATGTTGGTACTCCAATAACACATTGGGAACCCCCCAGCTATTTGAGACTAACCATAAGAAAACATGAACTACTAAGCACCATTATGCACGTAGCATCTTTATCATAGACATATCAACCAATGCAACGGAAGCAAACTCTCTTAATAAGATAAACATGATAACTAAAGAGAGTTCAAGCAACCAACTAAACCAAAGCTCTTTAAAAATATAAGCATGAAAGTTAAGAGCTAAGCATGATAGTAGCTATTAAAAGACAAAGAACACACACAACAAAGATAGACATGCAAATTCTATGTTATGTTCTAGGTAGAAGTGGAGCGTGTTTCTCTCCCACATAAAGAAAGCTGAGTTCCGACTCGTTATGAAAAGCTAAAGAAAACTAAAAGGAAAACTAAAAGCAAGACGCTCCAAGCATAGCACATAACACATGAAGTGATTAAAATATAGTGGATCGAAAGACGAACTGATAATGTTGATGGAGAAGGGGATGCACGGGGGCATCCCCAAGCTTAGACGCTTGAGTCTCCTTGAATATTTCTTGGGGGTGCACGGGGGCATCCCCAAGCTTGAGCGTTTGACACTCCTGAATCTTTTTATCATCTTCCCTCGCACACTTGAAAACTCCCTTCATACATAACTCATCATAATCTGATTAGCGAGGTTAGTACCCATAATAAAATAATTGTTCCTTGCTGGAAATAAAGATATTCTTGAAGTTCTACTGTTTTTCAAGGTTGCCAAAAGGTTTTTGCAAAGAAAAAGCAAGCTCTAGGTTTGCAAAATGAAGGAAAGGGAAAACAGGACAGAATCTATGAAAACAGAACAGCAGGTAGTAAATGATTTGTTTGTAAGACCCCAAAAATATTCATTTGGAGTTTTAAAAACTTTTTCAAAATTTTAGCTAGGATTTAAATTTTTTTTGGAGGGTTCCATTTGAAGGGTGGATTTATTTCATTTAATTATTTTGGAGGTTTTCAAAACTATTTCTTTCTAAAGAATTTTTGGTTCTGGTTATTTGATTTTCAAAGGCAAAAGCCTTTTTCCACCTCCTCTAGCACCCTAAACCACTCCAAATATTTTTCTGCCACCCCAAGACTGTCCTCACAAGTCATACACATCTTCTATGATATTATCCAACTCCTTTCCACTCCACAAAAATATTTCTTCTATATATTTTTAATTCCAAAGATGGAATTTGAAATAATCATAGTTTCTTGACTTTACAAAGGAACTATATTTTTCTAGAACTCTCTTGCCACACCAAAATTATCCCTGCATATACATGGTACCCTTAACCCATTTCTTCAAAAACTTTTGGTCCCACAGTTCAAAAATTTCAATTTCTATTCAATTCAAATTTGGTCCAGAAATCAACTTTTTGCTCTAAATCATTTCCAAACTCCACCAAAAATCTTGGCCTTCTGGAAAATTCATTTTTGAGTAACCACACACCACCACAGCAAATCCCTTGATCAACTAAGATGTTTAACACCCCATAGCATTTCATCAAACACTTGGCTTGCATACTGTTCATAACTGAATTTAGTTTAGTTAACTGAACTAGTTCAGCCGACAGGGGCCGGCGATGCCGTGCACTCCTCGCCTTCCCCTCCCGCACGGCGTCGTCGCCCGCTTTCAATACCGCCGCTTCCCTGGCCCATCGCCCAGCCTCTCCACGCCGGTGAGCTGGCAGCTGGCCGGTGCACCCACCCCCGAGCTCACCCACGGCGAGGCCGAGCGGATCGCCTCGGCCATCTGCCTCCATTCACTGCGCCGCACCTCCCCTACCTACCTTCCTGCCCACGCGTCGCTCCCCCTCGCTTCTCCGCACAACGGACGCACCGACCACGCCGCCCGGGGCCCGTATGGCAGTCGCCGGAGCCGGCCACGCCGCCGCACCCGTGCGGACAGCTCATCACGGACGTGGCAAGCGAGCACGAGCCCGTCCAAGCGAAGGCTTCGGGCGAACTCCACCGGCCTCTTAAATGCCCCGTCGCCCCAGACCACCGGCCAAAACCAACCCCGGCGACCTAATTTACTCCGGCGACCTCCGCCCGTCTCGGCCATCCTCGACTCGCCTATAAAAGGGGCCCCCGAGCCCCTCCAGTTTCACCATTCGCCTCCACCACCTCCCACTCTTCCTCCTAGCCACCCACCCGGCCACGAGGGGGTCATCTTCTCCCTCTCCGGCCACCGCTCCGCCGCCTCTGTCCACGAGCCAAACCTCGCACTTACTCCACCAGAGCCTCCCAAACTCCGCCGATCCACCTCTTTTCCACCACTATGCCGAATCCCTACGCCTTTTCCACTCCCCGAGCCCTCTCCGACGAGCCCCCAACTTCACCCGAACCACCGTCCGCCGGCGTCGAGCTCACCGCCGTTCAGGTGATCGCCGGTGGCCACCACCACCACCCACGGATGCGGAAGTCCACGCTGGTCACACTGCAACCAGCACCGGGCTCTGAAACCCCGGCGATCGTCGCCGGCGATCGCCGCCTCCCCTCTGTACCAGCGCGCGAGCGCGCTCAAATTCAAACCTGACGGGTGGCCCCAACCCGTCAGCTCTCTCTCTCTATTTTCTGTATTCAGCGAAGGCGTACTCTACGCTTTACGCCTTCTCCACTGGAAGGCGTATTCGCTGCCGAACCGTTTTCTTTTAAAACAGCCCAGGTGCTTCAGTTTTGCAGAAAGACCCCTGGTTTTAAAAAGTTAATAGCTTTTAAACTATTAATCCAAATGAGTTGATTCTTTTTGCAAAAAATTTCTTTTCCTCTCTAGTTTTTTTTTAAGATTTATTTAAAAATATTTTGAGAACATTTTTTTGTTCTGTGTGGGAATTCTTATTCGAATTCAAATTTGAATTTTCAGAAAAAGAAGAAGGATCTTTTGCTGGAAATTCAGAGGGGTTTTCTCCTGACTATTTTGGACAAGGCAAGCATTATTGAACCTTGGATATGGTGTTTGCATTTTTGCATGGTTACATAGTTTGGTATTGCAATGCATATGTTGCATGTTACATCACTTGTGTGTGCATGGTCATGTCAACTTTTTCCTTGCTTGCATATCACACTAGCAGCTCTCTGGCATATAAATGGTTACTTGATGGCAGAAATTTTGCTGCTGGTTTGGACGTGCTGGTGGGCACGGTCCTTTGTTGACACAATGGTGTCGTGTGATATTGATAGAGGATACTGGTGATATTTTAATAATACCTCCTGAGTCTGCCTAGATCGAGTCTTGCTCTATACACCTAGCTGTACACCGTGCTGCCACGGGTCCTTCCGAAAGGAGGGTACGGCCTAGTAAGTTGATAACCCTTGTACGGGTGCACGCCACCCAGATAACTACGATGAAGGTTGTAGCCTGTCATCGGGTCAGGGGCATGGGTGTTTCCGGTTGTAGCCGAGAGGGGGGCACCCCTTGTAATCCGCGCGTTTAATAGTGATCCCATGTTTTTCGGAGGTTGTAGTCTCCCTGACTTAAGGTTTCTGGAGCGATGTTTTGGGTGAGTCCTGGCATCCGGTCGGTGTGTGCGCGTCAAGCGTGTTTTCAATCCAAAGTCCGTATCGGGTATTAGCCAGTGCACGGTGCTGTCTAAGGAAATCCCATACGCGTGGGTAAAGAGTACACCCTCTGCAGAGTATATATATCTATTCGAATAGCCGCGTCCACGGTCAAGGACTTGGTTGGGTGGGTCAAGTATCGGTCCCGGTGTCAGTCTCTGGAGGAAAAATAATATACTTGAGCCTGTTTATGTTTGCATAAAATTCTTGTCGCAGTTAGTATTCTTAAATTTATTTGTGATGAAAATCATGCTTATGGACTAACCTATGATGTTATTTTTACTTCCAGAGTGTCTCAGGGGCTGGCGAGACTACCCCGGACACTCGCATTTATTTTTAAGCCCTTTTCGTGGCGTCCCTCGAGTGTCAGGCGGTTTATCACGCCACTACTCTTGTGGACACCCGACTGGCATTTCTTTTAAGCCCTTTTTGTGGCGTCCCTCGAGTGTCAGGCGGTTTATCACGCCACTACTCTTGTGGACACCCGACTGGCATTTCTTTTAAGCCCTTTTTGTGGCGTCCCTCGAGTGTCAGGCGGTTTATCACGCCACTACTCTTGTGGACACCCGATTGGCATTTCTTTTCAAGTCCTACCGTGATGTCACCTGACATCCGCCAGGCTTTTCTCCTAGTTATATTTAAAGTTGACACTAATATTTATTTCTATATTAACCAGGTCCTATCATGCCAAGTTGTGATAATTGTTGCATGCATGTAGTTCATCTATCATGGCATTCGCATTTGGTATATCTTATGTTCATAAATGTTTGCGAGTACATTCAAAAGTACTCACTGGCTTGTCCCTGGCTATTTACTTGGCCAGACTTGGAGGAGGACGAGCTTTTGGAGGAGAATTGCGCTAGCGAGGCCGACGCTTAGAAGATTCCCAGTCAGCACACCTGTGTCATGGAGTCTATCACTTGTATCATCCGTCAAGCTTCCGCCACACCAATAAAATAGTCAAGCCTCACACTGACGCTTGACTCTATGCTAGTATATCAGTGTTAAGTCCCACCATCCACTGTCACATTCCGCCACCTTAGTGCGTTGAGTTGTTGTAATAAATTGTTGAGTCACCCTGACTCAACCCTGTGTAATATTATATTGTACTGGTTATCTATATCAAGGTTGTCCACTGGTTGTTCTTGGGAGCCAGTGTGACTTAAGGCTATTCTGTGATTTATTTCCCAGAAATGAGCCTGACAGACCTTGGTATCAGAGCCAGGCTGACTGTAGGAGCTTTAGGCGCGATCGCTAGTCACCGAGTCAGTGCTGACATTTTTTTTTTCAGCATGCATCTCATGCATCGTAGCAAATTCTCCTTAGTCATCATACACTTATGACATGGCTACTTGGATTTTTGTCTACTGTTGTAGATGGCTGGTGGCAGCTGCCCATCGCAGGTTTTCGCCAACGAGCCTGCGGGATTTTCCCGTCTTCTCGCGAGCATCGCGAGGGACGCGATGGGATCTCTCGGGCGTCCGGAGTACGTCATTTACCCGGACAAGATCTCAGAGACCCTGACTATGTACCAGGCTTCGGTATATATTCGGGGTGGTGTTTCCGTGTCTTTCCGCAACTATCGCTTCATGGGGAGAGCCATGCCCACTGAGAGGCATGCTATCCAGATGGCCGCACGTGAGGCTATCACACGTCTCAGGGACATCCTGCCTGTTATGCAGAACCGTCCCTATTACTACCTACCATGCCACGTTCCATATACTAGCCACTATGCCTTTTCCTGCACCATAGGGGAAAGGGATCTGGCTATCGAGCCACTTGTCCAGTACATCATGGCCTTGGAGTCAGCTTTCACCTCCCTGGTAGATGACTACCTCACTGCGCGGATGGACTTGTCTCGTGCGAGAGTTATTCGCAAGAGCGAGTACCGCTCTCCTTCGCCTCGTGCTCCACGCACTTCCACTCCACCAAATACTTCTCTGGCTAGTCCCGCGGCTCAACGCTCGACCTCGACTGGCGATGCTAGCCGTCTGGTTGCACCCACTCCGACCAGAGCTTCTCCACTGACGAGCACGGTGCCACCTCCAGCAGGCACGACATCAACGACTACCCGACTAGAGGCGATTCCCGAGGAGGAGGAGGAGGGCGAGATCGCATCCTGGGTGCCGTGTCTGACTCTCACTCTCAGCAGGACCTAGGATGAGCTGTGTGGGCTAACGCAGTTATTCTCACCAGATGTCCGCTTGGGAACACGGATGTAATATATTTATCTCCTGTTCTGCCTATCCTTTGTAAGATAGCGATGTTAGGACCGCAGGTCGATGAGAGCGCAGAGAGTGCGCTAGTAGAAATAAGTGATCTTGTATGATACAGTTTCCGCATGCATCCTGTATAATTATATCCTGTATAATTAAATTACGTGTGTAATATAACTGGCTGCCTTGTCTTACCTTGTCCTGGGGGGAAAACTTATTTGGAAACTTATTTTCTGCTATTTGATTATTTTCTTTGGTGTTATGCAAATACCCCAGAAAGAAAATGCATCGTCCCTGGACCCGTTCTATGCCAACTCCACCTGAGAACAACTCTGGACAGATGGGAAATAATTTTACTCAAGGACAGACAAGTCAGCAAAGCAGTGATTCAGCTTTCTCGCAAGTGTGTCGCCTATATGAGCAAAGTCAGCAACAGCATCAGGAGATGATGCAGCATTTGATTAACATGGGAAATCACCACGAACAACAGCAACCCAGGTCCAAACTGTCTGAGTTACAAAAGACCCGCCCGACGGTCTTTACTCACACTGACAAGCCACTAGAGGCAGACGACTGGCTTCGAGACATGGAAAGAAAATTGGTCATTGCCCAGTGTACTGACCAGGAAAAGGTGTTGTACACACCACACTATTTTTCTGGAACGGCTGCTTCGTGGTGGGAAAACTTATGTCACACCCACCTTGACGGAGCAAATATGACATGGGAGCAACTCAAGGAAAATTTCCGAGGAGCACATATCCCTAATAGCATTATGAAATTGAAGAAGAGGGAATTTGAGGATCTCAAACAGCGGGGCTCCACAGTATCCCAATATCTGGATCAGTTTACTCAGTTGGCCCGGTACGCCAACGACGAATATATGACAGAGAACAAAAAGATGGAAAAATTTCTCGACGGACTTATTTCATCTCTAAAGTGCCAGCTGATGGTTCATACCTTTCCAGACTTTAAGACACTTGTTGATAAGGCTATTATTCTGGAAAATGAACACCGCAATATGGATGAGGCTCGCAAGCGTCGCATGAACCAGTCAGTACAGGTTCGCAACAACAGGCCCAGGAATGATGTTCAAAAACCAGTAATAACCCGACCAGCAACTACAGCTCCACCACAGAACTGCAGTGCATTCCACATTAGGACCAAGGATACAGCTTTTCATCCTGGAGTCACCTGTTATTCCTGTGGAGGAGAGGGGCATTATGCTAAACAGTGCCCAAAACAAGGAAACAACCCTCCCAAAGCCAACAACAACAACAATGGCCGCGGTGCGACCACAGCTCCGCGACGCAATAACTTCAACCCCAATAACAACCACAAGCAAGGACATATCAACCACGTGACTTTTGAGGAAGCTCAGAACGCACCGGATATCGTGTTTGGTACGTTCCCCGTCAACTCAGTAAATGCTACAGTTTTATTTGATTCCGGAGCTTCCCACTCTTGCATTTCTAAAAGATTTGCCTCGAAGAATCAGTTTCCCTTTTTGCCTTTGCAAAATTCCATGGTTATTTAGTCCCCGGGATCAAAGCAAAATACTCAATGGTACTGCAAGGATGTAAACATCGAAATTGAAGGAATGGGATTCTTAGCCAATCTCATCGTATTGGACGCAGTTGATTTGGACATTATTCTGGGAATGGATTGGTTAACCACAAACAAAGGTTTCATAGACTGCTATAACCGCACGGTAACTCTTACCAATTGCCAAGGAAAGACAATAAAAGTGGGTACAAGGAAGATTGCCACATCCCAAGGGAAATTAAATCAAGTGGATACGGCGGAATTAAGTAAGGTCCCTGTAGTCTGTGAGTATCCTGATGTATTCCCTGAAGAGTTACCAGGAATGCCTCCGGACCGCGAAATTGAGTTCGTTATTGAACTAGCACCCGGAACGACACCCATATACAAGAAGCCGTACCGTATGGCCCCAACAGAATTGGCAGAATTAAAGAAGCAAATTAAGGAGTTGATGGAGAAAGGTTACGTGCGACCCAGCTCGTCACCATGGGGGTCGCCAGTTTTATTCGCCAAAAAGAGGGATGGTACCCTACGGCTATGTATTGATTACATGGCACTTAATATGGTCACTATCAAGAATAAATATCCACCGCCCAGAATCAACGATTTGTTTGAGCAGCTAGCAGAAGCTAAAGTCTTCTCGAAGATAGACCTAAGATCAGGTTATCATCAGCTAAAGATTCGGACGACGGACATACCGAAGACGGCGTTTACTACCAGATACGGATTATATGAATTCACAGTGATGCCGTTCGGTTTAACCAATGCCCCGGCGTATTTTGTGCATCTCATGAACAAGGTTTTTATGAAATATTTGGATAAATTTGTGGTGGTATTTATAGATGACATACTTATTTACTCTAAGACGCCCGAAGAACATGAGCAGCATCTTCGGATAGTATTGGAAGAGTTAAGAAAACATCAGCTATACGCCAAATTCAGTAAATGTGAATTTTGGTTGAGAGAAGTTGGTTTCCTTGGGCACATATTGACCCAAGATGGAATCGCTGTGGACCCGGGAAAAGTAAAGGATGTGTTGGGATGGAAGCAACCCACAAACGTAACGGAAGTCAGAAGTTTTCTTGGCCTAGCGGGCTATTATCGAAGATTTATTGAAGGGTTCTCCACTATAGCCAGACCCATGACCCAGTTACTCAAGAAAGACAAGAAGTTTGAATGGACTGAAGCTTGTGAAAAGAGTTTTCAGGAGTTGAAAAAGAGGTTAACAACATCACCAGTTCTGGTTGTGCCCGATGTGCACAAAATTTTTGATATATATTGTGACGCATCCGGGAAAGGCCTTGGATGTGTGTTAATGCAGGAAGGAAGAGTAGTGGCTTACACCTCAAGACAGCTACGGCGACATGAAGAAAATTACCCCGTTCATGATCTGGAACTTGCTGCAGTAATACACGCACTCAAAGAGTGGCGACACTATCTTGTGGGGAACCGATGTGAAATATACACGGACCACAAAAGTCTTAAGTATATTTTCACGCAGCCAGAATTAAATTTGAGACAACGACGTTGGCTCGAGCTAATTAAGGATTATGACGTAGGAATTCACTATCACCCAGGTAAAGCCAATGTTCTGGCAGATCCCCTCAGCAGGAATCCATGCGCCGGTAATGGCAGTGTACAACTCTCGCAACATGTGTTCAGCCAGGAATTTGCCAAACTCAACATGACACTAGTCATGGAGGGGACCATTTCCCAGTTGGAAATAAAACCAACATTAGAGGACCAGATCAGAGAAGCCCAGAAGGGACACCCAAGTATTGAAGGGATTAGGAAAAAGATGAAACTGGGCAGGGCGCCCGAATTTATTGAAGACAGCCAAGGAGTTATTTGGTTTGGACAGAGATTATGCGTACCAAACATTGAAGATTTAAAACAGCAAATAATGGCAGAAGCGCATACCACTCCATATTCCATTCATCCCGGAGGAACCAAAATGTATAAGGATCTACAGGAGAGATTCTGGTGGCACGGGATGAAAAGGGATATAGCCATATATGTGGCATGTTGTGATACCTGCCAACGTGTGAAGGCGGAACACCAGAGACCAGCAGGGTTGTTGCAACCAATTAAGGTGCCTGAATGGAAATGGGATAGAATTGGAATGGATTTTGTTGTTGGTTTGCCAAGGTCACGCCATGGGAATGATGCTATCTGGGTAATAACCGATTCGCTAACCAAGGTAGCACATTTCATTCCGGTAAAAACCACCTACTCAACACAGAGGCTAGCCAGGCTGTACCAATCCAGGATTGTTTATCTACACGGGGTACCCAAAATAATTGTCTCTGACAGAGGCACCCAATTTGTCTCTAGATTTTGGGAACATCTACAACAAGCCTTAGGCACGCAATTGGCTTTCAGCACAGCATACCACCCGCAGACCGGAGGACAGACAGAGCGGGTAAATCAAATATTAGAAGACATGTTGAGAGCATGTGTGCTTACCTACGGAGTCAGTTGGGAGGATAGTTTGCCTATGCAGAATTCTCCTACAACAACAGTTATCAAGCTAGCCTAAAAATGTCACCTTTCGAAGCATTATACGGACGACGATGCCGGACCCCACTAAATTGGTCTGAAACCGGAGACAGCCGAATTTTTGGACCAGAAATACTAATCGAGGCAGAAACCAAAGTCAACCTTATTCAGGACCGACTAAGGGCAGCTCAAAGCCGACAGAAGAGTTATTATGATCAAAAACACCGCCAGGTCCACTTTGAGCCTAATGACTACGTATATCTTAGAGTATCTCCGACAAGGGGGCTACAGAGATTTAAGGTCAAGGGGAAATTAGCACCAAGATTTATTGGACCGTTTAAAGTAACCGCAAGAAGGGGCAAGGTTGCCTATCAACTGGAATTACCGGCAGAATTATCAGATGTTCACGATGTGTTCCATGTGTCTCAGCTAAGGAAGTGTGTTAGCAACCCGGAAAAGCAAATCCAGCACCAAGAGTTGGATCTTCAACCAGATCTTACCTATCGGGAACGTCCTATAAAGATTTTGGAGGAGTCTGAACGGAGGACCCGACAAAACGTAATAAAATTTTACAAAGTCCAATGGAGCAATCACACCGAGGAAGAAGCAACATGGGAAAGAGAAGATCACTTAAGGACTGAGTATCCGTACCTGTTTGAGGGACAGCTGAAATCTCGGGGACGAGATTTTTCTTAAGGGGGTAGGTGTTGTAACACCCCAAAAATATTCATTTGGAGTTTTAAAAACTTTTTCCAAATTTTAGCTAGGATTTAAAATTTTCTTGGAGGGTTCTGTTTGAAGGGTGTATTTATTTGATTTAATTATTTTGGAGGTTTTCAAAACTATTTCTTTCTAAAGAATTTTTGGTTCTGGTTATTTGATTTTCAAAGGCAAAAGCCTTTTTCCACCTCCTCTAGCACCCTAAACCACTCCAAATATTTTTCTGCCACCCCAAGACTGTCCTCACAAGTCATACACATCTTCTATGATATTATCCAACTCCTTTCCACTCCACAAAAATATTTCTTCTATATATTTTTAATTCCAAAGATGGAATTTGAAATAATCATAGTTTCTTGACTTTACAAAGGAACTATATTTTTCTAGAACTCTCTTGCCACACCAAAATTATCCCTGCATATACATGGTACCCTTAACCCATTTCTTCAAAAACTTTTGGTCCCACAGTTCAAAAATTTCAATTTCTATTCAATTCAAATTTGGTCCAGAAATCAACTTTTTGCTCTAAATCATTTCCAAACTCCACCAAAAATCTTGGCCTTCTGGCAAATTCATTTTTGAGTAACCACACACCACCACAGCAAATCCCTTGATCAACTAAGATGTTTAACACCCCATAGCATTTCATCAAACACTTGGCTTGCATACTGTTCATAACTGAATTTAGTTCAGTTAACTGAACTAGTTCAGCCGACAGGGGCCGGCGATGCCGTGCACTCCTCGCCTTCCCCTCCCGCACGGCGTCGTCGCCCACTTTCAATACCGCCGCTTCCCTGGCCCATCGCCCAGCCTCTCCACGCCGGTGAGCTGGCAGCTGGCCGATGCAGCCACCCCCGAGCTCACCCAGGGCGAGGCCGAGCGGATCGCCTCGGCCATCGGCCTCCATTCACTGCGCCACACCTCCCCTACCTACCTTCCCGCCCACGCGTCGCTCCCCCTCGCTTCTCCGCACAACGGACGCACCGACCACGCCGCCCGGGGCCCGTATGGCAGTCGCCGGAGCCGGCCACGCCGCCGCACCCGTGCGGACAGCGCATCACGGACGTGGCAAGCGAGCACGAGCCCGTCCAAGCGGAGGCTTCGGGCGAACTCCACCGGCCTCTTAAATGCCCCGTCGCCCCAGACCACCGGCCAAAACCAACCCCGGCGACCTAATTTACTCCGGCGACCTCCGCCCGTCTCGGCCATCCTCGACTCGCCTATAAAAGGGGCCCCCGAGCCCCTCCAGCTTCACCATTCGCCTCCACCACCTCCCACTCTTCCTCCTAGCCACCCACCCGGCCACGAGGGGGTCATCTTCTCCCTCTCCGGCCACCGCTTCGCCGCCTCTGTCCACGAGCCAAACCTCGCACTTACTCCACCAGAGCCTCCCAAACTCCGCCGATCCACCTCTTTTCCACCACTATGCCGAATCCCTACGCCAATTCCACTCCCCGAGCCCTCTCCGACGAGCCCCCAACTTCACCCGAACCACCGTCCGCCGGCGTCGAGCTCACCGCCGTTCAGGTGATCGCCGGTGGCCACCACCACCACCCACGGATGCGGAAGTCCACGCTGGTCACACTGCAACCAGCACCGGGCTGTGAAACCCCGGCGATCGTCGCCGGCGATCGTCGCCTCCCCTCTGTACCCGCGCGCGAGCGCGCTCAAATTCAAACCTGACGGGTGGCCCCCACCCGTCAGCTCTCTCTCTCTATTTTCTGTATTCAGCGAAGGCGTACTCTACGCTTTACGCCTTCTCCACTGGAAGGCGTATTCGCTGCCGAACCGTTTTCTTTTAAAACAGCCCAGGGGCTTCAGTTTTGCAGAAAGACCCCTGGTTTTAAAAAGTTAATAGCTTTTAAACTATTAATCCAAATGAGTTGATTCTTTTTGCAAAAAATTTCTTTTCCTCTCTAGTTTTTTTAAGATTTATTTAAAAATATTTTGAGAACATTTTTTTGTTCTGTGTGGGAATTCTTATTCGAATTCAAATTTGAATTTTCAGAAAAAGAAGAAGGATCTTTTGCTGGAAATTCAGAGGGGTTTTCTCCTGACTATTTTGGACAAGGCAAGCATTATTGAACCTTGGATATGGTGTTTGCATTTTTGCATGGTTACATAGTTTGGTATTGTAATGCATATGTTGCATGTTACATCACTTGTGTGTGCATGGTCATGTCAACTTTTTCCTTGCTTGCATATCACACTAGCAGCTCTCTGGCATATAAATGGTTACTTGATGGCAGAAATTTTGCTGCTGGTTTGGACGTGCTGGTGGGCACGGTCCTTTGTTGACACAATGGTGTCGTGTGATATTGATAGAGGATACTGGTGATATTTTAATAATACCTCCTGAGTCTGCCTAGATCGAGTCTTGCTCTATACACCTAGCTGTACACCGTGCTGCCACAGGTCCTTCCGAAAGGAGGGTACGGCCTAGTAAGTTGATAACCCTTGTACGGGTGCACGCCACCCAGATAACTACGATGAAGGTTGTAGCCTGTCATCGGGTCAGGGGCATGGGTGTTTCCGGTTGTAGCCGAGAGGGGGGCACCCCTTGTTATCCGCGCGTTTAATAGTGATCCCATGTTTTTCGGAGGTTGTAGCCTCCCTGACTTAAGGTTTCTGGAGCGATGTTTTGGGTGAGTCCTGGCATCCGGTCGGTGTGTGCGCGTCAAGCGTGTTTTCAATCCAAAGTCCGTATCGGGTATTAGCCAGTGCACAGTGCTGTCTAAGGAAATCCCATACGCGTGGGTGAAGAGTACACCCTCTGCAGAGTATATATATCTATTCGAATAGCCGCGTCCACGGTCAAGGACTTGGTTGGGTGGGTCAAGTATCGGTCCCGGTGTCAGTCTCTGGAGGAAAAATAATATACTTGAGCCTGTTTATGTTTGCATAAAATTCTTGTCGCAGTTAGTATTCTCATAAATTTATTTGTGATAAAAATCATGCTTATGGACTAACCTATGATGTTATTTTTACTTCCAGAGTGTCTCAGGGGCTGGCGAGACTACCCCGGACACTCGCATTTATTTTTAAGCCCTTTTCGTGGCGTCCCTCGAGTGTCAGGCGGTTTATCACGCCACTACTCTTGTGGACACCCGACTGGCATTTCTTTTAAGCCCTTTTTGTGGCGTCCCTCGAGTGTCAGGCGGTTTATCACGCCACTACTCTTGTGGACACCCGACTGGCATTTCTTTTAAGCCCTTTTTGTGGCGTTCCTCGAGTGTCAGGCGGTTTATCACGCCACTACTCTTGTGGACACCCGATTGGCATTTCTTTTCAAGTCCTACCGTGATGTCACTTGACATCCGACAGGCTTTTCTCCTAGTTATATTTAAAGTTGACACTAATATTTATTTCTATATTAACCAGGTCCTATCATGCCAAGTTGTGATAATTGTTGCATGCATGTAGTTCATCTATCATGGCATTCGCATTTGGTATATCTTATGTTCATAAATGTTTGCGAGTACATTCAAAAGTACTCACTGGCTTGTCCCTGGCTATTTACTTGGCCAGACTTGGAGGAGGACGAGCTTTTGGAGGAGAATTGCGCTAGCGAGGCCGATGCTTAGAAGATTCCCAGTCAGCACACCTGTGTCATGGAGTCTATCACTTGTATCATCCGTCAAGCTTCCGCCACACCAATAAAATAGTCAAGCCTCACACTGACGCTTGACTCTATGCTAGTATATCAGTGTTAAGTCCCACCATCCACTGTCACATTCCGCCACCTTAGTGCGTTGAGTTGTTGTAATAAATTGTTGAGTCACCCTGACTCAACCCTATGTAATATTATATTGTACTGGTTATCTATATCAAGGTTGTCCACTGGTTGTTCTTGGGAGCCAGTGTGACTTAAGGCTATTCTGTGATTTATTTCCCAGAAATGAGCCTGACATTGTTCGGGGCACTTCTGCAACTCTAATAAAAAAACTCAGAACAGACGCACGAAAGACAATTATATAGAGCACGCTGTCGAAAAAATTCAGACCAAAAAGATGATCTTGTGATTTTATACGAATTTTTCTATCCAAGGACAGAATCTGTTTCCTGGACAGCACCTCACAACTTTTGAACTTTCTTGCAATCAGAGGCTAAACTTGGCACAAAGCTGAAAAATAAAGATACAATGATGTTGCTACAGTAGTAACAAACATCAAGACCACTAAAACTGAAAGTAAACATAACAAGGGTTGTCTCCCTAGAGCTCTTTCTTTATAGCCATAAAGATAGGCTTAAGACTTTAATGATGCTCTCGTAGGAATAAGAGCTGAAGAACAAAAGAGAGCATCAAGAAGCAAATACCAAACACATTTAAGCCTAACATGCTTCCTATGCATAGGAATATTGCAATAGAATAATTCAATGAAGCACAGAGCAACTAGCATAGGAAGGCAAAACAAGCATAACTTCAAAATATTCACCATAAAGAGAGGAAACTTCTTACTATTAAGATATTTAGAACCAAGTCTCCCTCTCTCATTATCAATTTCAGTGGCATCATGGATGAACTCAACAATATAAGCATCACGTAAAGCATTGTTACCATGATCCACATGCAAAAAGGTACTCTTACTCTCTACATAAGCATAATCTTTCTCATTGGTAATAGTGGGAGTAGGACTATCATAAACAACTTGAACACTATAGATTACTTGTGTATTAGGAGGGTGGTGTTCAACAAGGGAGTAATTCCCTCCATGATTATGACAAGTTTCATAAGGATAATTTCTCCTTATGTCATAGGTACCTTTATAATCACTATAGGTTGGAGTTATGACATCATCATAGTAGAGAAGAGCATTATCATTGCTAGAAACTATATTTGTAATCATGTTGTCTTTATTCTTACTAGCAAAAGAATTATCAATTATCACATCACTAGTGGGTAAAGGATTTGCAATCCTATCATCCCCAAGCTTTGAGCTTCCCATATCATCACTTTCAGAGTTGGTACCAAAAAGATTTTCAAGATCATAAGTAGCATTATCATCATTTTCCCAATCACAATAAGTAACATGCATATCATAATCAAAATCATCTTCAATAGTACCTACGGACGTATCATCAAGATGATAATTAAGGCAATAAACTTCACCTTCTTCTTTCAACTTACAATCGTCAGGATAAAAGTTGATGGGAGGAATATGCTCAGGCCAGGTTGATACCCATTCTTCTTCTTTCTTGCTCCTCTTCCTCCTCCTCTTCTTTTTCTTCTTTTTAACCTTAGGAGGGAGTGGTTGGAGATGAAGCTTCTCCACATATCCTGGTTTATCATTAGAAACAATAGGGGAAACTTGGGAGAAACTCTCCTTTTTATTAGCAGAAATATAAGAGACATTTTTATACTTTGGTAAAGTTCCCTCCTTTATAATCTTACCTATGTAATCATTTTCATGGCAATTAACAACGCAATAGAGATGGCAATTTTGCAAAGTGTTTTTATTCCTATGGCATTAACATCTAGCCATGAAGTCTTTTCTGATAACTCTTCACACATCAAAAATAACATAAGCTCATCATAAAGATCAGAGGTGATCATTTTATCACACAACCGGATAACAGTTATGTTTTGAAAGTTCATGCATTGAAAATTAAAGTGACCCTCTATACGGCAAAGTTCACAAGTAAAAGGATAAAGATTCTAGCAATTTCATTTAAATCTCTGACCCAAGTGATTGTTCTTTCATGCTTATGTTGCTTACAATACTTCTCTTCTTCAATCATAGGCCTTTCACAAGGTCTATCCACTCCACAATAATTAACATGCTTATATAAAACTTCATTTTTAGGAATTGGATCATGCATGTTGCAATCATCATGAACAATTTAATTTTCTTTGCAAGTCTCTTTAAAAGGTTTATGATACTTGATCCAATCCTCCTTAGGCATATTAAGATGTGAAGCAAAAGATTTGACGAAATCAACAAGGAGTTGAGAATCAAGCCCAAACTTAGCACTAAACTTATTAAGACTTGTAGTTTCAACAAAGGACTTAATGCAATCATACTCATAAATTATACCTGACTCTTTACCTTTGTCGATCTCCCAATCTTCAGTGTTGTGTTGAATTCTTTCAAGGAGTTCCCATTTAGCATCAATCTTTTTGTTTGTGAAAGAACCCATAGAGGAAGCGTCGAGCAAATCTTTATCCTGTCGAGAAAGCCTCGCATAGAAATTAGTAATAATCATATCTTTGGGGAGCCCATGGTTAGGACATTTTAGCATTAACGTTTTTAGTCTCCCCCAAGCTTGAGCTATGCTCTCTCCGTCATGAGGATAAAAATTATAAACATAATTCCTATTCTCATGGACTTCATGAAGAGGATAAAACTTGGAGTAAAAGAGAGACTTGATCTCTTCCCACTCCAGC
This sequence comes from Secale cereale, assembly GCA_902687465.1. Lineage (NCBI taxonomy): Eukaryota > Viridiplantae > Streptophyta > Magnoliopsida > Poales > Poaceae > Secale > Secale cereale. The sequence continues at coordinate 751,390,666 of LR738714.1, forward strand.
AGGTGAGAGTCATTAAGTAGCCTATACCATTCCAATGCTTTTCCTTTCAGTGACAAGGCAAATAATTTCCTCATGACAAATTTCCTTGATACACCTGCAAGCTTAAATAATGAACATAGTTGTGACAGATATAGCAAGTGTTCACCGGGATGTCTGTCTCCTGCATAACGATCAGCCAAAACATAATCGATAATACTAGCTGGTATTTTATAGGGCACAATTTCAGTAGGGGGAGGAGCAACCACCACAGGTTTGGGGCGTCTTCCCGCAAGCAACGATCCAATAACAAGGTTGTCCATAAACATAACTACTGAAATAAAAACAAGAAACAAAAAGATTTAATTTCAAGATCTAAATATATACCTTCAAGCACTCACTTCCCCGGCAACGGCGCCAGAAATAGCTTGATGTCTACACACGCTTCTACTCTTGTAGACTATGTTGGGCCTCCAAGCGCAGAGGTTTGTAGGACAGCAGCAATTTCCCTCAAGTGGATGACCTAAGGTTTATCGAACTCAGGGATGTAGAGGTTGAAGATGGTCTCTCTCAAGCAACCCTGCAACTAAGATACAAGAAGTCTCTTGTGTCCCCAACACACCTAATACACTTGTTAGATGTATAGGTGCACTAGTTCGGCGAAGAGATGTTAAATGGCAAGTGGTATGGATGGCAAAACAAAGTAATATAAATCTGTAATAAAAAGTGCAGCAAGCAAACAAGTGGTAAACGTGAGCACAAATGGTATTGCAATGGTGGAAACAAGGCCTAGGCTTCATACTTTCACTAGTGGCAACTCCCAACAACATTAACATAATCGAATCACATGATATTTCCCATAAAACATGCAAAGGGGATGCACTCGGAGGTCATTCCTTCGTGGTCAAGAGAGGACGAGAATTATGTAGGGCTACAAAAGCACACCTCAAAGTTCGTAGTTCTCAATCTAAGGATTTCCCAATCTCACTGCGGCCATCCAAAGAGAGTCCCACAATCACCACAACATATCTAAAGGATAGTCAAAGACAAGCACCAAGAGACTCTCAATCTTCAATCAACGCACAAGAGAGGAAATCACTCATGAAAATATTGTTCTAATCCATGTCCAATAGACCGCTATCACCTTGGTCTCGGGGATTATACTAGATAAAGACAAGTGAGTACATCAAACCAATACATAGAGGAAGGGGAAATATCATGGGATCACCCTAGATTAACATAGCCTACGATCACAACGAAGATCACATCATGGGAGAGAGAACTGACCACATAGCTACTGGTAAGAACCTCAGCCCCGAGGAGGAACTACTCCCGCATCATGGAGGGAGGAAGCAACGTCGATGGAGATGAATCCGGGGGCACTTCCCCGTCCCGGCAGGGTGCCGGCGCAGGAATTCTGGTCCCCCAAAGCTTGATGGCGATGGCGGCGGAGATCGGGATTGCGTCTGGAGAAAAGGGGTCTGGAATCAGGGTTTCCGTGACACGGTGTAAATATATGCCAAAGGGGGGCATCAGAGGGGGTCAGGGGTGCCCAGGCGCCCCCCCCCCCCCGGCGCGGCCAGGGGGGCCGCGTGGGCAGGCCGCCTGGAGCCCCTGTGGGTCCCCTCCGGCCCTACTTTGGCCGCATGGAAGCTTCCGGAACGCTGATTTTTTATATAATTTTTCTGGATTTTTCTGGCAGTTCTCGTAATGTGAAAACCTGAAATACAAAAACAGCCGAAAACAGAAACTGGCACTGGGGTGCACTGGGTTAATAGGTTAGTCCAAATATGATCAAAAGTGTATGGAAGTGTATAAATAACATAGCAATATCACCCAAAAGAGGCATGGAGCAAGCAGAAATTATAGATACGTTTTGGACGTATCAGCTCCGTGTTGCCGAGCCCCTCCACTCCAACCAGAGGCTCCGGCGAGCTCCTGCTGCCCCTTAGGTGCTTCCCAGTACCCCCGTTTACTCTCCCTCGAGCTGCAGCCCCGCGCTCGTCGATGCCCGAATTCCGGCCACCGCGCAAGTCACTTCCGCCGTCGTTTTAGGCCACCGGAGCTGCTGCTTCCTGCACCACTGGACGCGGAGCACTCCAAGCCTTCTGTAGAGCCTAGTCCCGCGACAAACCGTCGCTGGACGGCGATTTCCGAAGCTCGCCGCCGTGTTTGGCCTTGCCGTCGGCAGAACGCCGGCGAGTTTGACTTGTTTGACCGGGGGGTGACCACCCCGGGTCACTAACGTATGGGCCCCACGCCCTTAGTCAACCACTAATTCACTAACGTGTGGGGCCAGTCCCTGCTAAATACCTAGTTTAGGTTTAATTAAAGTAGGATTAGCCATGGCTCACTGACGTGTGGGCCCTGGCCCCTGACTAATTAGAGTTAGGCTTAAATTAGTGTTATCTAATTTAGTTAATTAGTTGAGACACTGACATGTGGGTCCTAGCCGTCAGGTTTGACCTGGGATGGCGCCTTTGACTTGCTAACAAAGTGATGATGTCACTATGATGTCATAAAGCCTTTCTGGAATTTTAAATAAATCAGAAATGATTTATTTATTTCACAAAATAGCCAAAACTTCTAAAAATCACAGAAAATAATCTATAACTCCAATGAAAATAATTTATATATGAAAAATGATCAGAAAAATTCAAGGAATCTGTTTATGGCATTTTCATGCATGTTTGAACAAGTGAAACCTGCTGTTCAGGTCAAATCAATTATTTGGCATTTAAATAATTGCATATGGAGTTTGAATTTGAACCTTTGGTTCAAACCAACTTCATTTAACTGTGTTGCTAGATGCATTAGGCCAAATCACATCATATTGCCATGTCATGTTCATGCATCATATTGTTGCATTGCATTGATTGTGTTCTTTCTCTGTTTGTCGGTTTTGTCCCCTCTCAGTAGACGACGTTCCGACGATGAGTTCGATGACACCGATGAAGAACTATTACTATCTTCAGAAGTGCCAGGCTAGCAGAACCCCCGTGTTCATTCCGATGCAATCCCACTCTCTCGCTCCTGCTCTCTTTACTGCATTAGGACAACAACGTTTCAACTGTTACTTGTTGCGGTAGTTGAACCCCTTTCCTCTGCATGACCTGTCATTGCCACAGTAAATAGTTGAAACCCACTAGCATGAGTAGGAGTTGTTTGATCCATGTTGTGCCTACTCATTCATGCTTTCTGGTTATGCCTGCTATTGCTTAGAGTCGTGTCAGGTCTGATTCATCGGGGATGAACTGGAATGTGGTGAACATGTCCTACTGTGTGTGAGCTAAGTGTGTGAACACGATTTGGTAAAGGTAGCGGTGAGAGGCCATGTAGGAGTACATGGTGGGTTGTCTCACTGGAACCTTCCTTAAGAACTGAGTTCTGTGTAAGTTGTCCAATGACTAGTTACTACCACACATTGGGTTCCGGTAACTCGACCCCTCTCGACTTATTAATCAACAAGATCTCTGTCCAGGAGTTGCAACTAGTTTCTAGTGTTTGTAGGTAGTGTTAGTAGTCTACCAAGTGGCACACGGTACATGTGGGCTAGGGACAGACTAGGCACCGTGGCACGGTGTACCAAGCGTAGATCCATCTGTCGAGGTGGGCTTGGGAACCCTGCGCACATCGTTTGGGGCCGTGAGCGACACCCCGGCCGGATCTCCCCACGGATGGAACCCGAATAGGCGATAAACCTGGACTAGAGTCTTGTGTGGTTAGTCAGGTCGTGGCCGACACCCTCGCCAGGCTTCCGCTTGAAGGTTGCCGAGATACACGACGTGTACATGGCGGTAAGTGGCGAGAGCGTGTGTGAAGAAGTACTCCCCTGCAGGGTTAACATGATCTATTCGAATAGCCGAGTCTGCGGTTATGGACTTCTTGGATGCTTACTTGGTACATAGACAAGTGAAAGTGGATACTCTAAAATGCTCGAGACAAGTGTGAGTCCTATGGATGGCCTTCTCGTAGGTAGACGGGAATGGATCCATAGTGGTCTATTGATTGGTGAATATGTGGACTCGTGTGCGCCACCTCAAAGAGTTACTTGCAGTTGTAGTTCAGGATAGCCACCGAGTCAAAGCTGGCTTGCTGCAGTCAAACTCCACCACCCCTTTGTTGATACTGATGCATATGTAGTTAGTTCTGATGTAAGTATTGCTGAGTACCTTTGTACTCACGTTTGCTTAATTTATGTTTTTGCAGAGAGACTTCAGTCTCGCTAGTGGTTCCGCGTGGACTTCGACGTTTAGCTTGTTACCTCAGCTACGATCTTGTGCCCTCGAAAGGGTCTTATAGATAGTCAGGCTTCTCAGCCTTTTTCATTTGTAGTTGTCTGTACTCAGACATGTTATGCTTCCGTTGCCAGTATGCCCTGAATGTTGGGTCATATGACCTCTGATTGTAACAAATGCTATGATGGCTCTTCTGGGCCTTTATCTATACGAGTTGTTGAGTTATGTTGTGATGCCATGTTGTACAGCACATACTTGCATGTTATGTGTACGTGTAATGTATATTGCTATGTGTGGGATCCGACACCTAGTTGTTTACCTTTGGTAGCCTATCTTACAGGGAAATGTCTCCTAGTGCTTCCACTGAGCCTTGGTAGCTTGCTACTGCTCCGGAACACTTAGGCTGGCCGGCATGTGTCCTTCTTCGTTCCTGTGTCTGTCCCTTAGGGGAAATATCACGCGTTGTTCCTTTAAGTCCTTGTAGCTTGCTAAGACTTGGGTTCATACGTTGATGACCGACACGTTCGTTGCTGGGTCATGTATGCCTGTCTCTGTAATTTAGCGCCACTTTTGGTTTATAACTAGTCATGTCGGCCCTGGTTCTGTGTCATATGGATGCTAGCGACACTATCATATACGTGTGCCAAAATGCGCAAACGGTCCCGGGCCAGGTAAGGTGGCACCCGTGGGGATACCGTGCGTGAGGCCGCAAAGTGATATGATGTGTTACAGGCTAGACCTGTGTGACTTAGGATCGGGGTCCCGACAGGCTCTCAAAGGCTGGGAGGCAAACCAGGGCCGTGAAGATAAGCTGCTCAGGGTACGGCTGACCGCGGAGCTGGCCCGTATGGATGCGGTCACGGATGCGCATGGCTTCTCGGAACAAGACTGGGCGCATCAATATGTGGTTGAAGCCGAAGTTGAGTCTCTCCTCAGGGCAGAGGAGGAGTACTGGCGTAGACGCGGTGGACTTAAGTGGATGCTCAAGGGTGATGCGAACACTAAGTATTTTCAGGCATACGCTAATGGCCGCCGTCGGAAATGTGACATCCTGAGACTACAATCCGAGCAGGGGCTCCTTCTGCGCCAACAGGACATCGTCCATCACATTTATGAGTTCTGCATCCAGTTGATGGGCTCTAGGGAGGAGTCTCGTGGTCGGCTACGGGTAGACGTGTGGGATCCTACGCTGCGGGTCACGGATGAGGAGAATGAGGGCTTGGGGCTGGCCTTCCTTCCCTAGGAGATCGATGCGGCAGCCCTGGGGATGAAATCGGACACCGCTCCGGGTCCGGATGGGTGGCCGGTGGCAATGTTAAACGTTTTTGACAAGTCCTTAAAGGGCCAATCTTTGACGTTTGCAATGGGTTCATGCGTGGTAGTGTAGATATTTCCTGCCTGAACTTTGGGGTTCTCTCTCTGATTCCCAAAGTTCAGGGTGCCGACAGCATTAGACTCTTCCGCCCCATTGCGCTTATTAATGTTCCGTTTAAAATTTGCTCTAAGGCTTGTTCTACTCGCTTGTCTCCGATAGCCCATCGTAGTATCAGTAGGAACCAAATGGCTTTTATCCGAGGTCGTAACATTTTGGAAGGGCCGTTGGCCCTTCAAGAGATCGTTCACTCGCTCAAACGATCTCGATAGCCGGCTATTCTTTTGAAATTGGATTTTGAGAAGGCTTATGATCGAGTGAACTGGGAGTTCCTCCGTCAAATCCTTTGGGATCGAGGTTTCTCGGCGGTCTGGGTTCATTGCATGATGCTACTGGTCTCGGGGGGCCAAACGGCGATTGCGGTGAATGGAGAAGTAGGGAACTTCTTCCGCAACAAGCGTGGGCTGCATCAAGGCGACCCAGCCTCGCCACCATTATTTAACTTTGTGGCTGACGCTATTGGCGCCATGCTGGACAATGCTCGCAATGCTGGCCACATCAGGGGAGTGGTTGAGAATTTGATCCCAGGAGGCGTGTCACATCTAAAGTATGCAGATGACACGTTACTTATTTCGAGCCGGACCAACACATTATTGCAACGGTCAAGGCTATTCTTTTATGATTTGAACTAATGTCGGGGCTTAAAATTATTTTTCATGAATGTCAAGTTGTATCCATAGGGATGGATGCGGCCGAAAGTCTTAGGGTAGCCAACTTGCTTAACTGCAAACTTGGGAAACCACCTTTCACCTACCTCGGTCTCTCAATTCTAGAGAAGAAATGCTCGATCTCTAATTGGGAACCTCTCTGCACAAAGGTGGCGGGTAGGCTGTGCCCGTGGAGACGCCGTTTTATGTCTTCAGGGGCAAGACTCGTCTTAACCAACTCTAGCCTCTCGTCTTTACCTATGTTTGCCATGGGCCTATTCTTGTTGGCGGATGGGGTCCACACCAAAATGGACACTCTACGGGCCCGCTTCTTTTGGCAGGGAGCGGGACCGAAGCGTAAATATCATATGGTAAAATGGCAGGCGGTTCGTAGACCTAAGGCTCAGGGGGGCCTTGGGATCATCAACTCGAAGTTGATGAACATTGCACTCATGTGTAAATGGATTTGGAAGCTGTCCCAGGGCGAGACTGGCCTCTGGATGGAACTTCTTCGCACCAAATACTTCCCACGTGGGAATTTCTTTGAGGCAGTACCTCATGGTCTCCTTTCTGGAACTCCATCCAATCCCTAAAACCGTTCTTTGCCAGGGGCACGGAGTTCTAGGTTAATAATAGCCGCTCTACTCGCTTTTGGCATGATGTTTGGATAGGCCATCAACCCCTTTGGTCGGAGTTTAGCCAACTTTACTCCATCGCGGTTGAACCTAACCAATTGGTTTCCTCCGCCCTAAGAACCTCCCCGCCTCCCATTCACTTTAGAAAGGAACTATCAGGCCCGGAGTTGGAGGACTGGGAGCGTCACCGGGCTAAGATAGCGGGTGTCAATTTGTCATCCACCACGGACACGGTGTCTTGGAGACTTTCGGGCTCTGGCAAGTTCACTGTCAAGTCCCTCTATTGTGAACTTACCCGTGGGACTGGGCCCTCGGCTGCCTTGGGCCTTTGGAAGGCGTGAATCCCTCTTAAAATTAAAGTTTTCCTCTGGCAGCTCTGCCAAGATCGCCTACCCACTTCGATTAATATAGCCAAGCGTAATGGCCCGACCTCCGGGCCGTGTGCGTTGTGTGGTGCTCCGGAAGACGCCGACCATACTTTTTTCCAGTGCCCTTTGGCGCGTTTTGCCTGGAGTGCGGTTCGCGAGGCAGCGGGAGTGGATTGGGATCCACGCGTTCGCTCCGCACTTGTGTCATCATTATCTTTGGTCCAGGGTTCTGCGCGCCGTGTTATGTGGACATGTGCGGCGGCCATGATGTTGGCTCTGTGACATATTCGTAACAAGTTTACTATTGAGGGTGTATTTTCCTCCCATCCGGCTGACGTAATCTACAAATTCATCGTGTTCTTGCAGTTGTCGGCCCCGCTGGGAAGACACCAGGACTCTGATCTGCACTGACATGCTCTCTCACGCTTGCGTGTCGTCTATGCGACGTCCCGAGCCCCGTCGCCCGTCTCTGCTGCTCCATAGGGATGGATGGCCTCTTTTGGTACTGTTTCCGCCGAGCCTGCGCGCTCCTGTCTTGGCTGGTTAGCCGTGTGATGCACTTTATGCCTTCATCGTGTCCTTTTGCTGGAGTGTGGTGGTCTCCTTGCAGACTTATTTGGTCGTGGTTATGTTTGTTTCGCTGTGCATGCTGCCTTGTTGTGGGCTTTATTAATTTAAAGCCGGACGTCCCTGACGTCTATGTTCTAAAAAAAGTCTAAGGATATCTGGGAGTGCTGAGATATACTGCTAAAGTATTTCTATAGTTGGATTGCCAGTAGGAGCTAAATGCAATAGATGGTTAGTAATATGTTATATCCTTCCAGAAATTAATATAAGTGAAACAACCAAGTATCAAATTGTCATAATTGTTGAAGGAAATATGCCCTAGAGGCAATAATAAAGATGTTATTTGTATTTCCTTATATCATGATAAATGTCTTTTATTCATGCTAGAATTGTATTAACCGGAAACTTAGTACATGTGTGAATACATAGACAAAACAGTATGTCCCTAGTATGCCTCTACTAGACTAGCTCATTGATCAAAGATGGTTATGTTTCCTAGCCATAGACATGAGTTGTCATTTGATCAACGGGATCACATCATTAGGAGAATGATGTGATGGACAAGACCCATCCGTTAGCATAGCACTATGATCATTTAGTTTAACTGCTATTGCTTTCTTCATGACTTATACATGTTCCTATGACTATGAGATTATGCAACTCCCGAATACCGTAGGAACACCTTGTGTGCTATCAAACATCACAACGTAACTGGGTGATCATAAAGATGCTCTACAGGTGTCTCCGAAAGTATTCGTGGTGTTGGCATAGATCAAGATTAGGATTTGTCACTCCGAGTGTCGGAGAGGTATCTCTGGGCCCTCTCGGTAACACACATCACAATAAGCCTTGCAAGCAATAGACTAATGAGTTAGTCACGAGATGATGTGTTACGCAACGAGTAAAGAGACTTGCCGGTAACGAGATTGAACTAGGTATAAAGATACCGACGATCGAATCTCGGGCAAGTAACATACCGTTTGACAAAAGGAACAACGTATGTTGTTATGCGGTTCTGACCGATAAAAGATCTTCGTAGAATATGTGGGAGCCAATATGAACATCCAGGTTCCGCTATTGGTTATTGACCGGAGATGAGTCTCGGTCATGTCTACATAGTTCTCGAACCCGTAGGGTCCGCACGCTTAACGTTTGATGACGATCGGTATTATGAGTTTTTGAGTATTGATGTACCAAAGGTAGTTCGGAGTCCCGGATGAGATCACGGACACGACGAGGAGTCTCGGAATGTCCGAGACATAAAGATTGATATATTGGACGGCTATATTCGGACACCGAAAGTATACCGGAAAAGTTTCGGATTTATCGGGAATGCCGGAGGGGGTTACCGGAACCCCCTATGAGAGGGGATGGTCCATAGTGGGCCTAAAGGGAAAGAGAGGGGCAGCCCATAGGGCTGGCCGGCGCCCCCACCTAGGAATCCTAGTTGGACTAGGATTGGGGGGGGGGGCGCCACCTCTCCTATTCCTTTCCCCCTTCTTCCTTTCGGTGAATCCTACTAGGAATATGATTGCAATCCTATTCCTAGTAGGACTCCCTCCCTAGCCGCACCAGGAGAGGCCGGCCGGCCTCCCTCCCCTGCTCCTTTATATACGGGGGCAGGGGGGCACCCAAAGACACACAAGTTGAATTGTTCTAGCCGTGTGCGGTGCCCCCCTCCACAGAATCACACCTCGGTTATACCGTCGCGGAGCTTAGGCGAAGCCCTGCGCCGGTGAACACATCATATCCGTCACCACACCGTCGTGCTGATGAAACTCTCCCGTGAAGCTCAACTGGATCAAGAGCTCGTGGGACGTCATCAAGCTGAACGTGTGCTGAACGCGGAGGTGCCGTACGTTCGGTGCTTGATCGGTTGGATCGCGAAGAAGTTCGACAACATCAACCGCGTCACTTGACGCTTCCGCTCCCGGTCTACGAGGGTACGTAGACACACTCTCCCCTCTCGTTGCTATGCATCTGGTAGATAGATCTTGCGTGATCGTAGGAAAATTTTAAAATACTACGTTCCCCAACAGTGGCATCATGAGCCAGGTCTATGCGTAGATGATATGCACGAGTAGAACACAATGAGATTGTGGACGATACTAGTCATACTACTTACCAGCATGTCATACTTTGCTTCGGCGGTATTGTGAGATGAAGCGGCCCGGACCGACATTACGCGTACGCTTACGCGAGACTGGTTTCACCGTTACGAGCACTCGTTGCTTAAAGGTGACTGGCGGGTGTCTGTCTCTCTCACTTTAGCTGAATCAAGTGTGGCTACGCCCGGTCCTTGTGAAGGTTAAAACAGCACATACTTGACGAAACATCGTTGTGGTTTTGTATGCGTAGGTAAGAATGGTTCTTGCTAAAGCCCGTAGCAGCCACGTAAAACTTGCAACAAACAAAGTAGAGGACGTCTAACTTGTTTTTGCAGGGCATGTTGTGATGTGATATGGTCAAGACATGATGAGTTATACGGTTCTTGTATGAGATGATCATGTTTTGCGAGGGTGATCATGACGGTGCTTTGGAGATGGAGATCAAAAGCACAAGATGATGATGGCCATATCATGTCACATATTTTGATTGCATGTGATGTTTATCTTATTATGCTTCTTATTTTGCTTAGAACGGCGGTAGCATTATAAGATGATCCCTTACTAAATTTCAAGGTATAAGTGTTCTCCCTGAGTATGCACCGTTGCGAAAGTTCGTCGTGCCGAGACACCACGTGATGATCGGGTGTGATAAGCTCTACGTTCAAATACAACGGGTGTAAGCCAGTTTTGCACACGCAGAATACTCGGGTTAAACTTGACGAGCCTAGCATATACAGATATGGCCTCGGAACACTGGAGACCGAAAGGTCGAGCGTGAATCATATAGTAGATATGATCAACATAAGATGTTCACCATTGAAACTACTCCATCTCACGTGATGATCGGACATGGTTTAGTTGATTTGGATCACGTGATCATTTAGATGACCGGAGGGATGTCTATCTAAGTGGGAGTTCTTAAGTAATATGATTAATTGAACTTTAATTTATCATGAAGTTAGTCCTGGTAGTATTAGCATATCTATGTTGTAGATCAATAGCTCGCGATGTTGCTCCCCGTTTATTTTTCATATGTTCCTAGAGAAAACTAAGTTGAAAGATGTTAGTAGCAATGATACGGAATTGTTCCGTGATCTGAGGATTATCCTCATTGCTGCACAGAAGAATTATGTCCTTGATGCACCGCTAGGTGACAGACCTATTGCAGGAGCAGATGTAGACGTTATGAACGTTTTGACAAAAGCTCGATATAATGACTACTTGATAGTTTAAGTGCACCATGCTTTACGGCTTAGAACCGGGACTTCAAAAACGTTTTGAACGCCATGGAGCATATAAGATGTTCCAAGAGTTGAAATTAGTATTTCATACTCATGCCCGTGTCGAGAGGTATAAGACCTCTGACAGTACTTTTGCCTACAAGATGGAGGAGAATAGCTCAACCAGTGAGCATGTGCTCAGATTGTCTGGGTACTACAATTACTTTAATCAAGTGGGAGTTAATCTTCCAGATAAGATAGTAATTGACAAAGTTCTCTAGTCACTATCGCCAAGTTAGTAGAACTTCGTGATGAACTATAATATGCAAGGGATGACGAAAGAAATTCCCAGCTCTTCACGATACTGAAGTAGGCGAAGGGAGAAATCATGAAAAAGCATCAAGTGTTGATGGTTAACAAGACCACTTGTTTCAAGTAAAGGGCAAAAGGGATAGAAGGGGAACTTCAAGAAGAATGACAAGCAAGTTGTCACTCCCATGAAGAAACCCAAAGCTAAACTCAAGCCTGAAGCTAAGTGCTACTACTGCAAAGGAAATGGTCACTGGAAGTGTAACTGCCCTAGATACTTGGCGGATAAGAAGGATGGCAAAGTGAACAAAGGTATATTTGATATACAGATTATTGATGTGTATTTTACTAGTGTTCATAGCAACCCCTCGGTATTTGATACTGATTTAGTTGCTAAAAAGTAGTAACTCGAAATGGGAGTTGCATAATGAACAGAAACTAGTTAAAGGATGAAGTGACGATGTGTATTGGAAATAGTTCCAAGATTGATATGATCATCATCGCACACTCCCTATACTTTCGGGATTAGTGTTGAACCTAAATAAGTGTTATTTGGTGTTTGTGTTGAGCATGAATATGATTTGATCATGTTTATTGCAATACGTTTATTCATGTAAGTTAGAGAATAATTGTTGTTCTGTTTACATGAATAAAACCTTCTATGGTCATACACCCAATGAAAATAGTTTGTTGGATCTCGATCGTGTGATACACATATTCATAATATTGAAGCCAAAAGATGCAAGGTTAATAATGATAGTGCAACTTATTTGTGGCACTGCCGTTTAGGTCATATTGGTGTAAAACGCATGAAGAAACTCCATAATGATGGACTTTTGGAATCACTTGATTATGAATCACTTGTTGCTTGCGAACCATGCCTCATGGGCAAGATGACTAAAACTCCGTTCTCCGGAACTATGGAGCGAGCAACATATTTGTTGGAAATCATACTTACTGATGTATGCGGACCAATGAGTGTTGAAGCACGCGGCGGGTATCGTTATTTTCTGACCTTCACTGATGATTTAAGCAGATATGGGTATATCTACTTAATGAAACACAAGTCTGAAACATTTGAAAAGTTCAAAGAATTTCAGAGTGAAGTAGAGAATCATCGTAACAAGAAAATAAAGTTTCTACGATCTGATCGTGGAGGAGAATTTTTGAGTTACGAGTTTGGTCTTCATTTGAAACAATGTGAAATAGTTTCACAACTCACGCCACCTGGAACACCACAGCGTAATGGTGTGTCCGAACGTCATAACCGTACTTTATTGGATATGGTACGATCTATGATGTCTCTTACCGATTTATCACTATCGTTTTGGGTCATGCATTAGAGACAGCTGCATTCACGTTAAATAAGGGCCTCATCTGAATCCGTTGAGACAACGCCTTAAGAACCGTGGTTTGGCAAGAAACCAAAGTTGTTGTTTCTTAAAGTTTGGGACTGCGATACCTATGTGAAAAAGTTTCAACATGATAAGCTCGAACCCAAACCGGAGAAGTAAATCTTCATAGGATACCCAAAAGAAACTGTTGGGTACACCTTCTATCACAGATCCGAAGGCAAAAATATTCGTTGCTAAAAACGCATCCTTTCTAGAAAAAGAGTTTCTCTCGAAAGAAGTGAGTGGGAGGAAAGTAGAACTTGATGAGGTAATTGTACCTTCTCCCGGATTGGAAAGTAGTACATCACAGGAAATTGTTCCAGTGATTCCTACACCAATTAGTGAGGAAGTTAATGATAATGATCATGAAACTTCGGATCAAGTTTCTACTGAACATCGTAGATCAACCAGAGTACGTTCCGCACCAGAGTGGTACGGCAACCCAGTTCTGGAAATCATGTTACTAGACCATGATGAACCTACGAACTATGAGGAAGCGATGATGAGCCCAGATTCCGCGAAATGGCTTGAAGCCATGAAATCTGAGATGGGATCCATGTATGAGAACAAAGTGTGGACTTTGGTTGACTTGCCCGATGATCGGCAAGCCATCGAAAATGAATGGATCTTCAAGAGGAAGACCGACGCAGACGGTAATATTACTGTTTACAAAGCTCGACTTGTTGCGAAAGGTTTTCGACAAGTTCAAGGAGTTGACTACGATGAGACTTTCTCACCTGTAGCGATGCTTAAGTCTGTCCGAATCTTGTTAGCAATTGCCGCATTTTATGGTTATGAAATCTGGCAAATGGATGTCAAAACTGCATTGCTAAATGGATATCTCAAAGAAGAGTTGTATATGATGCAACCAGAAGGTTTTGTCGATCCAAAAGGTGCTAACAAAGTATGCAAGCTCCAGCGATCCATCTATGGACTGGTGCAAGCATCTCGGAGTTGGAATATACGCTTTGATGAGGTGATCAAAGCATATGGTTTTATACAGACTTTTGGAGAAGCCTGTATTTACAAGAAGTGAGTGGGAGCACTACAACCTTTCTGATAAGTATATGTGAATGACATATTATCGATCGGAAATGATGTAGAATTTTCTGGAAAGCATAAAGGAGTATTTGAAAAGAGGTTTTTCAAAGAAAGACCTCGGTGAAGCTGCTTACATATTGAGCATCAAGATCTATATAGATAGATCAAGATGCTTGATAAGACTTTCGATGAGTACATACCTTGATAAGATTTTGAAGTAGTTCAAAATGGATCAGTCAAAGAAAAAGTTCTTGCCTCACTTGTAAGGTGTGAAGTTGAGTAACACTCAAAGCCAGACCACTGCAGAAAAATATAGAGAGAATGAAAGTCATTCCCTATGCCTCAGCCATAGGTTCTATAAAGTATGCCATGCTGTGTACAAAACACATTGTGTACCTTGCCAAGAGTTTGACAGGGAGGTACAATAGTGATCCAGGAGTAGATCACTGTACAACGGTCAAAATTATCCTTAGTAATTGGATGACTAAGGAAATATTTCTCGATTATGGAGGTGATAAAGAGTTCGTCGTAAAGGGTTACGCTGATGCAAGCTTTGACACTAAATCCAGATGACTCTAAGTATCAATCTGGATGCGTATTGAAAGTGGGAGCAATTAGCTAGAGTAGCTCCATGCAGAGCATTGTAGACATAGAAATTTGCGAAATACATAGGGATCTGTATATGACAGACCCGTTGACTAAACTTCTCTCACAAGCAAAACATAATCACACCTTATTACTCTTGGGTATTAATCACATAGCGATGTGAACTAGATTATTGACTCTAGTAAACCCTTTGGGTGTTGATCACATGGTAATGTGAACTATGGGTGTTATTCACATAACGATGTGAACTATCGGTATTAAATCACATGGCGATGTGAGCTAGATTATTGACTCTAGTTCAAGTGGGAGACTGAAGGAAATATGCCCTAGAGGCAATAATAAAGATGTTATTTGTATTTCCTTATATCATGATAAATGTCTTTTATTCATGCTAGAATTGTATTAACCGGAAACTTAGTACATGTGTGAATACATAGACAAAACAGTATGTCCCTAGTATGCCTCTACTAGACTAGCTCATTGATCAAAGATGGTTATGTTTCCTAGCCATAGACATGAGTTGTCATTTGATCAACGGGATCACATCATTAGGAGAATGATGTTATGGACAAGACCCATCCGTTAGCATAGCACTATGATCGTTTAGTTTAACTGCTATTGCTTTCTTCATGACTTATACATGTTCCTATGACTATGAGATTATGCAACTCCCGAATACCGTAGGAACACCTTGTGTGCTATCAAACGTCACAGCGTAACTGGGTGATCATAAAGATGCTCTACAGGTGTCTCCGAAAGTATTCGTGGTGTTGGCATAGATCAAGATTAGGATTTGTCACTCCGAGTGTCGGAGAGGTATCTCTGGGCCCTCTCGGTAACACACATCACAATAAGCCTTGCAAGCAATAGACTAATGAGTTAGTCACGAGATGATGTGTTACGGAACGAGTAAAGAGACTTGCTGGTAACGAGATTGAACTAGGTATAAAGATACCGACGATCGAATCTCGGGCAAGTAACATACCGTTTGACAAAAGGAACAACGTATGTTGTTATGCGGTTCTGACCGATAAAAGATCTTCGTAGAATATGTGGGAGCCAATATGAACATCCAGGTTCCGCTATTGGTTATTGACCGGAGATGAGTCTCGGTCATGTCTACATAGTTCTCGAACCCGTAGGGTCCGCACGCTTAACGTTTGATGACGATCGGTATTATGAGTTTTTGAGTATTGATGTACCGAAGGTAGTTCGGAGTCCCGGATGAGATCACGGACACGACGAGGAGTCTCGGAATGTCCGAGACATAAAGATTGATATATTGGACGGCTATATTCGGACACCTTAAGTATACCGGAAAAGTTTCGGATTTATCGGGAATGCCGGAGGGGGTTACCGGAACCCCCTACGAGAGGGGATGGTCCATAGTGGGCCTAAAGGGAAAGAGAGGGGCAGCCCATAGGGCTGGCCGGCGCCCCCACCTAGGAATCCTAGTTGGACTAGGATTGGGGGGGCGCCACCTCTCCTATTCCTTTCCCCCTTCTTCCTTTCGGTGAATCCTACTAGGAATAGGATTGCAATCCTATTCCTAGTAGGACTCCCTCCCTAGCCGCACCAGGAGAGGCCGGCCGGCCTCCCTCCCCTGCTCCTTTATATACGGGGGCAGGGGGCACCCAAAGACACACAAGTTGAATTGTTCTAGCCGTGTGCGGTGCCCCCCTCCACAGAATCACACCTCGGTTATACCGTCACGGAGCTTAGGCGAAGCCCTGCGCCGGTGAACACATCATATCCGTCACCACACCGTCGTGCTGACGAAACTCTCCCGTGAAGCTCAACTGGATCAAGAGCTCGTGGGACGTCATCAAGCTGAATGTGTGCTGAACGCGGAGGTGCCGTACGTTCGGTGCTTGATCGGTTGGATCGCGAAGAAGTTCGACAACATCAACCGCGTCACTTGACGCTTCCGCTCCCGGTCTACGAGGGTACGTAGACACACTCTCCCCTCTCATTGCTATGCATCTGGTAGATAGATCTTGTGTGATCGTAGGAAAATTTTAAAATACTACGTTCCCCAACAATTGTTTAGTCATACTGCTCAATTAGCTTATATAACTACTGAAAGACAGAGTAAGATCTGGAACTGTTACAGGACGGGCAATCATGTGAACCAAACTTAACTGAGCAACAACTACAAGAATGTTGGTTGCTGCTGGACAGGTGTAGAGAGAAGACCAGCTGTGTATTTGTGCGATAGAACTAGATAGGGGCATTTTTCAGTTCTAACAGTTATCATTGAACTTTTCCGCAAAAAAAAGTTACCATTGAAGTACACTATGAAGGAAATATGCCCTAGAGGCAATAATGAAGATGTTATTTGTATTTCCTTATATCATGATAAATGTCTTTTATTCATGCTAGAATTGTATTAACCGAAAACTTATTACATGTGTGAATACAAAGACAAAATAGTATGTCCCTAGTATGCCTCTACTAGACTAGCTCATTGATCAAAGATGGTTATGTTTCCTAGCCATAGACATGAGTTGTCATTTGATCATTGGGATCACATCATTAGGAGAATGATGTGATGGACAAGACCCATCCATTAGCTTAGCACTATGATCGTTTAGTTTTACTGCTATTGCTTTCTTCATGACTTATACATGTTCCTATGACTATGAGATTATGCAACTCCCGAATACCGGAGGAACACCTTGTGTGCTATCAAACGTCACAACGTAACTGGGTGATTATAAAGATGCTCTACAGGTGTCTCCGAAGGTGTTCGTGGTGTTGTCATAGATCAAGAATAGGATTTGTCACTCCGAGTGTGGGAGAGGTATCTCTAGGCCTTCTCGGTAATACACATCATAATAAGCCTTGCAAGCAAATGACTAATGAGTTAGTAACGGAATAATGTATTATGGAACGAGTAAATATACTTACCGGTAACGAGATTGAACTAGGTATTGAGATACCGAGGATCGAATCTCGGGCAAGTAACATACCAATGACAAAGGGAACAACGTATGTTGTTATGCGGTTTCACCGATAAAGATCTTCGTAGAATATGTATGAGCCAATATGAGCATCCAAGTTCCGCTATTGGTTATTGACCGGAGATGAGTCTCGGTCATGTCTACATAGTTCTCGAACCCGTAGGGTCCGCACGCTTAACATTTGATGACGATCGGTATTATGAGTTTATGAGTTTTGATGTACCGAAGGTAGTTGGGAGTCCCGGATGAGATCACGGACATGACGAGGAGTCTCAGAATGTCCGAGAAGTAAAGATTGATATATTGGATGACTATATTCGGACACCGGAAGCGTTCCGTAAAGTTTCGGAATTAACCGGAGTGCCGGGGGGTTACCGGAACCCCCCAGGAAAGCTATGGGCGTTAATGGGCCATAGGAGAAAGAGAGAAGGAAGGCCAGGGCCGGGCCGCATGGCCCCACCCCTTGGTCCGAATTGGACAAGGAAGGAGGGGGCCTGCACCCCTTTCCTTCTCCTTCTCCCTCTCCTTCCTTCCCCCCTTCTCCCTCTTGGTAATTCCTACTAGGAATAGGATTGCAATCCTATTCCTAGTAGGATTGCTCCCCCTAGGCGCGCCATAGAAGGGCCGGCCGGCCTCCCCCTTGCTCCTTTATATACTAAGGGCAAGGGGGCACCCTAGAACGCACAAGTTGAATTGTTTTAGCCGTGTGCGGTGCCCCCCTACACAGAAACACACCTCGGTCATATCGTTGTAGTGCTTAAGCGAAGCCCTGCGCCGGTAACTTCATCATATCCATCACCACGCCGTCGTGCTGATGAAACTCTCCCGTGAAGCTCAACTGGATCCAGAGCTCGTGGACGTCATAAAGCTGAACGTGTGATGAACGCGGAGGTGCCGTACGTTCGGTGCTTGATCGGTTAGATCGCGAAGAAGTTCGACTACATCAACCGCGTCACTTGACGCTTCCGCTTTTGGTCTACGAGGGTACGTAGACACAGTCTCCCCTCTCATTGCTATGCATCTGGTAGATAGATCTTGCGTGATCATAGGAAAATTTTGAAATACTACGTTCCCCAACAGTGGCATCATGAGCCAGGTCTATGCGTAGATGATATGCACGAGTAGAACACAATGAGTTGTGGACGATACTAGTCATACTGCTTACTAGCATGTCATACTTTGTTTCGGCGGTATTGTGAGATGAAGCGGCCCGGACCGACATTACGCGTACGCTTACGCGAGACTGATTTCACAGTTATGAGCACTCGTTGCTTAAAGGTGACTAGCGGGTGTCTGCCTCTCTCACTTTAGCTGAATCGAGTGTGGCTATGCCCGATCCTTGTGAAGGTTAAAACAACACATACTTGACAAAAAATCGTTGTGGTTTTTGTATGAGTAGGTAAGAACGGTTCTTGCTAAGCCTGTAGCAGCCACGTAAAACTTGCAACAACAAAGTAGAGGACGTCTAACTTGTTTTTGCAGGGCATGTTGTGATGTGATATGGTCAAGACAAGATGAGTTATACGTTATTGTATGAGATGATCATGTTTTGTAAAGTTATCGGCAACTGGCAGGAGCCATATGGTTGTCGCTTTATTGTATGAAATATAGTCGCCAAGTAATTGCTTTACTTTATCACTAAGCGGTAGCGATAGTCGTGGAAGCAATAGTTGACGAGACGACAACGATGCTATGATGGAGATTAAGGTGTCGCACCGGTGACGAAGGTGATCATGACGGTGCTTTGGAGATGGAGATCAAAAGCACAAGATGATGATGGCCATATCATGTAACATATTTTGATTGCATATGATGTTTATCTTATTATGCTTCTTATTTTGCTTAGTACGGTGGTAGCATTATAAGACGATCCCTTACAAAATTTCAAGGTATAAGTGTTCTCCCTGAGTATGCACCGTTGCGAAAGTTCGTCATGCCGAGACACCACGTGATGATCGGGTGTGATAAGCTCTACGTTCACATACAATGGGTGTAAGCCAGTTTTGCACACGCAGAATACTCAGGTTAAACTTGACGAGTCTAGCATATGCAGATATGGCCTCGGAACACTGGAGACCGAAAGGTCGAGCGTGAATCATATAGTAGATATGATCAACATAAGATGTTCACCATTGAAACTACTCCATCTCACATGATGATCGGACATGGTTTAGTTGGTTTGGATCACGTTATCATTTAGATGACCGGAGTGATGTCTATCTAAGTGGGAGTTCTTTAAG
This sequence comes from Secale cereale, assembly GCA_902687465.1. NCBI lineage: Eukaryota > Viridiplantae > Streptophyta > Magnoliopsida > Poales > Poaceae > Secale > Secale cereale. The sequence goes on from LR738714.1 coordinate 751,410,410, forward strand.
TAATATGATTAATTGAACTTTAATTTATCATGAACTTAGTCCTGATAGTTTTTGCATATCTATGTTGTTATAGATCAATGGCCCGTGCTACCGTTCCTTTGAATTTTAATGCATTCCTAGAGAAAGCTAAGTTGAAAGATGATGGTAGCAATTACACGGACTGGGTCCTTAACTTGAGGATTATCCTCATTGCTGGACAGAAGAATTATGTCCTTGAAGCACCGCTAGGTGACAAGCCCCCTCCCGCTAATGTGGACGCTTTGAACGTCTGGCAGACGCGGTGTGATGACTACACGATAGTTCAGTGTGCCATGCTTTACGGCTTAGAACCGAGACTTCAACGACATTTTGAACGTCATGGACCATATGAGATGTTCCAGGAGTTGAAGTTAATATTTCAGGCAAATGCCTGGATTGAGAAATATGAGATTTCCAATAAGGTCTACATCTACAAGATGGAGGAGAATAGTGCTATTAGTGAACACTTGCTCAGAATATCTGGGTACTACAATCATATGACTCAACTTGGTTGCAAAGTTGACGAGGATAGTGTTATTGATAGAGTTCTTCAATCACTGCCACCAAGCTATAAAGGCTTCGTGATGAAGTATAATATGCAAGGGATGCAAAAGACAATTCCCGAGCTCTTCGCTATGCTCAAGGCTATGGAGGTAGAAATAAAAAAGGAGCATCAAGTGTTGATGGTTAACAAGACCATTAGTTTCAAGAAAAAGGCGAGGGAAAGAAAGGGAACTTCAAGAAGAATAGCAAGACAGTTGCTACTCCCGCGAAGAAACCCAAGTCTGGAGCCAAGCCTGAAACTGAGTGCTTCTACTGCAAAGGGACTGGACACTAGAAGCGGAACTGCCCCAAGTATTTGGCGGATAAGAAGGATGGCAAGGTGAACAAAGGTATTGATGTGTACCTTACTAATGCTCGTAGTAGTACCTGGGTATTTGATACCGGTTCGGTTGCTAATATGTGTAACTCGAAACAGGGACTACAGATTAAACGGCTAAGGACGAGGTGACGATGCGCGTTGGAAATGGTTCCAAAGTCGATGTGATCGCCGTCGGCATGCTACCTCTACATCTACCTTCGGGATTAGTTTTAGACATGAATAATTGTTATTTGGTGCCAGCGTTAAGCATGAACATTATATCTGGATCTTGTTTGTTGAGAGACGGTTATTCATTTATATCAGAGAATAATGGTTGTTCTATTTTTATGAATAATAGCTTTTATGGTCACGCACCCTTGAATAGTGGTCTATTCTTGTTGGATCTCGATTGTAGTGATGCATATCTATTACTATACTAATCCTAGACTCCCTAGAAAATCCCACGTTAATTAGAATTTATGAGCCGTTAATTTGGTGGGACCGAATTATAACGGTGTAGATCAACCTGACAACGAAAGAAAAAAACTCTCATCTCAATCTCTATCTTTTTTTCTTTGAGGGATCAATATCAATCCTTTTTTAGGAAGGATCCATCTCAATCTTTCTAATCCTCCAAAAATCTCATCTCAATGCCAATCTTTTTTTTTTTGAGGTGTCAATCTGAATCTTTTTTTTTTGGAGGAAGGATCAATCTCAATCCTTTTTTTCCAGAAAACTCACATAATCTTTTACCAGTTGGATTCAATCTAGGAATCTTTTTTCCTTTTTTAGAGAACTCACATAGTCCCACGTTCTCTATATGGTGTCCACGATTCAATCAAGGGAAAACAGACCATTTCACAGTTGGACTCTATATGTCCTCCACGTTCAATCTAGGATAGACTAAAAAACAGATATTTTAGAAGGTCTACCACCGGATCCTATGGTTTCCAAGAACATGAGAAACTCCCTCCTCTGCAGATCGAGATATCCACGTGTGACCCAAATGCACTGCTCCTTCGCATCATCCTCAATACCCTCCTCCTCATCCTCCCCAATGCGCTGGTCATCCTCATCATCCTTCTCACCTACATCTACAATCTCAAAGACCATATGGACGAGGACATCACAACCACAATGCATTGGCTGCAATCCATGTTGGTTGATGCGGAAGAGCAGGAGGTCCCAAGCAAACGACAATCCAGTATGCGTCGCCTAGAAGTTCTCCACCTTGCCTGGAGCAAGAGTTTGTAAAGATATAGGCCATGCCCACGCCCTCCTTTGCTACTCCAAGCTCCGCTACCTCAGGACAGATTCATTGTGCGATCCAGCAACAACAACACCTAACCGACCTATAGGCAAGAAGGATGAATCCAACAGCCCAAATATCCAGCAGGATAAATTCAAGCCGTTCTTCATAGTTGGATGACAGGGTGTTGAGGCCTGCTTAAGGTCATGAGTGGGATGGTGGTCGTCCTCGAGCTCCAACCAAACTCTGGCCCAATCGAAGTCCAAACTCAGGTTCAGGTTCGTTCTTCATGCCAAACCTATCTGGAAAATAATTTGTGATTAAGGGATGCAAATTAGTAGATGCATACAATCAGTTAGCACATCCTCATGCTAGCTGATTTCCGCTCTAGCTTCAACCAAATTCTGGCCCTATCCAAGTTCAAACTCAGGTTAATGTTCGTTCCTCATGCAAACCTATTTGGAAGGTTCTTTGTGATTAAGGGATGCAAATTAGTTGAGGCATACTATCAGTTAGAACATCCTCATGCCAGAGTGTTTTCAGGGACAACAACGAAGAGTCCACGAAGGAAAGCTGATTTCCGCTTACTACTGGCCCATGCTATTGTACAACAGCAGCATGCACGTAGTGAAACTTGAAGCGCAATATTTGCTTCATCGATCCTTGCATAGAGTTGACTCTAATAATTTGAACACACACATACAGAACAATCATGGCTGACGGTAGTTTAAACCTTTAATCAGATAGAAGAGCCGCATTGTTTGTGAGGCTGTAGAAGGGAGGATCTACATCAGAACCGTGCGGTCGTCAATCTACCTCACACGCTTCTGTGCTTCTATCCTTATACTTGCCACGCATATGCTACTGGGTCTTAATTTGTCCTGTACAAACGGCCGCCACAAGTGATCTAAACGGCGGTGAAGTGCGCCAGTAGAGGTGTGTGGAGTCCAGCATGCATCATTTGCTAATGTCCTTGGTGACCATCAGATCGGTCCAGTAGTTGGCGTCTATGACGTTGGCTATGTCGATACACGAGATTGATGGAGCATGGTAGTTCGTCTGGCCATTAAAGCATTGTCGACCAAGAATTCGCACACACACAAGAATGGTAGATTCAAGAGCTGTTCATGTGGTGGCATTTATGTTATGCCCATGCTTTATCTGGCTGCATCTTACAGGTTCTGGCCGTCTTGCCAAAGCTGAAGCCTTCACTGAATGGGTCTGAACATATGTCTCCTTTCATTGTATCGTACGTCACATTAGTGTATGTTCAAATTATTAAATTCTGTCCTTAGGCAAAGAAAAATGTGTAATCTTTTGTAGACTAGGAAATAGTTCAGTAACAATAGTCACACTGAACAAGTGGCTGTTCGGTGATCCGATTGAAAAGTATTCAGTGGTGTGTTTGCAAAATCATGTATGCCACGCTACATGCATCTATTTTGCACGATTTATTTTTTCTTTACTAGCAATTTATTGCTTTACATAATTAGTTGTCTGTAATGGAGCATAAAATTAATACTAGAGGCAAGACGAACCTAATATGTTGCTGTCTGAGAAAAATTGAAAACCCCAATCGCCAACTGTTTTTTCTGTATGTGTAAAGGAACTATATATCTCACAAAAAAATATAAATCAGGTTTACACTAATTTATAATTGCGATAAATACCGTGTATTTTTTCCACATAGATAATTGTCCACTCAAGGTCATCCTCGGTCCATCTGTTAGGATGATGTCGAGTAGGTCTGAAATGTCAGTAATGAATTTGCTTCATAAGAGCTAACGAATATTTAAAAAAGGCAATGTATTTTTATCCTTGCTAAAAAATAAATGTTTGTTTAGAAAAATGTTGAATTGCACTTTCTTTAACGAAAGATCACAAAGGTGAAACAATTTTCATAAGGTTCAATTGAATATTAGCTTAAGTTCCATACGGTGAAACAATTTTCATAAGGTGACATAGTAGCTATAACTAATATGGATGTTGATTTTCTTATTTAGTACTTTTATTTCTATAGAAAAGTCATTGATTGTAAATTAGTTGTCAAACTACCAAATCCAGGTCGTGAAACATATTTTTGTTATCACAACTGAAATATCATTCAAAATTAGGTAATAACTTATATTGGTTGTTGTCCTTTCTCTTTGAGATTGAATCCTATTCTTAATTTAGTTAGGTTGGCATGTCTATCAGCCACACTTGAAAAAAATTGTGCTACACAAATAAAAGATAAGTTGTTTTACAGACTGCACTATTACAATGTTTGGATGACAGTGTGCACTGTCGTGGCGAGAATATGTACACGCCTAGGTCATCGTCGTTGCTACAGTGTGCGATCGATCCATGTTATGTTAGTACAGTTCTATTGTAGTAATCCTTTTTTAGGGGAACACTAATCCTTTTCTGGGAACAAGTAAGTTTCTATTGGCACATCATATTAAAGGTTTAATTAGAAAGAAGATTATTATAATAAATTTACAAACATCTATATCACTAGCCCGTGCGGATGCACGGGTTGACGACTAGTATTCATAATATTGAAGCCAAAAGATGCAAGGATAATAATGATAGTGCAACTTATTTGTGGTACTGGCGTTTAGGTCATATTGGTGTAAAGCGCATGAAGAAACTCCATAGTGATGGACTTTTGGAATCACTTGATTATGAATCACTTGGTGCTTGTGAACCATGCCTCATGGGCAAGATGACTAAAACTCCGTTCTCCGGAACAATGGAGCGAGCAACAGATTTGTTGGAAATCATACATACAGATGTATGTGGACCAATGAGTGTTGAAGCTCGCGGCGGGTATCGTTATTTTCTGACCTTCACTGATGATTTGAGCAGATATGGGTATATCTACTTGATGAAACACAAGTATGAAACATTTGAAAAGTTCACAGAATTTCAGAGTGAAGTAGAGAATCATCGTAACAACAAAATAAAGTTTCCACGATCTGATTGTGGAGGTGAATATTTGAGTTACGAGTTTGGTCTTCATTTGAAACAATGTGGAATAGTTTCACAACTCACGCCACCCGGAACACCACAGCGTAATGGTGTGTCCGAACGTCGTAACCGTACTTTATTGGATATGGTGTGGTCTATGATGTCTCTTACCGATTTACCACTATCGTTTTGGGGTTATGCTTTAGAGACAGTTGCATTCACGTTAAATAGGGCACCATCTAGATCTGTTGACACGACGCCTACTGTGGTTTGGCAAGAAACCAAAGTTATCGTTTCTTAAAGTTTGGGGCTGCGATGCTTATGTGAAAAAGCTTCAACCTGATAAGCTCGGACCCGAGTCAGAGAAATGTGTCTTCATAGGATACCCAAAAGAGACTGTTGGGTACACCTTCTATCACAGATCCGAAGGCAAGATATTCGTTGCTAAGAATGGATCCTTTCTAGAGAAGGAGTTTCTCTCGAAAGAAGTGAGTGGGAGGAAAGTAGAAATTGATGAGGTAATTGTACCTTCTCCCGAATTGGAAAGTAGTACATCACAGAAAATAGTTCCAGTGATTCCTACACCAATTAGTGAGGAAGCTAATGATGATGATCATGAAACTTCAGATCAAGTTTCTGCTGAACTTCGTAGATCAACCAGAGTTCGTTCCGCACCTGAGTGGTACGGCAACCCAGTTCTGGAAGTCATGTTACTGGACCATGATGAACCTACGAACTATGAGGAAGCGATGATGAGCCGAGATTCCGCAAAATGGCTTGAGGCCACGAAATCTGAGATGGGATCCATGTATGAGAACAAAGTGTGGACTTTGGTTGACTTGCCTGATGATCGGCAAGCCATCGAAAATAAAAGGATCTTCAAGAGGAAGACCGACACAGACGGTAATGTTACTGTTTACAAAGCTCGACTTGTTGCAAAAGGGTTTCGACAGGTTAAAGGAGTTGACTACGATGAGACTTTCTCACCCGTAGCGATGCTTAAGTCTGTCCGAATTATGTTAGCAATTGCGACATTTTATGATTACGAATTCTGGAAAATGGATGTCAAAACTACATTCCTGAATGGATATCTCAAAGAAGAGTTGTATATAATGCAACCAGAAGGTTTTGTCGACCCTAAAGGTGCTAATAAAGTGTGCAAGCTCCAGCGATCCATCTATGGACTGGTGCAAGCATCTCAGAGTTGGAATATACGCTTTGATGAGGTGATCAAAGCATATGGTTTTATACAGACTTTTGGAGAAGCCTGTATTTACAAGAAAGTGAGTGGGAGCTCTGTAGCATTTCTGATATTATATGTGGATGACATATTGTTGATTGGAAATGATATAGAATTTCTGGATAGCATAAAAGGATACTTGAATAAGAGTTTTTCAATGAAAGACCTCGGTGAAGCTGCTTACATATTAGGCATCAAGATCTATAGAGATAGATCAAGACGCTTAATTGCACTTTCACAAAGCACATACCTTGATAAAGTTTTGAAGAAGTTTAAAATGGATCAGTCAAAGAAAGGGTTCTTGATTGTGTTACAAGGTGTGAAGTTGAGTAAGACTCAATGCCCGACCACTACAGAAGATAGAGAGAAAATGAAAGCCATTCCCTATGCCTCAGCCATAGGATCTATCATGTATGCAATGATGTGTAACAGACTTGATGTGTGGCTTGCTATAAGTCTAGCAGGGAGGTACCAAAGTAATCCAGGAGTGGACGACTGGACAGCGGTCAAGAACATCCTGAAGTACCTGAAAAGGACAAAGGATATGTTTCTCGTGTATGGAGGTGACAAAGAGCTCATCGTAAACGGTTACGTCGATTCAAGCTTTGACACTGATCCGGATGACTCTAAGTCACAAATAGGATATGTATTTTTATTAAACGGTGGAGCTGTCAGTTGGTGCAGTTCCAAGCAAAGCGTCGTGGCGGGATCTACGTGTGAAGCGGAATACATAGCTGCTTCGGAAGTAGGAAATGAAGGAGTCTGGAAAAAGGATTTCATATCCAATCTAGGTGTAATACCGAGTGCATCGGGTCCAATGAAAATCTTTTGTGACAACACTGGAGCAATAGCCTTGGCGAAGGAATCCATGTTTCACAAGAGAACAAAGCACATCAAAAGACGCTTCAATTCCATCCGCGATCTAGTCAAGGAGGGAGAGATAGAGATTTGCAAGATACATACGGATCTGAATGTTGCAGACCCGTTGACTAAGCCTCTTCCACGGGCAAAACATGATCAGCACCAAGACTCCATGGGTGTTAGGGTCATTACTTTGTAATCTGGATTATTGACTCTAGTTCAAGTGGGAGACTGAAGGAAATATGCCCTAGAGGCAATAATAAAAATGTTATTTGTATCTCCTTATATCATGATAAATGTCTTTTATTCATGCTAGAATTGTATTAACTAGAAACTTAGTACATGTGTGAATACATAGACAAAACAGTATGTCCCTAGTATGCCTCTACTAGACTAGCTCATTCATCAAAGATTGTTATGTTTCCTAGCCATAGACATGAGTTGTCATTTGGTCAACGGGATCACATCATTAGGAGAATGATGTGATGGACAAGACCCATCCGTTAGCTTAGCACTATGATCGTTTAGTTTTACTGCTATTGCTTTCTTCATGACTTATACATGTTCCTATGACTATGAGATTATGCAACTCCCGAATACCGGAGGAACGCCTTGTGTGCTATCAAATGTCACAACATAACTGGGTGATTATAAAGATGATGTACAGGTGTCTCCGAAGGTGTTCGTGGTGTTGGCATAGATCAAGAATAGGATTTGTCACTCCGAGTGTCGGAGAGGTATCTCTGGGCTCTCTCGGTAATACACATCATAATAAGCCTTGCAAGCAAATGACTAATGAGTTAGTCACGGGATGATGTATTACAAAACGAGTAAAGAGACTTACCGGTAACGAGATTGAACTAGGTATTGTTATACCGACGATCGAATCTTGGTCAAGTAACATACCGATGACAAAGGCAACAATGTATGTTGTCATGCGGTTTGACCGATAAAGATCTTCGTAGAATATGTAGGAGCCAATATGAGCATCCATGTTCCGCTATTGGTTATTGACCGGAGATGAGTCTCGGTCATGTCTACATAGTTCTCGAACCCGTAGGGTCCGCACGCTTAACGTTTGATGACGATCGGTATTATGAATTTATAACTAATGATGTAATGAAGGTAGTTCGGAGTCCCGGATGAGATCACGGACATGACGAGGAGTCTCGGAATGTCCGAGACGTAAAGATTGATATATTGGACGACTATATTCGCACACCGAAAGCGTTCTGTAAAGTTTCGGAATTAACCGGAGTGCCGGGGGATTACCGGAACCCCCCGGGGAAGCTATGGGCCTTAATGGGCCATAGGAGAAAGAGAGAAGGAAGGCCAGGGCTGGGCCGCGTGCCCCCCACCCCTTGGTCCAAATTGGACAATGTCGGTGTACTAAGGTAGGGGTACCCTAGTACCCCAACTTGTGCACGGGCAGTAGCAGCTTCCTGCGGCAGGGCTTACCACGCGCTTGCCAAGGCCCGCTCCAGACCCCTTCAAGCCATTCAAGATCAAAGTATTCAAGTTAGAAGACAAGACCCCGGCAAGAGGAGCTTGCCGGGAAGGCCGCACCAGGCTCAAGGACATCTTTTCAGCACAAGACCCTGGCAAGAGGTGCTTGCCAGGAAGGCCAAAGGATAAACACCGCAAAAGATGCATCGCGGCGCATCGTGCGCCCCGATAGGGCCCGAGAAGCGGCAAGCTTCCGGGCCCGGCAAGATAGCGGTCCCGGAAAGGTGCTTGCCGGGGGAAGCTCACACTGTGTGCCTGCACTCCAGCTCATTCGGCCACGCGTCGCCCTGGGGCCCTTCCAGGAGCACGTGGCAGATGGCTGAGCAGCCTGAGGGACACGCTGGCGAGTCGCGGTGACGAGGCTACCGTCGTGGCGAACGGAGACGCATGGACAGACGCTTTTGGGGTCGACGGCGATGGGCATTAAATGCCCTTGTCCCACACCGTCAAGGTTAGGTGAAGACCACTGTTCACCCACTGTTCATACACTGTTACAACTACCACCAAATTTACATTTATACCCTCCTCTACGTTGACACCTGTCGGTGACCCCTTTGAGCTATAAAGGAGGCCCATGCACAACGTAGAGGGGGTTCGATCCCAGAAACTCGTTCACTCCCTCGCTCGGTGCAGCTGGTACTGTAGATCTTCAAGCTCCCGAGCCCAAAAACTCAATACAACCAAAAGCAGGAGTAGGGTTTTACGCGTCATCGCGGCCCGAACCTGGGTAAACTACCCGCGTGTGCCCCTCGATCTGCTCTCCGTGCTCCCTCCGCTCCCTTACCGCAACGTAGAAGGGGCTCCGGTACCATAGGTGCTCGTGGGAGGACAGTTTCCCCCGACATCTTTGGCGCGCCAGGTAGGGGGCGTCGAGGTTGTGCGAACCTGATCCGGCGCTCACGCGGGCGCATTCTTCATCAACCTCTCCAACTTCATCGGCTACATCAACATGCCTCCGAAGAAGAAGGCTTCGGAGGTTGGAGGCCCGTCTGCATCGATCCCACCACCACCAGAGCCGACGGTTGGTGGGGGAGGCACCGGCGGAAGGGTGGATGCCGGTGGGGACACTCACGGCGCCACCAAGTCCAAGGACAAGACGGACGACCGGGCGAACTTCAAGGCCTCGGTGTCCGTACACGCACCACGTCCCTCTCAGGAGATGCCAGACCAGCAGCGACGTGGTACCGGAGGTACCATACGCTTGCTGGGACGTGGCCAGGCCGGCGAGTCACGGGACGCTCAAGGCCAACGCCCCGGCACGAGCAAGGCGCGGTCGCAGGGACGGGAACATGCTCCTTCTAACGTGGTTAGAAGTCCGAGCGTGTCCCGCTCCTCGCACCGTTCACCGCCGTTTCCCTCCTCTCCAGCTGAAGCCCTGGCCAGGGCTCAGCTGCTCCTCGACTTCCCTCCAGCGGCGGACAAAGCCGAAGACTGGAGGGCGACGATCTAGAGCCTCATCGCCTTCGCCGACAACGATGCGCCGCAGCAGCCGGCAACTTCACGGCGCGGCAAGTCGACCAAGCGAAGGCCGATGGCGACAAGACCGCCGGGGGTGCAACTACCGTGCACTCCCCGCCGCGGAAGCAGAAAACGCCGCCCCGCCGGATCAACGTCGACGACGACTCCACGGCGTCGTCGGATCCGCGGGCTCGCCGCGATCAGCGCCAAGTCCTCGACGACAGGCGACAAGAGGACGCTCGAACCCGCATCGAGCGTCGACAAGAAGCCAGAAGACAGTCCGATCAGCGAGCTGGGACCACTGTTGACATGCACGCGCCCGGTGAAGCAGGCGACTTGCCGTACGCGGCAGGCTGCCCTGCGTTCACCCGAGAGCTGCGGCAAGTCCAGTGGCCCAGCATGAAGAATTTTAAGCCCGACGTACCCGAGAAGTACGACGACAAAACTCACCCCTCGGAGTTCCTCAGCATCTACACCATTGCGGTGCAGGCTGCCGGGGGACGCGACGAGAAGATCCTAGCCAACTACTTCCCGCTCGTGCTTAAGCCAAACGTCAGGTCTTGGCTTATGCACTTGCCGGGGAACTCCATCTCTTCATGGGCGGATCTATGCCACCAGTTTGTCGGCGCCTTCACAGGCGGCCACAAACCCCACGGCCAGGAGAGCGATCTCCACATCTTAGCTCAGAAGGAGGGAGAGTCCCTGCGCAAATACATCCAAAGGTTCAGCCGTGTACAACACAACATTCCCGATGTCCACCCTGCCGCGGTTATCAGCGCGTTCCACCAGAACGTACGTAATCGCCGGATGAGGGAGGAGATGGCCATGACCAAGATCCGGGACGTCAGCGAGCTTTACGCTCTGGCTGACAAATGTGCACGTGCTGAAGAGGGGAGAAGACTCCCCGGAGAAGATACCAGCGCAAGAGGAAGCGACAGTGAGGATGCCGCCCCGGCAAGGAAAGGCCGGCGGTGGAACAACAGGAAAAAGAAGAACAAGGAGGTACTGGTTGTCGAGCAGTCCGGCAAGGAGGCTCCCGCCAAGAAGACACAGGCTGGTGGCTCCGGCAAGGAGCCCACCCCTGTAGCGGCAGCCGACAAGCAGGACGGCTCCGACAAGCAGTACTGCAAGATCCACCGCACCAAGGGCCACGACCTCCAAAACTGCAAAAGGGTAGAGTACCTCTTAGAGCAGCAGAAGGCTGAATACGAGCGTCGCGACAAGGAGAAGGCCCAAGGAGGCGGAGGAGAGCCCAGCAAGAAGCGGCCGTTCAACGGCCGGGGAGGACACCGCGGCAAAGCCAAGCAGCGGCAAGGAGACCGACCTCCCCGGGGCCGCGATAAGGACGAAGACGAAGACGACGATGAGGATATGGATAAAGGAGACAACAGCGAGCAGGAGTTCCAGAAGGCCACAGAAGTTCTGTGCGTCGACGGAGGTGCATTTCTGCACACTTCCTACCACCAACTCAAGCAATGGGTGCGGGAAGTGAATGCAGCTGAGCCACCCATCGAGTCGCGCAGCCTCCTGAAATGGTCCGGCACGCCCATCATTTTTGACCTTGAGGATCACCCTGACCGCACAACCGCGGTTGGGTGCTTGCCGATGTTGGTTTCACCAACTATCCGCAACCTCAAGGTCACCAAGATGTTGGTTGACGGCGGGGCCGGCCTCAACTTGATCTCCTCCGCTGTGATCAAGAAACTGCAGATCCCTGACAGCGAGCTCGAGGAAACCGGGACATTCCAAGGAATCAACCCGGGGAGGAGCAAGCCGAAGGGGAAGGTTACACTGCCAGTGACCTTTGGTGGCGAGCTCAACTTCAGGACGGAGAGGATCACGTTCGACGTCGCCGATATCCCATTGCCTTATAATGGGATACTATACTTGGCCGTCCTGCGCTCGCCAAGTTTATGGCAGTTTCCCACTACGCGTACAATATGCTCAAGATGCCAGGGCCGATAAGCGTCATTTCTGTCCCAGGTGACAAGAAAGATGCGCTTATTTGCGCCGACAAGATCTACCGGGATGCAGCAGCCGCGGCAAACGGCAAAACACTTGCCGCTGAAGCTCCCGGGGGGAAGACCAAGACCAAGTCCGGCAAGAGCTCTGGGGCCCACTCCGGAGTGCTGCGCTGCCGTCGAGGACGCACCATCGAGCTCCACCGGCAAGTGTAAGAAAGGAATGGCGGCTCCACCGGCAACCAAGAAGGTGTCCGCAAAGGAGGACGGCACTGGTGGTACCTTCACCATCAGTGCTACACTCGACCCCAAATAGGAAAGCGCGCTCGTTGCCTTCCTGCGGGCGAATGTGGACGTGTTTGCGTGGCAACCGTCTGACATCCCCGGCGTTCCCAGGAAGGTAATTGAGCACAAGCTTGCTGTTTGTCCTCATGCGCGGCCCGTCAAGCAGAAGGTCAGGAAGCAAGCCGTGGAGCACCAAGAGTTCATTGCCAAAGAGATAAAGAAGTTGGAAGCAGCAGGCCTGGTTAGAGGCGTAATCCATCCTACGTGGTTGGCCAATCCAGTTGTTGTGCGCAAGGCCAATGGGAAGTGGAGACTTTGTATAGACTTCACTGATGTGAATAAAGCATGTCCCAAGGATCCATTTCCCTTGCCGCGTATTGACCAGATTGTTGACTCCAATGCCGGATGTGAGTTGCTTTCGTTCCTTGATGCATACTCAGGTTACCACCAGATATTCATGGCCAAGGAAGATGAAGAAAAGACTGCATTCATTACTCCATGCGGCACATACTGCTTCATACGCATGCCCTTTGGATTAAAGAATGCTGGCTCGACATTTGCAAGGGTGGTGCACACTGCTTTTGAGCCACAGATACACAGAAATGTAGAGGCCTACATGGATGATATAGTGGTCAAGAGCAAGAGCAAAAATACCCTGATCCAAGACTTAGAAGAAACCTTTGAGAATCTGCGCAAGATACAACTCAAGTTGAACCCCGAGAAGTGCGTCTTCGGAGTCCCCTCCGGCAAGCTTCTCGGGTTCTTCGTGTCCCAGAGGGGGATTGAAGCCAATCCCGACAAGATTAAAGCCATCGAGCAGATTGAAGCCCCGAAGAGCGTCAAGGACGTAAGGAGACTTGCTGGTTGTGTGGCTGCCCTCAGCAGGTTCATTTCAAAGTCTGCAGAACGCGCCCTGCCTTTCTTCAAAATCTTGAAAAAGGCAGGTCCTATGAAATGGACTCCGGAAGCAGAGGCTGCGCTGCAAGACTTGAAAGGATACCTATCCTCTACTCCAATACTCGTCGCACCTAAGCCACAAGAGAAGTTGCTGCTGTACTTAGCGGCGACCAATCAGGTGGTTAGTGCTGCGTTAGTAGCGGAGAGGGAGGCGGATGAGGAACCCACGTCTCCGGCAAGCGCGTCCAGCGGCAAGCAGGGGGCTTCCCCGTCAAGCTCTGGCCCCAACAAGGACAAGTCTGCGCAGGAACAAGAAGAAGTGCGAAAGAAGATGGTGCAGTGCCCAGTTTATTTTGCAGGGGGCTAGATCAAGATACTCTGGGGTGCAGAAGTTGCTTTTCGGCCTCCTCATGGCCTCAAGAAAGCTGCGCCATTACTTCCAAGCACACGAGATAACAGTGGTCACTCGCTTTCCGTTGAAGAGGATATTGCAAAATCCGGAAGCAACAGGCAGGATCGTCGAGTGGGCATTAGAGCTGTCAAGCTTTGGTCTCAAGTTCGAAAGTACTTCGACCATACAGAGCAGAGCTTTGGCAGAGTTTATAGCGGAATGGACCCCAACACCGGATGAAGAAGTTCCAGAGACGAGCATCCCCGTCCAAGAAGCAAGCAAGGAGTGGATAATGTACTTTGATGGTGCCTTCTCGCTGCAAGGCACCGGCGCTGGTGTGTTGCTCATAGCGCCCTCCGGAGAGCACCTCAAGTATGTTGTTCAAATGCACTTTCCCAAGGAGCAAGCGACAAACAATACTGTTGAGTATGAAGGACTGCTTGCCGGCCTCAGAATTGCGGCCGAACTTGGGATCAAGAAGTTGATTGTGCGGGGAGATTCACAATTGGTGGTCCGACAAGTGAACAAAAGTTATCAGAGTCCCTTGATGGAAGCTTATGTCGATGAAGTGAGGAAGCTTGAAGAACACTTTGAGGGCTTGCAGATGGAGCACGTCCCAAGAGCTCAGAATGATATTGCAGATAGCCTCTCAAAGTGTGCTGCAATGAAGTTACCTGTGGAACCAGGGATCTTCGTGCTCAAGCTAACTCAGCCATCCGTTACACCATCAGTTGGGCAGAGCAAGAAGAGGAAGTTGGTCTCCGGCGACTACTTACCGGCAGATCTTCCCGAAGCCGCCGCCAAGGTCTCCAAGATCAACAACCAAGATGCTGAGGAACAGTCTGCTCCTGCTGACCCAAGGGTCTGTACAGTTGAAGCAGGCGTTCCCGACAAGCCTTGCCCCGGCAGGCTTGCCGGGGAACCCTCAGCTCCGGCAGAACTGCAAGTTCTTGTCGTAGAAGCTGAGGTTCCCGCAGCAGCGCTGATGCCTTTAGTCCTTGTTGTTGAGCCGCAAGCTCCAGCATGGGCACAGCAAATCGTCCGTTTTCTTCAGACTGGAGAACTTCCCGAAGAACCAGATGAGATAGAGAAGATAACCAGGCAGTCAAGTATGTACCAATTCGTCGACAACGAACTGTACAGAAGAAGACTCAATGGTGTCAGATTGAAGTGCATTTCCCAGGAAGATGGACAGAAGCTGTTGGCAGATATACACGGAGGCATATGTGGTCATCACATTGGCACAAGAGCCCTTGCCGGGAAGCCGTTCCGGCAAGGTTTCTTTTGGCCAGAAGCCCTCCAAGATGCAACTGCACAAGTAACCAAGTGTGAAGCGTGCCAGTTCCATGCCAAGCAAATTCACCAGCCAGCTCAAGCTCTCCAGGCGATCCCTTTATACTGGCCCTTCTCGGTCTGGGGGCTCGATATCCTCGGCCCCTTTCCCCGTGCCGTCGGGGGCTTTAAGTACTTGTACGTTGCAATCGACAAGTTCACAAAATGGCCAGAAGTGGAACCAGTGAGGAAGGTGACAGCACAGTCAGCAGTGAAGTTCTTCAGGTCAATTGTTTGCCGTTTCGGAATCCCTAACAGGATCATCACCGACAACGGCACACAGTTCACAAGTCGCACCTTCATGCAGTACGCCCAAGACCTTGGCGCCAAGGTCTGATTCGCTTCTGTTGCTCACCCAAGGAGCAATGGTCAAGCGAAGAGGACCAATGCTGAAGTGCTACGCGGGCTCAAGACGAGAACCTTCGACAGGCTGCACAAGTGCGGAAGAAACTGGATAGAAGAGTTACCGGTGGCTCTTTGGTCAATCCGGACGACACCAAATCGAGCCACCGGACAGACACCCTTTGCTCTTGTCTATGGAGCAGAGGCAGTTCTCCCCACGGAACTCGTATACGGATCTCCTCGAGTGCTCGCCTACGACGAGCTCGAGCAAGAGCAACTGCGACAAGATGACGTGTTGCTCCTCGAGGAGGAACGTCTCCAGGCTGCTGTACGAGCTGCTCGATACCAGCAAGCCTTGCGTCGCTATCATAGCCGCAAGGTCAAGGCCAGGAGTCTCGAGGAAGGCGACCTTGTTCTTCGGCGTGTTCAGTCTGCCAAGAATTCCAACAAGTTGACGCCGAAGTGGGAAGGCCCTTATCGGGTGAGACAAGTCACAAGGCCCGGCGCTGTCCGCCTTGAGACCGAAGAAGGCTTACCGGTGAGCAACTCCTGGAACATAGAGCATCTTTGCAAGTTTCACCCATAAGGCGTCGTTGCCGCGATCCTCTCCGGCAACCACCTTTTGTACAAGTCTTGCCGCCGTTGCATGTAAACCTTTGTACAAAGCCGGGCGCAGACCCCGTGCATCAGTAAAACGTTTGTGCTTCGCACCATTTGTCATTTCGTGCTTTTCCCTTTACTTGCATGTATCATCTGACATTTCGTGCAGCACACACTCCCGGTAAGCAGTAACAAGCCGCAAGGCTACGTACTTGTATTTCCTTCTCTTTTGTCTTTCTCTCTGAAACAGAAGGACTGTTCCTCGCGCACAACTTTGCCGGGGGGGGAGGAGATAGGAGTATGGACCAAGTGCTGTTCAAGAAAGAAAAGTCTTGCCGGGAAGTAAACAACCCAATGAAAGCTAAGTTACCAAAGTTTGAGCATTCAAATTTTTAAATTTTTAGTTACCTTCCTTGAACAACCGCACTTTGTATGGAAAACCTGTGCGCGGAGGAACCTACCCGTGGCTAGCCGCGCCCTTACTTTATTTCGAGCACACTCAACGGCTTAAGTGAGCTGCGACAAGTGTCGCGCCCTTACTTCGTTTTCGAGTTCGCTCAGCAATCTAAGTGTGCTGCGACTAGCTGCGGCAAGGTTTCTTGCCGACAAGGCCTTTGCTAGCAGGCTGCTAAGAGTCCGGCACTCAGCGCTCGCGGCAAGGGCCCCTTGCCGGCAAGTTCCCCTAAAAGCGTAAGGTGAAAAGCATACAAAGTGAAGGACCAAAAGCAAGGGAGATAACACTGCATTGATTACCCAAAATAAAAGTATATATTACAGAGATAGCTTGCCGCTGTTCTAATCAACTACTGCCTATGACTTAATTGGCAGCGGCAAAGGAAGCAAGGTGCCTAGTCCCTATGGTCCCCGTCGACCCTCTGGATCTTTCCCACCTTGGCTACAATATGGGCAACTTGGGCCATCAACGCCTCCTGATCAGCCTCGGGCGGCAAGGTGCGGAGGACGTTGACGAGGTTGATCCCGGGGTTGCGGTAGACAATCTTCGACAGCACCCGCTCCATGGTGCCCATGCAGAGCCGGCAAGCCTCGTTGGCCAGCTGCTCGGGGATCTTCTCCCGCAGCTGTGCAAGCGCCGGCGCCACCCCCCTCGTCGGGGGAGTACACGAGATGCTCCGCCCTCAACGCCATCATCTCCATGTCAATGTTGGCGGCGGAGGTGACGAGGTCCTCAGTCCATCGCTCCACCGTCTGCTGGAATTGGGTTTGCGAGATGGCGGTGCTTTCCAGCAGGGCCCTCTCAGTGCGGAGATCGTCCTTCGGCTTCGTCTCGCGGTCCCGGGCAGCGTCAAGCGAGTCAGTAAGGGTGGAGACCTTCAGCTCTAAATCAGCAATGGAGTCCCTGGCGTCAGTGAGCTCTTTACCCTTCTCGGAGATGCGGATTTGCAGCTCCGAGTTGGTGTGAGCATCCTTCTCCCGCTCCACGTTGAGCGCGGTGACCCTGTCCTCACTCGCCTTCAAGAACAGCTCCAACTGCGCCACTCTGGCCTCTAGATCCTTCTTGGCGGTCTCTGCGGCAGCGGCAGCATCCCTCGCCTCCCGCAGAGCCCCGCCAATAGCCTGCTCCCGAGCGGTGAGGTCGTCCTCGTGGCTGTCGAGGTCGACCTTCCGCTGGTTGAGCGCCCCTTCCCGCCGAGACAGCTCTTCGGCGGCCAGACGCTGCTGCTCCTCGACCTCGGCCTTTTCGAGGACGAATGCTTGCTGCGCCCCGGCAAGCTCCTCGCGCTCCTCCGCCAAGTTCCGGAGGGCCGCCTGGTTGGCCGCACGGAGCTCCGCGGCGCGCTTCTCCAGGTCAGCACCAGCCTTGGCAGCCAGAGCCTCCCGAGACTCCAACTTCGTCTGCCTGGCCCGGTACAAGGCCAAGAGCCGACGAAGGAGTCGATCCTCCTCGGGCTCGTCGCTGCTGTCGGGCGCATCTACAACCTTCAATCCGGCGGAGGCGAGGACTTCTCCGTCAAACGTCTCTCCCTCTGCGGGTGCCCTTGATGAGGACGCCCACGGGACTTGAATGAACACCCCGTTGGCGGCCTCTAGATAAACGCCCGCCCCAGGTGCGGAGGCGGAGGGGTCGGCGGCCGGTGCAGCGTCCGGCGCTCCCGCGGCATCCGGGCCAGCGGTATGGTCGCCGGTCCCTTCCCCAGCCGCGGCGTCGGTGGTTGGGGCAGTCTCCTCGGCAGCTGGCTCATCGGCGCCGACCGTTCCTTCCGCGGCGGTGCCGTCGCCAGTCTCGCCGGGCGCCTCCTCCTCGACGATGGTTTCCGTCTCCATCGGCTCCGGAGCGGGCGGGTCTGACAACAAAAGAAAAAGAAAAGAAAGATTTGTCAAGCAAATATCCAAAAAGAAGAATTCGAGAAGAAGAAACTACAAGGGCTTACCTGCGCGGGCCTCTTCGATGACGGGGTCCCTCGCCGGGGAGTTATCCCTTGGCGGTGTAGAAGAAGCCCCCACCGGCGGAGGGCCTCCAGTCCCCTCCCTTGGCGGGGAGTCCGCTCTCGTCGGGGTGCTCGCCCTTGGCGGGGTACTCGCCCTTGGCGGAGTACCCATCCTTGGCGGAGCACCATCCCTTGCCGGGGAGCTCGTCCTTGGCGGGGAGGGTGGAGCAAGTGGCTCGTCGGGGGCAACCTCCTGGTGCTCCTGCGGCTGCGGCTCCACTTCTGCACAAGACAACAAGACATCAGTATTGACAACGACCTCAGGCGCACCCATCAAGCAGGAAAGTGAACACCCAGACTTACGCTGGGGGCTGCGCTGGGGGCTGCTCCTCTGAGCAGCAGGCTGATCCGGCAAGTCTGCCGCCGGCGCGTCTCCCGCCGCTGCGGCGGGCTCGTCGTCCTCGATCTCGACCACAGGGATCTTGGCCCTCTTCGCCATCCGCTGGGTCAAGGTCCTGTAAAACAAGATCAAGGTCAGAACCAAGCAAGAGAAATCAAGACAAAATCAAGGGAAATGAAAATTGCAAGTACTTACTCTTCCTCCTCTTCGTCGGAGCTGAGAGCGGAGAAGTCAAATCCCGCCTCGGGCGCTCCAGCGCGAGGAGCGGGAGGAGAGGGCTCCCTCGGGCGCTTGGCGGGCTCCGGAGCTGCGGGTTGGGAAGACCCAGCACCGGTCGTCGCTGAGGTCCGAGGAGCAGAAGGTACCCCGGAGTCACTCTGGGAAGACCCCCCTCCGCTTGTCGCTCGGGCACGGGGCGCCTCCTTGGCGACCTTGCTCATCGTGGTGGCGCGCGTCGCCCGACGCTGCGGTCGTTGTTGGGGCGCCGGCGGCCTCACCGTCTCGACGGCCTTGCGGAGGCGCTTCTTCGGTTGCGGCGGAGGGCTTGGGCTTGGTGGTGGCGGAGAGTTCTCCGAGCACGAGGAGGCGTCGTCGTCAAGATTCAAGGATCCGCCGGAGTCTTCATCGGAATCACCGGACTCGGCCTCCTCCTCCTCCTCCTCCTCGGCAGGCCCGCTGGACTCGGTGCCCTGCCCGGCACTCTCGCCAATCCCGGCAGGCTCCCCGGTGGGCTCCCCGGCAAACTCCTCGGGCGTGATCTGCAGTAACTTGAGGATTTCCTCCTCCTCGGCCTGGCTCACCGCGTCCGCCGCCTCCGCTTCATCAATGGTGTATCCAAACTCGCCTGCCGCTGCTGCCGCGGCGGCCTCCTCCATCCTGGAGGCAATGTACGCCACATCCCGCGCGGTGGTCTCCCGGGTGAGCCCCTTCCTGTCATCGGCGTTGCGTGGTTTTTCAACCAGGTTGTCGAAGAAGGCTTGCACGGTCTCCGCCGAGGGCTCCAGCCAAGTGGGGACGACCCCGTGGGAGTCGCACTCTGGCATTGCCGCGCGGATGGCACTGAGGGCAGTGTTGTTGCACAAAGGGACTACTCCGGTCGATGGTTTGAACCACTCCGGGTGCTTGGGGTCGTGTTTGAACAGTTCCCGGACCAGCCCCTTCAGCTCCAGGACGGTGAAGTTGTAGTTCAACCAGGGGCGCAGCCTCATGCGGTCTGCCGCGTTGCCGAACTCCCAAGCAGGCCTCTTCCTTTCCTGCAGAGGGGCGATGCGGCGGCGGAGGAAATCAGCTCCAACTTCACCCACAGTCAGATTGGCAGTACGGAGACGAAGAATCCTAGTTAAGGCGATCTGCAGCTTGTCGTCCTCCGGGGCCAAGTCACTCCAATCCTTGCCGCGCACTATGGCAGTCTGGCGCGGCAAGGTAAACTGCTCGGGATCCTTTTCCAGAATCCAACACCAATCTGCCCTCCACTCCTCCCACTTGCCGCGGAGCTCTCCCTTCAAGTACGCCTCCTTCTTGTTCAGCCTGAAGATCCAAGAGATGCCGCCGGAGAGAGGGGATCCGGACTCTACTCTAAGCGTGAAGAAGTGGCGGAAAAGAGCTACATTTGGGTGGACCCCAACGTAGTTTTCGCACAGATGTGCGAAAACGGCAAGGGTGAGGACGGCGTTGGGGGTGAAATCTAAGAGACGGAAGCCGTACGTATTCATCACGTCGCAGAAGAACTCCGAGAACAGAGGGCAAAGACCGCAGTAGAAGAATGCAGTGAAGAAGTAGTAACCTCCCGGGAACATGTCGACGGCCACGGCGGGGAGGACTTGGGTGCGGGGATGATCCTTCGTCTCCCTCGCCCAGAACAAGTAGTACTTGTCCCGCAGCTCCCTCGGGCCGAGCCTTGGCGGGAAGACCACCCTCTTCCTCCGCATGGCGGCCAGCCTCGCCGCCTGCTCGGACTTCTCCTTCTTCGCCTTGTCGCCCTTCGCCTTGTCGCTCTTCGCCTGGTCGCTCTTCGGGGCCATGGCGGGGGCGGCGAGGGAGAACGGCGGCACGGCGGGTGGGGAAGACGGTGGAGGAAGGGCAGAGGCAAGAAGCAGCGGGGGTTTCTGAGGACTCAAGGCGCAATGAAGACGATGGGGGAAACTGCCCCTGCTTCCTCTGCTTTTAAGGGGGGAGTGGGGGACGTTCCGCATTTCCCATTAAAGAACAGGCCACGATCTCTCCCACGACGCCGCAATCGACGCGTGCCGTTAGGGAGAGGTGCGGCGGATACGGAGAGGGATACGGCTCGCCATGGGCCGCGTGTGCCCGTGCACTGTCTTGGGCCTGGCCCAACAGCGCTCGGCACTGTGTGTGGCCCAGGCCCGGGGGCTCCTGTCGGTGTACTAAGGTAGGGGTACCCTAGTACCCCAACTTGTGAACGGGCAGTAGCAGCTTCCCGCGGCAGGGCTTACCACGCGCTTGCCAAGGCCCGCTCCAGACCCCTTCAAGCCATTCAAGAACAAAGTATTCAAGTTAGAAGACAAGACCCCGGCAAGAGGAGCTTGCCGGGAAGGCCGCACCAGGCTCAAGGACATCTTTTCAGCACAAGACCCTGGCAAGAGGTGCTTGCCAGGAAGGCCAAAGGATAAACACCGCAAAAGATGCATCGCGGCGCATCGTGCGCCCCGGCAGGGCCCGGGAAGCGGCAAGCTTCCGGGCCCGGCAATATAGCTGTCCCGACAAGGTGCTTGCCGGGGGAAGCTCACACTGTGTGCCTGCACTCCAGCTCATTCGGCCACGCGTCGCCCTGGGGCCCTTCCACGAGCACCTGGCAGATGGCTGAGCTGCCTGAGGGACACGCTGGCGAGTCGCGGTGACGAGGCTACCGCCGTGGCGAACGGAGATGCATGGACAGACGCTTTTGGGGTCGACGGCGATGGGCATTAAATGCCCTTGTCCCCCACCGTCAAGGTTAGGTGAAGATCACTGTTCACCCACTGTTCATACACTATTACAACTACCACCAAATTT
Source organism: Secale cereale (assembly GCA_902687465.1). NCBI lineage: Eukaryota > Viridiplantae > Streptophyta > Magnoliopsida > Poales > Poaceae > Secale > Secale cereale. Next base: position 751,432,163 of record LR738714.1, read on the forward strand.
ACATTTATACCCTCCTCTACGTTGACACCTGTCGGTGACCCCTTTGAGCTATAAAAGGAGGCCCATGCACAACGTAGAGGGGGTTCGATCCCAGAAACTCGTTCACTCCCTCGCTCGGTGCAGCTGGTACTGTAGATCTTCAAGCTCTCGAGCCCAAAAACTCAATACAACCAAAAGCAGGAGTAGGGTTTTACGCGTCATCGCGGCCCGAACCTGGGTAAACTGCCCGCGTGTGCCCCTCGATCTGCTCTCCGTGCGCCCTCCGCTCCCTTACCGCAACGTAGAAGGGGCTCCGGTCCCATAGGTGCTCGTGGGAGGACAGTTTCCCCCGACAGACAAGGAAGGAGGGGGGCCGACGCCTCTTTCCTTCTCCTTCTCCCTCTCCTTCCTTCCCCCCTTCTCCCTCTTGGTGATTCCTACTAGGAATAGGATTGCAGTCCTATTCCTAGTAGGATTGCTCCTCCTAGGCGCGCCATAGAAGGGCCGGCCGTCCTCCCCCTTGCTCCTTTATATACGGGGGTAGGGGGCACCCTAGAACACACAAGTTGAATTGTTTTAGCCGTGTGCGGTTCCCCCCTCCACAGAAACACACCTCGGTCATATCGTTGCAGTGCTTAGGCGAAGCCCTGCGCCGGTAACTTCATCATATCCATCACCACGCCGTCGTGCTGACGAAACTCTCCCGTGACGCTCAACTGGATCAAGAGCTCGTGGGACGTCATCAAGCTGAACGTGTGCTGAACATGGAGCTGCCGTACGTTCGGTGCTTGATCGGTTAGATGGCGAAGAAGTTCGACTACATCAACCGCGTCACTTGACGCTTCCGCTTTCGGTCTACGAGGGTATGTAGACACACTCTCCCCTATCGTTGCTATGCATCCGGTAGATAGATCTTGCGTGATTGTAGGAAAATTTTAAAATACTACGTTCCCCAACACACTAATGCGAGCTAAAAGGACAGGAAAGAATATTGACACCTTCTCTTTATAAAATTTGCAAGAAAGGAATACAGGAACTCCCAATACTATATGATGACATGCTTACTGTCCCCATACAAAAAATGATTGCTACTTTAGCTACAATATACTAACCGGTTATGTTTCCAATAGAGCATGCTTGCAAGGACTCCACTAATTGGGTATCATAAGGAGTGAAATGGGAGTAATTCCACTGATAGTGCATCATGGGAATCAAATGGAACCCACCACTTCTGCACCATATGACAACCAAATGGGGATCCACCTTGTCAAACGTCGCAATTGATGTCTACTACACGCTTCTATTCCTGTAGACAGTGTTGGGCCTCCAAGAGCAGAGGTTTGTAGGACAGCAGCAAATTTCCCTTAAGTGAGTAACCCAAGGTTTATCGAACTCAGGGAAGTGGAGGTTGAACGTACCCCTTTCAAGCAACCCTGCAATCAAGATACAAGAAGTCTCTTGTGTCCCCAACACACCTAATACACTTGTCAGATGTATAGGCGCACTAGTTCGGCGAAGAGATGGTAAAATATGGATGATAGGAGTGGCAAAGCAAAGTAATATAAATCTGTAATAAAAAGTGTAGCAAGCAAACAAGTGGTAAACGCGAGCACAAATGGTATTGCAATGGTGGAAACAAGGCCTAGGCTTCATACTTTCAATAGTGGCAACTCCCAAAAACATTGACATAGTCTAATCACATGATATTTCCCATAAAACATGCAATGGAGACGCACTCGGAGGTCATTCCTTTGTGGTCAAGAGAGGACGGGAATTATGTAGGGCTACAAAAGCACACCTCAAAGTTCGTAGTTCTCAATCTATGGATTTCCCAATGTCACCGCGGCCATCCAAAGAGAGTACCACAATCACCACAACATATCCCCAGGATAGACTCTCAATCTTCAATCAACACACAAAAGAGGAAATCACTCATGAAAATATTCTTCTAATCCATGTCCAATAGACCGCTGTCACCTTGGTCTCGGGGATTATACTAGATAAAGACAAGTGAGTACATCAATTCAATACATAGAGGAAGGGGAAAAATCATGGGATCAACCTGGATTAACATAGCCTATGATCACAACGAAGATCACATCATGGGAGAGAGAATTGACCACATAGCTACTGGTAGAAACCTCAGCCCCGAGGAGGAACTACTCCCGCATCATGGAGGGAGGAAGCAACGTCGATGGAGATGAATCCGGGGGCACTTCCCCGTCCCGGCAGGATGCCGGCACAGGAATTCTGGTCCCCCGAAACTTGGTGGCGATGGCGGCGGAGATCGGAATTGCTTCTGGAGAAAAGGGTTCCGGAATCAGGGTTTTCGCGACGGGAGAAATATATATGCGAAGGGGGGTCACCAGAGGCGGAGAGGGGGCCCCAGGCGCCCCCCTGGCGTGGCCAGGGGTGGGGCCGCGCCGGGTGGCCGCCTGGGCCACCCCTGGCACCCCTCTGGCCCTGCTTTGGTTTTTCTCGAAGCTTCCTGTACGCTGATTTTTCCTGTATTTTTCCCGGAATTTTTGGAGCACTTTTAATATTGGGGAAACCTGAAATAGAAAAACAGCAGAAAACAGGAACTGGCACTATGGTGCACTGAGTTAATAGGTTAGTCCAAATATGATCAAAAGTGTATGGAAGTGCATAAATATCATAGCAATATCACACAAAAGAAGCATGGAGCAATCAGAAATTATAGATACGTTTTGGACGTATCAACATCCCCAAGCTTAATTCCTACTCGTCCTCGAGTAGGTAGAATGATAATATAGATAATTTTTGAGGTGACATGCTACTAACACAATCTTGATCAAGTAATAAGGTAAAGCATATGGACTGAAATAAAGTGAACCAAACCAATTGTCTATAGTTGGAAGCAAGTAAACAATGAATAACCAAGTAAATCATCTAAGTAAATTCCTTTCATGAATAATAAATTTGAAGACATGAAACTATGAAGTTTAGCACAACTGTTAGCCCCAAAGGAGTTCTCTCATCAAAAGCATTCTAGCCAACACAAAGGAAGATAAAGTTTCAGCAATGCTTTCCACTTTTCAACATATTTATCTCATGGATAAGTTCAATGCACAAGGATTATATATGACTAAGCAGAAATTTTGAACATAATCAACTTGAACCCAGGGTTAACACTAGATGCTTGCTTATGGTGGAGGAAGAAGATTAGAACATAGGAAAACTGACTCAACATTTAAAAGTAAAAGATAGGCCTTTCGCAGAGGGAAGCAGGGATTACTCATGTGCTAGAGCTTTTTATTTTTGAAAACATAGAGATATAAAAGCAATTTTGAGAGATGTATGCTTATGTCAACGAATGGTAATAAACAATGGACTACTACTCATGCCAAACAGAACTTAAGAGCGGCTCCCATAGAGGAATGATAACACCCCCCTTTCTCCTTTGTTTATCACTAGCCAAAGTTTGTCTGATTTCTCAGGTACGATGTGTGAAGGAGGTTTTTGATATTGATATTGATGACATGTAAAGTGGGCTGGGCATACCCTTTTGCCAGCTCTTTTTGCAAAATTAAGGACATGCACATTATTCATGCACGTCAGGGGTCGTTCTGTCCAACACAAGTAATAATGAACTATCTACCACTTCCTCATGAGCTAAAATAGAGACACAAATAAGGATAAATTTTGAAGGTTTTAAAGGTAGCACATGAGCAATTTACTTGGAATGGCTATTAAATACCATGCATAGGTAGGTATGGTGGACACATATGGCAGAATTTTGGCTATGGAATTTGGATGCACGAGCAGCATTCCCGCTTAGTACAGAGTTTTTGGTTTAGCAAGTTTTTAGCAAGCACATGTTAACCGGTACAAGAGAATTATAACATCATTTCAGCATAATTATAAGACTTCTACACTGTCTTCCTTGTCAACCATTTTACTTCTAAAAAGAGAACAAGAACTTTAAAACTACCAATGGTGAAAAACTAAACAATTGCAAACTTCAAAGGTATTTCTTCACTAATAAGACTTTATTAAATGATCTACATGTTTAGACATGACTACTTAATTTCTCAAAACAATTGATAAGGATCAAGTTACTCAATGATCTTCAAGACTATGCAAGCTTTTTATTCTTTGCACCACAGCCACACTTGGCATTTTTCAGATCCAACATATTATTTAGCAATTCAAACCAATCAACTCTCCAAATAGATATAAGTGAAGCAAGAGAGTACTTTCTATAAAAGAACTAATAGCTCTGAACATGATATGAAAGAAAAACAAGAGCTAGAAGCATATAACAAGGTAGCTAAAACACTCAAAAAGATATAAGTGAAGAACATGAGTGTTTCATGAAAAAGCGGAGCGTGTCTCTCTCCCAAACAAGAATGATCAGATGCAACTTATTTATGACCAGCAAAGAAAACAATACAAAACTAAAAAGAAAAGAGCAAGACGCTCCAAGCATAGCACATAACACATGAAGTGATAATTATAGTGGAACGAAAGACGAACTGATAATTGTTGAAGGAGAAGCGGATGCATGGGGGCATCCCCAAGCTTAGACGCTTGAGTCTTCTTGAATATTTCTTGGGGGTGCATGGGGGCATCCCCAAGCTTGAGCGTTTCACACTCCTGAATCTTCTTTTATCATCTTCCCTCGCACACTTGAAAACTCCCTTCATACATAATCTGATTAGAGAGGTTAGTACCCACAATAAAATATTTTTTCTCTACTGGAAATAAAGATATTCTTGAAGGTCTACTGTTTCTCAAGAATGCCAAAAGGTTTTTGCAAAGAAAAAGCAAGCTCAAGGTTTGCAAAACGAAGAAAAGGCAAAACAGGACAGAATCTGTGAAAAACAGACCAGCAGGTAGTAAATAATTTTTTCGGGGCACTTCTGCAACTCAAATAAAAAAACTCAGAACAGACGCCCGAAAGCCAATTCTATAGAGCACGCTGTAAAAAAAATTCAGATCAAAAAGAGGATCTGGTGATTTTATACGAATTTTTCTGTCCAAGGACAGAATCTGTTTTCTGGACAGCACGTCACAACTTTTGAACTTTCTTGCAATCGGGGGCTAAACTTGGCACAAAGCTGAAAAGAAAAGATACAATGATGATGCTACTGTAGTAACAAACATCAAGACACAACAAAAGCAAAATAAAACCAAATTCGCTGTGGGCTGCCTCCCAAAAGCGCTTTCTTTTATGCCTTTAAGCTAGGCATGAGACCTTAATGATGCTCTCGTAGGAATAAGAGTTGCAGAACAAAAGAGAGCATCAAGAAGCAAATACCAAACACATTTAATCCTAACATGTTTCCTATGCATAGGAATATTGCAATAGAATAATTCATTGAAGCACAAAGCAATAAGCATAGGAAGACAAAACAAGTGCGGCTTCAAAACCTTCAACATAAAGAGAGGGAACTTGATATTATTGAAATATCTATAAGCATATGTTCCCTTCTCATAATAATTTTCAGTGGGATCACGAATAAACTCAACGATATAAGCATCACATAAAGCATTGTTACCATGATCCACATGCAAAAAGGTACTCTTACTCTCCACATAAGCATAATCTTTCTCATTGGTAATAGTGGGAGTAGGACTATCATAAACAACTTGAACACTATAGATTAATTGTGTATTAGGAAGATGGTGTTCAACAAGGGAGTAATTCCCTCCATGATTATGACAAGTTTCATAAGGATAATTTCTCCTTATGTCATAGGTACCTTTATAATCACTATAGATTGGAGTAATAACATCATCATAGTAGAGAAGAGCATTATCATTGCTAGCAACTATATTTTTAAACATGTTGTCTTTATTCTTACTAGCAAAAGAATTATCAATTATCACATCACTAGTGGGTAAAGGATTTGCAATCCTATCATCCCCAAGCTTAGAGCTTTCCATATCATCACTTTCAGAGTTGGTACCAAAAAGATTTTCAAGATCATAAGTAGCATTATCATCATTTTCCCAATCACAATAAGTAACATGCATATCATAATCAAAATCATCTTCAATAGTACCTACGGACGTATCATCAAGATGATAATTAAGGCAATAAACTTCACCTTCTTCTTTAAACTTACAACCGTTAGGACAAAAGTTGATGGGAGGAATATGCTCAGGCCAGGTTGATACCCATTCTTCTTCCTTCTTGCTCCTCTTACTTTTCTTCTTCTTCACCTTAGGAGGGAGTGGTTGGAGATGAAGCTTCTCCACATATCCTGGTTTATCATTAGAAACAATAGGGGAAACTTGGGAGAAACTCTCCTTTTTATTAGCAGAAATATAAGAGACATTTTTATACTTTGGTAAAGTTCCCTCCTTTCTAATCTTACTTATGTAATCATTTTTATGGCAATTAACAACACAATAGAGATGGCAATTTTGCAAAGTGTTTTTTATTCCTATGGCATTAACATCTAGCCAAGAAGTCTTTTCTGATAACTCTTCACACATCAAAAATAACATAAGCTCATCATAAAGATCAGGGGTGATCATGTTATCACACAACTGGTTAACAGTTATGTTTTGAAAGTGCATGCATTGAAAATTAAAGTGACCCTCTATACAGCAAAGTTCACAAGTAAAAGGATAAAGGTCACACAATTCTCTAGCAATTTCATTTAAATCTTTGACCCAAGTGATTGTTCTTTCATGCTTATGTTGCTTACAATACTTCTCTTCTTCAATCATAGGCCTTTCACAAGGTCTATCCACTCCACAAAAATTAACATGCTTATATAAAACTTCATTTTTAGGAATTGGATCATGCATGTTGCAATCATCATGAACAATTTCATTTTCTTTGCAAATCTCTTTAAAAGGTTCATGATGATTGATCCAATCCTCCTTAGGCATATTAAGATGTGAAGCAAAAGATTTGAGGAAATCAACAAGGAGTTGAGAATCAAGCCCAAACTTAGCACTAAACTTATTAAAACTTGTAGTTTCAACAAAGGACTTAATGCAATCATACTCATAAGTTATACCTGACTCTTTACCTTTGTCGATCTCCCAATATTCAGTGTTGCGTTGAATTCTTTCAAGGAGTTCCCATTTAGCATCAATCTTTTTGTTTGTGAAAGAACCCATAGAGGAAGGTTTGAGCAAATCTTTGTCCTGTCGAGAGAGCCTCGCATAGAAATTAGTAATAATCATATCTTTGGGGAGCCCATGGTTAGGACATTTTAGCATTAACGTTTTCAGTCTCCCCCAAGCTTGAGCTATGCTCTCTCCGTCATGAGGATAGAAATTATAAACATAATTCCTATTCTCATGGACTTCATGAAGAGAATAAAACTTGGAGTAAAAGAGAGACTGGATCTCTTCCCAATTCAGCAGGTGAGAGTCATCTAGTAGCCTATACCATTCCAATGCTTTTCCTTTCAGTGACAAGGCAAATAATTTCCTCATGACTCCATCTCTTGTCAAACCTGAAATCTTAAACAACTCACAAAGTACTGTAAGTTTCAACAAATGAATACTAGGATTGACTGTCCCATCATAACAATCATTCCTAATTATTTCAATTATCTCAAGTGGTATTTGGAACGGGGTACATTCAGTAGGTGGAGGAGACTTCTCTACCACGGGTGTGGTAAAGCGGCCTTCCCCAAGCAGCGAACTAAGAGTGCGGTTTTCCATAAACATAACTAGTGAAACTAAAAACAAGAAACGAAAAGATTTAATTACAAGATCTAAAGATATACCTTCAAACACTTACTTCCCCGGTAACGGCGCCAGAAATAGCTTGATGTCTACTACACGCTTCTATTCCTGTAGACAGTGTTGGGCCTCCAAGAGCAGAGGTTTGTAGGACAGCAGCAAATTTCCCTTAAGTGAGTAACCCAAGGTTTATCGAACTCAGGCAAGTGGAGGTTGAACGTACCCCTTTCAAGCAACCCTGCAATCAAGATACAAGAAGTCTCTTGTGTCCCTAACACACCTAATACACTTGTCAGATGTATAGGCGCACTAGTTCGGCGAAGAGATGGTAAAATATGGATGATAGGAGTGGCAAAGCAAAGTAATATAAATCTGTAATAAAAAGTGCAGCAAGCAAACAAGTGGTAAACGTGAGCACAAATGGTATTGCAATGGTGGAAACAAGGCCTAGGCTTCATACTTTCACTAGTGGCAACTTCCAACAACATTGACATAGTCTAATCACATGATATTTCCCATAAAACATGCAATGGAGACGCACTCGGAGGTCATTCCTTTGTGGTCAAGAGAGGACGGGAATTATGTAGGGCTACAAAAGCACACCTCAAAGTTCGTAGTTCTCAATCTATGGATTTCCCAATGTCACCGCGGCCATCCAAAGAGAGTACCACAATCACCACAATATATCCCCAGGATAGTCAAAGACAAGCACCAAGAGACTCTCAATCTTCAATCAACACACAAAAGAGGAAATCACTCATGAAAATATTCTTCTAATCCATGTCCAATAGACCGCTGTCACCTTTGTCTCGGGGATTATACTAGATAAAGACAAGTGAGTACATCAATTCGATACATAGAGGAAGGGGAAATATCATGCGATCACCCTGGATTAACATAGCCTATGATCACAACGAAGATCACATCATGGGAGAGAGAATTGACGACATAGCTACTGGTAGAAACCTCAGCCCCGAGGAGGAACTACTCCCGCATCATGGAGGGAGGAAGCAACATCGATGGAGATGAATCCGGGGGCACTTCCCCGTCCCGGCAGGATGCCGGCACAGGAATTATGGTCCCCCGAAACTAGGTGGCGATGGCGGCGGAGATCGGAATTGCTTGTGGAGAAAAGGGTTCCGAAATCAGGGTTTTCGCGACGGGAGAAATATATATGCGAAGGGGGGTCACCAGAGGCGGAGAGGGGGCCCCAGGCGCCCCCCTGGCGCGGCCAGGGGTGGGGCCGCGCCGGGTGGCCGCCTGGGCCACCCCTGGCACCCCTCTGGCCGTGCTTTGGTTTTTCTTGAAGCTTCCTGTACGCTGATTTTTCCTGTATTTTTCCCGGAATTTTTGGAGCACTTTTAATATGGGGGAAACCTGAAATAGAAAAACAGCAGAAAACAGGAACTGGCACTGTGGTGCACTGAGTTAATAGGTTTGTCCAAATATGATCAAAAGTGTATGGAAGTGCATAAATATCATAGCAATATCACACAAAAGAAGCATGGAGCAAGCAGAAATTATAGATATGTTTTGGACGTATCAGCAATATGCCACCACAGTCTCTATGACTGACAGTTCCAGATAACAAAATCCTTGGTCGAATTGGCACGAAACAAGTGCAGGCGACATTAAAAATCATTAAGAAGAGATGCCCCAAATTACACTGACCATAAGACCATCAGTATAACTTTTAAACTATATCTATGCCAATTCGTGCAGCAGCAGAAGCAAGTGCCAATTCGGGCGATATTCTTACATGGCTTGAGCAATCAAAGAGTACTTGGCAGGAAAACGAGGCTGAAATTAAGGAGGGGGGAGGAGCGGGCACTCACTTGCGATGGTGTAGTTGTACTCGGGCGAGCCGAAGAAAAAGCTGTCAGCAAGGCGTATGATAAATCCTCATCATGCTTTACAGAGGGGAATGTGTCAATGTATGTTATGAGCGGCACATACTACAACTAGGCAGTTAGGCGCCTGGCCCAGTTATCTTATCATGTTAGGGGCATAGCCCAATTATATCATTATTAGGAGGATTATAAACTCATGTAAGGACCCGTTTTGAGATTAAGCAAGAAGCAATCATATTTGGTCGGCTTCCTTAGAGAGCTGGGAGACCTAAACCCTAGCCGCCTCTAGCCACAGCTGCCACCGCGTCCAACGCGCAAGGACGGCGCCCAGCGGCCAGCTGCCGCGCCCTCGCCCTCGTCCTCCTCCATCCTTCCCCTACAACCTCTGGTCTAAACCCGGTAGAACCTTATTTTCTACCAGTTTGGTATCAAAGAGCTCGGGTTCGAAAATGTCAGTGTCGCCGCCACCACCATCGCTGCCAGCCGCCACCTCCCCGCTGCCCACCACGACCAGCGCGCCTTTCCTGCCGCTGCCCGTCACCACCACTACGTCGCTGCTCTCCACCACCGCGTCGCTGGGCCCCATCACCGGCGCCCCCATCTTACAGATGTTGCCTCCCTCCGTCGCGCCGGGCGTCGGAGTCTACACCTCGTAGGAGGTCACCGGGGTCCTCCACGACCTCGTCACAGCGGTCCAGGAGATCTGACTGTACTTGGCCAGCCCCTACGGGCCACCGCCACCCCCGTCGCCGGCCACCACCGTCGGTTTGCCGGCCCTGCCATGGTACTCGCCGCCCTCGGCGGCTTCCGCGGCGTTCGCTGGGCAGCTGTAGTCGCCGCCCGCCACCACCCCGTAGTGGTCGCAGTGGCTATCGCCCATGGCCGCCACCACGCCGCCGTGGCTGCTGTGGCAGCCGTCTCACCAGGCGGCCTCCGCCGTGCTCGCCGGGCCGCTGCAGCTGCCATCCACCACCGCCTTGCCCGGGCTGCAGTGGCAGCCGCCGCTCCTGGCAGCCTCGGTTGCGCTTGGCGCGATACCACAGCAGTCGCTGCAGCTGCAGCAGCCTCCGCCGGTCAGCTCCGGCCCCGCATCAACCGCGCAGGCGGGAGTCCCGATCCACCAGGTCCGGTTCCCGCCCTCGCAGTCCCCGCTACCGGCTTGGTTGACCGAGTCGTCGTCTTTGCCGGTCTACACATTGACCTCGGGACCGCCGCATGTGCCGTCGCAGCAGGCGCAGTACGGCGGGTCCTCCAGCTCCGCGGGCCCCTACGTTGGCCTCGACGCGACGCCGTTCCACGGGGGCCTGATACGTAAAAACGTATCTATAATTTCTGCTTGCTCCATGCCTCTTTTGTGTGATATTGCTATGATATTTATGCACTTCCATACACTTTTGATCATATTTGGACTAACCTATTAACTCAGTGCACCCCAGTGCCAGTTTCTGTTTTCTGCTGTTTTTGTATTTCAGGTTTTCCCATTACGTAAATTGCCAGAAAAATTCCGAGAAAAATATATAAAAAATCAGCGTTCCGGAAGCTTCCATGCGGCCAAAGTAGGGCCGGAGGAGGGCCACCAGGGCTCCAGGCAGCCAGAGGGCGCGCCCCCCCTCCTGGCCGCGCCGCCAGGGCGCCTGGGGCCATCTGGCCTCCTCTGACGCCCCCCTTTGGCATATATTTACACAGCGTCCCGAAACCCTCGAGGACGGAACCCTTTTTCGCGATCTCATCTCTGTTCCGCCGCCGCCGCGCTTCCAAGATCGGGAGCACCAGGAGAACTCTTCCCAGCACCCTGCCGGAGGGGAGGATCACCACCGGGAGCCTCTCCACCACCATGGACGCCTCCCGGATGAGTTGTGAGTAGTCTCCCTTGGACCATGGGTCCATGACCAGTAGCTATGTGATGTTCTCCTCCCCTCTTTGTTCTTCACCGATTAGACCTCGTGAGCTGCCCTACATGATCAAGGCACATATGTAATCCTTATGCTGTTGCTATGCTGAGTTTACTGGGATCCGATGGATTATGAGATTATGTTCAGATTGTGTGTGAGTAATATATTTGATTCACCTCTTTTATATTTATGTTCTTGAGTAATTCTTGCATGTTCTCCGTTGCTGTTTATTGCTTTGGCCAAGTAGTAGGTAGTAACTCCAAGAGGGAACGTTATGCTTGATTGTGGGTTCATGCCCCTCGATGACTAGCTTGAGTGACAGAAACATGAGTCAAGGGGATGTGCTATTGCCACAAGGGGGAAAACAACGGTGCTTGTACTTGCGGGTGCAAGGATTGTTTACTTTACGCAAAGTTCTTTTAATGCAGTTGTCTGTTGCTCTGAGTTTACACTATGGGTGGGACTCGCAACTTAATACCAGCGATATGTTCTGGATAGATATCTCAAGGTGGATGATTAGTAGTAGATGCAGATGGATTTCGGTCTACTTGACTTGGCGTACCGCCCATGCTTTTGAGCCTCTACCTTTCTTTGCAGCATAGTTAGCATTGGTTTGCGCACATAATCCTGTCAATTGCCTAGCTGTAATTCGTTTACCTCGCTTAGCTGTTTTATCGTCTTTTGGGAGAGCGACATCACTAGTGAACATCATGGGACCCCGGTCCATATTACCATCACTGATCACATCTGTTATTTACTTTCAGTTCTTACTTACTAGTTGCAGTAATACCTATCACTATTATCTCTTGCGTTTGATCCTTTGTAAACGACAAGGCCGGAGGGATTGACAACCTCTCTGTACTCGTTGGGAGCAAAGTTATTTGTATTTGTGTGCAGGTCCGGTCAATCGCTAGTTGCGCCGCTAGTAGTTGACACCTTCTTGTTGAACCTCGGAGTCTCAGGGGATTCGATCCTTGGTATCTTTGCCAAGGGAAAACTACCGCTACACTGCATCTCAAACCTTCCACTTTGGGTAACCAACGAGGGGCGAGAATCCATCAAGCAAAGTTTTCTGGCGCCGTTGCCGGGGACTCCACTCATCAAGATAGGGGAGTTGCACGCTATCTTTTACCTTTGCTTTTTAGTCTTGTTAGTTTACCTTTCAGTTTTTGCTTTAGTGTCTTTTATCAAAAATCACAAAAAATTATTTGTTTTTCTATTAGTAGTCCTTTCTGTTTAGTCAAGCATGTTAGGATTTGGTGCTTTGAGGTAATCAGAAGTTCTAGATTTCCATCAAAGGGATGGAGAAAATATGAAGAAGGCATGGGACATAATTTCTGATGCACATAGGAGAATTATGCCTTGGATACCTATAAAAATTGTGCTTAGAAATTTTTACCATGGTCTTTTTAAATGGTGTAAACACTCTCTTGATATTATAGCTGAAGGAGATTTCCTAGAGTGTGATGAAGCTAGAGCTCTTGAAATTATACATGGTCTATCTAGTTACTTTGTTTATGATCATAATTTTGATACTGTCATAGATAGACTTGCTACTATTGAGAAGAGAATGGATGCTCTAGACTTGATGAAGGTAGAGAAACCCAAACCCAATAAGAGAGATATTTTGGAAATAGACAATGATTGGGAGCCTTTTGTTAGGATTAGCATCTCTAATCAAGACTTCCTTGCTTATTGTGATATTGGATCTATGGTTTCTACTATGCCAAAAATTGTTCATGATTCTTTAAAATTTAACATGGATAGATTATCATCTTATCATGAACACACTAATGGAGATATTTCTGAGATCTAGGGAAGAATAAAAGACGTGCCAGTTACATTCCTTAAAGGGATTGCAATGGTTGACTTCTTCATCATGAAGCCAAACCAAGGAAATATAGTGCTTGGAAGGGACTTCCTCCGAGCCGTAAAAGGCTTCATCGATATAGGTACGGGACAAATCCGCTTACGCGGGAAGGCAAAAGGTATGTACCCCTTTCCTAGAAGGAACAAGAGTGAACTTGTTGAGGAACCATTTGAAGCAATTTATAACTCCGATTACTATGATGATTATTGATTCCTCTTTGCATTATGCCTAGCTTAAAGGCATAAAAGAAAGCGCTTTTGGGAGGCAGCCCACAATGAATAAAATTTTATTTTGCTTTTGTTGTGTCTTGATGTTGTTACTACAGTAGCATCATCATTGTATCTTTACTTTTCAGCTTTGTGTCAAGTGTAGCCTCTGATTGCAAGAAAGTTCAAAAGTTGAGACGTGCTGTCCAGGAAACAGATTCTGTCCTTGGACAGAAAAATTCGTATAAAATCACCAGATCATCTTTTTGGTCTGAATTTTTTCGACAGCGTTTTCTATACAATTGGCTTTCGGGCGTCTGTTCTGAGTTTTTTGATTTGAGTTGCAGAAGTGCCCCGAAAAAATTATTTACTACCTGCTGGTCTGTTTTTCACAGATTATGTCCTGTTTTGCCTTTCCTTCGTTTTGCAAACCTTGAGCTTGCTTTTTCTTTGCAAAAACCTTTTGGCAATCTTGAGAAACAGTAGACCTTCAAGAATATCTTTATTTCCAGCAAGGAAAAATTATTTTATTAAGGGTACTAACCTCGCTAATCAGATTATGATGAGTTATGTATGAAGGGAGTTTTCAAGTGTGCGAGGGAGGATGATAAAAAGATTCAGGAGTGTCAAACGCTCAAGCTTGGGGATGCCCCCGTGCAGCCCCAAGAAATATTCAAGAAGACTCAATCGTCTAAGCTTGGGGATTCCCCCGTGCATCCCCTTCTCCATCAACAATTATCAGTTCGTCTTTCGTTCCACTATATTTTTATCACTTCATGTGTTATGTGCTACGCTTGGAGCGTCTTGCTTTTAGTTTCCTTTTTAGTTTTCTTTAGCTTTGCTTGCTGTTCATAACGAGTTGGAACTCAGTTTTCTTTGTGTGGGAGAGAAACACGCTCCACTTCAACCTAGAACATAACATGGGATTTTCATGTTTATCTTTGCTGTGTATGTTCTTTGTCTTTCAATAGCTACTATCATGTTGAGCTCTTAGTTTTCATGCTTTACTTTTTGAAGAGCTTTTGTTTAGTTGGTTGCTGGAACTCTCTTGGGTTATCATACTTATCTTGTTAAGAGAGTTGGCTTCTGTTGCACTGGTTGATATGTCTATGATAAAAATGATATCTGCATAATGGTGCTTAGTAGTTCATGTTTTCTTATGGTTAGTCTCAAATAGCAGGGGGGTTCTTAATGTGTTATTGAAGTACCAACATGATTTGTTTGCCTATGATGTGGTATGGTTTAGTGGTATCTTCCTCCAAGAATTTATTTTGATTGACTTGGCATATGCTCACGCATATTTAAGACTGTAAAGAAAGTCTATCAAGCCTTGATGATCTTTAATTTCTGAGTAGCGATATAACTTCCATGCCCGATTCAATGTTGCTTTGTCGCTATGCATGATTATGACCGTCATTGATCTTTTAGTTGGTCGCTCCCAGTCTTTTGCTAACCTTCGCCTGTACTAAGCGGACTGACTGCTTATGCATCCAAAATCCTTTAAACCAGTTATGCCATATGAGTCCACCATACCTTCCTATACATGGTATTTACCTGCCATTCCTAACGAAGACTTTCATGTACCATCTCGAAATTATTCAAAAAAAAGCATTTCTCTTTTGTGCCTCTGTTTTAGCTCATGAGGAAGTAGTAGTTAATTCATGATCTTTTTAAGTTGGACAAGCTTCACCCCGGGATTGCATGTCTAATGTGCAAACCCCTAATACGAGAAGGAACTGGCATAGAGTGCGCCCGGCTCATTAAAAAATATACAACAAACAAACCCTCCTTCATGCTTTGTTCATGAGAAATCAGAAAACTTTGGCAGTGATAAACAAAGGAGATTAAGAGGATGTGATCGTCCTCGTGCGGGAGCCGTTCCTCGAAACTTGTCCAGCTCAAGAAGTAATTGAGTTATCTACTAGCATTCGTTGACGAAATATGCATATTCTAAAAAAATAATTTTTACCTCTGTTTTTTAAAACCAAGAGCTCTGGTACATGTTTAGTTTTTGTTTCCGACCACGGTTTTCAACTTTGCCAACAAAAGCCACGGTTCGAGAGTCTCCACCTTCTTTAAAGCACCAACTATTGAGAGCATGATTGTCATTCTGAGTGTAATGTGCATTGTCCCAAAGTACCATTGTCTTCTGCATGACTATGATATCGTTTATTCTGAAATCATTGTATCTAGTCGTCACTTAAACTTTGGAGGTGCCCCTGCATTTATGTTTTGCTTCACTAAAGGGGGAAAGCGAGATATCACTTTGTCATGTTTGCACACCATGCTCACTACAAATCTATTGAGTATTTCAGTATCATATTGTAAAACTTTCAGTTCTTTGTGATGTTCTCATGAGGCAACTTAATTACTACAGACTCATTGTCTCAGTAAGCACTTGTCATGTGACTGTGAAAAGTTCTTATATGGTTAATAGCATGTCACCACAGAAATTATGCTTGTTATCATTTACCTACTCAAGGACGAGCAGGAATTAAGCTTGGGGATGTTGATACGTCCAAAACGTATCTATAATTTCTGCTTGCTCCATCCCTCTTTTGTGTGATATTGCTATGATATTTATGCACTTCCATACACTTTTGATCATATTTGGACTAACCTATTAACTCAGTGCACCCCAGTGCCAGTTTCTGTTTTCTGCTGTATTTGTTTTTCAGGTTTTCCCATTACGTAAATTGCCAGAAAAATTCCGGGAAAAATATATAAAAAATCAGCGTTCCGGAAGCTTCCATGCGGCCAAAGTAGGGCCGGAGGGGGGCCACCAGGGCTCCAGGCGGCCAGAGGGCGCGCCCCCATCCTGGCCGCGCCGCCAGGGCGCCTGGGCCCCCCTAGCCTCCTCTGACGGCCCCCTTTGGCATATATTTACACCGCGTCCCGAAACCCTCGAGGACGGAACCCTTTTTCGCGACCTCATCTCTGTTACGCCGCCGCCGCGCTTCCAAGATCGGGAGCACTAGGAGAACTCTTCCCGGCACCCTGCCGGAGGGGAGGATCACCACCGAGAGCCTCTCCACCACAATGGACGCCTCCCGGATGAGTTGTGAGTAGTCTCCCTTGGACCATGGGTCCATGACCAGTAGCTATGTGATGTTCTCCTCCCCTCTTTGTTCTTCACCGATTAGACCTCGTGAGCTGCCCTACATGATCGAGGCACATATGTAATCCTTATGTTGTTGCTATGCTGAGTTTGCTGGGATCCGATGGATTATGAGATTATGTTCAGATTGTGTGTGAGTAATATATTTGATTCACCTCTTTTATATTTATGTTCTTGAGTAATTCTTGCATGTTCTCCGTTGCTGTTTATTGCTTTGGCCAAGTAGTAGGTAGTAACTCCAAGAGGGAACGTTATGCTTGATTGTGGGTTCATGCCCCTCGATGACTAGCTTGAGTGACAGAAACATGAGTCTAGGGGATGTGCTGTTGCCACAAGGGGGAAAACAACGGTGCTTGTACTTGCGGGTGCAAGGATTGTTTACTTTACGCAAAGTTCTTTTAATGCAGTTGTCTGTTGCTTTGAGTTTACACTATGGGTGGGACTCGCAACTTAATACCAGCGAGATATTCTGGATAGATATCTCAAGGTGGATGATTAGTAGTAGATGCAGATGGATTTCCGTCTACTTGCCTTAGCGTACAGCCCATGCTTTTGTGCCTCTACCTTTCTTTGCAGCATAGTTAGCATTGGTTTGCGCACATAATCCTGTCAATTGCCCAGCTATAATTCGTTTACCTCGCTTAGCTGTTTTATCGTCTTTTGGGAGAGAGACATCACTAGTGAACATCATGGGACCCCGGGCCATATTACTTTCACTGTTCACATCCGTTATTTACTTTTAGTTCTTACTTACTAGTTGCAGTAATACCTATCACTATTATCTCTTGCGTTTGATCCTTTGTAAACGACAAGGCCGGAGGGATTGACAACCTCTCTGTACTCGTTGGGAGCAAAGTAATTTGTATTTGTGTGCAGGTCCGGTCAATCGCTAGTTGCGCCGCTAGCAGTTGACACCTTCTTGTTGAACCTCGGAGTCTCAGGGGATTCGATCCTTGGTATCTTTGCCAAGGGAAAACTACCGCTACACTCAATCTCAAACCTTCCACTTGGGGTAACCAACGAGGGGCGAGAAGCCATCAGGGCCCTCCTGTGGTCATCGATACGGCGCCGCTGCTCCGCACCGTCGAGCCGTACCCCCACGGCGGTCATACCCAGACGGTGCTGCGCTTTGCCAAGCTCGCCTTCGCCAACTATGATGGCACCGAGGACACCCTCAACTGGCTTAATCAGTGTGACCAATTCTTCTGGGGGCAACGCACGCTCACGTCGGACCGCACCTGGCTTGCTTCATATCACCTTCGAGGCACCGCACAAACTTGGTATTACGCGCTCGAGCAGGACGAGGGCGGCATGCCTCCATGGGAGCGTATTCGCGAGCTCTGCCTCCTTCGCTCCGGGCCGCCAATACGCGGGAGCCGGCTGGCAGAGTTGGGCCATCACCCCTTCACCTCTACGGTGCAGGACTTCAACGACCACTTTCACGCCCTAGCGTGCCACGCGCCCGGCATGACGGCTCGCCAGTGAGCCGAGCTCTTCGTCGGCGGTCTGCCGGATCATATCCACGTGGACGTGGAGCTGCAGGGACCCCAGGACCTCTAGACGGCCATGTACTACGCCCTCGCGTTCGAAGCACTGGGACGCCACCCTGACCGGACGTTCCCGCGCAGGGTCGGCCTGCTCAGGCTTTCGCGGCCCCCCTTGCCGCGACCGCGACGCGCCTGTTCCGCCAGCTCACCCCAGCCGAGCAACTCGAGTGTCGCCGCCCAGGGTTGTGCTTCAACTACGACGAGCCCTACGTGCTCGGCCACGTCTGCCCACGACTCTTCTAACTGGAGGCCGCAGACTACATTGAGGAGGATGTCGCCGCCGCCAGGCTCGGCGACCTGCCCGCCCCAACTGTCGCGGAGGTGTTTGGCGATGGTTGATCACCTCAAGGAGTTCTGCAAGAGCTTCCCCGCCTTCCAGATCGAGGATGAGCTGTTTGTGCAGGCGAGGAGAAATGTTATGAGCGGCACATACTATAGCTAGGAAGTTAGGGGCCTAGCCCAGTTATCTTATCATGTTAGGGGCTTAGCTCAATTATATCATTAGGAGGATTATATAAACACATGTATGGACCCGTTTTGAGATTAAGCAAGAAGCAATCATATTTTCTCGGCTTCCTTAGGGAGCCGGGAGATCTAAACCCTAGCTGCCTCTAGCCACAGCCGCCAACGCGTCCAACGCGCAAGGACGGCGCACAGCCACCGGCTGCCGCGCCCTCGTCCTTCTCCATCCTTCCCCTACAACCTCCGGTCTAGACACGGTAGAACCCTAGTTTCTACCAATGTATCATTACAAGGGGAAGGAAATAACCTCAACGAAAAATAAACTAGATGCGAAATCATTAAACCCTCCACAAACAGTCAGAATATTTATTACAGATTTCAGTCTGCTGACAACACATCACTGATACGTCTTCGTCGTATCTATAATTTTTGATTGTTCCATGCCAATATTATACAACTTTCATATACTTTTGGCAACTTTTTATACTATTTTTGGGACTAACATATTGATCCAGTGCCCAGTGTCAGTTCCTGTTTGGTGCATGTTTTTTGTTTCAAAAAATATCCATATCAAACGGAGTCCAAACGTGATAAAAACGAAAGGAGATTTTTTTGGAATATATGTGAATTTTGGGAAGTGGAATAAACGTGAGACGATGCCCGAGTGGCCCACGAGGGTGAGGGGCGCACCCAGGGGGGCAGGCGCGCCCTGGGCCCTCGTGGCCACTCCGTAAGGCGGTTGGTGCCCTTCTTTCGCCGCAAGAAAGCTAATATCCGGATTAAAATTGTGTCACACATTCAGCCCAATCGGAGTTACGTATCTTCGGGAATATAAGAAACGGTGAAGGGCCAGAATCTGGGAAGGCAGAAACAAGAGAGACAGAGAGACATATCCAATCTCGGAGGGCCTCTCGCCCCTCCGCCGCCATGGATGCCATGGACCATAGGGGAAACCCTTCTCCCATCTAGGGAGAAGGTCAAGGAAGGAGGATAAGGAGGGGGCTCTCTCCCCCTCGCTTCCGGTGGCGCTGGAGTGCCACCGAGGCCATTATCATGTGACGGCGATCTACACCAACACCTTCGTCATCTTCACCAACATCTTCATCACCTTCCCCCGTCTATCTACAGCGGTCCACTCTCCCGCAACCCGCTATACCCTCTACTTGAACATGGTGCTTTATGCTTCGTATTATTATCCAATGATGTGTTGCCATCCTATGATGTCTGAGTACATTTTCGTTGTCCTATCGGTGTTTGGTGAATTGCTATGACTGGTTTAATTTGCTTGTGGTTATGTTGATGTCCTTTGGTGCCCATCATATGAGCGCGCACGTGGATCACACCATAGGGTTAGTTGTATGTTGATAGGACTATGTATTGGAGGGCAAGTGTGATAGTAGCTTCAACCTAGCGTTGAAATTGATGCATACGGAATTGAAGGCGGACCAATATATCTTAATGCTATGGTTGGGTTTTACCTTAATGAACGTTACTAGTTGCGGATGCTTGCTAATAGTTCCAATCATACGTGCATAGAACTCCAAGTCAGGGATGACATGCTAGCAGTGGCCTCTCCCACATAAAACATGCTTTCGATCTAGTAACGTAGTCAATTGCTTAGGGGCAATTTCGCAACTCCTACCACCACTTTTCCACACTCGCTATACTAACTTTATTGTTTATTTACCTAAACAGCCCCTAGTTTATATTTATGTGCTCTTATTATTCTTGCAAACCTATCCCAGTAAAACTACAAAGTACTTCTAGTTTCATACCTGTTCTAGGTAAAGTAAACGTCAAGCGTGCGTAGAGTTGTATAGGTGGTTGATAGAACTTGAGGGAATATTTGTCCTACATTTAGCTCCTCATTGGGTTCGACACTCTTACTTATCGAAAGAGGCTACAACTGATCCCCTACACTTGTGGGTTATCAAGACCTTTTTTTGGCGCCGTTGCCAGGGAGCAATAGCGTGGGGTGAATATCCTCGTGTGTGCTTGTTTTCTTTATCACTAAGTAGATTTTATTTGTTGTTCTAAGTTGTTTTCTATCTTTAGTTATGGGTAGGAAACGCAAAATACCAAAAAAATAGTGGTACCTACTAAACCAATGGTTGAAGAACCACTCAAAATCTATCGCACTCCTGAAGCTTTTTACTTGGATCATCTTCGATCCCTATGTGCTCGTGCTGAAACCCCAACTAGCTTAGTTGAGGGCAAATGTTTAGATGAGCATGCTTATTATGTGCGACACCGCTTATCTCAAGAAGGGAAACTTTTACTGGATCAAATTCATCGTTTGCAATGCTATGCTTGGAATTTATGTGAAATATGTGATTTTACTTGTTGTTCTGAAGTCCCTAAGAAACACCTTCCCAACCAATGTGAGTTTAGTGATAATGGAATCGTATCTTCGTATGATAAGGTTGTTTATAATTACTATGATGTTCAACAAATTGAAGAATTTGTTGCTTTTAAGGGTGCTTATGAAATTGCTTCTTTGATTGAAAAGTATGATGCTACTCTTTACAAATCTGAAAATTTTGCCATATTTAGATATTGTTACGATAATTATGCTTCTAGTGCCTATGTTAAACGATATATTGAGGACTCCTCCGCTGTTCAAGAAGAGACTAATATTTTGCAAGAGTCTATGGAAGAATGAATTAATGACATTGTGAGCTCATTGGATGAAAAAGATGAGGAGGAGGGCGAAGAACAAAAGGAGGAAGAGCGAATTGATCACCCGTGCCCACCTTCTAATGAGAGTAACTCTTTATCTCATACATTGTTTAATTTCCCTTCATGCTTACCGAAGGATGAATGCTATGATGATTGTTATGATCCTTTGGATTCGTTTGAAATATCCCTTTTTGATGAAATTGATGCTTGTTATGCTTGTGGCCAAGATGCCAATATGAAGTATGCTTATGGAGAAGAACTTGCTATAGTTCCTTATGTTAAACATGAGATAGTTGCTATTGCACCCACACATGATTGTCCTATTATCTTTTTAAATTCACCAAACTACACTATATCGGAGAAGTTTGCACTTATTAAGGATCATATTGATGGGTTGCCTTTTACCGTTGCACATGATGTTTTTGATGAATATAATATGAATGTGCTTGCTGCTCCTACTTGCAATTGTTATGAGAGAGGAACTACATCTCCGTCTCTCTATGTTTTCAACACGATAAAATTGCAAGAAACTGCTTATACTATGCATTGGCCTTTACTTGATGTGCATGAATTGTTCTTGTATGACATGCCTATGCATAGGAAGAGAGTTAGACTTTGTTTTTGCATGACACATATCACTTTGTGCTCACTACTCATTACTAATTAAAATTGGCTTTGATATACCTTGGGATCCGGGTGGATCCATTACTTGAGCACTATATGCCTAGCTTAATGGCTTTAAAGAAAGCGCTGCCAGGGAGACAACCCGGAAGTTTTAGAGAGTCATTTATTTCTGTTGTGTGCTTTTATAAAGTTTTAAAAAAATATAGAGGGGAACCTAAAACTTTTCAAAAAGAAAAGTGAAAGTAATAAGGACGAGCACCGTTGAAATGGGGGAGCTCCTTGAACTTTGTTCATGCCCATGGAAACCTTGCAAATCTTGAATTACAGAAACTTTTCAATAAAAATAATGATCCCCTTGTACAATTCCATTGTATTATAAAAATAATGTGCCAAGATTCGCCTTTAGGATGATTAAACTGCTTGTTGGTTTGTGCGGTGCAAAAACAGAAACTTTGGCTGTAGTGTGCGATTTTGTATTTTTTTACTGGAATGCCGAAAGAATATGAAACTTTTTGCAAAGTCTTGCTACACAAATTTTTGATTTTTCCTAATTTCCCCAGAATTCTTAGAGTTACATAAGTATGGTTAATGTTCAGATTACTACAGACTGTCATGTTTTCAAAGATTGATGTTATAGCTTCATTATTTGCATATGTTTGAATTCTTGTTGAAGCCTCTTTGACTTGGGGCCATATAATTGTGATAGCATACAGTGGGTAATTGTCGGGGGAAACTGTCCGCCACGAACACCTATGGGACCGGAGCCCCTTGTCTGTGCGGTACGAGGGCGGAGGGAGCACGAAGAGCAGATCGTGGCGAGCACGCGGGCAGTTTTACCCAGGTTCGGGCCGCGGTAGACGCGTAAAACCCTACTCCTGCTTGGTTGTGTATTGAGTTGGAGTGCTCGGGAGCTTGAAGAAGCATCTGCACCGAGCGTATGAGTGATCTAGGTTCCGAACCCCCTCCACGTTGTGCATGGGCCTCCTTTTATAGTGCAAGGGGTCACCGACAGGTGTCAACGTAGGAGAAAGGGGTAAAAACGTAAAAGAGGTGGTAGTTGTAACAGTGCGGGAACAGTGAAGCTACAGTGCGCGAACAGTGGTCGCTACCTACTTTGACAGTGGGGGACAAGGGCATTTAATGCCCGTCGCCGTCCACCCCAAAAGCTCCCGCCCTTGCGTCTCCGTCCGCCACGGCGATGGATCCACCACCGTGGAGTGCCACCGTGTCCCCCAGGCTGCACAGCCATCCGCCACGCGTCCCTGGATAGGCCCAGGGCGACGCGTGGGCCGATGAGCTGGAGCGCGGGCACACAGCGCAACTCTCCCGGCAAGCACCTTGCCGGGGCCCTGATCTTGCCGGGCCCGGGAGCTTGCCGCTCCTCGGGCCCTCGCCGGGGCGCATATAGCGCCAAGGCGTGTTTTCTAGTCTTCCTGGCAAGCTCCTCTTGCCAGGGTCTTGTGCTAGTGGGGCAGTCTTGAGCCTGGTACGGCCTTCCCGGCAAGCTCCACTTGCCGGGGTCTCGATCTTCTGTCTTGTATACTTTGTTTTTGAATGGTTAAACATGGAGCAGAAAGGTCTCCGGCGTGCGCGTGGTAAACCCTGCCGCGGGAAGCTGCAACTGACCGTGCACAAGTTGGGGTACTGAGGTACCCCTACCTTAGTACACCGACAGGAGCCCCCGGGCCTGGGCCACACACGGTGCCGAGTGCTGTTGGGCCAGGCCCAAAACAGTGCACGGGCACACGCGGCCCACGGCGTGCCGAATCCACTTCCGTATCCGCCGCATCCCCCCGTAACGGCACGCGTCGATTGCGGCGTCGTGGGATGGGACGTGCCCACGATCCATCAATGAAAAAGGGCGAAACGCCTCCCACTCCCCCATAAAAGCAGAGGAAGCAGGAGCGGTTCTCCTCCTTGCGCTTTCATTGCTTCTTCTTCTTCCTCCAGAGATCCCTTTGCGCTTCGCCTCCACACCTCCGCAGCCGTCGTCTGCATCTCCGTCGTCGCCAGGCTCTTCGTCCCCCTCCTTCCGCCGCGTCTGCCATGGCCCCGAAGACCGACAAGGCGAAGGCGGAGAAGGCTAAGAGGGAGAAGTCGGAGCAAGCGGCGAAGCTCGCCGCGTACCGGAAGCGGAACCTCGTCTTCCCGCCGAAGCTAGGCGCGAGGGAGCTCTGGAACAAGTACTACTTGTTCTGGGCCAAGGAAACCAAGGCGCACCCCCGCACTCAAGCTTATCCGGCCGCCGCCAAGGACAACTACCCCGGCGGGTACTACTTCTTCGTAGCCTTCTTTCACTGCGGTCTTTGCCCTCCTTTCTCTAATTTCTTCTGCGACGTCATGCACACCTATGGCCTCCACCTTCTTGACTTCACCCCCAACGCCATCCTCACCATGGCGGTTTTCGCACATATGTGCGAAAACTTCATAGGGATACACCCAAACGTAGCGCTGTTTAGGCACTTCTTCACTCCTAGAGCAGAGGCCGACGCCCCCCTCTCCGGAGGAATTTCTTGGGTTTTCCGTCTGAACAAGAAGGGGTCCTACTTGCCGGGGGAGCTCCGCGGCAAGTGGGAGGAGTGGCGTGCGGAGTGGTGCTGGATTGTTGAGGACGAGCCGCAGCCCTTCACCGCACCGCGCACAACACCCATCGTGCGCGGCAGGGATTGGAGCGAGCTGGACTCGGACGACATCAAGCTCGACGTCGCCCTCGTCCGGATTCTTCGTCTTCGGACCGCCAAGCTGTCCGTTGCAGAGGTAGGCGCAGATTTCCTCCGCCGCCGCATCGCCCCTCTCCAAGACAGGAAAAGGGCGGCCTGGGAGTACGGCGACCCGGCGGATATAATGAGGCTGCGCCCCGGGCTAAACTTCAACTTCACGACGCTGGAGCTGAAGGGGATGGTCCGGGAACTCTTCAAGTATGACCCGGCACACCCTGAGTGGTTCAGGCCTCCCCGGGGAGTGGTGCCCCTCTGCAACAGCACAGTTCGGGATCGTCTCTGCGCGATGATGCCCGCGTGCAATTCGCACGGCGTGGACCGCACGTGGATTCCGCCCAAGCCCATAGACGTCCTCAGCTTCTTCGACAACCTCGTGGAGGTGGCGAAGAACAAGAACGATCTAAAGGAGCACACGCGGGACACCACCGAGCAGGAGCTTGCCTACATAGCTTCTCGGGCTGAAGAGGCCGCTGCAGCCGCAGCGGCAGGAGATTTTGGGTACACGCCTGATGAGGCGGAGGCTGCGGACGCGTCCAGCCAGGCGGAGGAGGCGGAGATCCGCAGACTGCTGCAACTCCCTCCCGACGCGCTCGCCGGGGTCCCCTCTCTGAGGCACTCCGGGATCCACGGAATCATGGCCGAGGCCGCGGCAATGGAGGGTGCCGCCGGAGGGAACAGAGGCGCCGCGAGGAGCGGAGGCGCCGGAGGGAGCGGAGGCGCCAAGGGAAAAGAGGCCGCAGCGCAGGGCGCTGGGCCCAGTGAGCCGGCCGGGGAGGAGGAGGAGGACGAGGCCGAGGACTCCGACGGATCTACGGAGCTCTACGCCGACGACCTCTCCTCGTCGGAGAGCTCCCCGCCCCCGGCAAGCCCAAGGCAGTCTCCACCGAAGCGTCTTCGCAAGACGGCGACGGGAGAGAGGGCGCAGGCGCCCCGGCAACAACCAGCTCGCCGGGCAGCTCCCCGGGGGAGCCAAGCTGCGCCGGGGGCGACCGGTGCACCAGTCACAGCGGAGGCGGCCCGCGCGCGGGCCACGACGGAGGCGTCCCGCAAGCAAGCGTCGAGCCGACAGGGGTCTTCTCGGAGCGGAGCAGCGGCTCCGCCCGCTCCCCGGGCTCCGGCTACCACAGGGGCTGGGTCTTCGCAGCCCCCAGCCCCTGGGATCGCCAAGCGCCCGAGGGAATCTTCATCTTCTACTCCTCGTGCCGACGCGCCCCAGGTGGAGTATGACTTCTCCGCCTTGAGCGAGGACGACGAGGAGGACCAGGAGTAAGAATTTGAGACCTTACACCTTCTCAAGCTTCGTCTTGATTATTGTTGATGCTAACTTTGTTTGTTGCTTTGATTTCAGGACCTTGGTTCAGCGCGTGGCGAAGAAAGCCAAGGCGCCTGTGGTTGAGGTCGCGGAAGGCTCGGCCACCGCGGCAACAGGGGACGTGCCGGAGCCAAGCCTGCCGGACCCAAGCGCTGCTCCGAGGAGCAGCCCCCAGCGCAGCCCCCATCGTAAGTCTGGGGTCCATCCTTCCGCTTGTCGGGGTGCGCTTGAGGGTTTTGTCTTGTTTCAACATCTTGATGTTTCTTGTTTTGACTTGTGCAGAGGTGGAGCCACAGCGGCAAGAGCGCCCGGAGACCGTCCTTGAGGAGCCGCAGGCCCCGCTGTCCCCGCCAAGGACGAACTCTCCGGCAAGGGAGAGTGCTCCGCCAAGGGCGGGTACTCCGCCAAGGCAGAGTACCCCGCCAAGGGCGAGCAGCCCGGCGAGGGCGGCCACTCCGCCAAGGCAGAGCTCCCCGGCGAGGGAGCCCGCCGCTGAGGACGTCCGCCAAGGTAAGTCTCGTACTTCGTCTCCTTGGCGTTGTTTCTTTTTGGATTTTTGCTTGAACTTCTTTTTCTTCTTCTTCTTTTTTAGATCCTCCTCCTCCCGAGCCGATGGAGACGGAAGTCATCAACATCGAGGATGAGGAGGGCGCGCAGGGCGGCGGCGGCGACGTCCCTGTCGTCGAGGACACGGCGAGAGCCGCCGAGCCGGCCGCGCAGGATACCGCTCCGGCTGCCGACGCAGCGGCCGGGGAGGGGGACGGCGACCGCACCGCCGACCCGGAGGCGGCGGGAGCATCCAGTGCTGCGCCGGCCGCCGACCCCTCCGCCGGCAAGGAGCAGGGCTACTACCTTGAGGCCCCCAACGGCGTCTTCATCCAGGTGCCTTGGGGGTCTTCGTCGCGAGCTCCCACGGAGGGCGAGGCTTTTGACGGGGAAGTCCTCGCCTCCGCGGGCCTGAAGATTGTCGAGGCGCCCGGCGGGAGTGAAGGTCCCGAGGAGGAGAAGCTGCTTCACCAGCTCCTGGCCCTTTACCGGGCCAGGCAGGCGAAGCTCGCTTCCCGGGAAGCCCTTGCCGCCAAGGCCGCCGCGGAGATGGAGAAGCGCGCGGCGGAGCTCAGCGCCGCCAACCAGGCGGCCCTCCGCGAGGTGGCGGAGGAGCGCGAGCGGCTCGCCGGCGAATACCAGGAATGGGTGCTGGAGAAGGCTGAGGCTGAAGAGCAGCAGCGGCTCGCCGGGGTAGAGCTGTCCCGGCGAGAAGGAGAACTCGCCCAGCGGAAGGTCCAACTCGACTCCCATGAGGAGGACCTTGCCGCCCGGGAGGAGGCCCTTGGCGGGGAATGGAAGGAGGCGAAAGCCGCCGCGGTTGCCGCGGAGACCGCCAAGAAGGAGCTCGCCGCCAAGGTCGTGCAGCTGGAGAAGGCGCTGAAGGTGAGCGCGGAGAAGGTTGCCGCGCTCATCACGGAGCGCGAGAAGGACGCCCACACCAATTCAGAACTCCAGGTGCGTCTTTCTGAGAGGGGCGACGAGTTGAAGGCCGCCAAGGACTCCATCGAGGACTTGGAGTTGAAGGTCTCTACTCTGAAGGATTCACTCGACGCTGCCCGGGCTCGGGAGACCAAGTTGAAGGAGGAGCTCCGCAAGGAGCGGACCCTAGTGGACAGCGCCAACAAAGCGGCCGAGCTCTTCCGCAAAACTGTTGAGGTATGGACCGAGGACTTAGTGTCTTGTGCGTCCAACATCGACCAGGAGCTGCTGGCGCTGAAGCTGGAGCACCTCATCTACTCCCCGGATCCAAACCTCCCACACAGCGCCAAGCTCAGCCTCTTCTTCAGGGGAATCGCGCCGGCCCTTGCTGATCTGCGGAAGAAGATCCCTGCGCAACTGGCCGAGGAGACGCGCCTACTCTGCACGGGAACTCTGGAGCGCATGCTGACGAAGATCGTGTATCGCAATCCGGGCATCAACCTCACCAACGTTCTTCGCAGCTTGCCGGCCGATGCGGACATGGAGGCTCTGAAGGAGCAGGTCGCCCACGTCATCGCCAAGGTGGCTAAGATCTCCAGGAAGGAGGGCGACCGCGTAGATTAGGCCTCCATTATCTTTATCTCTTTTTGTTGCTGCATATGATGTCATGAACTCGTTAGTCCATTGTGACAAGTTATCCTTTGTAAGATATTTA
The DNA here is from genome assembly GCA_902687465.1 of Secale cereale. NCBI lineage: Eukaryota > Viridiplantae > Streptophyta > Magnoliopsida > Poales > Poaceae > Secale > Secale cereale. The sequence continues at coordinate 751,460,278 of LR738714.1, forward strand.
TCTCATTTTGATCAATCAGTGTAATGTTATCTTCCTTGTCTTAATCCTTGACTTTGTATGTTTTTCACCCTACGCTCCCGGGGAGCTTGTCGGCAAGGGGCCTTTGCCGCGAGCGCTGAGTGCTGGACTCTGAGCAGCCTGCTGGCCAAGGCCTCACCGGCAAGCAACCTCGCCGCGGCTAGTCGCAACGCACTTAGCTTGTTGAGCGTACTCGGAAACGAAACAAGGGCGCGACACTTGTCGCAGCTCACTTAAATCGTTGAGCGAACTCGGAAACAAGATAAGGGTGCGGCAAGCTACGGGTAGGTTCCTCCGCGCACAGGTTTTCCATACAAAGTGTGATTGTTCAAGGAAGACAACTAAAATTTTAAAATTTGAACTGGTCAAATTCTAACAACTTAGCTTTCATATATTGCTTGCTTCCCGGTAAGGCTTCTCTTTCTTGAACAGCACTTGGTTCCTCCTCCACCTCCTTCCCCCCCGGCAAACTTGTGCGCGAGGAACGTTCCTTCTGCTTAAGAGGCAAGGAAAAAGGAGAGGGAGACAAGTATATGGCCTTTCGGCGTGCTAATGCTTACCGGGTACTTGAGTGTTGCACCAAATGCCAAACAAAACATTCAAATAGCAAAGAAAAGCATGCAAAAGGCAATCAGCGCAAAACACTAAAGAAACTTTACTGATGCACGGGGTCTGCGCCCGGCTTTGTACAAAGGGTTACATGCAACAGCGGCAAAGCTTATACAAAAAGGTGGTTGCCGGAGCGGATCACGGCAACCGCGCCTTATGGGTGAAACTTGCGAAGATGCTCTATGTTCCAGGAGTTGCTCACCGGTAAGCCTTCTTCGGTCTCGAGGCGGACAGCGCCGGGCCTCGTAACTTGTCTCACCCGATAAGGGCCTTCCCACTTCGGCGTCAACTTGTTGGAATTCTTGGCGGACTGAACACGCCGAAGAACAAGGTCGCATTCCTCGAGACTCCTGGCCTTGACCTTGCGGCTATGGTAGCGGCGCAAGGCTTGCTGGTATCGAGCAGCTCGTACAGCAGCCTGGAGACGTCCCTCCTCGAGGAGCAATGCATCATCTTGCCGCAGTTGCTCTTGCTCGAGCTCATCATAAGCGAGCACTCGAGGAGATCCGTATACGAGTTCCGTGGGGAGAACTGCCTCTGCTCCATAGACTAGAGCAAAGGGTGTCTGTCCGGTGGCTCGACTTGGTGTCGTCCTGATTGACCAAAGAGCCGCCGGTAGCTCCTCTATCCAATTTCTTCCGCACTTGCGCAGCCTGTCAAAGGTCCTTGTCTTGAGTCCACGCAGCACTTCAGCATTGGCCCTCTCCGCTTGACCGTTGCTCCTCGGGTGAGCAACAGAAGCAAAACAGACCTTGGCGCCAAGGTCTCGGACGTACTGCATGAAGGTGCGACTAGTGAATTGTGTACCGTTCTCGGTGATGATCCTGTTAGGGATTCCGAAACGGCAAACAATCGACCTGAAGAACCTGACTGCTGACTGTGCTGTCACCTTTCTCACTGGCTCCACTTCTGGCCACTTTGTGAACTTGTCGATTGCAACGTACAAGTACTCAAAGCCCCCGACAGCACGAGGGAAAGGACCGAGAAGGGCCAGGACAAAGGGATTGTTTGGAGAGCTTGAGCTGGTTGATGAATCTGCTTTGCATGGAACTGGCACGCTTCACACTTGGTTACTAGTGCAGTTGCATCTTGGAGGGCTTCTTGCCAAAAGAACCCTTGCCGGAAAGCTTTCCCGGCAAGCGCCCTTGCGCCAATGTGGTGGCCGCATATGCCTCCGTGTATTTCTGCCAATAGCTTTTGTCCATCTTCCCTGGAGATGCACTTCAGTCTGACACCATTGAGTCTTCTTCTGTACAGCTCGTTGTCCACGAACTGGTACATACTTGACTGTCTGGTTATCTTCTCTATTTTTTCTGGGTCGTCGGGAAGTTCTCCAGTTTGAAGAAAACGGACGATCTGCTGCGCCCATGCCGGAGCGTGAGGCTCGATGGCAAGGACTAAAGGCTCGAGGGCCGCTGCGGGAACCTCAGCTTCTACGGCAGGGATCTCTGGTTCTGCCGGAGCTGATGGTCCCCCGGCAAGCTCGCCGGGGCGAGGCTTGTCGGGAACACTTGCTTCAACTGTACAGACCCGAGGATCTGCAGGAGCAAACTGTTCCTCAGCGTTGTGGTTGTTGATCTTGGGGACCTTGGCGGCGGTTTCAGGAAGATCCGCCGGCAAGTAGTCGCCGGAGACCAACTTCCTCTTCTTGGACTGCCCAATTGATGGTGTAACGGATGGTTGAGTCAGCTTGAGCAAGAAGGTCCCTGGTTCCACAGGTAACTTCATCGACGCACACTTTGAAAGGCCATCTGCAATTTCATTTTGAGCTCTCGGGACGTGCTCCATCTGCAGACCCTCAAAGTGCTCCTCAAGCTTCCTCACTTCATCGACATAAGCTTCCATCAAAGGGCTTTGATAGCTCTTGTTAACTTGCCGGACCACCAACTGAGAATCTCCCCGCACAATCAGCTTCCTGATCCCAAGTTCGGCCGCAATCCTGAGGCCGGCAAGCAAGCCTTCATATTCAGCAGTGTTGTTTGTTGCTTGCTCCCTGGGAAAGTGCATCTGGATAACATATTTGAGGTGCTCTCCGGTGGGCGCGATGAGTACCACGCCAGCACCGGCGCCTTGCAGCGAGAAGGCGCCGTCAAAATACATTACCCATTCACTTGTCGCTTCTTGTACGGGTGCACTTGTTTCTTGGACTTCTTCATCGGGCATTGGGGTCCACTCGGCTATGAATTCTGCCAAAGCTCGGCTCTGTATGGTTGAAGTACTTTCAAACTTGAGTCCAAAGCTTGACAGTTCCAGTGCCCACTCAACGATCCTGCCTGTTGCTTCAGGGTTGTGCAATATCCTCTTCAGCGGAAAGCGAGTGACCACTGTTATCTCATGTGCTTGGAAGTAATGGCGCAGCTTTCTCGAGGCCATGAGGAGGCCGAAAAGCAACTTTTGCACACCAGAGTACCTTGATCTAGCCCCCTGGAGAAGGGAACTCACGAAATACACTGGGCGCTGCACCATCTTCTTCCGCACTTCATCCTGTTCCTGCGCAGAGTTGTCCTTGTCGGGGCCAGAGCTTGCCGGAGCAGCCCCCTGCTTGTCGCCGGATTCGCTTGCCGGTGGTGCTGACTCCTCGTCGGACTCCCTCTCCGCTACTAACGCAGCACTAACCACCTGGTTGGTTGCCGCTAAGTATAGCAACAACTTTTCCTGTGGTCTAGGTGCGACAAGTATTGGAGTGGAGGACAGGTACCGTTTCAAATCCTGCAGCGCTGCCTCCGCTTCCGGATTCCACTTCATGGGACCTGCCTTCTTCAAGATTTTGAAGAAAGGTAGGGCGCGTTCTGCAGACTTTGAAATGAACCTACTGAGGGCAGCCACACAACCTGCAAGCCTTCTGACATCCTTAACGCGCTTTGGGGCCTCTATCTGCTCAATGGCTTAAATCTTGTCGGGGTTGGCTTCAATCCCCCTTTGTGACACAAAGAACCCGAGAAGCTTGCCGGAGGGGACTCCAAAGACGCACTTCTCGGGGTTCAACTTGAGCCGTATCCTGCGCAGGTTCTGAAATGTTTCTTCCAAATCTTGGATCAGGGTATCCTTGCTCTTGCTCTTCACCACGATGTCATCCATGTAAGCCTCTACATTTCTGTGGATCTGTGGCTCAAAAGCAGTGTATACTACCCTTGCAAAGGTTGAGCCTGCATTCTTCAATCCAAATGGCATGCGTATGAAGCAATAAGTGCCACATGGAGTGATAAATGCAGTCTTCTCTTCATCCTCTTTGGCCATAAAGATCTGATGATATCCTGAGTATGCATCAAGAAAACAGAGTAGCTCACATCCGGCAGTGGAATCAACGATCTGGTCAATGCGTGGCAAAGGGAATGGATCCTTGGGACATGCTTTATTCACATCGGTGAAGTCTATACACAGTCTCCACTTCCCGTTGGCCTTGCGCACGACGACTGGATTTGCCAACCACGTCGGATGGATCACACCCCTAACTAGGCCTGCTGCCTCTAGCTTCTTGATTTCTTCGTTGATGAATTCTTGGCGCTCCACGGCTTGTTTCCTCACTTTCTGCTTGATGGGCCGCGCATGAGGACAAACAGCAAGCTTGTGCTCAATTACCTTCCTGGGAACACCGGGGATGTCAGATGGTTGCCAGGCAAACACATCGACATTCGCCCGCAGGAAGGCAACGAGCGCGCTTTCCTATTTGCTGTCAAGGGTGGCACTGATGGTGAAGGTACCACCAGTGCCGTCCTCCTTGGCGGACACTTTCTTGGTTGCCGGAGGAGCGGCCATCCCTGTCTTACTCTTGCCGGTGGAGCTCGATGGGACGTCCTCGACGGCAGCGCAGCACTCCGAAGAGGTGCGGTTGCCGGAGTGGGTCCCAGAGCACTTGCCGGACTTGGTCTTCGTCTTCTTTCCCCCGGGAGCTTCAGCGGCAAGAGTATCCTTCTCGGCCGCAGCTGCCGCATCCCGGTAGATCTTGTCGGCGCAAACAAGCGCATCCTTCTTGTCGCCGTGGACAGTGATGACGCTTATCGGCCCCGGCATCTTGAGTACGTTGTAAGCATAATGGGAAGCTGCCATGAACTTGGCGAGGGCAGGACGGCCAAGTATTCCATTGTAGGGCAATGGAATATCGGCGACGTCGAAAGTGATGCGCTCGGTTCTGAAGTTGAGCTCCCCGCCAAAGGTCACCGGCAGAGTGATCTTTCCCTTGGGCTTGCTCCTTCCCGGGTTGATTCCTTGGAAAGAACCGGTTTCTTCGAGCTCGCCATCTGGAATTTGGAGCTTCTTGATCACAGCAGAGGAGATCAAGTTCAGCCCGGCCCCGCCGTCAACCAACATTTTTGTGACCTTGAGGTTGCGGATGGTGGGGGAGACCAGCATCGGCAAGCACCCGACCGCAGTGGTGCGGTCAGGGTGATCCTCAAGATCAAAAACGATGGGCGTGCTGGACCATTTGAGGAGCCTGCGCGACTCCACGGGCGGCTCCGCTGCATTCACCTCACGCACCCACTGCTTTAGTTGGCGGTGGGAGGTGTGCAGGGAGGCGCCACCGTCGACGCATAGGACCTCTGTGGCCTTCTGGAACTCCTGCTCGCTGTTATCCTCATCCTCCATGTCTTCGTCGTCGTCCTCTTCGTCCTTGTCGCGGCCCCGGGGAGGTCGATCTCCTTGCCGCTGCTTGGCCTTACCGCGGCGTCCTCCCCGGCCGTTGAATGGCCGCTTCTTGCTTGGCTCTTCCCCGCCACCTTGGGCCTTCTCCTTGTCGCGCCTCTCGTACTCAGCCTTCTGCTGCTCGACGAGATACTCAACGCGCTTGCAGTTGGAGAGATCGTGACCCTTGGTACGGTGGATCTTGCAGTATTGCTTGTCGGAGCTGCCCGGCTTGTCGGCCGCCGCTACAGGGGCAGGCTCCTTGCCGGAGCCGCCAGCCTGCGTTTGCTTGGCGGGGGCCTCCTTGCCGGACTTCTCGACGGCAAGCACCTCTTTCTTACCCTTCCTTCTGTAATTCCGCCGCCGGCTCTTCTTTGCCGGGGCGGCGTCGTCGCTGTCGCTTCCTCCTGCGCCAGCATCCTCCCCGGGGAGTCTCCTCCCCTCTTCTGCGCGTGCACACTTGTCAGCCAGAGCATAGAGCTCGCTGACATCCCGAATCTTGGTCATCGCCATTTCTTCACGCATGCGGCGGTTACGCATGTTCTGGTGGAACGCGCTGATAACCGCGGCAGGGTGGACATCTGGGATGTTGTGCTGCACGCGGCTGAAGCGTTGGATGTACTTGCGCAGGGTTTCTCCTTCCTTCTGGGCCAGAATATGGAGATCGCTTTCCTGGCCGTGGGGTTTGTGGCCGCCGGTGAAGGCGCCAACAAACTGGTGGCAAAGGTCGGCCCAAGAAGAGATGGAACCTTCCGGCAAGTGCATAAGCCACGAACGGACGTTCGGCTTAAGCACGAGCGGGAAGTAGTTTGCCAAGATCTTGTCGTCGCGCCCCCCGGCAGCTTGCACTGCGATGGTGTAGACGCTGAGGAATTCCGAGGGGTGCGTCTTGCCGTCGTACTTCTCCGGTACGTCGGGCTTGAAATTCTTCATGCTGGGCCACTGGACGCGCCGCAGCTCGTGAGTGAACGCAGGACAGCCTGCCGCGTACGGCAAGTCGCCTGGTTCACCGGGCGCGCGCGCGTCGACAGCGTTCCCAGCTCTGTTATCTGATTGTCGCCGAGCTTCTCGGCGGCGCTCGATTGTGGTGCGAGCGTCTTCTTGTCGCCGGTCTTCGAGGACCTGGCGCTGATCCCGACGAGCCCGCGGGTCCGACGAGGCTGTGGAGCCGTCGTCGGCGTTGTTCCGACGGGGCGGCGTCTTCTGCTTCCGCGGCGGGGAATGCACGCTTGTCGCACCCCCGGCGGTCTTGTCGCCGTCGGCCTTCGTCTTCTCAGCTTGCCGCGGCCGCGAGGCCGCCGGCTGCTGTGGAGAATCGTTGTTGGCGAAGGCTATCAGGCTCTGGATGGTGGCCCTCCAGTCTTCGGCCTTGTCTGCCGCTGGAGGGAAGTCGAGGAGCAGTTGCACTCTCGCGAGCGCTTCCGCTGGAGTGGAGGGGAACGCGGGCGAGCGGTGCGAGGAGCGGGATACGCTCGGACTTCTAACGGCGTTAGAAGGAGCGGGGTCCCGCGCCGGCGCCTTCGCTTTGCTTGTGCCCGGACGAGGGTCCGGGGCGTCCCGCGAGCCTCCGGTTTGGCCTTGGCCCAGCAAACGGATGCCACCTCCTGTGACATGGCGTTGCTGGGTTGTTGTGTGCTGAGAGGGACGCGGTGCGTCCACGGAGACCGAGGTTCGGTCGTCCGTCCTGTTCTTGGATCCGGTGGCGCCGTGAGTGTCCTCGCCGGCGACCACCCTTCCGACGGCGTCTCCCCCACCCACCGTTGGCTCTGGTGGCGGCGGGTGAGACGCAGACGGGCCTCCGACCTCCGAAGCCTTCTTCTTCGGGGCCATGGAGCTGCTGCTAGTGAAGTTGACAAATTCGGAGAGGTTGATGAAGAATGCGCCCGCGCGAACGCCGGGTCAGGTTCGCACAACCTCGACGCCCCCTACCTGGCGCGCCAAAGATGTCGTGGGGAAACTGTCCGCCACGAACACCTAAGGAAACTGTCCCCCACCCACCGTTGTCTGTGCGGTACGAGGGCGGAGGGAGCACGAAGAGCAGATCGTGGCGAGCACGCGGGTAGTTTTACCCAGGTTCGGGCCGCGGTAGACGCGTAAAACCCTACTCCTGCTTGGTTGTGTATTGAGTTGGAGTGCTCGGGAGCTTGAAGAAGCAGCTGCACCGAGCGTATGAGTGATCTAGGTTCCGAACCCCCTCCACGTTGTGCATGGGCCTCCTTTTATAGTGCAAGGGGTCACTGACAGGTGTCAACGTAGGAGAAAGGGGTAAAAACGTAAAAGAGGTGGTAGTTGTAACAGTGCGGGAACAGTGAAGCTACAGTGCGCGAACAGTGGTCGCTACCTACTTTGACAGTGGGGGACAAGGGCATTTAATGCCCGTCGCCGTCGACCCCAAAAGCTCCCGCCCTTGCATCTCCGTCCGCCACGGCGATGGATCCACCACCGTGGAGTGCCACCGTGTCCCCCAGGCTGCACAGCCATCCGCCACGCGTCCCTGGATAGGCCCCAGGGCGACGCGTGGGCCGATGAGCTGGAGCGCGGGCACACAGCGCAACTCTCCCGGCAAGCACCTTGCCGGGGCCCTGATCTTGCCGGGCCCGGGAGCTTGCCGCTCCTCGGGCCCTCGCTGGGGCGCATATAGCGCCAAGGCGTGTTTTCTAGTCTTCCTGGCAAGCTTCTCTTGCCAGGGTCTTGTGCTAGTGGGGCAGTCTTGAGCCTGGTACGGCCTTCCCGACAAGCTCCACTTGCCGGGGTCTCGATCTTCTGTCTTGTATACTTTGTTTTTGAATGGTTAAACATGGAGCAGAAAGGTCTCCGGCGTGCGCGTGGTAAACCCTGCCGCGGGAAGCTGCAACTGACCGTGCACAAGTTGGGGTACTGAGGTACCCCTACCTTAGTACACCGACAGTAATGTTTGTTTATAATTATACAATAATGTTAGAGCAGTACATGATGGGATTTCATTGATCATATGCACTAACCCCGCCACTAAAAGTTCGGTTAAGTTTTGTGTGGATGAAGTGTTCGAAGATCGAGGAGGTCTCGATATGAGGAGAAGAAGGAGAGGCTAGAGCTCAAGCTTGGGGATGCCCAAGGCACTCCAAGTAAATATTCAAGGATACTCAAGTGTCTAAGCTTGGGGATGCCCCGGAAGGCATCCCATGTTTCTTCAACAAGTATCGGTATGTTTTCGAATTCGTTTCATTCACATGATATGCGTAAATTCTTGGAGCGTCGTGTGCTTTTTATTTTTTCTTTTAACAAATGCACAATGCTGGTACGAGATAGTCCTGGGTTGATTTATAGAATGCTCTTTGCACTTCGCTTATATCTTTTGAGTATGGCTTTATAGAATGCTTCATGTGCTTCACTATTATCATTTGAAGTTTGGATTGCATGTTTCTCCTCGCATAGAAAACCGCCATTTGTAGAATGCTCTTTTGCTTCACTTATATTTGTTAGAGCGTGGGGATATCTTTTGTGGAAAGAATTAAACTCTCTAGCTTCACTTATATCTATTTAGAGCGTGGGGATATCTTCCGTGTCATCCACGACCCGCGGTACCTCAAGTACCCGGGGTAAGCACCCGGTCATTATCTTTCCTTAGACGACACTAACATAGAGTCCACTCGTTGGCACACGGCCCTCGGGTACAAACAATAGATCACGGGACTTGCCCTAATTTCAATGTTCACGCGTACCCGAAGGGACCAACGGTGTGTCCGGTGCCCTGTGAAAACAGTCATGGTCGCCTATCCAAGCACGACCCCGTCCCGGGAAAGATCTCAAGTCTTCCCGTCACTAGTAATGCGGGCACCATGCTAGTATCGACCTAAGTAATCAATAAAGCCCCGTCCCATAAGGGGTAGTGTGGTTGCACATGTATGGTTGGAATAACGGTCGTAACTTCAACCAATCCGTTTGAAAAACACACACATTTGCCTTGGCACACCACTTCGTCATCAAGTGGTCACCCAACTCATCATCATCATCTCCCTCGGGCATAAATGGCACCCGACGGGGTTTTATGCAAAGACCTCAACCATGAAGGTTCATGTCACACATGCATCACTTTCCATAACCACTAACCATATGCAAGTCTTCTAGCACATAGCAAGATCAAGATCATGTCATGCATCATATAAGCATCATGACCACCTATTGCATGTCACCTAGCATATAGAAAGATCAACAATAAAGCATGCATCATGTGGTGGTTCATCTAGGTTACCATCGTAACCCTAATCATTATGCATCGGAAACAAACGGGTTCCGAAGAACAAGTGTGTCATGGTCAAAGGGCTGCTTGCCTGGATTGGCTTGGTCTTCAAAGTCTTCAAGTCCTTCTCCTTCTTCTTCCACAGCAACTTCGTCAAATACGGGATCTATACGTCGCATAATAACCACGGGAAAATAAGAATACAAATAAAAGAGAAAAATCAAAGTGCTCAGAAAAATGTCAACTCATTTTTGTAAAATACTAGAGAGATTTCTAAGATGGGGAAAAATCTTAGTTGGAGTTTTGGAGTAACAGAATAGGATATATTGATTTTTGAACATGAGTTATACTGCTCAAATTTGAATTTAAATTTGAACAGTACAGCAAAGTTTCATGGATTTGAGTGAAAGTAGTACCATTAAATTGGTTGGAATATTACAAGATTTTTGGAGTTGGAATTATTTAATTTGGATCAATATTCTTTTCTGTATAAATGTTTAAAACATCAACAGAAAAGAAAAATGAAAAAGGGTCCTGTGCACTGGGCCAGAGGAGGCCACAGTGCACGGCCCAGACGGACTGGCCCAGCCGCACGGAGCCAGCGCGCGCGCACGTCAGGTTTTCAAACCTGACGGGCGGGGCCCGTGGGTCAGCGGCACAGAGGAGGGGGAGAGAGGTGGGGGATGACAGGCGGGGCCCGCCTGTCATCTCTAACCCCGCGGCCACGGCGGCGGCGTGCTCACCGGCGAGGACTCCGGCCACGGCGACGGCAACGGAGGGCAGGAACGTGACCAGCGTCGTGTCGCGGTTGCAGTGGTGGTAGTGCGGCACGGCGGGGAGGCCTGGTTCGCCTGCGACGAGGTGGGGCGGCGGAAGCTCGTCGGAGGGCGGTGGTCGAGGTCGTTTCCGACTGCCTCAGAGAGGGGCAACGAGGGGGAAAGAGTCAGTGAGGTGCGGCGGTTCCGAAACGAGTGGAAGGAGAGGCAGGGGAGGCCCGTACCTCGAGATCGCCGGCGGCCCGACGCGGCGGAGCTCCGGTCGATCCCGAGCACTGGGGCGTCCTGGGGTCAAACTGAGGGTGCTGGGGGTCTTAGAGGAGAGGTGTGAGGCTGGTGATGGTGCTGGAGAGGCTCGGGAGGGCCTTATATAGCCGCGCCCGTGGTTCACCGTGGACCCGTGCGCCGGCGAGGTTGCAGACGAGGCTAGAGAGGGTTCTGGAGCCTGGGAACACGCCGGGGAGGTCCGTGGACTAGCTCCACGTCCAGCTGAGGGGATAAGAGGAGCGGGGGAGCGTCAGAGGAGCGCGCGCGTGTGAAGCAGAAGAATGGCCGAAGCGGGCGGCCGGTGCGTGTGCGACGACGTTCACTAGAGGGCGCAGGAGGAGGGGGAACAGCGCCGGGGAGGTCGCGGACGTCGAGGCGCCTCGACTGGCGCGAGGGGGAGGCCCGAGGTTGTCGGGGGAGGCCGATTGGCCGAAGCTACAGTGCTGGTCGGCACTGTTGCGCGCTCCAGAGCGCGCGTATGGCTGGCATAGCCGCGCTCTCGCCGTTCTGGTCAAAGCCAACATGTCCAGTAGTGTCTAGCACGTTGTAGGAGGAGTAAAGAAATGCCCTGAGGCCTTGGATGCCCTGGGGATGCAGAGAGAGAGGGAGAGGGCTGGTAAAATGGTGGAAGCTGGCTGTTCAGCAAGGTAAAACAAGGGTTTCACCCTTCAATCATGGAGCTGGGGTGCTGGGGGAGTTACTGGAGGTAGCTGGTAACTCAAAGAGCCTGTGGTCAGAAGTTGAGGCCATGGAGAAAAGTGAAAGTGGTCAAATTGGATATTTTAGCATTTCTGCAGAAGGTGTTTGATCAGTGTTTGATCAAGTAAATGAAGTCCACTTGACATGGCACTTGACAGGGTTGAAAGACATGATAAAATACGGTGCTTCACCAAATTTGGGCTCATTTGAAGAAACTAGCCAATGTAACTTTGGTGAACCCTAGAAATCAACAGAAACAGTCTCATCTTGATTGAGTCAAGCTAATCATCTCCCCTTGATGCACCACTTGGTGTAGCATCATTTGGGGTATTGATCATGCCCACAAAGTTTGAAGCTCCAGATAAAAAGTTGGTAATGTAAAGTTGTTCAAATTTCCATTTGAACAGAAAGGGTTTTGAGGTGATCTGATCAAGTTGCTCTATTCAAATTCTTGTGCCATTTGGTCTAGTTGCCTTATTAGGTCATTCTAGCATGTGCACCAAGTTTGAGAGCATTTGGACAAGTCTGGCAATGTAAAGTTGCTCAAACTTCAAATATGGACAGAATGGTTATGAAGGGGTTTGAGGATGTTTTCTTGCTTCCCAAGGCATGGGACTTGGCAAGATCATCAAATATGCCATATATGACATGATAGAATTTCCCTGGAATTTTTGGAGAAAGTTTCCTTTGTAAATATTTCAAAAGCTTGAAATATCCAAAAAGGGTTTTAGAGGGTTTAGCCCATTATTTTGAACATGACCAAGTGTTGAAACTCTTACATATGGACAATATATGTCCTATCAGTCTCTCTGAATTTTGGCAAATATTTTTGAAACAGTTAAATAATTTTCCCCTATTAAAGACCATTTCTGGCCTTAAGAAAAAGCTTTTAATTAAAATAGAAAAATAACCTTTAAAATTATACCTTTGTGGTTTCTGCGAGTCCTATGACTACTAGGTCTCAAATAAACCTTTTGAAATAATTTTCACACCCTAAATCAAGTACTTGCAGTGCAAATCTCAATTCAGGGGTTTTTGGAAAACTAAATTTATAAAATACTTCTTGGCCAAATTAATTTTGTAAGAAAATACTATACTGCTATATAACACTTGGCATGATCATTGGGCAGAAGTTGGATAAGGATATGAAATCTACAAGAGATCATAGTTGACTTTAATGAGCACATGAAAAAGCAAATGAAGAAAACTCAATTCCAAATAAAAGCCAAATGATGCTAAAAAAATTTTGCTGGTCCAAATTTCATGCTTCAAAGTTACAAATAACATGTTACAAAATGTAGGGTGTGACAGACCTACCCCCCTTACAAGAATCTCGTCCCCGAGATTCCTAAACTAGGGCTTAAAAGAGATCGGGAAACTCGGATCTAAGATAGTCTTCTCGTTCCCAGGTTGCTTCTGCTTCGGTGTGGTTGCTCCACTGGACCTTGAAGTACTTGATGGTACGGCTCCGCGTACGTCGTTCTGCTTCGTCCAGAATGCAAATGGGCTTCTCACGGTAGGTCAAATCAGGCTGCAGATCAATGGCTTGGTGATCCACATCCTTGTAGAGACTGGGCTTGTCTGGAACCTGGAGACATTTCCGGAGTTGTGACACATGGAATACATTGTGCACATCGGATAGCTCAGGTGGTAGTTCCAACTGATAAGCCATTTCTTCTCGTCGGTCGGTGATCTTGAAAGGGCCAATGAACCTTGGCGCAAGCTTCCCCTTGACGTGGAAACGCTTGGTTCCCTTCAGAGGAGTTACCCGCCGGTACACATGATCTCCGACACGGAAACTCATGTCTCGGCGTCGAGTGTCAGCATAACTCTTCTGCCTTGAATTGGCTGCCTTTAATCGCTCTCTGACTAGTTGGACTTGCTCTTCTGCTGCGCGGAGAATATCTGGTCCAAAGACTAGTCCTTCTCCAGTCTCTGACCAATTGAGGGGTGTGCGGCATCTGCGTCCGTACAACACCTCAAATGGTGCCATCTGAAGGCTTGACTGGTAACTGTTGTTATAGGAGAACTCGGCGAAAGGGAGACAGTCTTCCCACTTGGCTCCATACGCCAGGACACAGGCTCGGAGCATGTCTTCGAGAATCTGATTGACTCGCTCAGTTTGACCTCCGGTCTGCGGGTGGAAAGCTGTGCTGAAAGACAATTTGGCTCCCAAGGCTTCTTGGAATCTCTTCCAGAACCTTGAAGTTAACTGGGTGCCTCGATCTGACACAATCTCCTTGGGAACACCGTGAAGACTTACGATTCGGTTGATATAGAGAGTTGCCAGCTGGTTGCCTGAGTAGGTAGTCTTGACAGGAATGAAATGAGCCACCTTGGTCAAATGATCGACTATGACCCAGATAGAGTCATGTCCTCTATTCGACCTTGGTAGTCCAGTGATGAAGTCCATTCCGACTTTATCCCACTTCCACTCAGGGACTTGGAGTGGTTGAAGCAATCCAGCAGGTCGCTGATATTCAGCCTTGACCCTTTGGCACACATCACACTTTGCAACATAGGTTGCAATCTCTCTCTTCATACCGTGCCACCAGAATCGTGCCTTCAAGTCTTGGTACACCTTGGTTCCTCCGGGGTGGATGGAATACGGAGTGTCGTGGGCTTCTTGCAGAATCAGCGCCTTAAGCTCGGTGTTGTTTGGTACGCAGAGGCGACCTTTGTACCAAACAATCGCGTGCTCGTCTTCGGAGAATCCTGGGGCCTTGCCCAGCTTCATCTTCCTCTTGATACCTTCGATGCTTGCATGTCCATCTTGAGCCTTCTTGACGTCGTCCAGCAGGGCCGGTCTGACTTCCAAATGATCCAGAAATCCAGGGGTGACCAATTCCAAACTGAATTGTTCGATTTCCTTAAACAAGGCTGGCTGCCTTTCTTGAATATCGACATTCAAAGAGCAAGCCTTCCTGCTTAAGGCATCGGCCACCACGTTAGCCTTCCCAGGGTGATACTGAACACTGAGGTCATAATCTTTGATGAGTTCCAACCATCTCCGCTGCCTCATGTTCAATTCCTTTTGGGTGAAAATATACTTCAGACTCTTGTGGTCTGTGTAAATCTCACACCGTTTCCCTAGGAGGTAATGCTGCCATGTCTTCAAGGCATGAACTACTGCCGCTAGCTCAAGATCGTGAGTAGCGTAGTTCTCCTCATGGGGTCGTAGCTGCCTGGAGAGGTATGCTATGACGCGGCCTTCTTGCATCAGAACGCTTCCCAATCCGGTTCGAGAGGCATCACAATATATCACGAACTCCTTGTGAATATCAGGTGTTGCCAGAACTGGGGCGGTGGTCAATCTCTTCTTGAGCTCTTGGAAGCTCTCTTCGCATTTTGGCGTCCACTCGAACTTCTTGTCCTTTTTAAGGAGCTGAGTCATTGGTCGTGCAATGCTAGAGAATCCTTCCACGAACTTGCGGTAATAGCCCGCTAATCTGAGGAAGCTTCTGACTTCCTTGACGGTCGTTGGAGATTGCCATTGGGTCACAGCTTCGATTTTTGCAGGATCGACAGATAATCCTTCCTCGGTCAAGACATGACCTAAGAATCCAACTTTATGTAGCCAGAACTCACACTTGCTGAATTTGGCATACAGTTGGTGCTCACGAAGCTTGTCTAGGACCATCCTCAGATGTTGCTCATGCTCTTCCTCCGACTTCGAGAACACAAGAATGTCATCAATGAAGACAACAACAAACTTGTCCAAATATTCCATGAAGACTTTATTCATGAGATACATGAAGTAAGCTGGGGCATTGGTTAACCCAAAAGACATGACCGTGCACTCGTACAGGCCATATCTGGTTACGAATGCTGTCTTCGGAATATCTTGGGGTCTGATCTTCAGCTGGTAATACCCAGATCTGAGGTCGATCTTGGAGAATACCTTGGCTCCGCTGAGCTGATCAAACAGATCTTCGATCTTGGGAAGTGGATACTTGTTCTTGATTGTAACTTCATTGAGAGAACGACAGTCAATGCATAAGCGGATGGTACCGTCCCTCTTTGCCACAAACAGAACAGGAGATCCCCAAGGGGAGGCACTCGGGCGGATAAATCCTTTCCTTAGCTGCTCTTCTAGCTGCTTCTTCAACTCGGCTAATTCTTCTGTCCCCATTCTATAAGGCTTCTTATAGATGGGTCCTGCTCCGGGCACGAGCTCGATGATGAACTCAGTGTCGCGGTCAGGGGGCATTCCCGGTAGTTCATCCGGAAAGACATCAGGATACTCACATACCACCGGTACTTGATCTAGCCCAACTTCAGACAGACAGTTGACTTTAGCGGCTTGAGCGGAAGAGGAGTTGGGGGCAAACTTGACTTCTACTCCTTGGTCATTGGTCAAAGTGACTGTCCGATTGGCACAATCTAACAAGCCTTGGTGCTTACTGAGCCAATCCATCCCTAAGATCACATCCAAGCCTTGCGATCTCAGGATGATAAGATCTGCTAGGAAGTCTACACCGTTAATGGTAATACCGACTCCTTTACAGCCTATCTTGGCTCTCATCTCGGCTCCGGGGGTTTGTACCACCATAGGGTTATTCAGGGGTGTAGGGGTCATGCCACTTTTTAATGCAAATCCTTGAGTGACAAATGAATGCGTTGCTCCAGAATCAAACAAGACAGTTGCAGGTGCTGAGTTAACAAGGAACGTACCCAGCACGACGTCCGGGTCTTCCTGGGCTTCTTCAGCAGTGACGTGATTCACACACCCCTTCCCATAGTTCGGTGGATTGCGAGGAGCTGGGTTCCTTGGTGGCATTCCACGGCCTTGTCCCTGGTTCTGCGCATTGGGGCGCGGGGCATCAGGCTTCTTGTTGGGCCACACCCTTGAGATGTGTCCGGGCTGACCACACCCAAAGCAAGTGACTTGGTTTGGAGTGTTGATCTTGTTGCCACCGCTGGTATTGGGGTTGAAAGCTGGCCTGGGGTTGGCATACTGCTGAGGCTGAGGATTGGCACGAGGTGCAGGAGCTCTTGGCTGCTGATAGGTTGGCTTGGCCGGGGCTGACTGCCACGGACGAGGCTTCTGGTTGGTGGAACTTCCCTTACTGACCAACTTGCGCTTGCGAGTGTCTTCCAAAGCACGCCGCTTGTCTTCAAGCATAAGTGCCTTGTTCACCAGGTCAGGGAAAGACGGGCAGTCGCACACGACAAGCGAATATTGCAGAGTCTGATTAAGGCCTTCCATGAAGCGCTCCCATTTGGCAGCATCAGTGCTGACATCCTCAGGGGCATACCTTGATAGAATACTGAACTTCTGCATGTACTCCTTGACAGTGCCACTTCCGTGCTTCAGGGCTCGGAACTCGCGCTTTTTGATAGCCATGATTCCGGAAGGAATGTGGGCCTTGCGGAATTCTGCCTTGAAGTTAACCCAAGTGATGTCTTGTTCAGCATGCATGACCTTGAATCTATCCCACCAAGCTCTAGCAGTTCCCCCGAGGCAGTGGGCTGCATAAGCCACCTTCTCGCGATCTTCGGTGCATCCGACTAGTTCCAGGATTTCCTCAATGGAACGGACCCAGTCATCTGCATCCAGGGGTTCAGCAATCTCGATGAAGGTTGGCGGTGCATGCTTCTTGAACTCTGCCAACGTGGAACGTCCGTTGCCATTCCCCGCCGGCTGGCGGTTGTTGGCGACAGCTTGAGCAATCAGCTGAAGAGCTGCAGTGTTGGCTTGGCGTTCCTCTCGGAAAGCTTGGAGAAGCTGAGCCATGTCCATGCTTGGAGGAGGTGGTGGTGGAGCTTGGTCGTTGGCTTGGTCGTGGCCTGCCTCTGGCTGGGAGGATGCTCCGGCTTCGGGCTGCTGGGTAGAGGTACCAGTACGAGTTACAACAGGCATCCTGTTGGAGCGGTAAAAGGTCTTATGACTCGGAAGAGGGAAAGCAAGATAGATGGGTGCCTAGTAAGGGGGTGGTTGTGACACTAAGTCAAATCATGCAAGGGCCGGGAGGCCAAAACACATCCATTAAAAATCCAAAGGGGGTGATGTAGTCGTTTACATATTCCCGAAGGAAGATTACGACTCACATCCAGACACAACAAAAGCAAACACTAGATGGTTTCATATGAACCATACAAGGACTCGACTGCGCATAGGGGTTACACGACCTATCCTACCGTAGGGGTTACAACTGGCATATCCGAGTAGCGAATAATGCCTAAGCGGCGGAATGCTCGGTCGCGTATTCCGGCTCTTCTGGGTCTTCCTCCTTGTCTTCATCTGTCTGGGCTCCCTTGTCGCTTGAGGGAGTGGGGGAGTGGAGGAGTTGGATACGACGGTGCTTCGACGGTGGTGCAGGGAAAAGCTTGCGATATTCCCTTGCTGTCATCCGGCGTCGCCGAGGTGGTTCTTCACCCTTGGAAGATACATCCTCGGAGGGCCTTCCGCCTCGATATGCGATAGCGGATTGTCCAGAAGGGGCTCCTTCCTTCTTGATCATGTTTGCCTTCTCTTGAGCTCGACGAAGAAGTGCCTTGGTCTTGTAAAGTTCTTCTCTAAGCTTCATTGATTCCGAGGCCAAGTCTTGTGACAAGCTGTCGGCACATAGACTGAAGTAGGTCTGGAACCGAAGCGAGAGTCCTTCCTTCAGTGGAGGGGCTAGTGTGCTGCTTTCTTCGTCACCTTCCTTCCGGTAAGGTAAGAAGCGAGTTGCCATCTTGGCTGCCATCTCCGGAAGAAGCTCGCGGAGGCAGCTTAGTGCCTTGAGTGTAGCAGCCTCGACAGCAAGTGGTAGGGTTGCCATCTAGGGTCCCTCGAAGAACCAACTTGTGGGAGGATCGTTTGCCTTCACGATCACTTCCACATGGTACTCCACCTCAGTATCGCTCACCCAATGCTCAAGGTAGGTGAGGATGGGTGCTCGGTGGAACTGACACTCCTGGAGGCTATCCTCGAGAAGTAAGGGAAACCCAGTGGTCAGGTGCTCTTCGGGAACAGCGGCCATCTACAAAGGTGGAATAGGAGGGGTTAATAAGCTGATGAAATCTCAGGTTTAGAAAAGAAGAGAGGTTCAGAAGGTTTTGAAAAGGGGGTCTCGACTAACTAACGCCCATGCTAACTAAGGCTTCCTACAGTCAGGATGGCTCTGATACCAGCTCTGTGGGGACCCCGACTTAGAAGTCGAGATCACCGAATGCACGTGTACAGTGATCCCAGAGATCAATGCTCACTGAACACACAGAAGTTGAAATAACAAGAGTCTTACATCCATACAAATAGTCTTACACGAATTAAGGCCATTATGGCCAAGTCTTACATAGATAGAGCCTCACGGGCTGAATGGGAAATAACTCGAGTAGCGGAAGTCTTCGATAAATGGGTAGAACCCATGCCATCTGCCTTAACCCTACAGGCATTCTGACTGAGATAGCGTCCTAGTTCGCATGTTCGTCTCCAAAGAACTCTTCCTCATAGTCCTGTTCTTCCATGCCTGGCCAATTAAATAACCAGTGGCAAGCCAATGAGTACTTTGAATGTACTCGCAAGCAACCCATAATGTGGTTCAAGTAACAATACAATTGAATAACAATGATCAATCGAGCAAGGCTAGAACAAATATTCTACCATCAAGTTTATGCATCCATAACCTCGCGTAACCTCGAAGACAGGTTACCGACATCAACATGAATATGATTCATCTCATCGAGTCAAGTCACCACCTTGACTCACATACACACGCATGGTTTCAAAAACATTGGACGTAGCCCAAGAGCGGTTACCCAACTGTCCATGACCGTGGACACGGCTATTCGAATAGTTTGACACTCTGCAGAGGTTGTACACTTTACCCACAAGATCCGGGGAACTTCCGTGTCATCCACGACCCGCGGTACCTCAAGTACCCGGGGTAAGCACCCGGTCATTATCTTTCCTTAGACGACACTAACATAGAGTCCACTCGTTGGCACACGGCCCTCGGGTACAAACAATAGATCACGGGACTTGCCCTAATTTCAATGTTCACGCGTACCCGAAGGGACCAACGGTGTGTCCGGTGCCCTGTGAAAACAGTCATGGTCGCCTATCCTAGCACGACCCCGTCCCGGGAAAGACCTCAAGTCTTCCCGTCACTAGTAATGCGGGCACCATGCTAGTATCGACCTAAGTAATCAATAAAGCCCCGTCCCATAAGGGGTAGTGTGGTTGCACATGTATGGTTGGAATAACGGTCGCAACTTCAACCAATCCGTTTGAAAAACACACACATTTGCCTTGGCACACCACTTCGTCATCAAGTGGTCACCCAACTCATCATCATCATCTCCCTCGGGCATAAATGGCACCCGACGGGGTTTTTTGCAAAGACCTCAACCATGAAGGTTCATGTCACACATGCATCACTTTCCATAACCACTAACCATATGCAAGTCTTCTAGCACATAGCAAGATCAAGATCATGTCATGCATCATATAAGCATCATGACCACCTATTGCATGTCACCTAGCATATAGCAAGATCAACAATAAAGCATGCATCATGTTGTGGTCATCTAGGTTACCATCGTAACCCTAATCATTATGCATCGGAAACAAACGGGTTCCGAAGAACAAGTGTATCATGGTCAAAGGGCTGCTTGCCTGGATTGGCTTGGTCTTCAAAGTCTTGAAGTCCTTCTCCTTCTTCTTCCATAGCAACTTCGTCAAATACGGGATCTATACGTCGCATAATAACCACGGGAAAATAAGAATACAAATAAAACAGAAAAATCAAAGTGCTCAGAAATATGTCAACTCATTTTTGTAAAATACTAGAGAGATTTCTAAGATGGGGAAAAATCTTAGTTGGAGTTTTGGAGTAACAGAATAGGATATATTGATTTTTGAACAGGAGTTATACTGCTCAAATTTGAATTTAAATTTGAACAGTACAGCAAAGTTTCATGGATTTGAGTGAAAGTAGTACCATTAAATAGGTTGGAATATTACAAGATTTTTGGAGTTGGAATTATTTAATTTGGATCCATATTCTTTTCTGTATAAATGTTTAAAACATCAACAGAAAAGAAAAAGGAAAAAGGGTCCTGTGCACTGGGCCAGAGGAGGCCACAGTGCACGGCCCAGACGGACTGGCCCAGCCGCAGGGAGCCAGCGCGCGCTCACGTCAGGTTTTCAAACCCGACGGGCGGGGCCCGTGGGTCAGCGGCACAGAGGAGGGGGAGAGAGGTGGGGGGATGACAGGCGGGGCCCGCCTGTCATCTCTAACCCCGCGGCCACGGCGGCGGCGAGCTCACCGGCGAGGACTCCGGCCACGGCGACGGCAACGGAGGGCAGGAATGTGACCAGCGTCGTGTCGCGGTTGCAGTGGTGGTAGTGCGGCACGGCGGGGAGGCCTGGTTCGCCGGCGACGAGGTGGGGCGGTGGCCGAGGTCGTTTCCGACTGCCTCAGAGAGGGGAAACGAGGGGGAAAGAGTCAGTGAGGTGCGGCGGTTCCGAAACGAGTGGAAGGAGAGGCAGGGGAGGACCGTACCTCGAGATCGCCGGCGGCCCGACGCGGCGGAGCTCCGGTCGATCCCGAGCACTGGGGCGTCCTGGGGTCGAACTGAGGGTGCTGGGGGTCTTAGAGCAGAGGTGTGAGGCTGGTGATGGTGCTGGAGAGGCTCGGGAGGGCCTTATATAGCCGCGCCCGTGGTTCACCGTGGACCCGTGCGCCGGCGAGGTTGCAGGCGAGGCTAGAGAGGGTTCTGGAGCCTGGGAACACGCCGGGGAGGTTCGTGGACTAGCTCCACGTCCAGCTGAGGGGATAAGAGGAGCGGGGTTGCGTCAGAGGAGCGCGCGCGTGTGAAGCAGAAGAATGGCCGAAGCGGGCGGCCGGTGCGTGTGCGACGACGTTCACTGGAGGGCGCAGGAGGAGGGGGAACAGCGCCGGGGAGGTCGCGGACGTCGAGGCGCCTCGACTGGCACGAGGGGGAGGCTCGAGGTTGTCGGGGGAGGCCAATTGGCCGAAGCTACAGTGCTGGTCGGCACTGTTGCGCGCTCCAGAGCACGCGTATGGCTGGCATAGCCGCGCTCTCGCCGTTCTGGTCAAATCCAACATGTCCAGTAGTGTCTAGCACGTTGTAGGAGGAGTAAAGAAATGCCCTGAGGCCTTGGATGCCCTAGGGATGCAGAGAGAGAGGGAGAGGGCTGGTAAAATGGTGGAAGCTGGCTGTTCAGCAAGGTAAAACAAGGGTTTCACCCTTCAATCATGGAGCTGGGGTGCTGGGGGAGTTACTGGAAGTAGCTGGTAACTCAAAGAGCCTGTGGTAAGAAGTTGAGGCCATGGAGAAAAGTGAAAGTGGTCAAATTGGAGGTTTTAGCATTTCTGCAGAAGGTGTTTGATCAGTGTTTGATCAAGTAAATGAAGTCCACTTGACATGGCACTTGACAGGGTTGAAAGACATGAGAAAATAGGGTGCTTCACCAAATTTGGGCTCATTTGAAGAAACTAGCCAATGTAACTTTGGTGAACCCTAGAAATCATAAGAAACAGTCTCATCTTGATTGAGTCAAGCTAATCATCTCCCCTTGATGCACCACTTGGTGTAGCATCATCATTTGGGGTATTGATCATGCCCACAAAGTTTGAAGCTCCAGATAAAAAGTTGGTAATGTAAAGTTGTTCAAATTTGCATTTGAACAGAAAGGGTTTTGAGGTGATCTGATCAAGTTGCTCTATTCAAATTCTTGTGCCATTTGGTCTAGTTGCCTTATTAGGTCATTCTAGCATGTGCACCAAGTTTGAGAGCATTTGGACAAGTTTGGCAATGTAAAGTTGCTCAAACTTCAAATATGGACAGAATGGTTATGAAGGGGTTTGAGGATGTTTTCTTGCTTCCCAAGGCATGGGACTTGGCAAGATCATCAAATATGCCATATATGACATGATAGAATTTCCCTGGAATTTTTGGAGAAAGTTTCCTTTGTAAATATTTCAAAAGCTTGAAATATCCAGAAAAAGGGTTTTAGAGGGTTTAGCCCATTATTTTGAACATGACCAAGTGTTGAAACTCTTACATATGGACAATATATGTCATATGAGTCTCTCTGAATTTTGGCAAATATTTTTGAAACAGTTAAATAATTTTCCCCTATTAAAGACCATTTCTGGCCTTAAGAAAAAACTTTTAAATAAAATAGAAAAATAACCTTTAAAATTATACCTTTGTGGTTTCTGGGAGTCCTATGACTACTAGGTCTCAAATAAACCTTTTGAAATAATTTTCACACCCTAAATCAAGTTCTTGCAGTGCAAATCTCAATTCAGGGGTTTTTGGAAAACTAAATTTATAAAATACTTCTTGGCCAAATTAATTTTGTAAGAAAATACTATACTGCTATATAACACTTGGCATGATCATTGGGCAGAAGTTGGATAAGGAGATGAAATCTACAAGAGATCATAGTTGACTTTAATGAGCACATGAAAAAGCAAATGAAGAAAACTCAATTCCAAATAAAAGCCAAATGATGCTAAAAAAAATTTGCTGGTCCAAATTTCATGCTTCAAAGTTACTAATAACATGTTACAAAATGCAGGGTGTGACAGTGATTCCCGAGGCATGCACGTAATGTGAACCGTTATGTGATGAAGTCGGAGCATGATTTATTTTTTGATTGTCATCCTTTGTGTGGAGGTCGGGATCGCGTGATCGTTAACTCCTACCAACCCTTCCCCTAGGAGCATGCGTGTTGTACTCTGTTTCGATGGCTAATAAATTTTTGCAATAAGTATGTGAGTTCTTTATGACTAATGTTGAGTCCATGGATTATACGCATTCTCACCCTTCCACCTTGCTAGCCACTCTAGTACCGCGCAATTTTCGCTGGTGCATCAAACCACCTTATACCCTTCCTCAAAACAGCCACCATACCTACCTAAAATGGCATTTCCATAGCCATTCTGTCGGGGATATACCCCCGTGGTATGAACCGGCCGGAATTATAACCCGACCGGACTTGGCGTTTTACTTAAGACGGTTGACACTTGGCAATTTATTGGTAACCCGGCAGATGGATCATGGGTGACAAGGCCCAAGGCCCAGAAGGCCGGTTCATGTATGGTGGGCCGGTTTATGAAGAAAGTATAAGGAATATTCTCCTACAAAGGAAGCAAGACTAGGACTCCTTGTAATAGATCAATCCTAATCCTACTAGGACTAGTCATGTAACTCGCCCCTTCAACATATATAAGGAGGGGCAGGGCTCCCAAAAGAGGGGACAGGTTAGAAAAGCTAGAAGTTTTAGAGGAGAAGTTTTCGATAAGTTTCTAGGGTTAGACACAAAGAGCTGGTTTACCGGCAACACCACGAGGATCACAATGAGACCTAACCTCAAACAGCACGTAGGGCTATTACCGGATGATGTTTCCCGGGGCCCGAAGCTGTCTAAACCTTTGTCTTGCATCGCGTCTCTTGACTCCGCTCAACCCCTCTCAAGCTACTACATAGATGCGCGGCTCCACACCTAAAGTCCGTTAATCCGGACATCTGACGTGTTAATTCCACGACAGTTGGCGCCCACCGTGGGGCCTGCGCACGGTGGTGTTGAGTTCTTCGAGGGATCTTTCTTAGGGATCAAGGAGCTCGCTGTTTTCCGGATGAATAAAGAGCCGGTTCGAAAGGATCTGCATCAGTTTTCAGGTTCGTCGGACTAGATTAATGATCAGTGGAGTTTAAAGGCTAAACAAAAATTTAGGATTGCGTCGTGAGTCGCCGCCTTTGCAAATCGAATCCGGGAGGTTTGCAGTGCACGGGTGAAGAAGAACCGGTATGGAGCAACAATCTTGGGGAGAGCCGCAGCCGGGTTAAATTAAACTCACTGGTCAACATTGAGTCTGGCAGTGCAATATATGAGTTCAAGGTCAGAGCCGTCAAGTTGCCATGGATTCAAAACCACGCGGATTTACTAGAGAAAAGAAAGAAAAGGGGGAAAGGAAGGAAAAGACTAGAAGAAAGACATGGACGAGAGTAAAATCAAGCCGGTCACAACAGGGAAAGCAGAGGTGGAATCGGCCTCTGCCAGAGCTTCAAGTTGCCGCGACTCCAATCCGCCGCCACGGCCTCGGGCTTCGCCGGTGTGTTATAGTCGTGGCCCTAAGCCGGTTGCCTTCGAGCTGTCCCCGCCGGTAGGGCCGCCCGGTCGCTCATCCTCAAGCCACCGGTCGCCGTCGTCATGTTTGCGGCTACCACGACGCCATTACGAGCTGCTGCCTCTGGCCTTGAGCGAGTCGCCGCTGCCGTTCTGTCTCTAAACTGCTCGTGAGTCACAAGACGACACGACAAACCGCCGCAGCCTCGTGCCATATCAAATGCTTCCCCTATGGCATTCCCTATTGAGCCGCCGTTCGCCTCAACTGCCCCGTCTCCAGCCGAGCCTCGGATGGTTCCTGTTGCTCTCGAGCGGCCCCAGACGATGAGTTGACTCTACCCCGATAAGCCATCAACAACAAAGGAAAAGTCAAAGAAAAGGAAAGAGGCAGATATGAATTGTCCAACGACCTGGAAACGGACACGACCGCGGCCCAGTTTCGGTTGCATCGTCTCACCGAGGATCGCCCGTTGGCATCGACCGTGGTTCACCACGGCCGTGGCAGATCGAGATGCCTCCCCGCTTCTACACCTCCGACCGCATCCGCCTTAAATCGCCGCCAATTTGCGTCAGAGCTGTCGCGGCCTTACTTCACCAATTTCCGTGGGCTGGGCCTGGGATGCTGCTGCAGTACTGTCTCGTCTCGCCGCCTCTGTGCTCCTACAGAAGTGCCTGCCGGCCATGGGATTCAAACATCTCTTCGCCATGCCCGAGCCGCCGCCTCACGCCTCCGAGCCACTACAGCCGGCCTGGGCTCTGCCATCGCCGCCGCTATGCCAGGTCACCTCTACCTCCGCCGATGTCAATTGATAAAAGTAACTACGACCATGACCCGGATTCGCCGCCGCCGACCTTCAATAAAATTGACCCCGAGTCATCATCGAACCCCGCCCGGCCGTAGGTTTCTTCACCTACCGCTGTGTCAAGACGCCACCGTGATCCAGTGGCCTCAACTCGCCCCGCAGCATCGGATCGGCCTTAATTTTCAGCGGAGAGCCGCGGCCGCAAGCCGCCTTGGCCACATCTGGCTCCGGTCTTGAGCTCCCTGAAGGAATCCGCGAGTGAGGGAGAGGAAGTTGCCCGCTCTTGCTCCGGTTCTGCCCCAGACTGGACCGCCCCGCTACCGCGCCGGTTCTGCCCCGGGTTGCCTCTGCCGCGACCAGTTCCAGCCCCGCGGGCTCTCGCCGTTTCGCTCTGTCAGAAAAGGAGCCATGTTTCCTTTGCACTCGCCCTGGCTGGAAAGAAGGAAAAGAAGGAGAATTCAAGGAATGGCTGCTTTAAAAAAAGGCCAGCTCCGGTCCTGCTGCGGTTGTATTTTAAAACCACTACTTCCGTCAGCCACCGCCTTTGCATTCACCACTGTTGCTTGGCAAGTTTCACCATGAGTGGCCTGTCATCGAGGCGCCTTTGTTTCCTGTTCTTGTGTGTGATTGGCAAAAAGGTTGTGTCATTTGACCCATCTATATGGATGTCTACTAAACATCAGGTGCTATCTTTTCTATCTATTTTTTGTACATATTATTTTACCTTGAGAACAATTACTCCTTTCTTGTGGTATTTTTATACAGGACAATTATTCATGATAAAGGGGTTGTTTACCGCGGAGATGAAAGCCCGTTAAACATAATTCGGAGGACAACTAGCCCGTCGGCGCCGGCCGACCCGTCTGTACTTTGAGCAAATCAGGGGACGACCGGTTCACGCATCCGCACCGGTTTACAACACGGAGGATAACATGTTCATCTCCGCCGGCTTACAATACCGCGGCCGATTCATATGTCTGCGCTACCTCTGATGCGGCAGTCGTTTACTGTCCGCCCTATGATCCGGTCTATTCAACATACCGGTTCAAATTCACTCAGGTGATATCCATCTACAATATTATTTCTCTTGTTATATATCATTTTTCATTAAGAAAATAAGATGCTTTGATCGGTCTATCTGGTTGTGCAGGGCAACTCCTACATATGCACTCAGAAGCAATAACTCCCTGAAGAGCATGAGGTCACATCCGGCTCAAAAGAGGACGCTTCAAGGAAACTCTCTGGATTGTAATCCATCCAGTGATTGGTTCAAGATCTACCCATGACTTCATGAAGCCATGGAAGACTATATGGAAAGACGGGATTCCCGCATCCATCAACCGGCCCTTTGGAAAGACGGGATTACCCGCATCCAGTGATTGGCTAAAATTCTTATGGAAAGACGGGATTCCCGCATCCATCAACCGGCCCTCTGGAAAGACGGGATTACCCGCATCCAGTGATTGGCTAAAATTCTTATGGAAAGACGGGATTCCCGCATCCATCAACCGGCCCTCTGGAAAGATGGGATTACCCGCATCCAGTGATTGGCTAAAATTCTTATGGAAAGACGGGA
>LR738714.1:751486964-751593684 GCA_902687465.1 Secale cereale
AATCCATCCAGTGATTGGTTCAAGATCTACCCATGACTTCATGAAGCCATGGAAGACTATATGGAAAGACGGGATTCCCGCATCCATCAACCGGCCCTTTGGAAAGACGGGATTACCCGCATCCAGTGATTGGCTAAAATTCTTATGGAAAGACGGGATTCCCGCATCCATCAACCGGCCCTCTGGAAAGATGGGATTACCCGCATCCAGTGATTGGCTAAAATTCTTATGGAAAGACGGGATTCCCGCATCCATCAACCGGCCCTCTGGAAAGACGGGTTTACCCGCATCCAGTGATTGGCTAAATTTTTTTCTTATGGTTCCTATGGAAAGACGGATAATCTGCATCCACCGGCCCTCTGGAAAGACGGGATTCCCGCATCCAGTGATTGGCTGAACCTTGCTTTGAGCCTGGCAGCTCATAAAAAGCCTCGAATACATGGTTTTATTTGAAAATTTGCATTTCTGATCTTTATGTTTTATGATTCTTTAATCCGGAGTGGGACAATTCAAGAAATTGACCATACATCTACAAAGTTAAAAGTCTGGATCGTGAATACCAGCATGAGATAAACCGGTGCTAATTATAACCCGGATCATCCATCAGGCAAAAGCCAAGTATAAACTACAAATTTCTGGACAAAGTTTCAGCATACTATAAACCGGTGTTCTTTTATTAAAGGCTCCCTCAGAAAACTGCAAAGTTCGCCGGATTAAGGATATCAAGCATAATTAATCACAGGTATGAAGTAATTTATTTTTAAATACATATTGGCGGTACATGATCAGTTTTAATGACGTTTATTAAAACTGGCCTGGCTTTTGACTATAAGTCGCCAGTATGAGATAAAATAATGACCGGTGTTTATTAACCCGGCCTGATTGTGATCAAACACCACTGGAACCGGTTTTCAAACCGGATTATATTCTTCAATAGCCAAACATGGCTGGATTCCTATTATGGTTATCAATATTATGATTGAGATCTTCAAAGTCGCTTTTAAGCGCAATGGATATTATTTCAACGATGGAAGTGATTTATTCTACAAAGGAATAGTCCCGAGTTGCTGCAGGCTTACAACCCGGCACTTGGGGGCTACATTATTCAAATTGAGTTTACATCAAATACACAAGTCTCATGTCGCTACAAGCATGCACCATGATACTTGGGGGCTAATGCAAAGTCATTTTTCGCTCACCTTATTGAAGACCCGACTCATCACATTGTAATGAGCCGGCCCTTGGGGGTTATACATTGCTCCTGTCAACAATTCAAGGTTGCAACATTTATATTGAAACAAGTCTTAAGCTATCACTATGTTCTCCTCGTAAGACTTGGGGGCTACATGCTGCTGTTCAAGTTTACATGATCATACATTCAAAGTCCCTGCTCATTATTGCATAATAACCCGGCACTTGGGGGCCACATGCTGCTGTTCAAGTTTACATGATCATACATTCAAAGTCCCTGCTCATTATTGCATAATAACCCGGCACTTGGGGGCTACATGCTGCTGTTCAAGTTTACATGATCATACATTCAAAGTCCCTGCTCATTATTGCATAATGACCCGGCACTTGGGGGCTACATAATATGGAATATTCAGTTTCATAGTGATTGGGATGAACAATCCGGATTTCTTCAAGATTATACAATGCTATTTTCAATGAAGTATATACAAAGTCCCTGCTCATTATTTCATAATGACCCGGCACTTGGGGGCTACAGGTAATATGGATATAAAGAAGGAACATCTTGAAATTCCCAGTTTTGGGTAAGTCCGGAAGATTAATTGTGTGACCCGGCGTTGGCAACAATCATAACCCGGCGTCCATAAACAGTCATGACCCGGGAGCGTCAGTTTTTATAACCCGGTAATTTTGGCAATCATAAACCGGCAAGTTCTACATCTTCAAGCTGGCTGGATATCTATTGAATATTTGAAGACCAATATTTTTGTCAAGTCAGAGCATTGAAGGCCGATTCAAATGGATTTCTTTATTTACAATATTGTCTATGCAAGCAAGTTGATTATGAAGCTGGTCTGTTGACCCGGATTTTCTAGAAGAAGGAAAGGACAAGGATTTAAGGATGGTCAGATGCCGCTTTACAAGAATTTCTTAACCCGGAGCACAACCTATCAAATTTGTTCTTGTGTTTATTTTACAGCATAAGTTTACCATGGATAAATCCAAGCTAAACTTGGGGGCTAATGTCGGGGATATACCCCCGCGGTATGAACCGGCCGGAATTATAACCCGGCCGGACTTGGCATTTTACTTAAGACGGTTGACACTTGGCAATTTATTGGTAACCCGGCAGGTGGATCATGGATGACAAGGCCCAAGGCCCAGAAGGTCGGTTCATGTATGGTGGGCCGGTTTATGAAGAAAGTATAAGGAATATTCTCCTACAAAGGAAGCAAGACTAGGACTCCTTGTAATAGATCAATCCTAATCCTACTAGGACTAGTCATGTAACCCGCCCCTTCAACATATATAAGGAGGGGCAGGGCTCCCAAAAGAGGGGACAGGTTAGAAAAGCTAGAAGTTTTAGAGGAGAAGTTTTAGACAAGTTTCTAGGGTTAGACACAAAGAGCTGGTTTACCGGCAACACCACGAGGATCACAATGAGACCTAGCCTCAAACAGCACGTAGGGCTATTACCGAATGATGTTTCCCGGGGCCCGAAGCTGTCTAAACCTTTGTCTTGCATCGCGTCTCTTGACTCCGCTCAACCCCTCTCAAGCTACTACATAGATGCGCGGCTCCACACCTAAAGTCCGTTAATCCGGACATCTGACGTGTTAATTCCACGACACATTCCGAGATATATTGCCATGTAACTCCGTCGTTCCGTTTATGATGACACGCACCATCATCGTCATATTGCCTTGCATGATCGTAAGATAGCTAGCATGATGTTTCCATGGCTTGTCCATGTTTTGATGTCATTGCTATGCTAGATCATTGCACATCCCGGTACACCGCCGGAGGCATCCATATAGAGTCATATTTTTGTTCTAGTATCGAGTTGTAAGTAAATAAAAGTGTGATGATCATCATTATTAGAACATTGTCCCATGTGAGGTTATAAAAAATAAAATAGGCCAATGAAGCCCAAAAAAAGGGAGGCCAAAGAAGCCCACAAAAAAAAGAGCCCAAAGAACCCAAAATAAAAATAATGAGAGAAAAAGAGAGAAGGGACAATGTTACTATCCTTTTACCACACTTGTGCTTCATCATAGCACCATGTTCATCATGATAGAGAGTCTCCTATGTTGTCACTTTCATATACTAGTGGGAATTTTCATTATAGAACTTGGCTTGTATATTCCAACGACGGGCTTCCTCAAATGCCCTAGGTCTTCATGAGCAAGCAAGTTGATGCACACCCACTAGTTTTATTTTTAGCTTTCATACACTTATAGCTCTAGTGCATATGTTACATGGCAATCCCTACTCACTCACATTGATATCGATTGATGGACATCTCAATAGTCCATTGATTTGCCTAGTTGATGTGAGGCTTTCTCCCTCTTTTTGTCTATCACCACCTTCTATTCCACCCATAGTGCTATGCCCATGGCTCACGCTCATGTATTGCGTGAAAGTTGAAGAAGTTTGAGAATACTAAAGTATGAAACAATTTCTTGGCCAAAATCGGGGGTTGTGCATGATTTAAATACTTTGTGTGGTGAAGATGAGCATTGCCAGACCATATGATTTTGTAGGGATAAATTTCTTTGGCCATGTTATTTTGAAAAGACATGATTGCTTTATTAGTATGCTTGAAGTATTATTGTCTTAATGTCAAATGATAGACTATTGCTTTGAATCATTCGTGTCTTAATATTCATACCATGATTAGATTACATGATCAAGATTATGCTAGGTAGCTTTCCACATCAAAAGTTTTCTTTTTTATCATTTACCTACTCGAGGACGAGCAGGAATTAAGCTTGGGGATGTTGATACGTCTCCATCGTATCTATAATTTTGGATTGTTCCATGCCAATATTATAAAACATTCATATACTTTTGGCAACTTTTTATACTATTTTTGGGACTAACATACTGATCCAATGCCCAGTGACAGTTCCTGTTTGTTGCATGTTTTTTGTTTTGCAGAATATCCATATCAAACGGAGTCCAAACGGGATAAAAACGGACGGAGATGTTTTTGGAATATATGTGAATTTTGGGAAGTGGAATCAACGTGAGACGATGCCCGAGTGGCCCATGAGGGTGAGGGGCGCGCCCTGGGCCCTCGTGGCCACTCCGTAAGGCAGTTGCTGCCCTTCTTTTGCCAAAAGAAAGATAATATCCGGTTTAAAATCGTGTCAAAAATTCAGCCCAATCGGAGTTACGTATCTTCGGGAATATAAGAAATGGTGAAGGGCCAGAATCTGGGAAGACAGAAACATGAGAGACAGAGAGACAGATCCAATCTCGGAGGGGCTCTTGCCCCTCCGCCGCCATGGAGGCCATGGACCAGAGGGGAAACCCTTCTCCCATCTAGGGAGAAGGTCAAGGAAGGAGGATAAGGAGGGGGCTCTCTCAACCTCGCTTCCGGTGGTGCTGGAGTGCCACCGGGGCCATCATCGTGTGATGGCGATCTACACCAACACCTCCATCATCTTCACTAACATCTTCATCACCTTCCCCCATCTATCTACAGCGGTCCACTCTCCCGCAACCCGCTATACCCTCTACCTGAACATGGTGCTTTATGCTTCATATTATTATCCAATGATGTGTTGCCATCCTATAATGTCTGAGTAGATTTTCGTTGTCCTATAGGTGATTGGTGAATTGCTATGATTGGTTTAATTTTCTTGTGGTTATGTTGATGTCCTTTGGTGCCCATCATATGAGAGCGCGTGTGGATCACACCATAGGGTTAGTTGTATGTTGATAGGACTACGTATTGGAGGGCAAGAGTGACAGAAGCTTCAACCTAGCATAGAAATTGATGCATACGGGATTGAAGGGGGACCAATATATCTTAATGCTATGGTTGGGTTTTACCTTAATGAACGTTACTAGTTGCGGATGCTTGCTAATAGTTCCAATCATAAGTGCATAGAATTCCAAGTCAGGGATGACATGCTAGCAGTGGCCTCTCCCACATAAAACTTGTTATCGGTCTAGTAACGTAGTCAATTGCTTAGGGGCAATTTCGCAACTCCTACCACCACTTTTCCACACTCGCTATACTAACTTTATTGTTTCTTTACCTAAACAGCCCCTAGTTTATATTTACGTGCTCTTATTATTCTTGCAAACCTATCCCACAAAAAGTACAAAGTACTTATAGTTTCATACTTGTTCTAGGTAAAGTAAACGTCAAGCTTGCGTAGAGTTGTATCGGTGGTTGATAGAACTTAAGGGAATATTTGTTCTACCTTTAGCTCCTTTTGGGTTCGACACTCTTACTTATCGAAAGAGGCTACAACTGATCCCCTACACTTGTGGGTTATCAATCACCTGAAGGTATAAGTGAACCATGAGAGTGATTTCTATTAAATATAAAATATCACCATGCTCTAAAAGATATAAGTGAAGCACATGGGAAACTGCCTAGCTCAATAGATATAATTGGAGCATAATGAGCATTCTAATTAATCGCAATGAACTAGTATCTCTCATAATTGGTGTGCTCAGGAAACAATGATTGTGAAAAGAAGCAAACAAAATAAAATATAATACATGGCGCTCCAAGGAAAACACATATCATGAGATGAATAAAAATATAGCTCCAAGTGACATTACTAATAGATTAGAAATGAAAGAGGGGATGCCTTCCAGGGCATCCCCAAGCTTAGATGCTTGGTTATTCCTTAAATATTACCTTGAGGTGCCTTGGGCTTCCCCGAGCTTAGTGTCTTGCCGCTCCTTATTCTTTCATCCATCGCCACCCCATCCACAATAAAACATCAATCCCCTTACGAAAGGGTGAAGGGGAAATCCCAATCCATGGACAAGGTGATGGATAAATATGACCCTCACCCCCTCTTTAGAAGTGAGGATGGCAGATGTCGAACAACCGGCGTTGCTTGAGGTTGGGGCACGACAATGGGCTGCCGCGGGCATGTACCCCACAAATGTAAGCCCTTCGATGGCGCTCATCATGATGGTGGAGTCTTTCCACTGCCCCTTAAGGTTAGAGTCCGCCATTGACGATGAAGGAGCAAGGGTACAAAAAGGGGAAGCTTGGAGTTGGCTCTGAGGGCCTTCGATCTTGGAAGGCCTTGAGCGATGGATCAAGGATTGGAAGAGTAAGGGGAAAGAGATTTACATGTCCCTCCTTTTATAAGGGCAGTAAAAGACCAAGGATCCCCTAGCTCCACCGTGTAAAATGACCATTCCAAGCTAGTCGAGCTGTTATACGCGCATTGGTTGATCAGCCAGTTGATGATATCCCATAGAAACCGGGGCACGATCACCGTATTGGTGAGACGTGTCAATAAGAAGTGGCCATGAGCCACGAAATGTTTTTGTGGTAAATGCATGCATCCCATGATAGGTAGTGGTGGTTCAGGAAAAGCTACCAGGGTTTGAACCCTCTCACGAATTCCACCTACGTGGCAAGTCTTCGAGACTAAGATAACTTGAAGACCTTGGATATGGGTGTATTCCTTTGTAAAAAGAACCCTATGATCTCTTTATCGAGGACTAGGTTTTGAAACACATGCTCGAGTAAGTCTACTGTAAAAGTAGATCCAATAAATTATGAGCCAGTTAAAAAATTTGGGTTCAAGCACAAGCTAATAGATGAGGAACTCACGTGCCAAGCTGAAGACACTATGCCGAAGACATTATTCTGAGGATGGAGTTGTCGTCCTCGGCTTTGAGACCATTTTAGGGGCTACTGACGGTGTCCTAGACTAGGGGGTCCTAGCCTATACGACCCACGGTCCATGGTCTGAGCCTACGGCCCAGCAATTGTTATAAGGACGGACTCCGGAAGCCTTGAACCTCAGCCTTATCAAGCTGGAAACCTCCAAAGACTTGGCATGCACTTCATGGATAGCTCACTAACCAGCATATCGGTCACTGACCATGTGCATAGCCTAGGTACCCCCAATGCATATATAAGTCTTGGGTATCTTCTTTAGGGACACTAGAACAAGTACAAACCTTAGGGTTTAGAACATACTCATACGATCTCTAGGTAGATCACCGTGTACTTGATACTCCATCACATCAATATAATCAAGGCAACACGAAGGGCATTACCTCTTAGAGAGGGACCGAGCCTGGGTAAACATCATGTACTTGAGTCTACTAGTACCATAATTGTTCCTTGACCCATAGCTAAGGAGCTCCCACCCGAGATTCGCCGATTTTAGCACCGACACCTAGGAATCCCGAGAACACTGTCCATCCGTACAAAATCCCATGAAACCCTGTCATTAAGTGAGGTGGTTCTTGATAGGAAGTTCGCAACCCCACCAATGGCAAGGTCGGAGTTGTTCGATTCATGTGACATCATTGAGGCCCCGTATAGGTTCTTCTCGGCGAGCATGTGAAGATGACGCGATAGCGTGAGAATGACGACTTTGAGGACGACGATGTCGTGCATCTGATGGCCGGCGAGCATCCGACCACATTCGTAGAGGACGAGAAAGAGAATTGATTGTGTCGCACGATGTTGGGCAGGCTGGTGTTAATCAATGAAGTAACACTTGGCCACTCTCCACACTGCCTGCAGGGCACCGAACCATCGGGCTCGAGTGCGTGTTGAAGAAGTACGAGCACGGCACCACTATCAAGCAAAATGTGCGACTCGTCGCAAAATGATTTATGCATCCTAAGGAGGTGGACTTCGAGGAAGTCTTTGCTCCGCTAGCAAGGCTGGATTTCGTGTAAATCATCCTTGCCGTGGCTGCTCACTGAGGGAAGGAGGTACACCATACGGATGCCAAGTCAACGTTCCTCAACGGCGACCCCAACGAGGAAGTGTACGTCTCCTAGACACCAGGGTTCGTTGTCAAGAACAATGATCATGGCATGTAACGGCTACACAAGGCCATGTACGGTCTCCGGTAAGCCCCAAGGGCGTGGATCGCCTAGATCCATGCAAGTCTCCCATCCCTTGGGTTCTCACGCAGCGCTTTTGAGCATGTTGTGTATTCACGTGGGACCACTAACACACTGCTCGTCTTCGGCATATACGTCGATGACATGGTCATAGTATGGGGAGATCCCGAAGAG
This sequence comes from Secale cereale, assembly GCA_902687465.1. Classification (NCBI taxonomy): domain Eukaryota; kingdom Viridiplantae; phylum Streptophyta; class Magnoliopsida; order Poales; family Poaceae; genus Secale; species Secale cereale. The sequence goes on from LR738714.1 coordinate 751,495,185, forward strand.
GTTCAAAACTTCAAGGGAGAGATGCACCGTCTCATCAGCATGAGCGACCTCGGGCTGCTATGGTAGTAAAGCAGACTAGAGGTGAACCATGAGGGTGGTTGCATCACGATCACATAGGTGGCCTATGCCACCAAGATGATTGAGCAAGCATGCATGAAGGATTGCCATTCCATGCATGCTCCAGTGGAGGAATGGCTAAAGCTCTACAAGGGAAGACTTTGAAGGCGGTGCATACAACACTCTACCGCATCACCATCAAGAGCCTCCGGTATCTCTGACATACCCGACCGTACATTTCATTTGCTATCGGGTTCCTGTTCAGGTTCATTTAAGCCCCGACAAGTGATCATCTTGCAGTCGTCAAACACCTGTACTGTTACATCGTGGGCACGATTATGCACGGATGCATGTATTGTCATGGTGACAACGAGATCCTTGTCCGCTATAGCGACTCCGACCATGCTGGTGACTTGGAATCCAGGAAGAGCACCTCTGGCATACTGTTCTTCCTCGGGAGCAGGCATATAACCTAGCAATTGGTGAGGCAGAAGGTTGTCGGAAGGTCTTCATGTGAGGCGGAGTACGATGCGGTAGGTACAATGTCATGTTAGGAAATCTGGCTTGCTTGGTTTCTTAGCGAGATTTTGAACCAAGACACATCACCTACACTCATCTTCGTCGACATAAAGTCAGCGATTTCCCTCTGCAAGAATCTAGTGCTTCATGACCGCATCAAGCAAATCGATCTCCGTTGCCACTTCATACGAGACTACATCGAGAAAGGAATGGTGGTTGCGGAGTTCACTAGACTGGTGAGTAGAAGGTGGGCATCCTAAAAAAGGCACTTGGCCATGTACGATTCCAAGAGCTGCGTCATAAGGGAGGGAGCATTGGCATCATGCTCTTTGGACACGGTCGAGCGGGAGCTTGTTGAGTTAAACATGGTCTTTGGATGCATGCACCACCAGCAGTAGCAGCACGAGTTAAGACTGGTAGGCAGCAGCAGCGCCACATGCCAAGCCTTGATGGCTAAGGTGGTAGTAAAAGGAAAAGTAGTAAATGCCATAGTAAATCCTATAGTGTACGTCAGTAGTGATGTAAGACTGGACATGACGTAAGTGCTTATGTAAACATGGACATGACATAAGTGCTTATGTAAACATGCTAGTATGTCGGTTTGTGACTGCTATATAAGGAGCTGTGCCCCTATCGTTGTAATCAATCTAGACCCAAGCAATGAAATATTACTACACTTCAAGTGATTTCTTCTTCAAGTGTCGTCCATTGACGCCACTTCCCCATACATGCCATTTTGTTCTGATCTATCGCCTCCTTCCCATTCTAGAGGTGCTCACATCACCGTCAAGTGCCCCCCCCCTCCCAGCACCCCTACCGTTGATGGCCACCCTCCTCGCTGGTGACGTCTAGATCCACCTCCCTGGTCGGCGACGTCCAGCACCGCCTCCCTAGCGGCGACTTCCAGATCCACCTCGCTCATTGTGCATAGGTGACTACCTCCCCATCCATGCCCTCTTTCTCCTCTTCCCCACCAAACCTGGTTGATGTGTCGAATTATTAATATGTGTTATGAGTCACAAATATATTTATTTCATTCTTAATTCTGAATATGTCACTATGTGCATCTTTATGTCCGTGTAAAGAACTTATATATGACGAAGACATTGCTATTTAAGATTGAAATTTAGTTTTCAAATCTGTATGCAGTGGTACACTTTTCCTTTTTAGTTAACAATTTCATTTTGTACTTAAACGATGTTGATTGAGACATTCAGTTATCTTGAAGTACTTGTGATAAATTCGCTGTGTGGTCTAGCTTAATCTGTTTTCTTATAGTGAGAAATGCTGCGAACACGGTACCTAATCCTGCACAACCGTGCAGAAGAACATGTTCAAAATTATATTACCAACCACTTTCGAACTCTACAATGCTCTAGGCCTCCCCAGCTCTGATGTATTTTTTGATCGCGATGATGCTATAATCTTATTTTATAGTCACAGTAAATAGCATTTAATTGAGCACTATGTGTCCATTTGGAAATATTTTTATTACATTCCCAATTATGGATGCTACTAGAGCAAGAGTGATGCATCATATATTAAGTATTTTGTTTACCCATGACCCTATCCACAATATTTCGTTAAATCTTAGTGACCCAACAGTGTTTCCTTTTGCAAGTGTGTAATCTCACATTACTTTGGGGATTCCGAGGAGCAAGATCAACAACTGCATGGTCAAAGATATTGCACATAGACTGTCCAAGGTTACATTCCTAGATGTAATCAATTGCACCAAGGTTCGCGCACATGCTCTCGAGGCATTTGGCAGGAAGTGGAAGTCCCTCGTCAGCCATTGGTGGGTCATGTATCCCAGAGATTTCGCTGGGAAGTTGTGCCAGAATGGCGAGGCCAATGCTATTGCCAGCAACATGCCAAAGCTCAACAACCTCGAGATAGGAAGCATGCTCATTAAGAGTAACGCTATCATCAAGATCGCCTCCCAGTGCCATGACCTCAAGTTCTTACATCTATGTGGTTGTTGGGGCGTCGATGATCAACTCTTGCACGAGAAATATTTTGGTTTGGAACCCCTTGCCCCCCATGAGGCGACTGATATGAGAACCGCAACTGGGAAGAGTGCACTGATGACTTGCATGACAACTACATCTACTCATGAGAACAGTTCATGGACGATGACTATTCATGAGAACAGTTCATGAGAACCGCATCCGGGAGGAGCGCATCGTCCAAGAATTGTTCCCATCTGTAGATGTAGTCATCATCCGAGTAATTGGTGCACTCCTCCCAGATGCGGTTCTCATAGTAGTCGCCCCGTGGGGGGCAAGGGTTTTCAGCCCAAGATACTTCTCGTGCAAGTGTTGATCATCGACATCCTAGCAACCACACAGATCTAAGAATTTGAGGTCTTGGCACTAGGAGGCGATCTTGACGACAACCTTACTCTTAATGAGTATGTATCCTATCTCCAGGTAGCAGAGGTTTTGCATGTTGCTTCCAATAGCACGGGCCTCATTGTTTTGCCACACATTCGCAGCGACATCTATGGGGGCATGACTCCCGAAGTCTAATGAGGGAATTTTAGTTCTTGCCAAATGCATCCTGACCAGGTGCGCAAATCTTGGTGCAGCTGCTTACATCCAGGAATGTAACCTTGGATAGACTTTGTGCAACATCTTCGACTATGCAGTCACTGATCTCGCGCCTCGGAATCCCCAAAGTATTGAGATTGTGCACTTGCAAAAACTAACAAGGTAGGGTCAGTAAGGTTTAAGAAAATATTGTGGATAGGGTCATTGGTAAACAAAGTATTAAATATATGATGCATAACCCTTGTTCTAGTAGGGTCTATAACTGGAATGTAACAAAAAATATAACCAAAAGGACTCTTCGTACTCAATTAAATGCTATTAACGTTGGCTATGGACTTAGTTTCTAACATCATCAAATCAGAAAATAGATCAGAGCCAGGAAGCACTAGAGCATTGTAGAGTTCGAAAATGGTTGGTATTATAATTTTGAACATGTTCTTCTACATGGATTTGCGGGATCTGGTAACATGTTCGCATCACTACCAGGAAAGAGATTAAGCTAGAGGAGCATTATTGTGCTAGCAACTTGAATAGACCACATCGAGAATTTACCACAAGTACTTCGAGACTACTAAATATCTCAATCAACATTGTTGAAGTACAAAATGAAATTATCTATCTATACATCTATCTATCTATCTATTTCTATTCTATACTAAAAGCAAAATACGGGTCAAAATAGGAAAATATGCTAGAAAATCCCACAATAATCAGAAACGTCTAGCCCTTTATTGAAGAGTTACGAAAACCACAACAACTAGATCTCGTGTGTTAATTATTAACATTAGAGATGAAATAAAATACCCACCAATGCCATAACTAATAGTACATCAGTTTTTCATAGGGGACTTATACCTCATCTTCAATCAACGCGACATTGCAGGATCACATCTAAGAAGAAGGGCTACAATATATGTTAAAAAAAGAAGGGCTATGGGCTCCTTAAGAAATATTGTTCGTTGTCCATCCGCAAGTCGCCGTCATGTCCGCCTTCATGTGCATCAAGCAATTCGTGAGTCTAGACCCTGGAGGTTTAGGTCAGATTTCTTTGATGAACTACACGATTACGTGGGGTAACTGCGCATGAAGCATCTCTACAGAGCCATGAGCGAGGTGCAGGGTGACATGGCACTACTACAGGAATGCCTAGGAGTGGCGGGTAAGGCTTCTAGGGGCTCCCGCCACTGACCTTCCACCACTACTATAATGGCAGGGTGGTGGGTGGGCGTTCGCCAAGGGTAGAGTCTCTGTAGTGGCGGGTAATCCTCTATTCTGGCCATTGTGTTATACTATCAGTTGTGGTGTGTGCTCAGTGGCACCCGCCACAACTACTTCTTCAGCCGCAAGCCCTTCCAGCAGTCAATGCACATTACATCATACAAATAACCACATCACAGTATACGACTAACATAATCGAACATACACATTACATTTAACATAACAGTTACCTAAACTTTAGACAAATATATGTACACATTAGAGTACAGCAACTCACGTCGCATCAATAGTATGCACACATACATATCATAGTTTTGATAGTAGTGGTAGCAGCAATAGTGACGGTAACAGTGGTAGCAGTAGTTTGGTAGCAAGTGTAGCAGTAACGATAAAAGTAGTAACTTAGCAAGAATAATATAGGATAAATTTGTAGGCATTGGATCGGCAATTTGTTGGATGATATTCGTCATGTGACAGTCATAACCTAGGGCAATACGACACTAACTCCAGTTCATAAATATAATGTAGGCATGTATTCCGTAAATAGTCATACGTGCTTATGTAAAGAACTTGCATGACATCTTTTGTCCTACCCTCCCGTGGCAGCGGGGTTCATATTGGAAACTAGGGGATATTAAGGTCTCCTTTTAATAGAGAATCGGAACAAAGCATTAACACACGGTGAATACATGAACTCCTCAAATTGTGGTCATCATCGGGAGTGGTTCCGGTTATTGTCACTCCGGGGTTGCCGGATCATAACACGTAGTAGGTGACTATAACTTGCAAGATCGGATCTAAAACATGAATATAATGATGATATCATAAACAGTTCATATCTGAATTCATGGCACCCGGGCCCAAAGTGACAACCATTAAGCATAGCAAAGTCATAGAATCATCAATCTCAGAACATATGGGGCACTAGGGATCGGCCCTAACAAAAACTAACTAGATTACATGATGAATTTCATCCAACTCCTCACCGACCAACGAGCCTGCGAAGGAATTACTCACTCGAGCATCATGGAATTGGCGATGGAGAAGGGTTGGTGATGACGAAGGACGAAGATCCCCCTCTCCGGAGCCCCAAACGAACTCCAGATCTGGCCTCCCAAGCAAGAACAAGAGGTGCCGGCTGCTCCGTCTTGTAGATCGCGATAATTCTTTCTTCCTGGTTTCTTTCTCGGCGAATATGAATTTATAGTATCAGGGTTGGCGTCTGCAGGGCCACCGGGTGGGGACAACCCACCTGGGCGCGTCAAGAGGGGGCGCGCCCTGGTGGGTTGTGCCCATCCAGGTGCCCCCCCTCCGGTGGTTCTTGGCTCCAATATTTTTCTTTTATTATATAAAAAATCCTCGCAAAGTTTCGTTCCATTCCGAGAACTTTTATTTCTGCACAAAAACAACACCATGGTAGTTCTGCTGAAAACGGCGCCAGTCCGGGGTTGGTTTCAGTCGAATCATGCAAATTAGAGTCCAAAACAAGAGGACAAGCATTAGGAAAAGAAGATACATTGGAGACGTATCAGGTTCCGCCTCGAGACGGAAACACTTCGTCCTAAAAGTCTTCTTCTGGTTTTCTTTTCTAGGTCAAAACCCTTCATACGAGAGAATATGGGTACTGGCGGCCTCCCAGGGGCCCCACAAGCTCGGGGGACGCCTTGGGGGGTAGGGCGCGCCCCCCAGGCTTGTCGCTTCCTGGTGTCTACACACGCTTCTACTCTTGTAGACTATGTTGGGCCTCCAAGCGCAGAGGTTTGTAGGACAGCAGCAATTTCCCTCAAGTGGATGACCTAAGGTTTATCGAACTCAGGGAAGTAGAGGTTGAAGATGGTCTCTCTCAAGCAACCCTGCAACTAAGATACAAGAAGTCTCTTGTGTCCCCAACACACCTAATACACTTGTTAGATGTATAGGTGCCCTAGTTCGGCGAAGAGATGTTAAATGGCAAGTGATATGGATGGCAAAACAAAGTAATATAAATCTGTAATAAAAAGTGCAGCAAGCAAACAAGTGGTAAACGTGAGCACAAATGGTATTGCAATGGTGGAAACAAGGCCTAGGCTTCATACTTTCACTAGTGGCAACTCCCGACAACATTAACATAATCGAATCACATGATATTTCCCATAAAACATGCAAAGGGGACGCACTCGGAGGTCATTCCTTCGTGGTCAAGAGAGGACGAGAATTATGTAGGGCTACAAAAGCACACCTCACAGTTCGTAGTTCTCAATCTAAGGATTTCCCAATGTCACCGCGGCCATCCAAAGAGAGTCCCACAATCACCACAACATATCAAAAGGATAGTCAAAGACAAGCACCAAGAGACTCTCAATCTTCAATCAACACACAAGAGAGGAAATCACTCATGAAAATACTTTTCTAATCCATGTCCAATAGACCGCTGTCACCTTGGTCTCGGGGATTATACTAGATAAAGACAAGTGAGTACATCAATCCAATACATAGAGGAAGGGGAAATATCATGGGATCACCCTAGATTAACATAGCCTATGATCACAACGAAGATCACATCATGGGAGAGAGAATTGACCACATAGCTACTGGTAAGAACCTCAGCCCCGAGGAGGAACTACTCCCGCATCATGGAGGGAGGAAGCAACGTCGATGGAGATGAATCCGGGGGCACTTCCCCGTCCCGGCAGGGTGCCGGCATAGGAATTCTGGTCCCCCGAAGCTTGATGGGGATGGCGGCGGAGATCGGAATTGCATCTAGAGAAAAGGGGTCTGGAACCGCGACATGGTGTAAATATATGCCAAAGGGGGCATCAGAGGGGGTCAGGGGTGCCCAGGCGCCCCCCGGCGTGGCCAGGGGGGCGCGTGGGCAGGCCGCCTGGAGCCCCTGTGGGTCCCCTCCGGCCCTACTTTGGCTGCATGGAAGCTTCCGGAACGCTGATTTTTTATATAATTTTCTGGATTTTTTCTGGCAGTTCTCGTAATGTGAAAACCTGAAATACAAAAACAGCCGAAAACAGAAACTGGCACTGGGGTGCACTGAGTTAATAGGTTAGTCCAAATATGATCAAAAGTGTATGGAAGTGTATAAATAACATAGCAATATCACCCAAAAGAGGCATGGAGCAAGCAGAAATTATAGATACGTTTTGGATGTATCAACATCCCCAAGCTTAATTCCTGCTCGTCCTCGAGTAGGTAAATGATAACAAGAATAATTTCTGTGGTGACATGCTATTAGCCATATAGGACTTTTTCATAGTCATATGACAAAAGCTTACTGAGATAATGAATCTATAGTAATTAAGTTGCCTCATGAGAAAATCACAAAGAACTGAAAGTTTTACAATATGATATTGAAACATCAAATAGATTTGTAATCAACATGATGTGCAAATATGATAAAGTGATATCTAGCTTGCCCCCTTTAGTGAAGCAAAACATAAATGCAGGGGCACCTCCAAGGTTTAAGTGATGACTAGATACAATGATTTCAAAATAAACGATATCACAATCATGCAAAAGACAATGCTACTTTGGGACAATGCACATTACACTCAGAATGACAATCATGCTCTCAGTAGTTGGTGCTTTTAAAAGAAGGTGGTGACTCTCGAACCGTGGCTTTTGTTGGCAAGGTTGAAAACCCGTAGTCGGAAACAAAGACAAAACATGTACCAGAGCTCTTGGTTTTAAAACAGAGGTAATAATTTTTTTAGATCATGCATGTTTCGTCAACGAATGCTAGCAGATAACTCAATCACTTCTCGAGATGGACAAGTTTCGAGGAACGGCTCCCGAATGAGGACGATCACATCCTCTTAATCTCCTTTGTTTATCACTGCCAAAGTTTTCTGATTTCTCATGAACAAAGCGTGAAGGAGGGTTTTTTTGTTATATTATCTTTTTGAGCCGGGCGCACTCAATGCCAGTTCCTTCTCGTATTATGGGTTTGCACATTATACATGCAATCCCGGGGTGAAGCTTGTCCAACTTAAAAAAAATCATGAATTAACTACTACTTCCTCATGAACTTAAAACAGAGGCACAAAATAGGAATGCTTTTTCTTCGAATAATTTCGAGATGGTACATGCAAGTCTCCGTTAGGAATGGCAGGTAAATACCATGTAGGAAGATATGGTGGACTCATATGGCATAACTGGATTAAAAGGATGTGGATGCACAAGCAGTCAGTCCGCTTAGTACAGGCGAAGGTTAGCAAAAGACGGGGAGCGACCATCTAAGAGAGCAATGACGGTCATAATCATGCAGAGCGACAAAGCAACATTGAATCAGGCATGGAAGTTATATCGCTACTCAGAAACAAAAGATCATCAAGGCTTCACAGACTTTCTTTACAGTCTTAAATATGCGTGAGCATACGCCAAGTCAATCAAAATAAATTCTCGTAGGAAGATATTACTAAACCATACCACATCATAGGCAAACAAATCATGTTGGTACTCCAATAACACATTGGGAACCCTCCAGCTATTTGAGACTAACCATAAGAAAACATGAACTACTAAGCGCCATCATGCACGTAGCATCTTTATCATAGACATATCAACCAATGAAATGGAAGCAAACTCTCTTAATAAGGTAAGCATGGTAATTAAAGAGAGTTCAAGCAACCAACTAAACAAAAGCTCTTGAAAAGATAAGCATGAAAGCTAAGAGTTGAACATGATAGTAGCTATTAAAAGACAAAGAACACACACAGCAAGGATAGACATGAAAATTCTATGTTATGTTCTAGGTAGAAGTGGAGCGTGTTTCTCTCCCACATAAAGAAAGCTGAGTTCCGACTCATTATGAAAAACTAAAGAAAACTAAAAGCAAGACGCTCCAAGCATAGCACATAACACATGAAGTGATTAAAATATAGTGGAACGAAAGACGAACTGATAATGTTGATGGAGAAGGGGATGCACGGGGGAATCCCCAAGCTTAGACGCTTGAGTCTCCTTGAATATTTCTTGGGGGTGCACGGGGGCATCCCCAAGCTTGAGCGCTTGACACTCCTGAATCTTTTTATCATCTTCCCTCGCACACTTGAAAACTCCCTTCATACATAACTCATCATAATCTGATTAGCGAGGTTAGTACCCATAATAAAATAATTATACCTTGCTGGAAATAAAGATATTCTTGAAGGTCTACTGTTCCTCAAGATTTTCAAAAGGTTTTTGCAAAGAAAAAGCAAGCTCTTGGTTTGCAAAATGAAGGAAAGGCAAAACAGGACAGAATCTGTGAAAAACAGAACAGCAGGTAGTAATTGATTTGTTCGGGGCACTTCTGCAACTCTAATCAAAAAACTCAGAACAGACGCACGAAAGAAAATTTTATAGAGCACGCTGTCGAAACAATTCAGACCAAAAAGATGATCTGGTGATTTTATACGAATTTTTTTATCCAAGGACAGAATCTGTTTCCTGGACCGCACGTCACAACTTTTGAACTTTCTTGCAATCGGAGGCTAAACTTGGCACAAAGCTGAAAAATAAAGATACAATGATGTTGCTACAGTAGTAACAAACATCAAGACCACTAAAAACTGAAAGAACAAACTGAAAGCAAGGATAACAAGGGTTGTCTCCCTATAGCTCTTTCTTTATAGCCATAAAGATAGGCTTAAGACTTTAATGATGCTCTCGTAGGAATAAGAGTTGAAGAACAAAAGAGAGCATCAAGAAGCAAATACCAAATACATTTTAAGCCTAACATGCTTCCTATGCATAGGAATATTGCAATAGAATAATTCATTAAAGCACAAAGCAACTAGCATAGGAAGGCAAAACAAGCATAACTTCAAAATGTTCACCATAAAGAGAGGAAACTTCTTATTATTAAGATATTTAGAACCAAGTCTCCCTCTCTCATTATAAATTTCGGTGGCATCATGGATGAACTCAACAATATAAGCATCGCATAAAGCATTGTTACCATGATCCACATGCAAAAAGGTACTCTTACTCTCCACATAAGCATAATCTTTCTCATTGGTAATAGTGGGAGTAGGACTATCATAAACCACTTGAACACTATAGATTAATTGTGTAGTAGGAGGGTGGTGTTCAACAAGGGAGTAATGCCCTCCATGATTATGACAAGTTTCATAAGGATAATTTCTCCTTATGTCATAGGTACCTTTATAATCACTATAGGTTGGAGTTATAACATCATCATGGTAGAGAAGAGCATTATCATTGCTAGCAACTATATTTGTAAACATGTTGTCTTTATTCTTACTAGCAAAAGAATTGTCAATTATCACATCACTAGTGGGTAAAGGATTTGCAATCCTATAAACCCCAAGCTTAGAGCTTCCCATATCATCACTTTCAGAGTTGGTACCAAAAAGATTTTCAAGATCATAAGTAGCATTATCATCATTTTCCCAATCACAATAAGTAACGTGCATATCATAATCAAAATCATCTTCAATAGTACCTACGGACGTATCATCAAGATGATAATTAAGGCAATAAACTTCACCTTCTTCTTTAAACTTACAATCATTAGGATAAAAGTTGATGGGAGGAATATGCTCAGGCCAGGTTGATACCCATTCTTCTTCTTTCTTGCTCCTCTTCCTCCTCCTCTTCTTTTTCTTCTTCTTAACCTTAGGAGGGAGTGGTTGGAGATGAAGCTTCTCCACATATCCTGGTTTATCATTAGAAACAATAGGGGAAACTTGGGAGAAACTCTCCTTTTTATTAGCAGAACTATAAGAGACATTTTTATACTTTGGTAAAGTTCCCTCCTTTATAATCTTACCTATGTAATCATTTTCATGGCAATTAACAACACAATAGAGATGGCAATTTTGCAAAGTGTTTTTTATTCCTATGGCATTAACATCTAGCCATGAAGTCTTTTCTGATAACTCTTCACACATCAAAAATAACATAAGCTCATCATAAAGATCAGAGGTGATCATGTTATCACACAACCGGTTAACAGTTATGTTTTGAAAGTTCATGCATTGAAAATTAAAGTGACCCTCTATACGGCAAAGTTCACAAGTAAAAGGATAAAGGTCACACAATTCTCTAGCAATTTCATTTAAATCTCTGACCCAAGTGATTGTTCTTTCATGCTTATGTTGCTTACAATACTTCTCTTCTTCAATCATAGGCCTTTCACAAGATCTATCCACTCCACAAAAATTAACATGCTTATATAAAACTTCATTTTTAGGAATTGGATCATGCATGTTGCAATCATCATGAACAATTTCATTTTCTTTGCAAGTCTCTTTAAAAGGTTTATGATACTTGATCCAATCCTCCTTAGGCATATTAAGATGTGAAGCAAAAGATTTGAGGAAATCAACAAGGAGTTGAGAATCAAGCCCAAACTTAGCACTAAACTTATTAAAACTTGTAGTTTCAACAAAGGACTTAATGCAATCATACTCATAAATTATACCTGACTCTTTACCTTTGTCGATCTCCCAATCTTCAGTGTTGCGTTGAATTCTTTCAAGGAGTTCCCATTTAGCATCAATCTTTTTGTTTGTGAAAGAACCCATAGAGGAAGCGTCGAGCAAATCTTTATCCTGTCGAGAAAGCCTCGCATAGAAATTAGTAATAATCATATCTTTGGGGAGCCCATGGTTAGGACATTTTAGCATTAACGTTTTCAGTCTCCCCCAAGCTTGAGCTATGCTCTCTCCGTCATGAGGATAATAATTATAAACATAATTCCTATTCTCATGGACTTCATGAAGAGGATAAAACTTGGAGTAAAAGAGGGACTGGATCTCTTCCCACTCCAGCAGGTGAGAGTCATTTAGTAGCGTATACCATTCCAATGCTTTTCCTTTCAGTGACAAGGCAAATAATTTCCTCATGACAAACTCCCTTGATACACCTGCAAGCTTAAATAATGAACATAGTTGTGACAGATATAGCAAGTGTTCACCGGGATGTCTGTCTCCTGCATAACGATCAGCCAAAACATAATCGATAATACCAGCTGGTATTTTATAGGGCACAATTTCAGTAGGCGGAGGAGCAACCACCACAGGTGTGGGGCGTCTACCCGCAAGCAACGATCCAATAGCAAGGTTGTCCATAAGCATAACTAGTGAAATAAAAACAAGAAACAAAAAGATTTAATTGCAAGATCTAAAGATATACCTTCAAGCGCTCACCTCCCCGGCAACGGCGCCAGAAATAGCTTGATGTCTACACACGCTTCTACTCTTGTAGACTATGTTGGGCCTCCAAGCGCACAGGTTTGTAGGACAGCAGCAATTTCCCTCAAGTGGATGACCTAAGGTTTATCGAACTCAGGGAAGTAGAGGTTGAAGATGGTCTCTCTCAAGCAACCCTGCAACTAAGATACAAGAAGTCTCTTGTGTCCCCAACACACCTAATACACTTGTTAGATGTATAGGTGCACTAGTTCGGCGAAGAGATGTTAAATGGCAAGTGATATGGATGGCAAAACAAATTAATATAAATCTGTAATAAAAAGTGCAGCAAGCAAACAAGTGGTAAACGTGAGCACAAATGGTATTGCAATGGTGGAAACAAGGCCTAGGCTTCATACTTTCACTAGTAGCAACTCCCGACAACATTAACATAATCGAATCACATGATATTTCCCATAAAACATGCAAAGGGGACGCACTCGGAGGTCATTCCTTCATGGTCAAGAGAGGACGAGAATTATGTAGGGCTACAAAAGCACACCTCAAAGTTCGTAGTTCTCAATCTAAGGATTTCCCAATGTCACCGCGGCCATCCAAAGAGAGTCCCACAATCACCACAACATATCTAAGGATAGTCAAAGACAAGCACCAAGAGACTCTCAATCTTCAATCAACACACAAGAGAGGAAATCACTCATGAAAATACTTTTCTAATCCATGTCCAATAGACCGCTGTCACCTTGGTCTCGGGGATTATACTAGATAAAGACAAGTGAGTACATCAATCCAATACATAGAGGAAGGGGAAATATCATGGGTCACCCTAGATTAACATAGCCTATGATCACAACGAAGATCACATCATGGGAGAGAGAATTGACCACATAGCTACTGGTAAGAACCTCAGCCCCGAGGAGGAACTACTCCCGCATCATGGAGGGAGGAAGCAACGTCGATGGAGATGAATCCGGGGGCACTTCCCCGTCCCGGTAGGGTGCCAGCACAGGAATTCTGGTCCCCCAAAGCTTGATGGCGATGGCGGCGGAGATCGGAATCGCGTCTGGAGAAAAGGGGTCTGGAATCAGGGTTTCCGCGACACGGTGTAAATATATGCCAAAGGGGGCATCAGAGGGGGTCAGGGGTGCCCAGGCGCCCCCCCCCCCCCCGGCGCGGCCAGGGGGGGAGCGTGGGCAGGCCGCCTGGAGCCCCTGTGGGTCCCCTCCGGCCCTACTTTGGCCGCATGGAAGCTTCCGGAACGCTGATTTTTTATATAATTTTTCTGGATTTTTTCTAGCAGTTCTCGTAATGTGAAAACCTGAAATACAAAAACAGCCGAAAACAGAAACTGGCACTGGGGTGCACTGAGTTAATAGGTTAGTCCAAATATGATCAAAAGTGTATGGAAGTGTATAAATAACATAGCAATATCACCCAAAAGAGGCATGGAGCAAGCAGAAATTGTAGATACGTTTTGGACGTATCACTTCCTAGTGGGTCCCCTGATGGTATTTCTTCAGCCAATATTTTTTATATATTCCAAAAAAATTCTCTCTAAATTTTTAGGTCATTTGGAGTTGTGCAGAATAGCTATCTTTGATGTAGCCCTTTTCGGTCTAGAATTTTAGCTGCCAGCAATCTCCCTCTTCATGTGAAACTTGCAAAATAAGAGAGAAAGGGCATAATAATTGTATCATAAAGTGAAATAGCACTCTGAAATATAATAAATAGCAGTAGGAAAACATGATGCAAAATGTACATATCAACTCCCCCAAGCTTAGGCCTCCCTTGTTCTCAAGCGAAAGCCGACATCGATAGTCATGACTACATGTTTAGAGAGAAATGTGTCCATAAAAATATTATATGGACATGAATGCATCATGATCATTATTATAACAACAATGTATCATCATAAAACTTCTCATGCTCATGTGACAATTCATTCACAAAATAAAGTATGAACCACAAACTTCGTTCAAAACCAACAAACCGTGATATCGGTCATCAAAGCAATTGCAATTTATCGTATTACCGGAAAGAGTCTATGTAAGAGCTCTGTTTATCAAGTTCACATACTCAACTATCATTTAGTCTTCTATGATGGCTGACATTGATGACATGCTGATGGAGCAAAAGTTTCAGTCAGACACACATAAAGATAGAGGCTTATAGTTTCGCCTCCCAACTTATTTAACTCAAGGGTAATGTCAACTATAATAATTCATGATCACCTACATCCATCTGGATCTTTCCCCACCACATGATGCTTGAAAAGAGTTAAAATAAAATCGGGATAGAGGAGAACACTATTGTTTCCTCCATAAAAATAAATACATAAAGTAAAAGATAGGTGTTTTGCAGAGGGAAGCAGGGGTTATATTGCTCTTTTTGTTTTTGAATGTGCAAGCTCTTAATGTAAAGAAACGTTGCTTTATATTGCCACTGTCGCTTTTATTTCTTCACCATCACAAGATCGTCCAAAGCTTTTTTTTCTTTATAATAAAATATCATACATATTTAGGGAGCAATTTTTATCCCTTTGCATCGATGACAACTTAGTTGAAGGATCTTATTCAATCCATACATAGATATGGTGGAATCTCATGACATGAAACTGGGTCTAAGGTTTTTTTTAATGCACAAGTAGTATCTCTACTTGGTGTGAGATTTTGACTAGCAAAAGATAGGGAATAAGCACCACATGTTAGATGATCCACGACAATATAACTTCTATGTGGATATAAGCAAAACATAATTGATTACAGTTGTCTTCCTTTCCCAACGTCAACTATTTCACATAGAATATTTAATGGGGGCTCACAATCATAAAAAATGTGTAATTTAATATATTTATATGTGTGATCTCTCTTTCTTTATTACTTTTCATGAATTGCAACAGTGACCAATGCTATGCTTGTTAACTCTCAACATATTTCATCAATTATACTTCTTTTATGTGAAGTCGTCACTCCCCATGTGACTAGCATATGGTCTTTTTACTCCCTTTATTATTTTTATCAATAAGATTGAAAAAGGAAGCCAAACGACCCAACTCAAACTATTCTTTATTATATAACTCTCACACTTGATTACATAGATAGATCACGAAATAAGCACTCGAAACTAGATCAAACTAATATTTTATTCTTCTAAATCATGAAATAACTAATGATCAAACTGAAATTAGATAATGATGATAAAAGTGATGGTGATACGATACGGGAGCACCTCCCCCGAGCTTGGCACAAGCCAAGAGTGGTGCCCATACCCATGTAATCAAGTTTCCTTCTTTGGTACACCTTCACCAGACAGGAGGGCAAGGTGCTTGGCCTCGACAAGGCGTTGTACGGTCTCAAGCAAGAATCGCTTGGAATCAGAAGCTAGACCTTTGCCTCTCGTTGCTCGGCTTTGAGCGCAGTGCCACTGAGCATGCCATCTACGGGCGCGACAACGCCTCAACTCGACTCCTCGTCGGAGTTACTTAGATGATGTGGTCTTTGGCGCTTTCAGCGACCATTCGAACTCGCAACCTCAGCGTACGAAAGTAAGAGCTCTAACGACTAAGCCATCCCCACCCGCTGTGAAAGAATTTCTTTTTTTCTTTCTATTTATCTTAGTTCGTGAATTTTTTATTGTTTTTCTTTGGTTTTATATTATTTTTTCTCCTTTTTTCCTTTTTCTTAAATGTACGGGTTTTCTTTAAATTACTGAGCTTTTCTTCAAACTGATGAACTTTTTTCTAGAATCCATGACCTTTTTTTCAATTTCATGAACCGTATTCCAAATTTGTTAACATATTTTTTAAATTGATGAACCTTTTCAGATTTGTGAACATCGACATAAAATCGATGAATGTTTTTCAAATAGATTTAACTTTTGTAAACAATTCAATGATCTTTTTCCAAATTAGATGAACTTTTTAAAATTTGATGAACTTTTTCAAATTAATGAAAAAAAATTAGAATCAATAAACTTTTTTTCAGATTTGTGATCTTTTAAAAAATTCATGACTTTTTCCCAAAAATCAATAAACATTTTCTGAATTGATGAACTTTTCTTAAAGTTGATGAAGTTTTTTCAAATTTGTAAACTTGTTTGAGTTATGCAACCTTTGTTTTCTCAAAATCCATGAAGTATTTTGAATTGTGGTTTTTTTAACATGCTCCCTCTTACCACCTCTTTTCACATGGAAGGTAAGAGTTAAAATTGCTCTTTCAAATTTAATATTTCTTTAAAATCATTTTTAATAGTTTATTTTATATAAAAGTGAGCGGATGACCGGTCAACTAGGCAATTCTTGACCGGTCAACCGTTGACTTAGCGTGCAAATTCCTTTTTTGAGGGGACTGAGCAAGCGACGGATTGTTGGACCGGCCCACGGAAGCGACGCCGTGTAGCTGGCGCCATATGCGCAATTAGCGACAGCTCCTAATTAGCGAGCTATATTGTGTTCAATGCAGCGCAAAAACTTAAGAATAAAACTGAGCGCAGATCCAAACATTATTTTTACTTTGAATCCAAAACATCATTTTGAAAAAAATATGAATGTTTTATGAAACCGCGAACACTTTTAAAAATTGTGCATGCATTTAAAAATACTCACTCATTTCGAAAAATACAAAAAAAAATGAAAAGCAGAAATTATTCTAAATTCCCCCAAAAAATGAAAATGCAAACAGGTTTTCAGAAACTAGAACATTTCTTAAATTCCTAAACAATTTTTGGACACACGAACATTTATGAAAAATGGGAAAAAAAATTAAATCTCCTAATTTTTTTAAAGACGATCATTTAAAAAATGTAATAGTTTCTGAAACTCCTGAGAAAAATTAGAGATACGAACATTGTTTCAGATGGGAAAGTGTTTTGAAACTGTAGAAAAAAAATTGAAACACGATTTTTTTCAACATTGCAAACAAAAATTGAAACAGGGAATTTTTTTGAAACTCGCAAACTAAATTTGAAACACGAACTTTTTAATACATTTTCAAAAAACAATAATTTAAAGTGAAACATTTTTAAAAACAAATACTGAACAAATTATGGAAAAATGTGCAATTTTGAACTAAAAAAAAAAGAAACGAAACAAATACAAAAAAAAATGAAAAGACACAGGAAAAGTAAGAAGAAGGAAAACAAAAAAACAGTCTAAAATTGGTTCAAGGACATTCTATAAGGTTCCCAAAACCTTCGTGGTTGTTTAGATACCGAGAATTAGATGCCAAATTTTGGAAAACCAGTTTTGGGAGAATTTTTAGGAAAACCAGTTTTAGTTAGGATATAGAATTCCTTGTTTGGATCAAGAAAAAGTACAATATGATTATATAGTGCTTCGTTCCGGAAACAACAAGAGCCTAAGCACACAAGTTGTATTATTACGTACAGATTCCATGAAGCTTGGACTTGAGCTTCACGACGTTGCTCTGTTGGTGTGCATACTCGTTCGACCGCACGCAGTGGCCATGGCAATGGCAAGCACCAACGCCGGGCAGTCCGGTCACCGTGCAAATGGTCTCGATCAACTGGGAGAAATTGTTGTCCAGCTTGGAGCCTTGAACAACAAAAAAAAGTAAAATGGCCCTCCGGCGTGCGGCTGTTGAATCCGTCATCATGGGCACCGAGGAGGTCCCGTTGCTCGCGCTTGGAGCAACATGGCACTGTTGATGTTTTCGTAATCGTCGCCATGGGTGTTGAGGAGGCCACTCTGCTCGAGTCGAGAACAACACGTCGCCGTCGATGGTGTCGCAACCGTCGCCATGGATGTAGAGGAGGTCGCGCGAGAACAACATGCCGCGACCATGGTGTCGCAGCCGTTTAGGTGGTTGTGCTGCTCGCGTTGAGAACAACACGTCACCGTCGATGGTGTCAGGTAGATGGTGTCGCAGCTGTTGACATTGGCGTTGAACAAACTGCGCTGCTCACACCAGGAACAACACGCCGTCGTAGATGGTGTCGCAGCTGTCGCTATGCGCACTTGGAACAACACGCCGTCGTGGGGCTTGGAGGTTACTTCCAGCGGCAGGAGCTCATCAGTCACCCACCACGATGAGGGCATGCCATTGCCATCTACTCATGCATACAAACGGGTATATAGAAAACGGCGATTAGTGATTCTTGTGAAAACCAGTTTCGGGGGTTTTGGAGAACTGGGTTTAACTTATCCATGATTTAGTTGGATAACGCAAACAAGGTTTTAGTTTGTTATAACAGATTTTGTGTTTAAACAGAACCATTACTCTAAAAACCAGCTATCCAAATAACCCCTTCAGAGGGTCTTTTGCGATTATGCGATCTACTCCCTCCGTCACGTAGATCCGGATAGTGTTAAAACATTCTTAATATTATTACTGGACGGAGGGAGTACTCGTTAGCTATCTTAGATGGGCCGGCCCATTCGTTCGCTTAGTGTCGTCGCTGTGTGCTACCTTGACAGTTAGACGCATAGAGCGTTAATTAGGAAATCGCATTAGGAGTACCCCGTTTGAGGGGTTGGATTTGGTGTCTAACATTTGCGTAAGTTAAAGCCCATGCAGATTGCCCGGATGTAGGCCAGCCCAAGATGGAAGATGCGCTTCACACGATACCGGGAAAAAATTGATCGATCCCCAAATCGACGAGTGAAGTCTATTTTAAACCTTGAGATGGTAGAGCGTGACACAAACGAACCCTCACCTCTAAATCCCTGAAATTCATACCCTATGCTCACTGATCCCGGTCAATTTAGACCCTACTTCTGTTTGGCGCACCGGGAAAAAGATGATCCAGGCCGGGATCAATTAGTACTCTCACTGACTACATTGACCCACATGTCATATCCATCCTCTACCTCAATCCTCCACCCTCTGGTACATTGGCCCACATTGTCGAGGCCACGAGGAGCCACCGCGGGCAGGGCGAGTTGGTCAGGAAGATGGTCCTCCAGGCAGGGGCGGCGCGCCGCAGCGGCCGCGCTTGCTCTCTAGGCCGTGGACGCGGTGCCCAAGGGGCTTGGCGGAGGAGCTTGTGTCAGGCGGCGGAGGGAGCCGCAGAGTGGCAGCGGCGTAGAGGGCCTGGAGGGGTTGGCGCTGAGACGCCCCCTCGCGGCACGGACGTGTGAGGAAGCAGTGGCATCAACCTTGCAAGTGGTGAACGAGCTTGTGCCGGGTGGAATTTAAAGGACCCGCGGTTTTCGATGAGAGCAGGAGCACGCAGTCGACGTGCTCGTGCAGCACTGTCACGCCGGCGTCCTGCTCAAGTACCTGCAGCAGAAACGGTTAATCATCCGGTCAACATAGCCCCGCCCATCACCCCGTGAGCAAGCTGGGCGCTAAATCAGATGCAATCAACTTCTCATTCATTGTACCAATAACAGGATGAGCAGAGAAGTTACTTTCTATTCATGCCGAATTGCCGATGGACTTCTGGGCAGCGACGTGATCACGTCAGGGAGCTCGCGGTTGGAGTGGCGGGCCTGTCCCTGAAGTCCATGTTCTCTGCTAAGAGCGGCGCGACATGATGCGCGCAGCCGCTTGCGGCCGTGGAGGCAACCTCCTTCTAAGCACTTCTGCGTGTGGCCGACCCACTCGCCCAGTTCGCTCACACAAGAACCACGTATGCTGCCTTGCTGCCCGGTTCCCATGGACACATGCCGAGAGAGAGAAGAGAAGAGATAGACGAAGAAGATGGAGATGAGAGGTAGGCCCATATTGTCAGTGAGAGAAACAGTTATCCAGACCGGGATTGTGCTTACAAACATGTCTAGGGTTGGTTTAGGGTTGCAAACGACCGGGATTATAGAGTACAGGGTACATACTTCAGGGATTTAGAGGTGAGGGTTCATTTACGACGAGCTCCACCACTTCAAGGTTTAAATCAGACTTCACTCCCAAATCGACAGATCCAATCCTAGCGCCTGAATTGTCTAGTGCAAATATCCAATTTTCTCCTCAACGCCGCTTCCTCCTTCACGCCGACATCGCCGCTGGATGCCTCCTCCTCAGCAGGACGCACTGTCCTCTCTCACAGCTCCACGGGCAGTGGCGCCTCCACTTGCCGAACTGCTCTCCGCTCTGGTCGCCGGCGATGGACACGACGGAGCAAACTGAATGGATTGCTGTGGAGGACCCACACACAAGTCAAATTCAGCGCGGAAAGTTGCAGCCTAGACCGAGCTACACGGTACCCTTTATCCAGACCATCCACTCGCATTGTGATCTGTGCATCATGTAATCATCTTCTAACTAAGTTGCCAGTAATTAACAGATGTTTGTCGGCATGCATGTAAGAGAGCTCTTTTTTATGGCTGCCTGCATGTGAGGTGCGGCAGAGGTGCCGATGCGTGTGAGAGAGGAAAGGAGGAGAGAGAGAGTTGACGTGATGTAAGAGCAGGGAAGAAGGGAGCCGCATGCATGTGAAAGTTTTTTATAGCTGCATGCATGTGAGGTGCTGGTGTATGAGAGAAAAAAAAGGAAGAGAGAGGTGATGTGAGAGAAGTCCAGAGGAGAAGGGAGAGAGACATGTTGTGTGACAGTGTGAGAGAGATTCCGCGAAAAAAAAATGGGAAAGAGACGGTGTGAGAGAGAAGTGGAGAGGGATGCTGTCCGTGAGAGAGAAAAATAAGAGAGAAAAGGAAGAGAGAGAGGGTGCTGCATGCATGCATGTAGTTTAGGAGAGGGCAGAGAGTAGACCTGGCCAAACCACGGGCCGGGCCGGGCTTCGGGCTGGGCCTATCAAAGCCCGGTGCAAAGAACTCAAGCCCGAGCCCGGCCGTCGGGCCAAGATTTTGAGCCCAAGCCCGACCCGAACGTGTAAAAGCCCGGCAGGCCTCGGGCCACGAGCCGGGCCCTTCAGAAAAGAGCAAAATCGACGGACCCGGGCCCTGCCCGACCTGACCATCGGGCTGAATATCTAGGCCCGAGCCCGGCCCGGGAGCAGCATCTCCCGGGTCGGGCTGCCCATGACCAGGTCTAGCAGAGAGTGTGGCATGCACATGTTCGTCATATGTGGGATATGGCACGGAGATCGAGAGAGGAATGGAATCTCTTGCAGTATTAGTAATATTAATTTTCCTGACATTCGGCACATATCTCTATGAATATATAACTACCAATGCATGGCTGAGATAGAAGGTACCATGAAGCTCAGTCTACAAAAAAACACTCTCCATTCAGCGGCGGCGGCGGCGGCAGACGGCACCGGCACCACAACTAGCTGCAAGCGCACACCCAAACAGCTGCAATGACATGCTCTTCTTCTTCCTTTGTTTACAATCTTTTGTGGCACACCATGCGTTAATTTGATGTGTATAGTAGTACGAAAAATTTAGGTGTAGATAGTGTTCACTTTGATTTTGTAGTAGATCATTTCACGAGCTTGTGTTGTGTAGGTCAAGTATTTAACCTACCTAATGTTAATGCCAATCAGTTGCATTTATCCTAAAATTTTCGCCCCGGCTAACTTCTGTTAGACACAATCTCCATGGGACATGCAAGTATACACTTGTGCAATCAGATCACGAGGGATCTCCTAGCTCTACTCGGTTTGGTATTGCCTTACGTATCCATGTAGGATTGTAATTGTAATCTGTCCGGTATGCATCCCCTGTACTATTTATTCCCGTGTATGGGATCGATCAAATCAAGTGCTAAACTCTAAAGCTTTCATGGCCTCTACCGAGGTTTCTCGCAACCCGCTCGGCACTACTCCTCGAGGAACGCAGCTTCGGCGGTGGCTCTGACGTGCCGCACTCCGCCTTCGTCACCAACACCTCCAGCAACAAGAACGGATCCAGCGGAAAAGCCCATGCGCCTTCGTCGGCCCGACGCCCCGAGCCCTGCTGGAACTTCGCTCGTGGCAGCTGCAGATTCGGCGAGAAGTGTCGATATCTGCACGTCTCTTCTCAGCAGCGCGGTGGCACTGGCTCCACCCCAGCGGCAAGCAGGTGGCTGCCCCTTGGCCTTCCATCAACAATCCATGGGCTGGCTCCATCCATATGTGGCCCGGCCAAGGGCGTCCTGCAGCTCAAGGAATCCTCGGTCCTCCACCAGCAGCCTCCCCGCTTGCCTTCCATGCAACCGCCCCACCACCGCCTCCTCAGTCCGTGATGCCCTGCCTGGTATGGCGCCCACTGGCCCAGCACTTCCGCGCGCCCGCCTCCAGCAATAGCACCGTACGCGAATCCAGGTTATGGTGCACCCTCGGCTGCCTCCTACGACACCAACCAGCTCCTGGCCGCCTTCAACACTATGTCGCTCTCACCGCCGCCTGCATCTGAGTGGTATATGGACTCCGGTGCGTCCGCTCACATGACTTCCGAACAGGGTAATCTCTCTCGACTCTCTGATTTGTCTTCCACTGCACCTCATCACGTCGTTGTTGGTAATGGATCCACTCTTCCCATTGCTTCCACCGGCTACACCTCCTTTCTCACGCCCCATGGCTACTTCCACCATCACGATGTCTTAGTCACACCAAATCTCATCAAAAACCTTATTTCTGTTCGTCAATTTACTGATAATCTCGTTTCAGTCGAATTTGACCCTTTTGGCCTCTCTGTGAAGGATCTTCGCACAGGGACCGTGATCACTCGGTGCAATAGCAGTGGTGACCTCTATCCTCTCCGGCAGTCGTTTTCTCCACCATCCACCCTGCATGCTCTTGCGGCCATCATGCCATCCGCAACATTGTGGCATCGTCGCCCACTAGTAGAAAACAGGGCATTGGTCCAGCCCATTAGCCCCGGTTCAATCTAGAACCGGGACCAATAGGGGTACTGGACCCGGTTCGTTAGCCCAGGGGGCCGGCCGGGCCACGTGGGCCATTGGTCCCGGTTCGTCTGGACCTATTGGTCCCGGTTGGAGCTAAAAACCGGGACCAATGGCTCTTGCTCCTGGCCCACCACTATTAGTCCCGGTTTGTTTTATGAACCGGGACCAAAGGCACCCCTTTAGCCCCGGTTTGTAGCACCAACCGGGACCAGTGAGTTGCCTATATATACCCCCTCACTCAAGAGCAGAGCTCACTGCTCTGTTTTTTTTCTGGCCGAGGGGGAGAGGGGTTAGTGGTGCTCTAGCTCACCTCCTATGCACACAACATGTTCGGTGGAATGCCCGAGCCACACTAGTTAAGCTTTTCTCCTCTCGAAGCTCTATTTTCTTCGAGATTTGTCTAGGTTTAGCGGTCCATCACGTCCCGTCCCCGTCTTCGCCGCCGTCGATCGCCCCCGCCGATCTCGTCACCGGCACCACCGTGGTGAGCCTCTTGTTATGTCCATGCTTTTCTTACTTTTATTATTGCTTTAGATAGATATTTGTCTAATTTTCTTACGTTTATTATTGCTTGTTATTATATAGTGCGATGGTTTTGATATCCGCCCACGTGGGCCCTCGTCCGGTCTACGATTCGGATGTGGTATATTATCTTTAATTTATAACTATTTGTTTTAGTGCTTATGATAGTTATGCCGACCAACCTGACATGCATAGATGTTTTATTATGTCTAGGAGGTAGTTGAACCGGAAATTCCAACCGACCCTCTTGTGGAGAGGTTAAATTTAGTTGAAGAGGAAAACATTTCGTTAAAGAAAAAATTGGAAAAAATGGAGGAGGAAAAGATGGAATTGGAGTTGCATGTTGCGGAAGTTATCGATGATCACAAGATCAAGATGGAACCTATTGTCGAGAGGTTAAATTTAGTTGAAGAAGAAAACAAATTCTTGAAGGAAAAAATAAAAAAAATTGTGGACGAGAAGATGATATTGGAGTTGCATGTTGCGGATGTCGTCGATGATCACAAGATCAAGATGGATGCAATGCGGTTGAAGATTAAAAAGATTAGAAAATATGCCATTAATACCGAGGCTTGGTATCATTATGCCGTTGGATCAATTGTTACCTTGGTTGCGATTATGATAGCATTTGTTTTCGCGTTGAAATGTTTTACATAGTTTCGATGTGTATGGAGAGCTATATATGTTGTTAGATGAGAACTATATATGTATGTACTTTGGTTTTAATGTGATGATGAACTTTTATCCATTTGGTCACTTAATTATCTATTTATGATGTTCTGTAATGGTTTTTGACACTCTTAATTATATATAAATGCACGCAGATGAACCGCCAATGGATGTACGGTGACAGACACACCTCCGAGTACATTAAGGGCGTGCGTGAGTTTCTAAATGTGGCAGAGGCAAACAAGCAGAATGGTTTTATGTGTTGTCCATGCACTCAATGTGTGAATACGATGTCTTACTCTAACCGAAAAATCCTTCACTCCCACCTGCTTTACAAGGGTTTCATGCCACACTATAATGTTTGGACGAGGCACGGAGAAATAGGGGTTATGATGGAAGACGGCGAAGAAGAAGAGTACGATGACAACTATGTGTCCCCTGAATACGGTGATGCTGCAATGGGGGGAGCTGGTGAAGATCAAGAGGAACCAGACGATGTGCCCAATGATGCTGCAACGGGTGAAGCTGCTGAAGATCAAGAGGAACCAAATGATGATCTTCGCCGGGTCATTGTCGATGCAAGGACACAATGCGAAAGTCAAAAGGAGAAGCTGAAGTTCGATCGCATGTTAGAGGATCACAAAAAAGGGTTGTACCCCAATTGCGAAGATGGCAACACAAAGCTCGGTACCGTACTGGAATTGCTGCAGTGGAAGGCAGAGAATGCTGTGGCTGACAAAGGATTTGAGAAGCTACTGAAAATATTGAAGAAGAAGCTTCCGAAGGATAACGAATTGCCCGACAGTACATACGCAGCAAAGAAGGTCGTATGCCCTCTAGGATTGGAGGTGCAGAAGATACATGCATGCCCTAATGACTGCATCCTCTACCGCGGTGCATACAATGATCTGAACGCATGCCCGGTATGTGTTGCGTTGCGGTATAAGATCAGACGAGATGACCCTGGTGATGTTGATGGCGAGCCCGCCAGGAAGAGGGTTCCTGCGAAGGTGATGTGGTAGGCTCCTATAATACCACGGTTGAAACGTTTGTTTAGAAACAGAGAGCATGCCAAGTTGATGCGATGGCACAGTGAGGACCGTAAGAAAGACGGGAAGTTGAGAGCACCCGCTGACGGGTCGCAATGGAGAAAAATCGAGAGAAAGTACTGGGAGGAGTTTGCAAAGGACGCAAGGAACGTATGGTTTGCTCTAAGCGCGGATGGCATTAATCCTTTCGGGGAGCAGAGCAGCAATCACAGCACCTGGCCCGTGACTCTATGTATGTATAACCTTCCTCCTTGGATGTGCATGAAGCGGAAGTTCATTATGATGCCAGTTCTCATCCAAGGCCCTAAGCAACCCGACAACGACATTGATGTGTACCTAAGGCCATTAGTTGAAGAACTTTTACAGCTGTGGAATGGAAACGGTGTACGTGCGTGGGATGAGCACAAACAGGAGGAATTTGACCTAAAGGCGTTGCTGTTCGTGACCATCAACGATTGGCCCGCTCTCAGTAACCTTTCAGGACAGACAAACAAAGGATACCACGCATGCACGCACTGTTTAGATGACACTGAAAGTATATACCTGGACAAGTGCAGGAAGAATGTGTACCTGGGCCATCGTCGATTTCTTCCGACCAACCATCAATGTCGAAAGAAAGGCAAGCGTTTCAAAGGCGAGGCAGATCACCGGAAGAAGCCCGCCATGCGTACCGGTGATCACGTACTTGCTATGGTCAATGATTTACACGTAATCTTCGGAAAGGGCCCCGGCGCACTAGCTGTTCCGAATGACGATGAGGGACACGCACCCATGTGGAAGAAGAAATCTATATTTTGGGACCTACCCTACTGGAAAGACCTAGAGGTCCGCTCTTCAATCGACGTGATGCACGTGACGAAGAACCTTTGCGTGAACCTGCTAGGCTTCTTGGGCGTGTAAGGAAAGACAAAAGATACAGCTGAGGCACGGGAGGACCTGCAACGTTTGCACGAAAAAGACGGCATCCCTCCGAAGCAGTATGAAGGTCCTGCCAGCTATGCTCTTACGAAAGAAGAGAAAGAAATCTTCTTTGAATGCCTTCTCAGTATGAAGGTCCCGACTGGCTTCTCGTCGAATATAAAGGGAATAATAAATATGGCAGAGAAAAAGTTCCAGAACCTAAAGTCTCATGACTGCCATGTGATTATGACGCAACTACTTCCGGTTGCATTGAGGGGGCTTCTACCGGAAAACGTCCGATTAGCCATTGTGAAGCTATGTGCATTCCTCAATGCAATCTCTCAGAAGGTGATCGATCCAGAAATCGTACCAAGGCTAAGGAGTGATGTGGCGCAATGTCTTGTCAGTTTCGAGCTTGTGTTCCCACCATCCTTCTTCAATATCATGACACACGTCCTAGTTCATCTAGTCGACGAGATTGTCATTCTGGGGCCCGTATTTCTACACAATATGTTCCCCTTTGAGAGGTTCATGGGAGTCCTAAAGAAATATGTCCGTAACCGCGCCAGACCAGAAGGAAGCATCTCCATGGGCCATCAAACAGAGGATGTCATCGGGTTTTGTGTTGACTTCATTCCTGGCCTTAATAAGATAGGTCTCCCTAAATCGCGGTACGAGGGCAGACTGACTGGAAAAGGCACGCTTGGAAGGGACTCAATAATATGCAGGGACGGTTATTCTTGGTCTCAAGCACACTACACAGTTCTACAGAACTCTACATTGGTGACCCCGTATGTCGATGAAAACAAGAACAGTCTGCGCTCCAAACACCCGGAGCAGTGCGACGACTGGATTACACGTGAACACATCAGGACTTTCAGCAGTTGGTTGGAAACACGTCTCAGAGGTGACAACACTGTTTGTGATGAGTTGTACTTGTTGTCCAGGGGACCATCTTCGACTGTATTGATTTACAAAGGATACGAGATAAATGGAAATACATTTTACACGATTGTCCAAGATCAAAAGAGCACCAACCAAAACAGCGGTGTCCGCTTTGATGCAACAACCGAGAGGGGAAAGGACACATATTATGGTTACATAGTGGACATATGGGAACTTGACTACGGACATGATTTTAAGGTCCCTTTGTTTAAGTGTAAATGGGTCAATCTGTCAGGAGGCGGGGTACAGGTAGACCCACAGTACGGAATGACAACAGTGGATATGAAAAATCTTGGATACAATGACGAACCGTTCGTCCTAGCCAATGATGTGGCACAGGTTATCTATGTGAAGGACATGTCTACCAGACCGAGAAAAAGAAAAGATAAGGAAGCGAATACATCATACGATGAGCCAAAGCGCCACATAGTTCTTTCAGGAAAAAGGGACATCCTGGGAGTGGAGGGCAAGACAGACATGTCTGAAGATTATGAAAAGTTTCATGAAATTCCTCCCTTCAAAGTCAAGGCTGACCCAAGCATCCTGATAAACGATGAAGATTATCCATGGTTACGGCGCAATAAGCAAATGACACAAGCGAAGAAAAAGTGAAGAGTTATTTCCGCAACTATTATTACTTTCGCCTAATGATGAAGTATTGGTTTGTTGAATCCTTTGACACTAGACAAAATGTGACATGAGGGGGTCTAGGGTTGTGGATCGCCGAGCAGTCGGGGGTCGAGGGGTCGAGAGAGGTTGCCTAGCTAGTGTCAAAGTATTGAAGAATTCCATGACTTCATCATTTGCCAGAAGTAACCGGGGCATGTTGGTACGAAGTTATGCAAAGATGTTCTGGAACGGAGTTCCTGATAGGATAATCCGTCTTTTGTTACGGATTATCTTATCTGGGACTTCGTTCCAAAACAACTTTGGAGAGCTTCGTACCATCATGCTACTGTTACTTTCGCCTAATGATGAAGTATTGGTTTGTTGAATCCTTTGACACTAGACAAAATGTGACATGAGGGGGTCTAGGGTTGTGGATCGCCGAGAAGTCGGGGGGGTCGAGAGGTTGCCTAGCTAGTGTCAAAGTATTGAAGAATTCCATGACTTCATCATTTGCCAGAAGTAACCGGGGCATGTTGGTACGAAGTTATGCAAAGATGTTCTGGAACGGAGTTCCTGATAGGATAATCCGTCTTTTGTTACGGATTATCTTATCTGGGACTTCGTTCCAAAACAACTTTGGAGAGCTTCGTACCATCATGCTACTGTTACTTTCACCTAATGATGAAGTATTGGTTTTGTTGAATCCTTTGACACTATAGCTAGACAAAATGTGACATGAGGGGGTCTAGGGTTTTGTGGATCGCCGAGCAGTCGGGAGTCGAGGGGTCGAGAGAGGTTGCCTAGCTAGCGTCAAAGTATTGAAAAATTCCATGAGTTCATCATTTGCCAGAAGTAACCGGGGCATGTTGGTAGGAAGTTATGCAAAGATGTTTTGGAACGGAGTTCCTGATAGGTTAATCCGTCTTTTGTTACGGATTATCTTATCTGGGACTCCGTTCCAAAACAACTTTGGAGAGCTTCGTACCATCATTCTACTGTTACTTTCGCCTAATGATGAAGTATTGGTTTTGTTGAATCCTTTGACACTAGCTAGACAAAATGTGACATGAGGGGGTCTAGGGTTTGTGGATCGCCGAGCAGTCGAGTGTTGAAGCTAGTTCTACGTTTGCCATTAATATATCCTTCTGTCATGTTTGAATAATAATTGGCATGTTGTAAATATTTGTAGAAACAATGGACGACAACACCCGAGACCTAGCACAAGAAGCGATGTTGATGGACATAATCGCAGACGGACAAAATGCCATCAGGTCGTTTCTCAACGACACCGATGAGCAGGTCGAACAAGAGCTGCGGCTGGAAGATCTAGGCTATGATATTGATGAATTCGGTGACCCAATGCACATGGAAGAAGTAGACCGTGAGGACGGCTCCGGTGACCCAATGCCGGTGCAAGAAGGAGACCGTGATGCTGGCTCCGGTGACCGAACCGAGTCCGGCCAGGAGGTATATATGTTAGTTAAGCATGTGCTGACTAGTTAATTGATTCATTCATTAACTCTCGTCTTTGTTCCTTTTCTAGCCCTCCGGATCGAGCAAATCTTCGGTAAAGAGACGAGGAGCGAAGAAAAAGTTGAGGCCGGATGAAAAGTTTGAGATCTCAGAAATCTCGCGCTCCGACGAGCCGATTGCACCCATCCGCACAAAGAACGCATTTGTTAATCAGTGCGGGGTTCTGGTTAGGGACAAGATCCCGATCAGCATCCATCAATGGTTAAAGCCGGCTGCAAACGACGCTCAGGTGACTTATGTCACTGATATGCAGAAAGAAGATCTTTGGACTGAGCTGAAGTCAAACTTCGTCCTACCGCGAGAGGTTGATCCGGCGAAGCCAGTTAAAGAGGACTTAATCAAGTCTTATGCACTTTCGAAGATGGCAGACCAATTCAGGGCATGGAAGAAAAAACTGAATAAGTTTGTCAAAGATGAAACGACTCCAGAATTCGTGGGCATATATGAGAAGATCAAAGATGACTGGCCCGCATTTGTGGCCCATAAGAAGTCGGAAAAGAGTCAGAAGATGTCGGAGACAAACCGGATAAATGCTGCAAAGAAGATGCATCACCATCGCTGAAGACGGAGAATACTATGTGGACCCTGCATCCATGTGTTAGGAGATTATTTTTGTAAGAGATAATTATTGTATATATGTGCCCGGTAGTGTCGGATCGATAGATATACGAGAACTTGTTGTTCGACCAATCTCTCGGAGAAGGAGAGGTGGTCGATATTATTACTTCTCTCTGTATGCATATATATATATGTTGATTATATATACGAGATCTTCTGTTCCTTCGTTTGCTTAGTATAGCTAGCAGCTAGCTAGCTAGCTAGCGTGACTCTAGTCCATATATATACGTATGTGTAGTATGTAGCGTCGACCAAAAGCACGGACATAAGAGAGAACACTTCTCTCTATTAATTAGCTAGCTAACACAATATATCAAACACCTAAATTAACCCCCAAAACCTAAAACCCCCCCTCCCCTTTCAAAAAAAAAAAACAAAAACCACAGCTACAGAAATGCTGACACGTGCATGCCTTTTGGTCCCGGTTGGTACCACCAACCGGGACTAAAGCCCCTCCTGCCTGGACTCGGTGCACAGGCCACGTGGACACCCTTTTGCCCCGGTTCTGGATTGAACCGGGACTAAAGGGTCAGAGCATTAGTACCGACCCTGTTGCCCCGGTTCCAGAACCGGGGCTAAAAGGCCAAATGAACCGGGGCTAAATCCCCTTTATCTACTAGTGGCCTAGGCCACCTCAGTAGTCAAGCTTTATCATACCTAGCTCGTGCTTTTTATTTACCTTGTAATAAAATACCTCAGGATGATGATCCATTGTTCATGCATGCCAACTTGGAAAACATATTCGTCTTCCTTTCCCTACATCTAATTCCCGTGCGCTTAAGCCATTTGAGTTGTTGCATTGTGATTTATGGACTTCTCCGATCCCTAGCGTTTCTGGGTACAAATACTATCTTGTCCTTCTCGACGATTTTAGCCATTACCTTTGGACGTTTCTGTTACAGCTCAAATACGACACTTTTCCAACCCTCTCACACTTCGTTGCTTATGTCACAAATCACTTCTCCACTACTGTCAAAACAATCCAATGGGACAATGGTCACGAGTTTGACAATTCTACCACTCGTCATTATTTTCTCACCACGGGCATCTCCTTGCGCATGCCGTGTCCCCACACCTCTCAACAGAATGGCAAGGCCGAGCGCACCATCCGATCAACTAATAACATTATCCGTAGTCTTCTTTTCCAGGCAAGCATGCCCCCTGTATATTGGGTCGAAGCTCTACACACCGCGACCCTCCTCTTTAATCTTCATCCCACCAAAACTCTCAAATTCTTAACTCCTTACGAGGCCTTACTCGGTGCACGACCCTCATACGATCACTTGCGTGTGTTTGGGTGTTGTTGTTATCCCAACCTATCCGCCATAGCTCCCCATAAACTCGCACCTCGCTCCGTCTTATGTGTGTTCCTTGGTTATTCCTCTAATCATGGAATTTAGGGAGCAATTTTTATCGCTTTGCATCGATGACAACTTAGTTGAAGGATCTTATTCAATCCATACATAGATATGGTGGACTCTCATGACATGAAACTGGGTTTAAGGGTTATTTTTAATGCACAAGTAGTATCTCTACTTGGTGTGAGATTTTGACTAGCAAAAGATAGGGAATAAGCACCACATGTTAGTGGATCCATGACAATATAACTTCTATGTGGATATAAGCAAAACATAATTGATTACAGTTGTCTTCCTTTTCCAACGTCAACTATTTCACATAGAATATTTATTGGGGGCTCACAATCATAAAAGATGTGTAAGTTAATATATTTATATGTGTGATCTTTCTTTCTTTATTACTTTTCATGAATTGCAACTGTGACCAATGCTATGCTTGTTAACTCTCAACAAATTTCATCAATTATACTTCTTTTATGTGAAGTTGTCACTCCCCATGGGACTAGCATATGGTCTTTTTATTCCCTTTATTATTTTAATCTATAAGATTGAAAAAGGAAGCCAAATGACTCAACTCAAACTATTCTTTATTATATAACTCTCACACTTGATTACATAGATAGATCACGAAATAAGCACTCAAAACTAGATCAAACTAATATTTTATTCTTCTAAATCATGAAATAACTAATGATGAAACTGAAATTAGATAATGATGATAAAAGTGATCGTGATACGATACCGGCGCACCTCCCCCAAGCTTGGCACAAGCCAAGGGTGGTGCCCATACCCATGTAATCAAGTTTCCTTCTTTGGTGCACCTTCACCAGACAGGAGGGCAAGGTGCTTGGCCTCGACAAGGCGTTGTACGATCTCAAGCAAGAATCGCTTGGAATCAGAAGCTAGAACTTTGCCTCTCGTTGCTCGGCTTTGAGCGCAGTGCCACTG
The DNA here is from genome assembly GCA_902687465.1 of Secale cereale. Taxonomy (NCBI): domain Eukaryota; kingdom Viridiplantae; phylum Streptophyta; class Magnoliopsida; order Poales; family Poaceae; genus Secale; species Secale cereale. The sequence goes on from LR738714.1 coordinate 751,527,571, forward strand.
AGCGCGCCATCTATGGGCGCGACAACGCCTCAACTCGACTCCTCATCGGAGTTACGTAGATGATGTGGTCTTTGGCGCTTTCAGGGACTGTTAACATGCATTTTGTGCAGGCGACTCGCTTCGAACTCGCAACCTCATCGTACGGAAGTAAGAGCTCTAACCAGTAAGTCATCCCCACCCGTTGTGAAAGAATTTCTTTTTTTTATTCCATTTATTTCTTAGTTCGTGAGTTTTTTTATTGTTTTTATTTGGTATTATATTATTATTTTCTCCTTTTTTCCTTTTTCTTAAATGTACGGGTTTTCTTTAAATTACTGAACTTTTCTTCAACCTGATGAACTTTTTTTCTAGAATCCATGAACTTTTATTCAATTTCATGAACCGTATTCCAAATTTGTTAACATATTTTTAAAATCGATGAACCTTTTCAGATTTGTGAACATCGAAATAAAATCGTTGAATGTTTTTCAAATAGATTTAACTTTTGTAAAAAATTCAATGAATCTTTTTCCAAATTGGAGTTCTTTTTTTCCAAATTAGATGAACTTTTTCAAATTAATGAACTTTCTTAAAAATCAATAAACTTTTCTCAGATTTGTGATCTTTAAAAAAAATCATGACGTTTTTTCCCCAAAATCAATAAACATTTTTTGAATTGATGGACTTTTCTTGAAGTTGATGAAGTTTTTTCAAATTTCTAAACTTGTTTGAGTTATGCAACCTTTGTTTTCTCAAAATCCATGAAGTATTTTGAATTGTGGTTTTTTAACATGCTCCCTGTTACCTCCTCTTTTCACATGGGAGGTAAGAGTTAAAATTTCTCTTTCAGATTTAATATTTCTTTAAAATAATTTTTAATAGTTTATTTTATGAAAAAGTGAGCGGATGACCGGCCAACTAGCCAATTCTTTACCAGTCAACCGTTGACTTGTCGTGCAAATTCCTTTTTTGAGGGGACTGAGCAAGCGATGGATTGTTGGACCGGCCCATGGAAGCGGCGCCGTGTAGCTGGCGCCATATGCGCAATTAGCGACAGCTCCTATTTGCCACTCTTTGCGGCATGTCGACAGCACGCACAGGCGGCCCTCCTGACTGGGCCGGCCCATGTGTCTAGCGATCAATACAGAACGGAAACTGTTGTTTGCTCGAAAAAGGGATTACGGTCCGTAGTGGTTGAACCCGAGACGGGGTACTTCAGACGAAGTGCTGCTAGCCAGTTAAACTAGCGAGCTATATTGTGTTCAATGCAGCGCAAAAACTTAAGAATAAAACCGAGCGCAGATCCAAACATTATTTTTACTTTGAATGAAAACATCATTTTGAAAAAAATGTGAATGTTTTATGAAACCGCGAACACTTTTTTAAATTGTGCATGCATTTCAAAATACTCACTCATTTCGGAAAATACAAAAAAAAAACGAAAAGCAGAAATTATTCTAAATCCACCCCAAAAATTGAAAATGCCAACAGGTTTTCGGAAACTGGAATATTTTTTAAATTCCTAAACAATTTTTGGACACGCGGACATCTATGAAAAATGGGAACATTTTTAAAATCTCCTAATATTTTGAAACACGATAATTTAAAAAAATGTAATATTTTCTGAAACTCCAGAGCAAAATTAGTGACACGAACATTGTTTGAAATGGGAAAGTGTTTTGAAACTCTGGAACAAAAATTGAAACGCGATTTTTTTCAACATTGCGAACACAAATTGAATGGGGAGTTTTTTTTAACGCACAAACTAAATTTGAAACACGAACTTTTTAGTACCATTAAAAAAAATCAAAATGAAACATTTTTAAAAACAAATTATAGAAAGTTATGCAATTTTGAACTGAAAATAAAGAAAAATAAGAAAAGACACAGGAAAAGTAAAAAGAAGGAAAACAAAAAAACCACTCCAAAAATTGGTTCGAGGACGTTCTATAAGGTTCCCAAAACCTTAGTGGTTGTTTGGATACCGAGAATTAGATGCCAAATTTTGGAAAACCAGTTTTGGGAGAATTTTTAGGAAAACCAGTTTTAGTTAGGATATACAATTCCTTGTTTGGATCAAGAAAAAGTAAAATCTGATTATATAGTGCTTCGTTCGGGAAACAACAAGAGCCTAAGCACACAAGTTGTATTATTACGTACAGATTCCATGAAGCTTGGATTTGAGCTTCACGGCGTGCTCTGTTGGTGTGCATACTCGTTCGACCGCACGCAGTGGCCATGGCAATGGCAAGCACCAACGCCGGGCAGTCCGGTCACCGTGCAAATGGTCTCGATCAACTCGGATAAATTGTTGTTCAGCTTGGAGCCTTGAACAACAAAGAAGAGTAAAATGGCCCTCCGGCGTGCGGCTGTTGAATCCGTCATCATGGGCACCGAGGAGGTCCCGTTGCTCGCGCTTGGAGCAACATGGCACTGTTGATGTTTTCGTAATCGTCGCCATGGGCGCTGAGGAGGCCACTCTGCTCGAGTCGAGAACAACACGTCGCCGTCGATGGTGTCGCAGCCGTCGCCATGGATGTAGAGGAGGTCACGCCGAGAACAACATGCCGCGTCCATGGTGTCGCAGCCGTTTAGGTGGTTGTGCTGCTCGCGTTGAGAACAACACGTCACCGTCGATGGTGTGTAAATGGTGTCGCAGCTGTTGACATTGGCGTTGAACAAACTGCGCTGCTCACGCCAGGAACAACACACCGTCGTAGATGGTGTCGCAGCTGTCGCTATGCGCACTTGGAACAACACGCCGTCGTGGGGCTTGGAGGTTACTTCCAGTGGCAGGAGCTCATCAGTCACTCACCACGATGAGGGCGTGGAGTCGATCCATTGCCATCTACTCATGAATACAAAACGGGTATATAGAAAACGGCGATTAGTGGTTTTTGTGAAAACTCGGTTTTTGGGTTTTTGAAGAACTGGGTTTAACTTATCCATGATTTATAGTTGGATAACCCAACAAGGTTTCAGTTTGTTATAACAAATTTTGTGTTAAAACAGAACCATTACTCTATGAGCCAGCTATCCAAACGACGCCTTCAGAAGGTTCTCGAAAACCAGATGCGATTATGCGATCTACTCCCTCCGTCCCGTAGAGCCGGATAATGTTAAAACTGTTAGAATATGACTTGTAATAAGATTAGGACTCCTATTCGGTTTGTAATAGGGCTAGGTCAGGTGCGGCTTGACTCTTATATATACCTCTTGTACTGGCACAATATTGCGACAACAATTATTCAATAGTTATTTAATAGAATTCTACATGGTATCAGATTTTCGATCCTAGGGTATGGCTAATCCGCCAGCCCCGCCGTCGACCGGCTATTTCGAGCAGCGCGCCGCCATCATTGCCGCCAAGGTCGTCGCGGCCACGGCCTCCTCCGCCTCTACCTCTACTCTAGCTCTACCCCCACCAATACCACCTTTCATCTCCTTCACCGACATCATATCTGATATTAGCCCCTACATCCCCGTAACCCTAGAACTCGCTGCTCACAACTACTACCATTGGCGTCACCTCTTCGACGTCCACCTTGGACGATGCAATCTTCGCTCTTACGTTGCCGACGACTCTCTTCCTCAGCGTCATGATCCGCAATGGGTCAAAGATGATCTCGCCATTATTCAGTGGATCTACATGCGAGTCTCCACAGAGATCTTCAATCTCGTCCACTGTGACGGTGCCTCCGCCGCCGATCTATGGGCGGCCCTTCGTCAGCTCTTCTAGGACAACGTCGATGCTCGCGCCAACAATCTTCACACCGAGCTTCGTAATACGGTGCAAGGTGATTCACCGGTCGGCATCTACTGCCAACGCCTCAAGGCGATCGCGGATGAACTCCGTGAACTTGGTGATCCGATCGACGATTGCCAGCTCATCAACGTCCTCCTCGTCGGCCTCAGCGAGCGGTTCGAGAAGCAGGCCTCCTTCATACCTATGATGCGTCCGCGTCCCTCCTTCGCCGAGGTTCGCTCGATGCTCAAATGGGTCGATCGTGCCCTAACTACAAAGGACTCCCGTCCTCAGGTCTTCACTGCTTCTCCTCGCCCGCCTATGTCGACGCCGCCACCGCCACCTCCACCAACAGCACCTCCTCAACCATCCAGCTGGCGTCCAAGTCCCAACTATCGGGGCAAAAACCCTAGGCCGCCGCAGTTCCGCACGGCGCCCGCTCCTGCTCTGCCCCCGGCTCCACCAACTGCACCACCAATAAGATTCATCCAATGTGATAATGGTCGTGAATTTGACAACTTTAAAAATCGAAATTTCTTTCTACAATATGGAATTCTCTTACATTTCTCCCGTCCTTATACCTCCCCTCAAAACGGCAAAGCCGAGCGTTCTCTTCGCACTCTTAATGACATCATTCGCACTCTGCTTATTCAATCTTCTATGCTGCCAATGTTCTGGGCAGAGGCACTTCACACGGCCACATATTTACTCAATATTTGTCCATCTAAAGTTAACCCACAAACTACTCCTCAGTTCTCTTTATTTCTCTCTCATCCAAATTACTCCGACGTTCGCGTCTTCGGTTGTCTTTGTTTTCCAAACTCCTACTACACTTCTCCTAACAAACTTTCCCCGCGCTCTATCCCGTGTGTCCATCTAGGTTTTTCTGACGAGCACAAAGGTTATCGTTGTCTAGATCTTGTTAGTGGTCGTGTTCATGTGTCTCGTCATGTAACGTTTGCTGAAAACATTTTCCCCTTTTCCGAGCGTCAACAATTAGATTCCAAGTCACCCGCGCCTTCCACTAGTCCCTCTCGTCGCAATCATCTTCCCTTCTTTCATCCGCCGACCAATCCAGCGAAACCAGCCGCAGTAGCAGATCCTGCCGCCACCACTTATGTCATCACCTCTGTCCCGGCAAAGGAAAACACATTACACTCTGACGCGGCAGACCTCCTGCAGCCGCAGTCTTCACCACCATCTCCCGCGTTCGCTTCCTCCGCTGCGTCGAACACGTCCATCACATCTTCCCCCACCCCTCCTGCTCATGATATTCCTGTTCCATATCCTACTAACGATCATACCATGCGCACACGTGCCAAGTTCGGGTTTCGTTTACCTGCAAAAGAGCATATCAAACTTCATGCATCTTTATCTCCTTCCTCTCTACCCAAATCTTACAAATGAGCTCTCCTAGATCCTAATTGGGACGCAGCTATGAAAGATGAATATGATGCCCTTCTGCAGAATAACACGTGGCAGTTAGTTTCTCGTCCTTCCAATACAAATATCGTTTCGGGCAAATGGGTTTTTCTCCATAAATTTAATTCTGATGGGAGTCTTGCACGTTATAAGGCTCGATGGGTATGCTGTGGTTACTCTCAGCAACACGGCATCGATTATGATGAGACTTTCTCTCCAGTTGTCAAGCCCAGCACTATTCGCATTGTCCTTAGCATCGTCGTCTCTTCTTCCTGGCCAATTCATCAACTAGATGTCAAAAATGCTTTTCTTCATGGCTCTCTTCAAGAAACAGCATATTGTCAACAACCTCTTGGCTTCGAACATTCCTCCTATCCTAATCATGTATGTCTTCTTCAAAAATCTCTTTATGGTCTTAAACAAGCACCACGTGCCTGGTTCGAATGCTTTTCTACTTATGCTCAAACCATCGGTTTTACCCCTTCCCGTTCTGACACTTCACTCTTCACCTTTCATCACAACAACAACACTGCTTACCTTCTTTTATATGTTGATGATATTATCCTCACAGCTTCCTCACAACAATTTTTAGATCATATTATCTCTCTTCTTCACCATGAGTTTTCTATGACAGATTTAGGTCTTCTTCACCACTTCTTAGGTATTGCTGTTATCCGTGACTCCTCTGGTCTTTTCTTGTCTCAATGTCAGTACACTCTGGATCTTCTTTCTCATGCTGGTATGCTTGATTGTCAAACTTCATGTACCCCTGTTGATACAGGTTCCAAACTCTCTGCCGACGGTGATCTTTTCTCTGATCCTTCTCTTTATCGTAGTCTTACCGGTGCGCTTCAGTATCCTGAAATTTCTTTTGTTGTCCAACAAGCTTGTTTATACATGCATGATCCTTGTATTCCACACTACATTCATGTCAAACATATTCTTCGGTATCTCAAAGGCACACTAGACTTAGGTCTTCATATCAACAAATCCTCTCCCACCTCCTTGACAGCTTACTCTGATGCAGACTGGGCTGGTTGTCCAGATACTCGTAGGTCCACATCCGAATTTTGTCTTTTTCTTGGTAACAATTTAGTTTCTTGGTCTTCAAAAAGGCAGGTTACGGTCTCCCGCTCGTCTGCTGAAGCTGAGTACCGTGTTGTGGCTCATGCGGTTGCTGAAACGGTTTGGTTGCGCCCGTTGTTGTCGGAGCTGTACCGTCCTATGGAGAAAGCTACCATTGTTTACTGTTGATAATATTTCAGCTGTCTACATGTCAGGGAATCCGGTTCAACACCGTCGCACCAAGAATATTGAGATCGACATTCACTTTGTTCGAGAGAAGGTGGCTCTCGGTCAAGTTCGTGTTCTTCACGTGCCTGCTTCTGCTCAGTTCGCTGATATCTTTACCAAAGGCCTGGCGACTACCCCGTTTCAAGACATTAGTTTCAGTCTCAACATCGTCGAGACTACCGTTGACACTGCGAGGATGCTAGAATGCAACTTGTAATAGGATTAGGACTCCTACTCAGTTTGTAATATGGCTAGGTCAGGTGCGGCTTGGCTCTTATATATACCTCTTGTACTGGCACAATATTGCATCAACAATTATTCAATAGTTCTTCAATAGAATTCTACAAAAACATTCTTATATTATTACAGGACCGAGGGAGTACTCGTTAGCTATCTTAGATGGGCCGACCCAGTAGTTCACTTAGTGTCGTTGCTGTGCATTACCTTGACAGTTAGACGCATAGAGCGTTAATTATGAAATCGCATTAGGAGCACCCCGGATAGTACCTTGATAGTCGGATTTGGTGTTCGCGGGCTGCGGATGCTCTAACATTTGCATAAGTTAGAGCATCTCCAGCAGTTGACCTTTCAGGGGGCGTGTAAGACCGCTGTCAAGAAGCGAACCGGCGCTAAAACGCGTGCTAGGCGGATTGCTACCCAGTCGCCCATCCCACAACGTTTTTTTTTCTTCAAAACGAAACCCGGGCCATAGTAGTACAAACAAGGTGCAAATTTAAACAAACTTCGGTGAGTTCATCAAATATTTTACAAAAAATAAAATAAAAAAGAAAACACTTGGGCCGCCCTCGCCGTTCCTCGCCCACCCGCCCGCCGCACGCCGCCGTGAAGCTCTACATGCCGAGGAGCTTGTAGAACTGCGTGTAGTCGCCACCGCCGCCGTCGTCGTCGCCTCCTCGTCGGCCGTCCCTGCTGCTCCCCTGACCAAGGTCGCCCAGGCGCGGCTGGTTGGACGGCCCGGTGACGCCCTCATCGTCGTCGCTGTCGAGGATCACCACGCCGTCCTCGTCCTCGCGGCCACGCCGGCGGGCAGCTATGTTGGGGAACGTAGCAGAATTCAAAAAATTTCCTACGCTTCACCAAGATCAATCTAAGGAGTCATCTAGCAACGAGCATAAAGGAGTGCATCTACATACCCTTTGTAGATCGCATGCGGAAGCATTCGAAGGAACGTGGATGATGGAGTCGTACTCTTCGTTATCCTCGTCACCGATGATCCTAGCGCCGAACAGACGACACCTCCGCGTTCAACACACGTACGATACATCGACGTCTCCTCCTTCTTGATCCATTAAGGGCGGAGGAGAGGTTGACGGAGATCCAGCAGCACGACGGCGTGGTGGTGGATGCAACAGGAAAAGCTACAGGGCTTCGCCGGTGCCCTGCGAGAGGAGTTGGAGGTGTGACGGGAGGGGGGAGAGATGCCAGAGGCTTGGGGTGCGGCTGCCCTCTCCCCCCCACTATATATAGGGGCCAAGGGGGGCGCCGGCCCTAGGAGATGCAATCTCCTAGGGGGGTGGCGGCCAGAGGGGGGAAACTTGCCCCCCAAGGCATAGGGGGCGCCCCCTCCCCCTAGGGTTTCAACCCTAGGCGCATGGAGGGGGGCCCATGTGGGTGCGCCAGCCCACCAGGGGCTGGCCCCTTCCCCTTGCGGCCTACGGGGCCCTCCGGGATGGGTGGCCCCACTCGGTGGACCCCCAGGACCCCTCCGGTGGTCCCGGGACACTCCCGGTGACCCCCGGAATTCATCCGATGGCCGAAACTGGACTTCCTATATATCATTCTTTACCTCCGGACCATTCCGGAACTCCTCGTGACGTCCGGGATCTCATCCAGGACTCCGAACAACATTCGGGTTTCCATGTGCATGTATCTCTACAGCCCTAGCGTCACTGAACCTTAAGTGTGTAGACCCTACTGGTTCGGGAGACACGCAGACATGACCGAGACGACTCTCCGGTCAATAACCAACAGCGGGATCTGGATACCCATGTTGGTTCCCACGTGTTCCTCGATGATCTCATCGGATGAACCACTGTGTCAAGGATTCACTCAATCCCATATGTTATTCCCTTTGTCTATCGGTACGGTACTTGCCCGAGATTCGATCGTCGGTATGCCCGATACCTTGTTCAATCTCGTCATGGCAAGTCTCTTTACTCGTTCCGTAATCCATCATCCCGTGACTAACTCCTTAGTCACTTTGAGCTCATTATGATGATGTCTTACCGAGAGGGCCCAGAGGTACCTCTCCGTCATACGGAGTGACAACATCCCAGTCTCGGTTCGTACCAACCCAACATACACTTTCGGAGATACCCGTTGCGTACCTTTATAGTCACCCAGTTACGTTGTGAAGTTTGGCACACCCAAAGTATTCCGACGGTATACGGGAGTTGCACAACCCCATGGTCTAAGGAATAAATACTTGACACTGGAAAAGCTTAAACATTACGAACTATACGATCTCGTGCTAGGCTCAGGATTGGGTCTTGTCCATCACATCATTCTCCTAATGATGTGATCCCGTTATCAATGACATCCTATGTCCATGGTCAGGAAACCGTGACCATCTGTTGATCAACGAGCTAGTAACTAGAGGCTTACCAGGGACACGTTGTGGTCTATGTATTCACACATGTATCGCTGTTTCCGTACAATACAATTCAAGCATGAATAACAGACAATTATCATGAACAAGGAAATATAATAATAACCCTTTTATTATTGCCTCTAGGGCATATTTCCAACAGTCTCCCACTTGCACTAGAGTCAATAATCTAGTTACATTGTGATGAATTGAACACCCATAGAGTTCTGGTGTTGATCATGTTTTGCCCGTGGAAGAGGTTTAGTCAATGGGTCTGCGACATTCAGATCCGTATGCACTTTACAAATATCTATGTCTCCATCTTGAACATAATTACGGATGGAGTTGAAACGGCGCTTGATGTGCTTGGTCTTCTTGTGAAACCTCGGCTCCTTGGTAATGGCAATAGCTCCAGTGTTGTCACAGAAGAGAGTCATCGGGCTTGACGCGCTTGGAATGACTCCTAGGTCGGTGATGAACTCCTTCATCCAGACTCCTTCTTGCGCTTCTTCGCAAGCAGCTATGTACTCCGCTTCACATGTAGAATGCGCCACAACGCTCTGCTTGCAACTGCACCAGCTGACTGCTCCACCATTCAAAATATACACGTATCCGGTTTGTGACTTAGAGTCATCCAGATCTGTGTCGAAGCTAGCATCGACGTAACCCTTTACGACGAGTGATGACCCACAACCGTAAGGGATCTATTGCAGCGTTTTCGATAAGTAAGAGTGTCGAACCCAACGAGGAGCAGAAGGTATTGATAAGCGATTCTGAGCAAGAAATTACTGCAAGCACTGAAACATAACTTTTAGGGGTTTTCTCGGTATAAGCAACAGGAAAGTAAAAGCAAGTAATGTAAAAGGTACTGAGAGTAACAAGTGGCCCAATCCTTTCTTAGCAAAGGAGAGGCCTAGCAACTGAACTTATAAAGACTAAAGCGTTCTTGAGGACACACGGGAGAGGTAGTCATGTGCTTTCACCATATTCCGTATCGATACTATGTTATGTGTTGATAAGTGTTGAGTGGGTGGATCTATGCTAGTGCACTCTCTAGACTAAGATGAATGCACTCTTATGATTAAACACCTTGTAAGCATCCGCAAATACAAGATAGAATTTAAGGCAAAAGCCTAACCATAGCAATATGATCGAGGATCCATTATTCCCTTATGCAAAAGCGTGCGAACTAGGGTTCAGGTTTCTGTCACTCCGGCAACCCACCATAAGCATTCTTTATACACAATGTATTCTCCTAGGTCCTTAATAAGGCGAAGTGTCGGGTGTTCGACTCACACAACACCACTAGTAGAATGACAACACAACTTAAGTATCAAACAACACATATTACTTCAATAGCATATGACTACTAACAACAAGACTTTCCCCATGTCCTCAAGAACTAAGGTAACTACTCATGAGACATAAAAGAGATCATGATCAGTGGGGATAAATATGTGATAAACAATCTGGACATAATAATATTTCTCCAACAAAACTCAATAGCATTCACCACAAAGTAGTAATCAACACCGATGGAGTAGAGAGGATAGGTAGTACGAGTTACAACACAAGTTGCGATTGTAAGATGAGATTTGGATGAAGATGGAGATGGTGCTGGTGTTGGGGATGATGTTGATGATGATCTCGAAGATGCCCGGGATGATGGTGACGACGATGGCGACGATCTCCCCTTCCGGGAGGTGATCTCCCCGCCGGAATCTGCCCGCCGGAGATGGCTTTTTCTTCTCTATAGGTTTCCTCCACGTAGCGGCGGCGGAACTCCATAAAAATTCCCGTCTCTAGGGTTTTTGGATAACGGAGAGCATATAAGCAAAAGGGGGCGGCCAGAGGTGGGCCAGGGGCTCCAGGCGACCCCCCGGCGCGGCCAGGGGGAGCGCCCCCAGGCCGCCTGGGCACCCTGTGGCCCCCCTCTGGTTGCCCTTTCGCGTGCCTTCGTGGTCCGTCTGAAAAATATCTCTCGTCAATTTTCAGGTAATTTGGAGGTATTCTTGTTCAGCAACTCAGCGTCCACTTTTTACTGCTGAATCCTGCGTCTGCTGCTTCGGCATCGGAAAGTTTGCAAACTGTGTAAAATAGACCAAAACAACATAAGAACATCAATGTAACGTGAAATATATCAATGAATAAGGATAAATTATGATACAAAATAGTGATGCATTTTGGACGTATCAACACCCCCAAGCTTAGACCTCGCTTGTCCCCAAGCGAATATGAACTCGGTAAACCTGCCCATAAGTTTAGAGAGTGAAGTGTCGATAAATAGAATACAGACAAGAAGCATCATAGTTTCTTTACCAACTCAAATATCCTCAACAGCAATCTTCAATTCATAAAGCCCTTATAAAAGAGTGATAACACTTATATTCGAAAGTAGGGCTAAGGAAACTCATTATATCATGGCAAACATGTCCTTCGGTCAAAGAACAACAAATAGATTTAACTTTTGCTCTTATATTTTGATGAGATCAATTGAAGCTTTTTGAAATAACATGTTAATAGGCAAGAAGTGAAAGTGTTAACACAAAGGAAGATGTTTGCCTTAGCTGGGCATGACAAACAACTTACTTATCGAATGATAATGTCAACAAGGATATGATATGACAAATCTTAATGCAGCTTTATATGAATGAATCCTTATCAACATCAAACGTCTGCTCTCTTTGAGAAATAGAAGGAAGTAGAAGTAACTGACTCAACTTAAAATTAAAAGATAGGCCCTATTCTAGGGTAGTAGGGAAAACTCATGTGCTATCCTCAAATCAAACAGAATGAAAACAAGTTTTTAGGGGTGCATGATTTGTCAACGAATGCTAATAGATAGCTCAATTGCTTTTTGAGCTGGACAAGTTGCGAGGAACGGCTCCCGCACGAGGACGATAACATCCTCTTATTCTCCTTTGTTTATCACTGCCAAAGTTTTCTGATTTCTCATGAACAAAGCGTGAAGGAGGGTTTGTTTGTTATATTATTTTTAAGCCGGGCGCACTCTTTGCCAGTTCCTTCTCGTATTATGGGTTTGCACATTAGACATGCAATCCCGGGGTGAAGCTTGTCCAACTCAAGAAGACCATGAATTAGCTATTACTTCCTCATGAGCTAAAACAGAGGCACAAAACAAAAGATTTTGAACATTTAAGGATAACACATAAATTATATACTTTAGGAGGTGGTAGCGGAATACCACGAATAGGAAGGTATGGTGGACTCATATGGAAGGTATTGGTTTTAAGGGTATGGATGCACAAGCAGAATACCGCTTAGTACAGAGTTAGGCTAGCAAAGGTTTTGAGAGAGCAGACAACTGATGATGACTAAGATGCAAAGCAATATAAAGCATGAACATTGAAATAAGCATAACACATCAAGTTGTCTTCCTCGTCAGCATAACACTTCAAGCATAATAACATAAAGGTTTTGGCTATGTTGATACTTTAAGAAAATCATGCTTGTTGTTATGACCAAAGCTATGTTTGCCAAGATTAAATAAAGTTTCATAGCCATACCTGACATAAGGTCAATACTCCCCATAAGAATCATCATATAAGGTCGATTGCGTGAAGAGAACACCGAGTGCAGCAAAAGGAACCGATAAACTTATCATTAATATTCCATCATAAATGACTCCACACTCACGGATACAATTCCTCATCGAAGGAGCGATAGACCTCAATGCACACACCTATCTCATATGATAACCTCCCTAGACATGATACGACTCTACTTGACTCTAAAAGACAAAAGGTAAAGATAATGATACCGGGCACTCCCCCAAGCTTGGAACAAGCCAAGGGAATGCCATTACCCCAGGAGATTTCACTCATCATCCTTGTTGGCGTTGATCACGTAGTTCTTGGCGAAACTCTTCCATGGAAGGGGTTCTCCAGTCTCATATGAGAAGCTCGTCTCCTGAATCCTGCATTCAGCACCCAAACTCATGCGCATAAACCTTAGTTCATACTCACAGTTCTGGTTATGTAGATCATTAATTTTCCCTTGGAGCTCTATAATTCTTTCTTCAGGCGCGGTGATGCTTTTCCACATCTCATTCATCTCCTTCAGGAAGTAGGTCTTCAGCTCGTCGATGATGTTAAAGTTAGCCTCAACACCACGCTCGATCATCTTCTTGTACTTGAAGACTTCTTGCTCCACTTCTTCCAGCCTGGCCTGGATGCTCCCCTCCTTGATAGGTCCCTTCAGATCTTCTTGATGAAGGACGCCGTCCTTCATCTGAACAACCTGAGGGTGCTTCTTCACCTCAGCGAGGTAAGGGTTGATGACGTTGACGACGAACTTGTCCTTGGGGGAACTTGGAGAAGCTATGGCACCTAAATTCAGCTGAAAGATTCCCTGGCAGAAACAGACCGAAGAGAAAACACGCGAAATCGCAAGATACGTTGCCGGAACAATCCGGGCAAATATATAGGAAAAATTTATGCACAGAAAGGAAGGTAACGGACCAAAGCGGGGTCGGAGGCGGACTCCCGGGTGTCCAGGCGGCCTCCCGGCGCGGCCCCAGGGGGGGCGCCATGGGGGCGCCTGGACTCCCTGGAGGTCGTCTCCGGCTCCACTTAGGTTCGGAATTTTACTAATTTTGCAGAAACTCGTAATACGGAACTTTTATGGCGGTTCGCGATGTTTCCTTACCGTACTACATACCTTTTCTTTATTCTGCTTCTGCTGGCGTCTGAAACAGGGCTGCAACATGTTCTTCATGGTTTGTTGTGTATATTATATTCACATCAACATTGACAGGGTCTCCTGCTATGTAATGTTTAAGTCTTTGCCCATTCACAACTTGAGGTTTGGTACCTTCAAAATTATTAATCTTAATTGCACCGGACCGATAAACTTCTTCAATATGAAATGGTCCTTCCCACCTGGAAAGTAGTTTACCTGGAGAAAACCTGAAACGGGATCTGAACAACAAAACTTTATCACCAATATTAAATTCACGTTTCAGAATCTTCCTATCATGCCACCTTTTTACCTTTTCCTTGAACATTTTAGCACTCTCGTAAGCTTCACTTCTCCATTCATCTAGAGAAGTCAAGTTCATGAGACGCTTCTCACCAGCTAATTTTGGGTCAGCGTTAAGCTCTCTAACAGCCCAGAAAGCTTTGTGCTCTAACTCTAATGGCAAATGGCAAGCCTTGCCATACACCATCTTATAGGGGGACATGCCCATGGGGTTTTTGTAAGCAGTTCTATATGCCCACAAAGCATCTCCTAACTTATTTGACCAGTCCTTTCTATTTCTGTTTACTGTTTTCTGCAAGATCAACTTAATCTCTCTATTGGTGAGCTCAACTTGCCCACTAGTTTGAGGATGATATGGTGAAGCAATTCTATGATTAACATCGTATTTGGCCAAAGCTTTTCTAAAAGCTCCGTGCGTGAAGTGTGATCCTCCATCGGTCATGAGATACCTTGGTACACCAAACCTAGGAAAAATTACATCTTTAAGCATTTTCAAAGATGTCTTGTGATCAGCACTTTCAGTGGGGATTGCTTCAACCCACTTGGTCACATAATCAACAGCTACTAAAATGTGAGTGTACTTGTGCGGAGAAGGAAAAGGACCCATAAAATCAAAACCCCAACAATCAAAAGGTTCAATCACTAGTGAGTAATTCATAGGCATCTCATTCCTTCTACTAATGTTACCAACTCTCTGACATTTATCACAGGCTAAAACATAATTTCTAGCATCTTTAAAGAGAGTGGGCCAATAAAAACCTGATTGAAGAACCTTATGTGCAGTCCTCTCACCGGCATGATGTCCTCCATAGGGACTATCATGACACCGTCTGAGAATGTCCTTCTGCTCATGTTCCGGAATGCATCTTCTCACGATCCCGTCGGGACCTTCTTTGAAAAGATGTGGGTCATCCCAAAAGTAGTGCCTCAAATCATGAAAGAACTTCTTCCTTTGCTGAAATGTTAGACCTGGAGGCAAATACTATGCAACAATAAAATTAGCATAATCTGCATACCAAGGATCGGAAAGAGATTGTACTTTTACAACGGCAAGTTGCTCGTTTGGAAAACTATCGTTAACTGGGATGGGGTCGTGCAGTATATCTTCCATCCTTGAAAGATTGTCCGCCACCGGATTGTCTTCCCCTTTCCTATCAACAATCTGCAAATCAAATTCTTGAAGAAGGAGTACCCATCTGATAAGCCTTGGCTTGGCATCCTTCTTTGTCATAAGATACTTAATGGCAACATGATCAGTATGAATAATAACTTTGGAATCAACAATATACTGCCTAAACTTATCACAAGCAAAAACTATAGCTAAGAATTCCTTCTCAGTAGTAGCATAATTTCTTTGAGCACTATCAAGGGTTTTACTAGCATAATGTATAACATTCAATTTCTTATCAACTCTTTGCCCTAAAACAGCTCCAACAGCAAAATCACTTGCATCACACATAATCTCAAAAGGTAAATTCCAGTCAGGTGGTTGTACTATAGGAGCAGTTATTAAAGCTTTCTTAAGGACTTCAAAAGCTTCCTTACAATTTTCATCAAATACAAAAGGAACGTCCTTCTGGAGAAGATTAGTGAGGGGTCTCGAGGTTTTAGAAAAGTCTTTAATAAATCTTCTATAAAAACCTGCATGACCGAGAAAACTACGAATACCTTTGATGTCCCTTGGATAGGGCATCCTCTCGATAGCTTCGATCTTGGCCTTGTCCACTTTAATTCCCCTTTCGGAAATCTTGTGACCAAGAACAATTCCTTCATTAACCATAAAGTGGCACTTTTCCCAGTTGAGTACCAAATTTGTCTCCTCGCATCTCTGCAAAACTTTATTAAGGTTGTGAAGACAATGGTCAAAAGAAGTTCCATAGACGGAGAAATCGTCCATGAAGATTTCCATAATATCCCCGCAGAAACCATGAAAGATAGCAGACATACACCTTTGAAAAGTAGCAGGGGCATTACATAAACCAAAAGGCATACGCCTGTAAGCATAAGTACCAAAGGGACAAGAAAAAGTGGTCTTCTCTTGATCGGCAGTGTTAACATGAATTTGAGAGAAGCCAGAATAACCATCGAGATAACAAAAGTGGGTATTTTTGGATAACCTTTCAAGCATTTGGTCGATGAACGGCAACGGATAGTGATCCTTCCTGGTTGCCTTGTTCAACTTCCTATAATCAATACACATTCTATATCCAATAATAATTCTCTGAGGTATTAATTCATTTTTATCATTAGGAACCACAGTTGTACCTCCTTTCTTAGGAACACAATGTACCGGACTTACCCACTTACTATCAGCTATAGGTTAGATAATACCTGCGGCTAGAAGCTTGAGAATCTCAGTTCTCACGACATCCATCATCTTCGGGTTCAACCGTCGTTGATGATCAACTTCTGGTTTAGCATCAGGCTCAAGGTTGATAGTATGTTGACAGATAGATGGACTAATCCCCTTAAGGTCATCAAGGGTGTAGCCAATTGCGCCTCGGTGTTTACGAAGTACTTCCAATAATCGCTCCTCTTCATATCCTTAAAGGTTAGAATTGATAATAACAGGATATACTTTCTTTTCATCTAAATAAGCATACTTGAGCGTATCGGGAAGAGGTTTAAGATCGAACACCGGGTCTTCTTTCGGTTTTGATAAAATTCCCAAAGGTTCAACCGGAAGGTTGTGCTTCAGGATAGCAGGCTGCCTCAAGAATATTTCATCTAGTTCATTTATTTCATGCATATGCAAATCATTCTCGTGGTCCTCCATGTATTGCTGCAAAGGATCATTAGGGGGAATAGCAATAGAGGCAATACTTTCAATAATTTTATCATCACTAGGTAAATCAGTACCACGAGGCTGCTTAGAGAACTTAGAAAAATTAAATTCATATGGCTCATCATCGAATTCAACAGAAACTTTACCTTTCTTGCAATCTATTATAGCTCCACAAGTTCTAAGAAAAGGTCTACCAAAAATAATTGGACAAAAATTGTCCCTCTCTGAACCAAGTACTAGAAAGTCGGTAGGGTATTTTACCTTTCCACATAGGACTTCAACGTCCCTCACAATTCCGATAGGAGAGATAGTTGTTCTGTTTGCAAGATGAATAGTAACATCAACTTCTTGAAGTTCACAAGGGGAAATCTCACCGATGATCTCTTCATAAAGTGAATAGGGGATAGCACTTGCACTCGATCCCAAATCGCATAGCCCATAATAATTGTGATCTCCTATTTTAACAGATACCACTGGAGTACATGAAATTGGGCCTTTATTCTTGGCTGTGACAAGGTTAGTGGAAACAACACAAAAATTTATATTGGAACCCAAAACATCATTAGTAGCAAGGTCTTTAATCAATGCAACTTGAGGATCGACCCTGATCTGGTCCTCAGGCTCATCAACTCTTCTCTCACTTTTATTTATTATGCCTGTCACAAGAGAGTGCTCCCTCATCCTCGTGGGAAAAGGAGGCTTTTCATATATAACTGCAGGCAAAATAGGGTCAGCAACATAAATATCAATAGGTGGTTCTTTAAAAGGTTCATGGTGCTGGCCTCTCTTCTTTTTAAAAGAATCAACGTCAGAGGCAAAATTCTTACACAAATCAATCACTAGATGGGAATCAAGACCAATCTTAGAGCAAAAAGTATTGAAGTAATCAGTTTTCACATAGCTCTCAATATAATCATGTTCATAATTTATAGCGGGTTCAATACCTTTATCAATTTCCCAATCTTTGGTATTCCTCTGGATTCTTTCAATGAGATCCCACCTTTCTTCAATACTCTTCTTCTGAAATACCCCACTAGAGGAGGCATCCAGCATCTCCTTATCCTGACGAGAAAGCCTGGCATAAATATTTGTAAGTATAATTTCCTTGGGAAGCTTATGAATAGGGCATTTGAGCATTAGGGACTTCAATCTCCCCCAAGCTTGAGCAATGCTTTCTCCGTCACGAGACCTAAAGTTATAGATATAATTCATGTCTCGATGAATTTCATGAAGAGGATAAAACTTAGTATAAAAGAGAGACATAAGCTCCTACCAGTCCAGCAAGTGTGAGTTATCGAGAAGCCGATACCAATCTGAAGCTTTATCTATAAGTGATACGACAAACAATTTCCTCATGACAAACTCCCTCGATACACCTGCAAGATTAAATAATGAACACAGTTGTGACAGATATAGCAAGTGTTCACCGGGATGTCTGTCTCCTGCGTAACGATTAGCCAAAACATAATTGATAATACCAACTGGTATTTTATAAGGCACAATTTCAGTAGGGGGAGGATCAACCACCACAGGTGTGGGGCGTCTTCTCGCAAGCAACGATCCAATAATAGGGTTGTCCATAAGGACAAGGAGCAGCAAATAGCAAAAATAAAAACAGAATTATATAAAAAAACTTTCTTACCAGTTTCACTTTACCAATAGCGCTACGCTCCCCGGCAACGGCGCCAGAAAACGGTACTTGATGACCCACAACCGTAAGGGATCTATTGCAGCGTTTTCGATAAGTAAGAGTGTAGAACCCAACGAGGAGCAGAAGGTATTGATAAGCGATTCTGAGCAAGAAATTACTGCAAGCACTGAAAGATAACTTTTAGGGGTTTTCTCGGTATAAGCAACAGGAAAGTAAAAGCAAGTAATGTAAAAGGTACTGAGAGTAACAAGTGGCCCAATCCTTTCTTAGCAAAGGAGAGGCCTAGCAACTGAACTTATAAAGACTAAAGCGTTCTTGAGGACACACGGGAGAGGTAGTCATGTGCTTTCACCATATTCCGTATCGATACTATGTTATGTGTTGATAAGTGTTGAGTGGGTGGATCTATGCTAGTGCACTCTCTAGACTAAGATGAATGCACTCTTATGATTAGACACCTTGTAAGCATCCGCAAATACAAGATAGAATTTAAGGCAAAAGCCTAACCATAGCAATACGATCGAGGATCCATTATTCCCTTATGCAAAAGCGTGCGAACTGGGGTTCAGGTTTCTGTCACTCCGGCAACCCACCATAAGCATTCTTTATACACAATGTATTCTCCTAGGTCCTTAATAAGGCGAAGTGTTGGGTGTTCGACTCACACAACACCACTAGTAGAATGACAACACAACTTAAGTATCAAACAACACATATTACTTCAACAGCATATGACTACTAACAACAAGACTTTCCCCATGTCCTCAAGAACTAAGGTAACTACTCACGAGACATAAAAGAGATCATGATCAGTGGGGATAAATATGTGATAAACAATCCGGACATAATAATATTTCTCCAACAAAACTCAATAGCATTCACCACAAAGTAGTAATCAACACCGATGGAGTAGAGAGGATAGGTAGTACGAGTTATAACACAAGTTGCGATTGTAAGATGAGATTTGGATGAAGATGGAGATGGTGCTGGTGTTGGGGATGATGTTGATGATGATCTCGATGATGCCCGTGATGATGGTGATGACGATGGCGACGATCTCCCCTTCCGGGAGGTGATCTCCCCGGTGGAATCTGCCCGTCGGAGATGGCTTTTTCTTCTCTGTAGGTTTCCGCCACGGAGCGGCGGCGGAACTCCGTAAAAATTCCCGTCTCTAGGGTTTTTGGATAACGGAGAGCATATATGCAAAAGGGGGCGGCCAGAGGTGGGCTAGGGGCTCCAGGCGACCCCCCGGCACGGCCAGGGGGGCGCGCCCCCAGGCCGCTTGGGCACCCTGTGGCCCCCCTCTGGTTGCCCTTTCACGTGCCTTCGTGATCTGTCTGAAAAATATCTCCCGTCAATTTTCAGGTAATTTGGACGTATTCTTCTTCAGCAACTCAGCGTCCACTTTTTACTGTTGAATCCTGCGTCTGTTGCTTCGGCATCGGAAAGTTTGCAAACTGTGTAAAATAGACCAAAACAACATAAGAACATCACCGTAACATGAAATATATCAATGAATAAGGATAAATTATGATACAAAATAGTGATGCATTTTGGACGTATCAACGAGCTCTTCATCACCTCCATAAACGAGAAACATATCCTTAGTCCTCTTCAGGTACTTTAGGATGTTCTTGACCGCTGTCCAGTGTTCCATACCGGGATCACTTTGGTACCACCCTACCAAACATATGGCAAGGTTCACATCAGGTCTGGTACACAGCATGGCATACATGATAGAACCTATGGCCGAGGCATAGGGAATGACACTAATCTTTTCTCTATCTTATGCCGTGGTCGGGGACTGATCCTTGCTCAATCTCATACCTTGCAAAATAGGCAAGAACCCCTTCTTGGACTGATCCATATTGAACTTCTTCAATATCTTGTCAAGGTATGTGCTTTGTGAAAGACCAATGAGGCGTCTTGATCTATCTCTATAGATTTTGATGCCTAATATGTAAGCAGCTTCTCCAAGGTCCTTCATTGAAAAACTCTTATTCAAATAGACCTTTATACTTTCCAAGAATTCTATATCATTTCCCATCAGTAATATGTCATCCACATATAATATGAGAAATGCTACAGAGCTCCCACTCACTTTCTGGTAGATACAGGCTTCTCCCCAAGTCTGTATAAAGCCAAACGCTTTGATCACATCATTAAAGAGAATATTCCAACTCCGAGATGCTTGCACCAGCCCGTAGATCAAGCGCTGGAGCTTGCATACCTTGTTAGCATTCTCTGGATCGACAAAACCTTCCGGCTGCATCATATACAGCTCTTCCTTGAGGAAGCCATTAAGGAATGCCGTTTTGACGTACATTTGCCATATCTCATAATCATAGAATGCGGCAATTGCTAACATGATTCGGACGGACTTCAGCATCGCTACGGGAGAGAAAGTCTCGTCGTAGTCAATCCCTTGAACTTGTCGATAACCCTTAGCGACAAGCCAAGCCTTATAGATGGTCACATTACCATCTGCGTCTGTCTTCTTCTTTAATATCCATTTATTTTCTATGGCGTGCCTATCATCGGGCAAGTCCACCAATGACCATACTTTGTTTTCATACATGGATTCTACCTCGGATTTCATGGCTTCAAGCCATTTATTGGAATCCGGGCCCGCCATCGCTTCTTCATAGTTCGAAGGTTCACCGTTGTCTAACAACATGATTTCCATGACAGGGTTGCCGTACCACTCTGGTGCGGAACGTGTCCTTGTGGACCTTCGAAGTTCAGTAGTAACTTGATCTGTATCTTCATGATCATCATCATTAACTTCCTCCCTTGTCGGTGCAGGCACCTCAGGAACAATTTCCTGCGCTGCGCTACTTTCCGGTTCGGGAGGGGTGACTGTCACCTCATCAAGTTCTACTTTCCTCCCACTCACTTCTTTCAAGAGAAACTCTTTTTCTAGAAAGGATCCATTCTTGGCAACAAAGACATTGCCCTCGGATCTGTGGTAGAAGGTGTACCCAATCGTTTCCTTTGGGTATCCTATGAAGACGCATTTTTTCGATTTGGGTTCGAGCTTTTCAGGTTGAAGTTTCTTGACATAAGTATTGCAACCCCAAACTTTTAGAAACGACAACTTAGGTTTCTTGCCAAACCAAAGTTCATACGGTGTCGTCTCAACGGATTTCGACGGAGCCCTTTTTAAAGTGAATGCGGCAGTCTCTAAAGCATAACCCCAAAAAGATAGCGGTAAGTCGGTGAGAGACATCATAGATCGCACCATGTCCAACAGAGTACGATTTCGACGTTCGGACACACCATTACGCTGAGGTCTTCCAGGCGGTGTCAATTGTGAAACAATTCCACAGTTCCTTAGGTGCGTGCCAAATTTATGACTTAAATATTCACCCCCACGATCCGATCGCAAGAACTTTATTTTTCTATCACGTTGATTCTCAACCTCATTTTGAAATTCCTTGAACTTTTCGTCTCAGACTTGTGCTTCATCAAGTAGATATACCCATATCTACTCAAGTCATCTGTGAGGGTGAGAACATAACGATAGCCTCCGCGAGCCTCAACACTCATTGGACCGCACACATCGGTATGTATGATTTCCAGTAAGTTGGTTGCTCACTCCATTGTTCCGGAGAACGGAGTCTTGGTCATCTTGCCCAAGAGGCATGGTTCGCACGTGTCAAATGATTCATAATCAAGAGACTCCAGAAGTCCATCTGCATGAAGCTTCTTCATACGTTTGACACCAATATGACCAAGGCGGCAATGCCACAAGTATGTGGGACTATCATTGTCAACTTTACATCTTTTGGCATTCACAGTATGAATATGTGTATCATCACGATCGAGATTCATCAAAAATAAACCATTGACCAGCGGGGCATGACCATAAAACATATCTCTCAAATAAATAGAACAACCATTATTCTCGGATTTAAATGAGTAGCCATCTCGCATCAAACGAGATCCAGATACAATGTTCATGCTCAAAGCTGGTACTAAATAACAATTATTAAGGTTTAAAACTAATCCCGAGGGTAGATGTAGAGGCAGCATGCCGACGGCGATCACATCGACCTTGGAACCATTCCTGACGCGCATCGTCACCTCGTCCTTCGCCAGTCTCCGCTTATTCCGCAGCTCCTGCTTTGAGTTACAAATATGAGCAACTGCACCGGTATCAAATACCCAGGAGCTATTACGAGCGCTGGTAAGGTACACATCAATAACATGTATATCACATATACCTTTGACGTTGCCAGCCTTCTTGTCCGCTAAGTATTTGGGGCAGTTTCGCTTCCAGTGACCCGTTCCCTTGCAATAAAAGCACTCAGTCTCAGGCTTGGGTCCATACTTTGGCTTCTTCCAGGCAACTGGTTTACCGGGCGCGGCAACTCCCTTGCCGTCCTTCTTGAAGTTCTTCTTACCCTTGCCCTTCTTGAACTTAGTGGTTTTATTGACCATCAACACTTGATGCACTTTCTTGATCTCCACCTCCGCTGATTTCAGCATTGAATACACCTCGGGAATGGACTTCTCCATCCCTTGCATATTGAAGTTCAACACGAAGCTCTTGTAACTAGGTGGGAGCGACTGGAGGATTCTGTCAACGACCGCTTCGTCTGGGAGATTCATTCCCAACTGAGACAAGCGGTTGTGCAACCCAGAAATCTTGAGTATGTGCTCACTGACAAAACTATTTTCCTCCATCTTACAGCTGTAGAACGCGTTGGAGACATCATATCTCTCAACTCAGGCATGAGCCTGGAAAACCATTTTCAGCTCTTGGAACATCTCATATGCTCCGTGGTGCTCAAAACGCTTTTGGAGCCCCGATTCTAAGCTGCAGAGCATGCCGCACTGAACCAGGGAGTAATCATCACAACGCGACTACCAAGCGTTCATAACATCTTGGTTTGCCGGGGCGGGAGCGTCACCTAGCGGTGCTTCTAGGACATAAGTTTTCTTGGCAGCTATGAGGATGATCCTCAGGTTACGGACCCAGTCCGTATAGTTTCTACCATCGTCTTTCAGCTTGGATTTCTCTAGGAACGCGTTGAAGTTGAGAGTGACATGAGCATGGGCCATTTGATCTACAAGACATATTGTAAAGAATTTAGACTAATTTCATGATAATTAAGTTCATTTAATCAAATTTTAATGAACTCCCACTCAGATTGACATCTCTCTAGTCATCTAAGTGATACATGATCCGAATCGACTAGCCCGTGTCCGATCATCACGTGAGACGGACTAGTCATCAACGGTGAACATCTTCATGTTGATCGTATCTTCTATACGACTCATGTTCGACCTTTCGGTCTTCCGTGTTCCGAGGCCATGTCTATACATGCTAGGCTCGTCAAGTGAACCCTAAGTGTATTGCGTGTGTAAATCTGGCTTACACCCGTTGTATGCGAACGTTAGAGCCTATCACACCCGATCATCACGTGGTGCTTCGGAACAACGATCCTTAGCAACGGTGCACAGTTAGGGGGAACACAATTCTTGAAATTTTTAGTGAGAGATCATCTTATTTACTACCGTCGTTCTAAGTAAACAAGATGCATAAACATGATAAACATCACATGCAATCAAATAAAGTAACATGATATGGCCAATATCATCTTGCTCCTTCGATCTCCATCTTCGGGGCACCATGATCATCTTTGTCACCGGCATGACACCATGATCTCCATCATCATGATCTCCATCATCGTGTCTTCATGAAGTCGTCACGCCAACTATTAATTCTACTACTATGGCTAACGTTTAGTAATAAAGTAAAGTAATTACATGGCGTTATTTAGTGACACGCAGGTCATACAATAATTAAGACAACTCCTATGGCTCCTGCCGGTTGTCAATCTCATCAACATGCAAGTCGTGATTCCCTATTACAAGAACATGATCAATCTCATACATCACATATATCATTCATCACATATTCTTGGCCATACCACATCACATAGCACATGCTCCAAGAACAAGTTAGACGACCTCTAATTGTTGTTGCATGTTTTACGTGGCTTCTATAGGTTTTCTAGCAAGAACGTTTCTTACCTACGCCAAAACCACAACGTGATTTGTCAATTTCTATTTACCTTTCATAAGGACCCTGTTCATCGAATCCGATCCGACTAAAGTGGGAGAGACAGACACCCGCTAGCCACCTTATGCAACTAGTGCATGTCAGTCGGTGGAACCAGTCTCACGTAAGCGTACGTGTAAGGTCAGTCCGGGCCGCTTCATCCCACGATGCCGCCGAATCAAGATTGGACTAGTAACGGCAAGAAAATTGAACAAAATCAATGCCCACAACTTGTTTGTGTTCTACTCGTGCAAGATGCTACGCAAAGACCTAGCTCTGATACCACTGTTGGGGAACGTAGCAGAATTCAAAAAAATTCCTATGCTTCACCAAGATCAATCTAAGGAGTCATCTAGCAACGAGCATAAAGGAGTGCATCTACATACCCTTTGTAGATCGCGTGCGGAAGCGTTCGAAGGAACGTGGATGATGGAGTCGTACTCTTCGTGATCCTCGTCACCGATGATCCCAGCGCCGAACGGACGGCACCTCTGCGTTCAACACACGTACGGTACAGCGACGTCTCCTCCTTCTTGATCCAGCAAGGGCGGAGGAGAGGTTGACGGAGATCTAGTAGCACGATGGCGTGGTGGTGGATGCAACAGGAAAAGCTGCAGGGCTTCGCCGGCACCCTGCGAGAGGAGTTGGAGGTGTGACGGGAGGGGGGAGAGGCGCCAGAGGCTTGGGGTGCGGCTGCCCTCTCCCCCCTATATATAGGGGCCAAGGGGGGGCGCCGGCCCTAGGAGATGCAATCTCCTAGGGGGCGGCGGCCAGAGGGGGGAAACTTGCCCCCCAAGGCATAGGGGGCACACCCTCCCCCTAGGGTTTCAACCCTAGGCGCATGGAGGGGGGCCCATGTGGGTGCGCCAGCCCACCAGGGGCTGGCCCCCTTCCCCTTGCGGCCTACGGGGCCCTCCGGGATGGGTGGCCCCACCCGGTGGACCCCCGGGACCCCTCCGGTGGTCCCGGGACACTCCCGGTGACCCTCGGAATTCATCTGATGGCCGAAACTGGACTTCCTATATATCATTCTTTACCTCCGGACCATTCCAGAACTCCTCGTGACGTCCGCGGTCTCATTCAGGACTCCGAACAACATTCGGGTTTCCATGTGCATGTATCTCTACAACCCTAGCGTCACTGAACCTTAAGTGTGTAGACCCTACGGGTTCGGGAGACACGCATACATGACCGAGACGACTCTCCGGTCAATAACCAATAGCGGGATCTGTATACCCATGTTGGTTCCCACGTGTTCCTCGATGATCTCATCGGATGAACCACTGTGTCAAGGAATCACTCAATCCCGTATGTTATTCCCTTTGTCTATCGGTACGGTACTTGCCCGAGATTCGATCGTCGGTATGCCCGATACCTTGTTCAATCTCGTCATGGCAAGTCTCTTTACTCGTTCCGTAATCCATCATCCTGTGACTAACTCCTTAGTCACTTTGAGCTCATTATGATGATGTCTTACCGAGAGGGCCCAGAGGTACCTCTCCGTCATACAGAGTGACAACATCCCAGTCTCGGTTCGTACCAACCCAACAGACACTTTCGGAGATACCCGTTGCGTACCTTTATAGTCACCCAGTTACGTTGTGACGTTTGGCACACCCAAAGTATTCCTACGGTATCCAGGAGTTGCACAACCTCATGGTCTAAGGAATAAATACTTGACACTGGAAAAGCTTAAGCATTACGAACTATACGATCTCGTGCTAGGCTCAGGATTGGGTCTTGTCCATCACATCATTCTCCTAATGATGTGATCCCGTTATCAATGACATCCTATGTCCATGGTCAGGAAACCGTGACCATCTGTTGATCAACAAGCTAGTAACTACAGGCTTACCAGGGACACGTTGTGGTCTATGTATTAACACATATATCGCTGTTTCCGTACAATACAATTCAAGCATGAATAACAGACAATTATCATGAACAAGGAAATATAATAATAACCCTTTTATTATTGCCTCTAGGGCATATTTCCAACAAGCTATCTCCTGCAGGGTGCGGCGATGCCGGACCATCTCGTCGCGGAGGTAGTCGTCCCGCGCCTACTGGAGGGCGGCCTCGTCGGAGAAGCCTCGCCGGGCGATGGCCTCATACTCCGCGGGAAGGCCGGACTCCACCTTCGGCCTGACGAGCCGGGCAGAGGTGGGGGAGGACTCCGCGATGCGGACGCCGAAGCTGCGAGTGCGTTGGCTGACAGGCGTGTCCTGTGGCTCCGGCTTGACGGGGAGGAGGGAGGGAGAGACGAAGGAGCGGCCCGACGAGGAGGAGGACGCCGGGTCCATGCGCCTCGGCGTCCATGAGCTCCCACGCCGGCGAGAGAAGGTGGGAGGCGCGGGGTACTCCAACCGCGGCGTGTTGCCGGCCTCGATGTACTCGAGGACGGCCTGCAGCGTGCGATCGGGCACACCCCACCACTGGCGGTGCCCGTCGGCATTGTAGTTGCCGAAGGGCGTGATGCCGTTGGTGGCCGCGAGCTGCTCCTCGTGGCGGCGACGGAAATATGGTTCCCACAGCGGGCTGTCGGGGGTGTACTTCGGCCCTTCTCTCGCCGCCTGCGGCAGGGACGAGCGGATGCGGGCGATCTCCACACGCCTGGCCGCCCCGTGGACGGTGGTGGCACTGGGACCCCGCCGGCGCTTATCCTCCACGCGTCGGGCACCCGCATGTCCGGCGGGACTTGGTACTCGGCCTCATAGAGGAGCCGGGCCTCGTCCTCGTGAAGGTGGCGGCGACCGAAGCCGTTCGTCGCTGCGCCATCGCCTGGGAAGCGCTCGGCCATTGGGTGAGGTGGGAATAGCGAGAAGTGAAGGAAATATGCCCTAGAGGCAATAATAAAGATGTTATTTGTATTTCCTTATATCATGATAAATGTCTTTTATTCATGCTAGAATTGTATTAACCGGAAACTTAGTACATGTGTGGATACATAGACAAAACAGTACGTCCCTAGTATGCCTCTACTAGACTAGCTCATTGATCAAAGATGGTCATGTTTCCTAGCCATAGACATGAGTTGTCATTTAATCAACGGGATCACATCATTAGGAAAATGATGTGATGGACAAGACCCATCCGTTAGCATAGCATTATGATCGTTTAGTTTTACTGCTATTGCTTTCTTCATGACTTATACATGTTCCTATGACTATGAGATTATGCAACTACCGAATACCGTAGGAACACCTTGTGTGCTATCAAACGTCACAACGTAACTGGGTGATCATAAAGATGCTCTACAGGTGTCTCCGAAAGTATTCGTGGTGTTGGCATAGATCAAGATTAGGATTTGTCACTCCGAGTGTCGGAGAGGTATCTCTGGGCCCTCTCGGTAACACACATCACAATAAGCCTTGCAAGCAAAAGACTAATGAGTTAGTCACGAGATGATGTGTTATGGAACGAGTAAAGAGACTTGCCGGTAACGAGATTGAACTAGGTATAGAGATACCGACGATCGAATCTCGGGCAAGTAACATACCGATGACAGAAAGGAACAACGTATGTTGTTATGCGGTTTGACCGATAAAAGATCTTCGTAGAATATGTAGGAACCAATATGAACATCCAGGTTCTGCTATTGGTTATTGACCGGAGATGAGTCTCGGTCATGTCTACATAGTTCTCGAACCCGTAGGGTCCGCACGCTTAACGTTTGATGACAATCGGTATTATGAGTTTATGAGTTTTGATGTACCGAAGGTAGTTCGGAGTCCCGGATGAGATCACGGACATGACGAGGAGTCTCGGAATGTTCGAGACATAAAGATTGATATATTGGACGACTATATTCGGACACCGGAAGTGTTCCGGAAAAGTTTCGGATTTAACTGGATTGCCGGAGGGGGTTACCGGAACCCCCTACGAGGGGGGATGGTCCATAGTGGGCCTTGAGGAAAGGAGAGAGGCAGCCCATAGAGGCTGGCCGGCGCCCCACCTAGGGATCCTAGTTGGACTAGGATTGGGGGGGCGCCACCTCT
This sequence comes from Secale cereale, assembly GCA_902687465.1. Classification (NCBI taxonomy): domain Eukaryota; kingdom Viridiplantae; phylum Streptophyta; class Magnoliopsida; order Poales; family Poaceae; genus Secale; species Secale cereale. The sequence continues at coordinate 751,556,123 of LR738714.1, forward strand.
CCCTCTTTTCCTTTCACTCTCTTCCTTCTTGATGGACTCCTACTAGGAATAGGATTGCAATCCTATTCCTAGTAGGATTGCCCTAGCCGCACCATAGGAGGCCGGCCGGCCCTCCCCTCTTGCTCCTTTATATACGGGGGCAGGGGGCACCCAAAGACACACAAGTTGAATTGTTCCAGCCGTGTGCGGTGCCCCCCTCCACAGAAACACACCTCGGTCATACCATCGCAGTACTTAGGAGAAGCCCTGCGCCGGTAGATACATCATATCCGTCACCACGCCGTCATGCTGACGAAACTCTCCCGTGAAGCTCAACTGGATCAAGAGCTCGTGGGACGTCATCAAGCTGAACACGTGCTGAACACGGAGGTGTCTTACGTTCGGTACTTGATCGGTTGAATCGCGAAGAAGTTCGACTACATCAACCGCGTCACTTGACGCTTCCGCTTCCGGTCTACGAGGGTACGTAGACACACTCTTCCCTCTCGTTGCTATGCATCTGGTAGATAGATCTTGCGTGATCGTAGGAAAATTTTAAAATACTACGTTCCCCAACAAGAAGAGAGGGAGGAACGGGGGCGTCGGCGGTGGAGAGCGAGGTCAGTGTGTGGCTCACCGGTGCGGGGAGCGGCGTTTATATAACCACGGCCGGACGGCTCCCCGCGTGGCCGTCGTGTGTACGCGTGGCAGGTGAGGGACGCGCGTCGCCGCGCCTTCATTGCGCTGCCCGTGAGGCATCAATGGAGGCTGACCGGCACGGCAGTGCGCGCCAGCTTTGGCATTGATTCCCCCCGCGGGAACCGAGGCGATGAGGACGACGAAGCGACGAGAACAGCCGGGTCGCTGCCATGGAGGACCCACTAATTTTCGCGCCAAAAACGCTTCGGCCGGCGCCCCCAAGCGCCCCAGCGCACCGGGTTCGGCCTGGGTCCGCCGGCACCAATTTCGGTCCGAGCCGACGAAAAAAGGATCTTTAGGGATGCAACTGGACCAATTTTTTAGCGCCTGACGGAAAAAAAAATGGTCTGGACCTTGTTGGGGGCGCGGCTCGAGATGCTCTTAACGCCCATGTAGCAGATTGCCCGGATGTAGGCCAGCCCAAGATGGGAGATGTGCTTCACACGATACCGGGAAAAAATTGATCGATCCCCAAATCGTCAGATTCCAATCCTAGCGCCTGAACTGTCGCCGCCCCTCCTCCTCAACGCCACTTCCTCCTTCACGCCGACACCGCCGCTCGATGCCTCCTCCTCGCCGCTCCTCCCTCGCGGCTCCACGGGCACTGGCGCCTCCACCTGCCCAACTGCTCTCTGCTCTGGTCGCCGGCGATGGACCCACACACAAGAAGAGGCATCAAATTCAGCGCAGCCGCAAGCGCACACCCAGCAGCTGCAATGTGTTAGCAGCAAGCCATGCCCCGTGATGGTGGCGACCAGTGTCAGTGCACGATCTAGTCCATGACGGGTGTTTGCGTGAGTGTGTGTGTATAGCAGCACGTGTACGTGCGCGTGTGTGAGCTGGTTAGCGAGGAGACAGAGGGAGTGGCCGCGCGGGGCGCTGGACCGAGTCACGATCCGTTGGCGTGCGGCCGCGGCGGGCGTGGGAGCTGGGTGCGCGGGGCGTGCGCGAAACGGGCAGCATGGCAGTTGCGGGAGCGGCCGTGGCCGTTGGGCATGCATGTATAAGTTCCAACCTCTCTGTGTATTGCAACCAACAGCTAGTGGTTGAGTACGTGCTCAGGAAATAAAAGCAACGCCGTACGTGCGGCTGGGGGTGTTGGAGCGCCAGGGAAAACTACCTGTGTCCTGCTTCTTCTTCCTCCTTTCTTCTTGAGTCTACGTGAGAGAGAGAGGTAGAGCTCCGGCGAGCAGGGAGAAGGCCACGGCAACAACACAATGACCATCAGGCATCAGCAGCAGGTCTTTCTCCCCCTTGGCACTCTTCTTCTTCCTTTGTGTGCGATCTTTTGTGCCACACCATGCGTTAATTTGATGTGTATAGTGTACGCAAAATTTAGGAGAAGACACTTATATTTAGTATTCGCTTTGATTTTGTAGTAGATCATTTCACGAGCTTGTGTAGGTCAAGTTTTTTACCTAGCTAATGTCAATGCCGATGCCGGGTAACTTCAATTCCTGGATCCGCCGCTGTGTACCAGCCTACCGGGGAGAAGATGTGCAAGAATTATTCAAGAATATTCCACTAGTACTAGTACATTTGGCTGGTACACATAAAAGTAGAAATGTGTTAATACAAGATGATTAACTTAGACTTAGAAGAAAATCAACGGATGCATCTTGCATACTACTCCCTCCGTTCCATATTAACATATGCAGTCACCACATGCAGTCACCACAAGTAGTGCAAGTTGTACAAATTAACATATCCACGTAGGCCCACGTTCAATCTTTTAGACCTTGATTTGGATGCTCAGGACGACTTGGCAAAATGATAATGTGCACTTGGCTATCAGGGATTTGGATAGCCGCCGGTCAAAAGGAGTCTGGAGACAAGAGAATATGCACCTAACGCAGAAGTTGCTGAACATGTACCGGCGTTCTCTGAGTAGTATTGTTGTAAACATTTTCTTCTCTAGCGCGCGCGTGGCCGCCGGTAGCTAAGCAGCGGGCGTCGGCGCTGCTATGGGTACTGCTTTGAGCCTGATGCTTATTCTGCTGCTGCTTGCTAATGCTCGGGCGTCGGCGGTGGCCCTGGCCAACGTCGACGACAACGACGAGCAGCTGCTGGAGAGGTTCAAGGGGGCAGTACGGAACCGCGGGGAGCTCAGGGGTTGGAGCCGTGGCGATGGCGCGTGCAGGTTCCCGGTGCGGCGTGCGCAGGGACGGAGCCAGGATTCTAACATAGGGGGGGCGAGCTTTTGCCTCTAATGCGGGGACCGGTAAAAATATCATGCAGCGAACTAGCCTAGGTTGATGAACTAAATTTTAATGGAGCAAAAAAATTGGTGTCAGCTATGAGGTATTCAATTTTAATCAAAAGTTTCCGCAAATCAAACAAGATTGCAATTCACATGTATGAACTAAATACTTCTGGTGCAGAAGATAAACAATGTAAAACAGCTCCTGATTCTAAAGGCACAAAATAATGTAATTTTCCCACTTAAACTACGGACAGATGGAGCAAGTAGAAAATGAGAAAAGTGACTAACCTGATGATTTCTCTTTCCTCGTCGCCCCGGAAATTCAGGTGGAAGAGATGAATTAGGCGCTGGCACATCTGTCAGTACGAAAGTTTCTGTAAGCATTGTCCGTGAGTGAAGCAATTTCGACGGATCAGGCGGCAGGCGACCAGCGTAACCGCGTGAGGCATCGATGATCGATCTAGCAGCCAGAAAACGATGTGCGTGCGTGCGTGACTCCCTGACCTAGGCTCATTTGTATTCCACGTTGGGCTTTTCTTATTCTTGTGGGCTGGGCCTAGAAAATCTAGTGCACTAGAAAATCAGCATATGGGCTGGGCTGGCCACAGGAGCTGCTTCACACGCTACGTAAACAGAGGGACAGGCCGACAGGGGGGGCGAAACACCTCACGCATATGGGTGATTAGCCAAAACCCTCATCGCTATTAAGCGAAAACTGCATCGTTAAAGGGGGGGGGGGGCGTCGCCCCCCCCTCCCCCCCTGCATCCGTCCTTGGGCGCGCGTCAAGGGAGGGAGGAGCCTCGTGGCGCTGTCCCTGGCAGGAGTGTCACTCGACGTCGATTTCCGCGCCGTCGCCGGCACACTGCTGCAGCTGGGTGATGTCGAGGTCGTCAGCCTGCGAGGTGTCAACGTCAGCGGCTCGCTAGCGAGCGGCGGCGACGGAGGGTGGATGTGCGGCAAGAAGCTGACTCGGCTGGACCTGTCCGGGAACGGCATGCTGCGTGGATCCATTGCCGACGCCCACGCACTCGCTGGCGCGTGCGACGGGCTGAGGGAGCTGAACCTTTCTGGTAACGCACTCGTTGCCGGTGGCGGCCGAAAGGGAGATGGCAGGGACATTTTTGTGCGCCTGGATGTCCTTGACTTGTCAAACAACAACATCACCGGCGACGGCGAGCTCAGCTGGATTATGGGTGGCGTCCGTCGGCTGAACCTCGCCCAGAACAAAATCTCCGGGCCACTTCAGGTCCCGGTGAGGTGTTGCCTGGGGTCTTGTCCGGCTGCACTGCTCTTGCTTCACTCAACCTCTTCAGCAACCACTTGGAGGGTGCTTTCCCGCTGGACATCGCGTTCCCGGCGTCGCTCTCCTACCTCAACCTGTCCAACAACAATTTCTCCGGTGAGCTCCCTGCCGATGCATTCATTGGGCTCCCGCGGCTCTTGTTGCTCTCTTTATCCTTCAACCACTTCAGCGGCACCGTGCCTGACTCTCTAGGCAGACTTGCCGATGTGAGGATGTTGGACCTCAGCTCGAACGAGTTCACGGGCGCTATACCGTCCTCACTTTGCCCGAGCACCGGCTCCAAGTCCAAGCTCGAGGTGCTCTACCTGCAGAACAACTACCTCACCGGTGTCATCCCGCCGACGATCTCCAACCACGAAATCCTCGAGTCTCTAGACCTCAGCCTCAACTACATTAATGGCTCCATCCCCACGACCCTCGGCAGCCTTGCCCAGCTCCGGGACCTCATCCTGCGGAAAAACAAACTTCAGGGTGAGATCCCCACGTCGCTAGCCGGTGCTCGCCAACTAGAGAACTTCATCCTTGAGTACAATGGTCTCACAGGCAGTATCCCATCGGAATTTGTGAACTGCAAGAACCTAAGATGCATAGCGCTTGGAAGCAATCAGCTCTCTGGATCGGTGCCGGCATGGCTGGGGCAGCTAGACAACCTTACAATCTTGAAGCTCAACAACAACTCTTTCTCAGGTCGGATACCGCCAGAGCTAGGAGACTGCAAGAGTTTGGTTTGGCTGGATCTGAACGACAATCAGCTTAGTGGATCGATACCACCCGAACTGGCGAAGCAGTCCGGGAAGATGAACGTCGGCCTCATCATCGGGCCGCCATACATATACCTGTGCAACGACGAGCTGAGCAGCCAATGTCACTGCAAGGGGAGCTTGCTCGAGTTCGCCAGCATCTGTTCCGCACAGAGTTCACTTTCAACTCCATGATTTTCTTGGACCTGTCCTTCAACCAGCTCGACTCCGAGATCCCCAAGGAACTTGGGAAGATGTACGATCTAATGATCATGAATCTTGGGCACAATCTACTTTCTGGTGCCATCCCCACTTCATTGTCGAGGCTAGTATTTTTGGTGGAGATTAATATGTCATACAATAGGCTGAATGGATCAATACCGGAGATGGGATCCCTTGCCACTTTCCCGGAGAGCCAATATGCAGACAACTCAGGCTTGTGCGGCATCCCTCTGCCACCATGCCAACCATCTTCTCAACTCCACCCTACAGTAGTAAGCACCACCTCGAGTAATAAGCACCTTCTGCTAAAAATCCTGCTCCCAACTATCACACTAGTTTTTATCGTTATTGCTATTTGCTTATACTACCCATCGATGAGAAACAGACTTAAGAAAAGCAGGATCAAAGCTTCCGATGATCCGACAGATCCAGCAAGCCATCAGTTAATCTCACATCTTCAGCTTGTTCATGCCACTAATAATTTCAGTGAAGACAACATGTTGGGATCTGGAGGGTGTGGAAAGGTATTCAAGGGGCAGTTGAGCAGCGGTTTGGTGGTTGCAATAAAGGTTCTTGACATGCAGTCCAAGTGTGCCATTAGAAGCTTCGACGCCGAGTGCCGTGTGCTTCGCATGGCGCGGCACCGCAACCTGATACGAATAATCAACACATGTTCTAACATGGATTTCAGAGCATTGGTGTTAGAGTACATGCCCAATGGTAACTTAGAGGCACTACTTCACTTCTCACAAGGGGGCGAGAGACTATTCGGGTTCCGTGAGAGGCTGCGGGTTATGCTGGAGGTGTCGATGGCAATGGAGTATCTACATTATGATTACCATGAAACTGTTTTGCATTGCGACTTGAAGCCAAGCAATGTGTTGTTTGATGAGGACATGATTTCGCATGTGGCTGATTTTGGCATTGCAAGACTACTGCAAGGTGATGATAGCTCTGTGTTCTCCATGAGCATGCATGGCACAACTGGGTACATGTCACCAGGTACTTAGTACTGATTATCTTGCTCACTGCATCAATATCATGCTGCCAACTTCGCGACCGATATTGTTCGCCCTTGCTTCAGGGCAAAATGACATGCACAACCGTTGTTGAGGAAGAAAAAGGAAAGGATTGAGCAATATATAATTTGGACACAGGCTGTGCCACTTTGTTTGTTCAATACAATGATTTGCAACCGGTTTCGAACTTAAATTTTGTGTGTGTCATTCTGCCAATGTGTGCCGGTGAAATAAAACGCAGAACGTTCACAGAGAAGTGAGCATGATAATGACAGATAATTAAACCTATAAAACGGGGTATAGTTTATCTCTTATGGAGGACAATAGGATCAGTCAATTTTTGCATAGTATTCATATAAGCCAATATTGCAGTTGTACAATCAGGAAAAATGCTGGAAAAACAGACTGAATTTGCAGGACAAGGCATATGATAAACCCTCATAATACTTTACAGAGGGGAAGTGTTGATGTATCATTTCCATGGAAAGGAAAAATAACCTTGATTCCTACAGATGAAAAATAACCTCGATACTAAATCATTACACACTCCACAAACAGTAAAGCAGCAGATTTATTACAGATTTCAGTCTGCTGACAACACATTACCTGAATGTGAAGTAAAAATGTCATCAAATAAGCCATATATTATACAACAACCACAGCACAAAACACCAAATAAGAATTGCAAAATAATAACATGTTCGTGCGCTGCTTCAATCCTTCTTCTGGACCCTGAGTGTGAAGGCCTGGAGGGACAAGAGCACTTGCTTGATCCGCTCTCTGATTTCGGCGTCAATCAGATTACCATCGCTGTCAAACTTGGGCGGCTGCTGAAATGCTTGGACGAACAGCTCTGGCTTGTTGATGAAATGAAGATCTAAGAACACCCCGACCTGCCGGAGATGGTACTGCGATCTACCTCCTCCAAAGCCACCTCCTGCGCTGACAACCGTAGCAGGTTTGTCTGCCCAGCAATTCTTTCCTCTCGAAGCCCAGTCAAGTGCGTTCTTCAGAGGGGCTGCAGTTGAAACATAAAACATGTGAAGCAAGCACATATAAGAGTATCAATGATGCAATCTAACAGGAAAAGCAGCGCCTCTGTTCCCCATTTAGGAACCACTGAATTATTCGACCTTCACACCTAAGCTACAGCTACATGCTTGTGTCTAGCTCGATAATAATTGGATTTTTCAGGTTAGTTGTTTGTCCTTCTTTTGCTGCAGACATCAACATATCCATCAATACGCATAAGGTGTTCAATTAAGCATGGTATTCTAATGCGCATAGTATATCAATGGACTGGATCAGAACGTCAAAATATTATTGCTTGAAATTTTTTGGATTCCAATTTTATGACCCAGATACAGGTTCAAGCACTAATAGCTCAATTTGGCTGCCCATCGAGCAATGCTGCATCAGAGAGCCAGGTTCATGAAAACAGGCCCATCAAAGTGAGAATACAGCAAGTGAACTTGATGAGAATCATTGCAATGCTCAACCAAAATAGGGGCAACCGCTGTAGATTAATATAATCAAACAATGTTTTACGGTTAATGTGAGCAGATCACAGCAACATAATCTTGTGATATCTTGTAGTGCTGTGAACAATATATATTTATGATGACATGGTCGTCTAATTGTCCTTGCATATGCTATACAACTTAGTGGCTTTTTAAAGAATATTGTGTGTTCTTATATGAAGTCGGCCCCTCCTGAGCTTTGGTCACGCTCCGCCAATGTTGATGATGACGCATAAGTTCTGATCTATGGATTACCGCCAATCCCCCATAAATTTAATTGTGATAATTTTCAACATTCCAGTTTTATGACCCAGATAATTCAAACACTAATAGCTCAATTCGGCTGCCCAGTCAAGAGGGAGTGGTTTTTTCAACTCCCGGCTGTCCCTACACCATCCATGAACAATAAGTAAATAAAAAATCAAATATTTCATGACATCAAATACGCTCAAACTTTGTACATGCTTGCACGATTTCATTGCCAAAAAATATTTGTGAAGCTCTGGACAAGGAAATTTACAAGCAACTAAAACATTTGAGGATGTTTGATGTCACAAAATTTCAGAATTTTAGTATTTTTTTCTATTTTCTTTAATTTACTGTTCATGAGGGTGTAAAGACACTCTAGAGCTACCACACCTTTTTCGAGTAAGCAACGTTGCATAAGAGAGCGTGTATTTGGCTCAACCACTTGGTCAGGTTCTTGGGAAAAGGCATACTGTTAGCGACCAGACAAGGAAACCAGCAGCAGCCCAAGACACGGAGACGGGAAGCACACGACCCCTACGGCCCAGAAGAGAGAGACGGCCCAACCACAAGTTCAGCGGGCCGCAGTGGGTCTCATATATGTTCTGAGCCCAAGGCTGTGTGAGTATTTAGTCGCACCTGTAGTTGGCGAGTAGGTCATCCTGGCTGGGATCAAACGAGCGGCGGCGGCGGCGACTGTATCTGATCCCCTCTGTACTTCTTCTTCTACCTCAAGCTTCACTGTAATCGCCACCATATTCGATTCCTCCATCGATCTATGAGAGAATACTAGTGGGTACCTATCACGTGGTATCAGAGACCACCCCGCCACTCTTCGTCGTCGTCCTGGAGACACGCAAGCAGGCGAGCGAGAGCCAGCAGTTGCTCGCGGCCATGGATCCGGCGCTCAAGGCTTACCTCGACAAGCTCACCGACACCTTGACGAAGGCCAGCGATGACACGCGCGCCGACCTCAAAGGGATCAAGGCCCAGCTCGACACCCAAACGGCGCAAGTGGAGGCGCTCACGTCCTGGCGACCCGATCTTGAAGAGCATTTCTCCCAACTGGAAGAGACGGTCGCTGCACTCCAAGGCGCGCCGCCCCCACAAGCAGATGCGGCACATGGTGGATCGCAGGCGCCCGGACCCTTCGATCCGGCGACCCGCGGCGAGACCCACGGGCCCGATGGCCACGGCGTGTCCCAGCAACAACGGAGCGAGCTGTCGGGGGGGGGGGGGTGATTCCTCTCTGGCAGCTACTCCGGCCAATGGTACGCCCGATTTCAGAACTCCTCTGTCTAATAGGGTCATCAATTCATCTCTTACCGTTGGCCTGATATCTGGGCAGATCGTTCCAAGCATGGGACATACACCACCATCTCTGAATTTTCCCCCGTTTGCGGGTGAAAACCCGAAAATCTGGAAGACCATGTGTGAACAATTCTTTGCCATGTATCAAGTCCATGAGTCGTATTTTGTTCCTATGGCCACTCTGCATTTCTCTGGCGCTGCTGCCATTTGGTTACAATCTGTGCAAGCTAAAATAGGACATCTAGAATGGGAAGCTTTTTGTGACCTCCTCTATACTCGTTTCGGTCGCGATCGACATCAACTGTTGATACGCCAATTCTATGCTCTGAAACAAACTGCTACTGTGTCTGAATATATTGAACAATTTGAAACACTTATGAATCATCTGGTATCGTATTCTGATGCTACGCACCCTTTGTATTTCTTGACGAGGTTTGTGGAGGGCCTGCGCAGTGATATCCGTGCAGTGGTCATGGTGAAAAGGCCAACGGATCTGGACACGGCATGCGCTCTAGCAATTTTACAAGAGGAGGTGTCTGACGGGCAGCGGTACAAGCGCACGGAGCAGTCAGATTTCTCACCTTATGCCGTGCGTGCTCGGTCATCTAACCCATCTCTACTACCAGCACCTACAGCCAGAGCAACTGTTCCATCACCTGTAGCTGATGATCGTCGGGGTACAGAAAGCGCGAGAGCTACTAGTGATGCAACAAAAGTGACAGCGCTCCGCAATTACCATCGTGCCAAGGGGCTTTGTTTCAAGTGTGGAGAGCGTTGGGGGCACGATCATGTCTGTCCCCCAACAGTTAAGCTGCATGTGATTGAGGAGCTGATCGACATGTTTACCAGTGATACAAATGTCTTATCTGAAGATGCTGCAACAATGGAAATGGATACTACACAACCAGAGCAAGTGTGGCACTTGTCCGTTCATGCAGTGGCAGGCACAGAGGCACCAAGTTGCCTTCAAATTCATGGCTGGCTGCAAGGACAAGAGGTGTTGATGCTAGTGGATTCAGGAAGCTCAGCTTCATTTGTCTCTCAGCACTTGCTTCCCATACTTCAGGGAGTTCAGGACATGCCAAGAACTATCAAAGTTTCTGTTGCCAATGGGGCAGAACTGCAGTGTACTAAGGAGGTGCTCAACTGTCAGTGGTACACACAAGGGCAAACATTCTCCACCAATTTCAAGGTTTTACCTCTGGGATCTTATGATGTGATCTTAGGCATGGACTGGCTGGAGTACCACAGTCCTATGCTGATTGATTGGCCACGTAGGTGCATGCAAATTGAAAATTGTGGCTACACCATTGTGTTGCAAGGAGTGGCTGCTAAGAATCAGTCTTGTGCTCTACTGTCCTGCAAACAACTCGGCAGTATTAACAAAAATGCAGCAGTGGCATATGTAGTTCAGTTATGCTATTCTGAAGGGGCTGAATCAGAGGTGACAGTGCAAGCACAGGAATTATCACCTGACATAGTGCAGTTATTACTGGAATATGAGGACATTTTCTTGGAACCAACAGAGTTACCTCCGACAAGAGACTGCGATCATAAAATTCCTTTAATGCAAGGAGCACAACCAGTTAACATGCGGCAGTACAGGCACAAGCCAGAACTCAAAACAGAAATTGAACGCCAAGTGTTGGAGCTGCTCAAAGCTGGTATTATTCAGAAGAGTACAAGCCCATTTTCTTCTCCTATCATCTTGGTGAAGAAGAAAGACGGGACGTGGCGTCTGTGCATAGACTATCGTCGACTCAACGCAATGACTATTGTGAGCCGATATCCAGTGCCAATCATTGAGGACATCTTGGATGAATTATCTGGTGCTCGTTGGTTCTCTAAGCTCGACCTCCGAGCAGGGTATCAGCAGATAAGGTTGGCGCCGGGAGAGGAGCACAAAACAGCGTTTCAGACACATTCTGGGCACTTTGAGTACAAGGTCGTTCCATGTGGACTGGCAGGGGCACCAGCAACATTCTTGGGAGTGATGAACACGACCCTATCATCCGTACTGAGGGTGTGTGCCATGGTTTTCTTTGATGACATTGTTGTTTTCAGTGCATCCTTTGCTCTGCACTTGCAACATCTCAGGGAAGTGTTTGCCCTATTGCGCAAGGATCAATGGTATGTAAAGAAATCCAAGTGTGAGTTTGCCAAGCAGGAGCTGAAGTACTTGGGACACACTATTTCAGCAGCTGGCGTATCAACCGACAGTGACAAGATCCAACAAGTTCAAGTATGGCATGTTCCTACTTCAGTCAAAGAAGTGTGTTCCTTCCTAGGGCTGGCAGGATACTATAGACGGTTTGTGCGTCAGTTTGGCACTATTGCACGGCCTCTTACAAATTTGCTTCGCAAAAACACTCCTTTCCATTGGACAACCGCTACAGGAGAAGCTTTTGAAGCATTGAAAACTGCTTTAGTAACAGCACCAACTCTAGCTTTACCAGATTTTACCAAACCCTTCACTATTGAGACGGATGCATGTGAGTATGGGGTTGGGGCAGTCTTACAGCAGGAGGGGCATCCCATCGCATATTTGAGCAAAGCCTTGGGACCACGAACTAAAGGTCTGTCTACCTATGAAAAAGAGTATCTAGCAATGGTGCTTGCCGTTGAGCAATGGAGACCGTATTTGCAATTCTCGGAATTTATCATCAAAACGGACCAGAAGAGCTTGGTTCATTTAGAGGAACAACATTTGCATACACCGTGGCAACAAAAGGCCTTCACGAAATTACTTGGTCTGCAATACCGTATATGCTATCGCAAGGGGACGGAAAACAGTGCCGCGGACGCATTGTCCAGACGGCCATTGGGAGCATCTCAACAGGCCAATGCCATTTCTGTGTGTCAGCCGGCTTGGCTACAAGAAGTAACACAAGGGTATGCACAGGACCCTAAAGCTCAGCAATTAATCACGCAACTCGCTTTGGCACCAGTGGCAGGAGGCAAGTTTACATTTCAACAAGGGGTCATCCGTTTCCGAGGACGTGTGTGGCTCGGCAACAATGTGAAACTCCAAAACCAGATTATGCGTGCCCTGCACGACAGTGCAATTGGAGGCCACTCCGGGTTCCCGGCACCGTACAGCAGGATTAAGCAGCTCTTCGCGTGGCCTGGGATGAAGTTGCAGATCAAAACACATGTCCAAACCTGTCAGGTATGTCAACAAGCCAAGCCAGATAGATCACCCTATCCCGGGCTGCTTCATCCACTGCCAGTCGCGAAAAGATGTTGGGATTTGGTTTCTTTGGATTTTATTGAGGGTCTTCCGCCATCGGGCAGAGCAAACTGCATCTTGGTCGTAGTGGATACATTTTCCAAGTATGCGCATTTTCTGCCGATCACACATCCATACACGGCCATCCAGATTGCGCAGTTGTATATCGACAATGTGTACAAATTACATGGTATGCCAGAAGCACTAATATCGGACAGGGATGCAGTGTTCACCAGTCGGGTCTGGCAGGCAATATTCAAGCTGCAGGGTGTCGAACTAAAGATGAGTTCTTCCCACCATCCCCAAATGGACGGGCAGACAGAACGGGTGAATCAGTGCCTTGAGACATATTTACGATGTTTTGTTCAGAGCACTCCCAAGACTTGGAGCCGTTGGCTGGCATTAGCCGAGTTTTGGTACAACTCCGCATATCATTCGACTCTGGGTAAAACGCCATTCATGGTGGTCTATGGTCAGGAGCCGAGGCAGTTGGGCATTACACCAGAGCATGCAGCGCCACCACCAGAACTGGAACAGTGGTTAGATGAAAGACAGCAGATGCAAGATCTCCTTAGGCAACACCTGGTCAGGGCAAAGCAAATTATGAAGAGTCAAGCAGACAAGCACCGTTCGTGGCGCGAGTTTCAAGTGGGAGACCAAGCCTTTTTGAAGTTACAACCATACATTCAGACATCGATTGCTCGGCGTGCCAACCACAAGCTCAGTTTCAAGTTCTTTGGCCCTTTCACGGTGATCAGGCGCATCAACGACGTCACCTACGAGCTCCAGCTGCCTGCCAATTCATCCATTTTTCCGGTGTTTCATGTGTCACAGCTGCGACACGCTCTGCTTCTAGGTGCGAGCACTTCCTCTCATCTCCCTGCAATTACTGACAATCTCAACACTCCAGTGAAGATTTTGGACCGGCGCTGGCACCGGAACTCGCGCAAGATAAGGGAACAAGGTCTGGTTCGTTGGCAAGATGAAGCAGCTACTCAAGATACTTGGGAAGACGTGGATGATCTCAAGCGACGATTTCCGGAGGCTCCGACTTGGGGTCAAGTCGGTTCTGAAGAAGGACGGGGTGTCAGCGACCAGACAAGGAAACCAGCAGCAGCCCAAGACACGGAGACGGGAAGCACACGACCCCTACGGCCCAGAAGAGAGAGACGGCCCAACCACAAGTTCAGCGGGCCGCAGTGGGTCTCATATATGTTCGAGCCCAAGGCTGTGTGAGTATTTAGTCGCACCTGTAGTTGGCGAGTAGGTCATCCTGGCTGGGATCAAACGAGCGGCGGCGGCGGCGACTGTATCTGATCCCCTCTGTACTTCTTCTTCTACCTCAAGCTTCACTGTAATCGCCACCATATTCGATTCCTCCATCGATCTATGAGAGAATACTAGTGGGTACCTATCACATACGAAAGAGGGAATCTTTTTCTTTCGAAAAGGAGGCTGAAACCCCTGACCTCTGCATCTAAGGATGCACATAGCAATTTTATCATACCACCTCCTTGCTTGATTTTATGCGGTCTTTGATGCACAATTTGACCACTAATACATACCAAAATATATGAATTGAGCATGTATCAATAGTATCATTGTATTTGTCTTGCAAAACAATTCCATTTCATATGTCTTTTTTGTAATTTTGTAGGCATATAATAAATAAAAATCATAGTCAAAGTTGTGCGGTGAAGACAAAAAAGTCAATGCGCGCCTTATATATTGAAAATGGGGAAGTATATTATACAACAGAGCCAGACAAAACAAATACATTGATCAAATAAAAACCACCTCTCTAACAACCTCCGTCGCTGCACTTACAAGCTTGATGATGTGTCCTGACCTTACACCAACATACACTAGCAAACAGCAAAGAGCGAATACAGCAAAATAACTTGATGGGAACCATTGCAGTAGCAATGATCAATCGAAACAGAGGCAGCAGAAGCCCAAGCAAATTAACGGCCATGCAGCTGAGCTTTTTTTTTGTTGCGGGTGATGCAGCTCAGCTGCGTGCTTGAAGTACATGCCTATCCACCAAATTTTCTAGGATTCTTGCTCCAAGAGACCAAGGCACCCAATGAAGAGTCAACTTGCTTCTCGTGTATTCGAGCACTCTAGTTCATGCCATAGTGTCTATCGAGGTCTGGGATTCCGGAGTATGGTCGCCAGGAGCAGACTCGGGGTTAAGATAGCATTGGTGACGCCGAGGGGATCGAGCAAGATAAGCTCAAAATATTGAGCTGCATCGAAATTTGTCAGGATTGTTACGGTCCACCCACACAAGCACGCACCCCTGGCCTCTTGCATTTATCTATGGAGGAAACATAGAGGTACGTAGGAGCCTTGGATCTCGCACTCGCACCAGTTGATTTCCAGCAAGTTCTCGCGTGACTCTGTTCGTGTGTCACGATTTCTTAGTGACACGCACGCAGTTACAACCTGTGCACGTGGCAGCGGCACAAGGACATGCACCACATCCATCTACGGCCCATACCCACATCATCTCCTATAAATATCACTCCAGTTTCTGCAGTCGATCTGCACAAAGCATTAGTTTTCTTCCTCTGAATCTTGCAAGAAAAGCAGCCATGGAGATCAAGAGTGTGACGAGCGTGGTCATGTGTGCACTCATACTCGGACTTGTCCTGGGACAAACCCAAGTAGATGGCTATAACTCCCCGATTTGCTGCAAGGACACGGGAGCAAATATCTGCTATCGTGAATGCCGTCAGGAGCAGCCTTACACCGATTGCTTAACACGGTGCCGATGCGTGAAAAATAGGGCCGGCGGATCATGCCCTAGGGATTACCCTTATCCCACCTGGGGTCTCTCTAGCTCATCAGGTAACTAAAGCAAGCTGACTCTCTGGGTTTACTTTGTTATTTTGCCGTGCAAAAAGCGAGATTATGTTCAGGATTGACTGATCCCTGACTGGTTGCTTTGGTGGAAGGATCCGATGCCGTTGGGTACTGCAACTTGGGATGCAGGCGCTCAGCCTGTGCTAACACCAACGCTGGTAAATAAATCAAATCCTCTACATTTTTGTAACTGTTTGGTGGCAAAGAAAGTTTATTCATAACACAGACTGAGCAACATGATCTTGTCTGCAGTTGAGGTGGGCGAAGAAAGGAAGCTCGCCTTGGAAGAACGCTGCAGCGACGCATGCCACCGTTTATGCAATGCCGGCATTGCATCATTTGCTGCTTGATCATGTACCGAGATACGCAAGTGCCTTGTCAGTCTAGCTATTTTGTTCCCAAGTTATGCTGCGTCGCAAAATCTAGCTAGTGTGTGATCGTATCCCTATGTACTGTATGGATCTTTTTTGGTTCCAATAAAGGGCGTCATCAGATGCGTGCCGGTATCCGGCAACTCCATCGAGTTATGTTGTGCTACTCTGGGCCTTTTGGCCAACAAATAAAATATACAGGTTTGCTATTTCACATCCAGATGTGAGATATTATCTCACATCTAACTCCCTCACCTTTAGAGATAAAAAAAGAAAATCCATGAAAGACTTAAAAAAAATCAAGGATGAGAGAGTCTAAGGGTGGGAGAGTTAGATGTGAGGTAATATCTCACATCTAGATGTGACATAGACAAACCCATAAATATAATCTCCATTACTAAACCATTGCAACATGGAGTGGGTCAGGTATTTGTATCTTCTTGGATATGCAGGGAAGGAGTAAATTATCAAACCCATTAAGCTACACGTAAGGAGGCAGATGCTACGAGACAAACAGAAACGAATCGCCAGCCCCACCAGCCCCCGATTCCTTCCCCTCTCCCTCTCTCTAGACGACCTCCCCGCAACCGCCGCCACTAGCGCCCTCTCGCACAGCCTGCGCCCCCACCCCTTCTCTCCTCCCCTCCCCTTTTCCCCTCCACCGGGAGCAGCAGGTCCGGCTCAATGGCCACGGTGGCGAGCGCCAAGATGCACCACGGCCGCGCGAGGAGGAAGCTTGATGTGGCTCTGATCCTGGTGCCGACATCATGAACAAGGTGCCATCTCCATCTCTTCTCTCTCGTTGTGTTCGTGTGTGTTCAGTTTTTGAGGGCCATCAAATCCAACCTCGCTCCGCGCCGGCTGCTGATGGATATGTTTTATTCATACCGAGGGTGGACAGAACAATCAATGGATAGCTTTATGCATGCACTTTCGTTTGTCTCATCTTTCCTCTCCTTTTTGTGATTGTTAAATATTTGTTTTGATGGTCGCCCAATAGCTTTTTGTTTCGCTCTAACACTAATATGTTGCAATCTGCTGCTATCTTCAAATCTTGTTGTTACCTTAGTTTTTTTTTGCCTATGAGGTCAGTTGTTGCTTTAGCATAATTAGGCCTAATATATTTATGATAGCCTAGATATGTTGTTTATTTAACCAAAAAATAGATTCTTCTGAAGTTCAATATGTATTTACATGGTTAACATTTGAGAAAGCATAGGCTTTGGAACACCCCCTTATCTAGCCATCCATTTCTACATCAAGATTCGTGTAAGAAATTTTCTCTTTTTTGTTTCTCCCAAATAAAACAACATATGAACTTGAAACTTTGCACGACGACAAAACATTCTAACTAGAATGTGGGAAAAATACTTTCAGATGTTAAGGTTGAGAAGGAGCGGCTTATCAACCTTATTCATATTCTTGATGTTAAGGCTGAGTCATCTGTCCTAGAGACCAGTGAACTGGAGGCTAAGGTAACGGTTGAATCTAGGCTGAAAGAATTGTTGCGTGAGGAAGAGTTGAAATGGGCACTTCGAGCCAAGGTGCGTGAAGTTATCCAAGGGGATGATAACACAAAATTCTTCCATTTGATAGCAAATGGTAAGCATCGAAAGAAAAAAATCTTTCAGCTCGAGCAGGATGAGGGAACGATTGTTGGGCAGGAGAACCTCAAACTTTACATCACTGACTATTATAAGCGGCTGTTTGGGGCCCCGGATGATAGTTTCGTGTCTCTAGACGAGACCCGAGTTCAGGATGTCCCCCAATTAGCGTCAGATGAGAACGAGATCTTATCTGCCCCGTTCTCGGAGAAAGAGGTGTTGGATGCGATCTCACAGATGAAGAATAATAAGGCGCCTGGTCCGGATGGTTTTCCGGCTGAGTTTTATAAAAGGTGCTGGCATATCATTAAGGTTGATTTACTTGCGATGTTCCATGATCTTTTCGATGGACATCTGAAACTATTTCACCTTAATTTTGGTACAATAACTTTACTTCCTAAGAAAGCAGAGGCGAATCGAATTGAGCAATTTCGACCAATCTGCCTTCTTAATGTCAGTTTTAAGGTTTTCACTAAGGTGGGAACGAATAGATTGACGCAGATTGCACATAGCGTTGTGCAGCCTTCCCAGTCTGCTTTCATGCCGGATAGAAACATCCTTGAAGGGGTTGTTGTCCTTCATGAGACGCTCCATGAAATCCACACGAAAAAACTTGATGGGGTAGTTTTTAAGGTGGACTTTGAAAAAGCATACGATAAGGTCAAATGGCCGTTCCTTCAGCAAGCTTTCAGAATGAAAGGTTTCGACCCATCCTGGAGAAAGCAGGTGGATTCTTTCGCTCAAAAAGGCTGTGTCGGAATAAAAGTGAATGGCGATATTGGTCATTACTTCCAGAATCACAAGGGTTTAAGACAGGGTGACCCGATGTCTCCCATCTTGTTCAACATTGTAGCAGACATGTTAACAATCCTGATTGGTAGAGCTAAGGAGAATGATCAGGTAGGTGGTCTCGTTCCCCATCTAGTGGATGGAGGACTGTCTATCCTTCAGTATGCGGATGACACGATTCTTTTCATGGAGCATGATTTGGCTAAGGCGAGAAATATGAAGCTTGTGCTTTGCCTTTGTGAGCAACTCTCGGGGTTAAAGATTAACTTCCATAAGAGTGAATTGTTTTGCTTTGGAAGAGCCAAAGATGAACAAGAAGCATACAAGCAGCTATTTGGATGTGGGGTAGGGTCGTTACCGTTCACATACCTTGGCATTCCGATCCATCATCGGAAACTCTCTAATAAAGAGTGGAAGAGTCTAGAGGATCGTTTTGAGAAGAAACTTAGCTGTTGGAAGGGCAAGCTTATGTCATACGGGGGCCGACTGATTCTAATTAATTCGGTGCTTACGAGTATGCCCATGTTTTTACTGTCCTTTTTCATGATCCCAGTAGGGGTACGGAAAAGACTGGATTTCTATCGGTCGCGTTTCTTTTGGCAAAGTGATGAGATGAAGCGCAAGTATAGGCTGGCTAGATGGGATGTTATTTGCAGACCTAAGGATCAAGGGGGTCTTGGAATTGAAAATTTGGAGGTTAAGAATAGATGCTTACTCGGCAAGTGGATGTTTAAGTTATCCTCTGAGACTCATGCTACATGGGCCCAGATCTTACATAATAAATACCTTACAACCAAGACGCTAGCTCAAGTGACAGTTAGACCAACTGATTCACCTTTTTGGAAAGGACTGATGAAGGTTCAGTCGACCTTTTTCAATAGAACTAAGTTTTTAGTTGGTAATGGTGTCTCCACAAGATTTTGGGAGGATACATGGTTGGGAGAGATGTTGGGGAACGTAGCATAATTCAAAAAATTTCTACGCTTTCACCAAGATCCAACTATGGAGACATCTAGCAACGAGCAAGTAAGAGTGCATCTACATACCGTTATGGAGATTGCGAGCGGAAGCTTTCAACGAAGCGTGGATGAAGTAGTCGTACTCTTCACGTTCTTCGTCACCGATGATCTAGCGCCGAACGGATGGCACCTCCACGTTCAACACACGTACGGTGCAACAACGTCACCTCCTTCTTGATCCAGCAAGGGGGGAGGAGAAGTCGTCAGAGATCCGGCAGCACGACGGCGTGATGACGGATGTAGTGGAGATCGCAGCAGGGCTTCGCCGGACGCCCTGCGTTGGAGTATGGAGGTGTGACGGGAGGGGGAGAGGCGCCAGGGCTTGGGTGCGGCTGCCCTCTCCCTCTCCACATATATATAGGGGGCTAGGGGGGCGCCAGCCCCCTGCAGATCCAATCTGCATGGGGGGCGGCGGCCAGGGGGGAGTCCTTGCCCCCCAAGGCAAGTGGTGGCCCCCCCTCCCCTTAGGGTTTTAACCCTAGGTGCATGGGGAGGTGAGCCCCCTAGTGGTGCGCCATCCCAGAGGGCTGGACACTTCCCCTCGCAGCCTAGGGGCCCCACCGAGATGGGTGGCCCCACCCGATGGACCCCCGGGGCCCCTCCGATGGTCCCGGGACGCTCCCGGTGACCCCCGGAGATCACCCGTTGGCCGAAACTGGACTTCCTATATATCAATCTTTACCCCGGACCATTCCAGAAGTCCTCGTGACGTCCGGGATCTCATCCGGGACTCCGAACAACTTTCGGGTTTCCACGTGCATTTATCTCTACGACCCTAGCGTTACCGAACCTTAAGTGTGTAGACCCTACGGGTTCGGGAGACACGTAGACATGACCGAGACGACTCTCCGGTCAATAACCAACAGCGGGATCTGGATACCCATGTTGGTTCCCACGTGTTCCTCGATGATCTTCATCGGATGAACCACTGTGTCAAGGATTCACTCAATCCCGTATGTTATTCCCTTTGTCCATTGGTACGGTACTTGCCCGAGATTCGATCGTCGGTATTCCCGATACCTTGTTCAATCTCGTTATGGCAAGTCTCTTTACTCGATCCGTAATCCATCATCTCGTGACTAACTACTTAGTCACATTGAGCTCATAATGATGATGTCTTACCGAGTGGGCCCAGAGGTACCTCTCCGTCATACGGAGTGACAACATCCCAGTCTCGGTTCGTACCAACTCAACAGACACTTTCGGAGATACCCGATGCGTACCTTCATAGCCACCCAGTTACGTTGTGACGGTTGGCACACCCAAAGTACTCCTACGGTATCCGGGAGTTGTACAACCTCATGGTCTAAGGAATAAATACTTGACACCGAAAAGCTTATGCATTACGAACTATACGATCTCGTGTTATGCTCAAGTTTGGGTCTTGTCCATCACATCATTCTCCTAATGATGTGATCCCGTTATCACTGACATCTCATGTCCATGGTCAGGAAACCGTGACCATCTGTTGATCAACGAGCTGGTAACTAGAGGCCTACCAGGGACTCATTGTGGTCTGTGTATTCACACATGTATCGCTGTTTCCGTACAATACAATTCAAGCACGAATAACAGACAATTATCATGAACAAGGAGATATAATAATAATGCTTTTATTATTGCCTCTAGGGCATATCTCCAACAGTCTCCCACTTGCACTAGAGTCAATAATCTAGTTACATTGTGATGAATCGAACACCCATAGAGTTCTGGTGTTGATCATGTTTTGCTCGTGAAAGAGGTTTAGTCAACGGGTCTGCAACATTCAGATCCGTATGTACTTTACAAATATCTATATCTCCATCCTGAACATAATTCCGGATGGAGTTGAAACGGCGCTTGATGTGCTTGGTCTTCTTGTGAAACCTGGGCTCCTTGGTAATAGCAATAGCACCAGTGTTGTCACAGAAGAGAGTCATCGGGCTTGACGCGCTTGGAATGACTCCTAGGTCGGTGATGAACTCCTTCATCCAGACTCCTTCCTGCGCTGCTTCAGAAGCAGCTATGTACTCCGCTTCACATGTAGATGCTGCCACCACGCTTTGCTTGCAACTGCACCAGCTGACTGCCCCTCCATTCAAAATATACACGTATCCGGTTTGTGACTTAGAGTCATCCAGATCTGTGTCGAAGCTAGCATCGACGTAACCCTTTACGACGAGCTCTTCGTCACCTCCATAAACGAGAAACATATCCTTAGTCCTTTTCAGGTACTTTAGGATGTTCTTGACCGCTGTCCAGTGTTCCGTACCGGGATCACTTTGGTACCTCCCTACCAAACTTATGGAAAGGTTCACATCAGGTCTGGTACACAGCATGGCATACATGATAGAACCTATGGCCGAGGCATAGGGAATGACACTCATCTTTTCTCTATCTTCTGCCGTGGTCGGCGACTGAGCCTTGCTCAATCTCATACCTTGCAAAACAGGCAAGAATCCTTTCTTTGACTGATCCATATTGAACTTCTTCAATATTTTGTCAAGGTATGTACTTTGTGAAAGACCAATGAGGCGTCTCGATCTATCTCTATAGATTTTGATGCCTAATATGTAAGCAGCTTCTCCAAGGTCCTTCATTGAAAAACTTTTATTCAAGTAGGCCTTTACATTTTCCAAGAATTCTATATCATTTCCCATCAGCAATATGTCATCCACATATAATATGAGAAATGCCACAGAGCTCCCACTCACTTTCTTGTAAATACAGGCTTCTCCATAAGTCTGTATAAAGCCAAACGCTTTGATCACCTCATCAAAGCGAATATTCCAACTCCGAGATGCTTGCACCAGCCCGTAAATCGAGCGCTGGAGCTTGCATACCTTGTTAGCGTTCTCTGGATCGACAAAACCTTCCGGTTGCATCATATACGACTCTTCCTTGAGGAAGCCGTTAAGGAATGCTGTTTTGACGTCCATTTGCCATATCTCATAATCATAGAATGCGGCAATAGCTAACATGATTCTGACTGACTTCAGCATCGCTACGGGAGAGAAAGTCTCGTCGTAGTCAATCCCTTGAACTTGTCGATAACCCTTAGCGACAAGCCGAGCCTTATAGATGGTCACATTACCATCCGCGTCTGTCTTCTTCTTAAATATCCATTTGTTTTCTATGGCATGGATTCTATCTCGGATTTCATGGCTCCAAGCCATTTATTGGAATCTGGGCCCGCCATCGCTTCTTCATAGTTCGAAGGTTCACCGTTGTCTAACAACATGATTTCCAGTACAGGGTTGCCGTACCACTCTGGTGCGGAACGTACCCTTGTGGACCTTCGAAGTTCGGTAGTAACTTGATCTGTTTCTTCATGATCATTATCATCAACTTCCTCCCTTGTCGGTGCAGGCACCTCAGGAACGGTTTCCTGCGCTGCGCTACTTTCCGATACAGGAGGGGTGACTGTCACCTCATCAAGTTCTACTTTCCTCCCACTCACTTCTTTCGAGAGAAACTCTTTCTCCAGAAAGCATCCATTCTTGGCAACAAAGACTTTGCCTTCGGATCTGTGGTAGAAGGTGTACCCAATTGTTTCCTTTGGGTATCCTATGAAGATGCATTTTTCCGATTTGGGTTCGAGCTTTTCAGGTTGAAGTTTCTTGACATAAGCATCGCAACCCCAAACTTTCAGAAATGACAGCTTCGGTTTCTTGCCAAACCAAAGTTCATACGGAGCCGTCTCAACGGATTTCGACGGAGCCCTATTTAAAGTGAATGCGGCAGTCTCTAAAGCATAACCCCAAAAAGATAGCGGTAAATCAGTGAGGGACATCATAGATCGCACCATGTCCAACAAAGTACGATTTCGACGTTCGGACACACCGTTACGTTGAGGTGTTCCGGGCGGTGTCAATTGTGAAACAATTCCACAGCTTCTAAGGTGTGTGCCAAATTCATGACTTAAATATTCACCCCCACGATCCGATCGCGAGAACTTTATTTTTCTGTCACGTTGATTCTCAACCTCATTCTGAAATTCCTTGAACTTTTCAAAGGTCTCAGACTTGTGTTTCATCAAATAGATATACCCGTATCTACTCAAGTCATCCGTGAGGGTGAGAACATAACGGTAGCCTCCGCGAGCCTCAACACTCATTGGACCGCACACATCGGTATGTATGATTTCCAACAAGTTGGTTGCTCGCTCCATTGTTCCGGAGAACGGAGTCTTGGTCATCTTGCCCAAGAGGCATGGTTCGCACGTGTCAAATGATTCATAATCAAGAGACTCTAGAAGTCCATCCGAATGGAGCTTCTTCATACATTTGACACCAATATGACCAAGGCGGCAATGCTACAAGTATGTGGGACTATCATTATCAACTTTACATCTTTTGGCATCTACACTATGAATATGTGTATTACTACGTTCGAGATCCATCAAAAATAAACCATTGACCAGCGGGGCATGACCATAAAACATATCTCTCAAATAAATAGAACAACCATTATTCTCTGATTTGAAAGAGTAGCCATCTCGCATAAGACGAGATCCAGAAACAATGTTCATGCTCAAAGCTGGTACTAAATAACAATTATTGAGGTTTAAAACTAATCCCGAGGGTAGATGTAGAGGTAGCGTGCCGACGGCGATCACATCGACCTTGGAACCATTCCCGACGCGCATCGTCACCTCATCCTTCGCCAGTCTCCGTTTATTCCGCAGCTCCTGCTTTGAGTTACAGATGTGAGCAACTGCACCGGTATCAAATACCCAGGAGCTACTACGAGTGCTGGTAAGGTACACATCAATAACATGTATATCATATATACCTTTGACGTTGCCGGCCTTCTTGTCTGCTAAGTATTTGGGGCAGTTCCGCTTCCAGTGACCCGTTCCCTTGCAATAAAAGCACTCTGTCTCAGGCTTGGGTCCATACTTTGGCTTCTTCCCGGCAACAGGCTTGCCAGGCGCGGCAACTCCCTTGCCGTCCTTCTTGAAGTTCTTCTTACCCTTGCCTTTCTTGAACTTAGTGGTTTTATTGACCATCAACACTTGATGTTCTTTCTTGATGTCCACCTCCGCTGATTTCAGCATCGAATACACCTCGGGAATGGACTTCTCCATCCCCTTTATATTGAAGTTCAACACGAAGCTCTTGAAGCTTGGTGGGAGCGACTGGAGGATTCTGTCAACGACCGCTTCATCTGGGAGATTCATTCCCAGCTGAGACAAGTGATTGTGCAATCCTGAAATCTTGAGGATGTGCTCACTGACAGAACTGTTCTCCTCCATCTTACAGCCATAGAATGCGTCGGAGACATCATATCTCTCGACTCGGGCATGAGCTTGGAAAACCATTTTCAGCTCTTCGAACATCTCATATGCTCCGTGGTGCTCAAAACGTTTTTGGAGCCCCGACTCTAAGCTGTAAAGCATGCCGCACTGAACCAGGGAGTAATCATCACTACGCGACTGCCAGACGTTCAAAACGTCTTGGGCCGCATCGGGAGCAGGTGCATCACCTAGCGGTGCTTCTAGGACATATGATCTCTTGGCAGCTATGAGGATAGTCCTCACGTTACGGACCCAATCCGTATAGTTGCTACCATCGTCTTTCAGCTTGGTTTTCTCTAGGAACGCGTTAAAGTTGAGGGAAACCTGAGCGTGGGCCATTTGATCTACAAGAGATATTGTAAAGAATTTAGACTAAGTTCATGATAATTAAGTTCATCTTAATCAAATTTTAATGAACTCCCACTCAGAATGACATCTCTCTAGTCATCTAAGTGATACACGATCCGAATCGAGTAGTCCGTGTCCGATCATCACGTGAGACGGACTAGTCATCAACGGTGAACATCTTCATGTTGATCGTATCTTCTATACGACTCGTGTTCGACCTTTCGGTCTTCTGTGTTCCGAGGCCATGTCTGTACATGCTAGGCTCGTCAAGTGAACCCTAAGTGTATCGCGTGTGTAAATCTGTCGTACACCCGTTGTATGCGAACGTTAAAACCTATCACACCCGATCATCACGTGGTGCTTCGGAGCAACGAACTTTAGCAACGGTGCACAGTTAGGGGAAACACATTACTTGAAATTTTAGTGAGAGATCATCTTATTTACTACCGTCGTTCTAAGTAAACAAGATGCATAAACATGATAAACATCACATGCAATCAATTTAAAGTGACATGATATGGCCAATATCATCTTGCTCCTTGGATCTCCATCTTCGGGGCACCATGATCATCTTGTCACCGGCTCGACACCATGATCTTCATCATCATGATCTCCATCATCGTGTCTTGAAGAAGTCGTCACGCCAACTATCACTTCTACTACTATAGCTAACGTTTAGCAATGAAGTAAAGTAATTACATGGCGTTATTCAGTGACACGCAGGTCATACAATAATTAAGACAACTCCTATGGCTCCTGCCGGTTGTCAAGTTCATGATTCCCTATTACAAAAACATGATCAATCTCATACATCACATATATCATTCATCACATCTTCGTTCTTGGCCATACCACGTCACAAAACACATGCTGCAAAAACAAGTTAGACGTCCTCTAATTGTTGTTGCAAGTTTTACGTGGCTTCTATAGGATTTCTAGCAAGAACGTTTCTTACCTACGCCAAAACCACAACGTGTTTTGTCAACTTCTATTTACCCTTCATAAGGACCCTTTTCATCGAATCCGATCCGACTAAAGTAGGAGAGACAGACACCCGCCAGCCACCTTATGCATCTAGTGCATGTCTGTCGGTGGAACCAGTCTCACGTAAGCGTACGTGTAAAGTCGGTCCGGGCCGCTTCATCCCACAATACCGCCGAATCAAGATTGACTAGTAACGTTAAGAAAGTTGAACAAAATCAAACACCCACAACTGCTTTGTGTTCTACTCGTGCAAGATGCTACGCATACAACCTAGGCTCAGATGCCACTGTTGGGGAACGTAGCATAATTCAAAAAAATTCTATGCTTTCACCAAGATCCAACTATGGAGACATCTAGCAACGACCAAGTAAGAGTGCATCTACATACCGTTATGGAGATTGCGAGCGGAAGCTTTCAACGAAGCATGGATGAAGTAGTCGTACTCTTCACGTTCTTCGTCACCGATGATCTAGCGCCGAACGGACGGCACCTCCGCGTTCAACACACATACGGTGCAGCAACGTCACCTCCTTCTTGATCCAGCAAGGGGGGAGGAGAAGTCGTCAGAGATCCGGCAACACGACGGCGTGATGACGGATGCAGTGGAGATCGCAGCAGGGCTTTGTCGGGCGCCCTGCGTTGGAGTATGGAGGTGTGACAGGAGGGGGAGAGGCGCCAGGGCTTGGGTGCGGCTGCCCTCTCCCTCTCCACATATATATAGGGGGCCAGGGGGGCGCCAGCCCCCTGCAGTTCCAATCTGCAAGGGGGGGGGGGGGCGGCGGCCAGGGGGGAGTCCTTGCCCCCCAAGGCAAGTGGTGGCCCCCCTCCTCCTTAGGGTTTTAACCCTAGGCGCATGGGGAGGTGGGCCCCCTAGTGGTGCGCCAGCCCAGAGGGCTGGACACTTCCCCTCGCGGCCTAGGGGCCCCACCGGGATGGGTGGCCACACCCGGTGGACCCCCGGGGC
Organism: Secale cereale; assembly: GCA_902687465.1. Classification (NCBI taxonomy): domain Eukaryota; kingdom Viridiplantae; phylum Streptophyta; class Magnoliopsida; order Poales; family Poaceae; genus Secale; species Secale cereale. Next base: position 751,582,820 of record LR738714.1, read on the forward strand.
CCCTCCGGTGGTCCCGGGACGCTCCCGGTGACCCCCGGAGATCACCCGTTGGCCGAAACTGGACTTCCTATATATCAATCTTTACCTCCGGACCATTCCGGAACTCCTCGTGACGTCCGGGATCTCATCCGGGACTCCGAACAACTTTTGGGTTTCCACGTGCATTTATCTCTACGACCCTAGCGTTACCGAACCTTAAGTGTGTAGACCCTACGGGTTCGGGAGACACGTAGACATGACCGAGACGACTCTCCGGTCAATAACCAACAGTGCGATCTGGATACCCATGTTGGTTCCCACGTGTTCCTCGATGATCTTCATCGGATGAACCACTGTGTCAAGGATTCACTCAATCCCGTATGTTATTCCCTTTGTCCATCGGTACGGTACTTGCCCGAGATTCGATCGTCGGTATTCCCGATACCTTGTTCAATCTCGTTATGGCAAGTCTCTTTACTCGATCTGTAATACATCATCCCGTGACTAACTACTTAGTCACATTGAGCTCATAATGATGATGTCTTACCGAGTGGGCCCAGAGGTACCTCTCCGTCATACGGAGTGACAACATCCCAGTCTCGGTTCGTACCAACTCAACAGACACTTTCGGAGATACCCGATGCGTACCTTTATAGCCACCCAGTTACGTTGTGACGGTTGGCACACCCAAAGTACTCCTACGGTATCCGGGAGTTGTACAACCTCATGGTCTAAGGAATAAATACTTGACACCGAAAAGCTTATGCATTACGAACTATACGATCTCGTGTTATGCTCAAGGTTGGGTCTTGTCCATCACATCATTCTCCTAATGATGTGATCCCGTTATCATTGACATCTCATGTCCATGGTCAGGAAACCGTGACCATCTGTTGATCAACGAGCTGGTAACTAGAGGCCTACCAGGGACTCATTGTGGTCTGTGTATTCACACATGTATCGCTGTTTCCGTACAATACAATTCAAGCATGAATAATAGACAATTATCATGAACAAGGAGATATAATAATAATGCTTTTATTATTGCCTCTAGGGCATATCTCCAACAAGAGACGCCCCTAGCCATTCAATATCCTTCTCTCTACAATATTGCTCAACGTAAAGAAGATTACGTTGCAACAGTGTTGCAGTCCACTCCTCTTAATATTCAATTCCGAAGGGCGCTGGTTGGAAACCGCTGGGAAGCTTGGCTCCATTTGGTGAGAAGACTGATGGATGTTCAGCTGTCTCAGCAGGCTGACCGTATTCACTGGAAACTGACTAAGAACGGGACGTTTTCGGTGAAGTCGATGTATTTAGATTTAATTAACTGGGTGCCTATCCCTCGGTCTGCTCACATTTGGAAGGTCAAAGTTCCCTTACGAATTAAAGTGTTTATGTGGTTTGTTCATAAACAAGTAATTCTCGCTAAGGATAATCTGGCCAAACGTAACTAGAATGGGTCTTTGCGCTGTAGTTATTGCGACAAGGCTGAATCAATTAAACACCTCTTTCTCGATTGTCCTATGGCTAAAGTCTTATGGCGTTCGGTCCATATAGCTTTTCATATTGCTCCTCCTACTAGTATCACCACGTTATTTGGCACGTGGTTGAATGGAGTCGCGAAAGAATTAGTGAGCCACATCCGTGTGGGTGTTTGTGCGTTACTATGGGCTATATGGAATTGCAGGAATGACTTGGTTTTTAACAGATCAACGAATGTTCATTTTTTGCAGGTTATTCACCGGGCCACTGCTTTGATCCGTATGTGGTCGCTACTCACTCCGATGGATGCCAGGGAGCGTTTGGTTACTGGGTCTATCCGTTGGGAGATGGTAGCTCGGGCTATCTTCAACGGGTTTGGATGGCGGTCATGTAATAGGATAGGAGCTTAGGTCCTGTTTACATTAACGCATCCGAATGTGGTGACCTCGTTTTTTTTTCTAGCTCAGTTTGAGCATTTTGTAATTTCGTTCCGCATACTTGGAGACCTTTTGTGTTTGACTTTGCTTATCAATAAGATGGCCGCATGCATCATTTTGATGCAGAGGCCGGGGAATACCCCCTTTTCTAAAAAAAATGTATTTGTATGTTCTTGGATATGCAGGGAAGGAGTAAATCATCAAACCCATTAAGCTACACGTAAGGAGCGCCCTCTCGCGCTGTCCACGTTGGCAGATGCTACGAGACCACCAGCCCCCGATTCCTTCCCCTCTCCCACTCTCTAGACGACCTCCCCCGCAGCCGCCGCCACTACTGCCCTCTCGCACAGCCTGCACCCCCACCCCTTCTCTCCTCCCCTCCCCTTTTCCCCTCCACCGGGAGCAGCAGGTGCGGCTCAATGGCCACGGTGGCGAGCGCCAAGATGCACCACGGCCGCGCGAGGAGGAAGCTTGATGTGGCTCTGACCCTGGTGCCGACACCATGAACAAGGTGCCCTCTCCATCTCTTCTCTCTCTTTGTGTTCGTGTGTTTTCAGTTTTCGAGAGTCATCAAATCCAACCTCGCTCCCGCGCCGGCTGCTGATGGATATGTTTTATTCATACCGAGGGTGGGCAGAACCATCAACGAATAGCTTTATGCATGCACTTTCGTCTGTCTCATTCTTCCTCTCCTTTCTGTGATTGTTAAATATTTGTTTTGATGGTTGCCCAATAGTTTTTTGTTTTGCTCTAACACTAATATGTTGCAATCTGCTGCTATCTTCAAATCTTGTTGTTACCTTAGATTTTTTTTCCTATGAGGTCAGTTGTTGCTTAAGCATAATTAGGCCTAATATATTTATGATAGCCAAGATATCTTGTTTATTTAACCAACAAATAGATTCTTCTGAAGTTCAATATGTATTTACATTCTTGCCTAATAATACCATGCCAATTACTTGACCAGCGGGCACCGGTAATTATTTCCTAAGATGATATTGAGTTTCAGGAACGTAGACCCATTTGTTAATTTCCAGTCTTTGGTGCTTTTGCAGATATATAATGCTGTTGCAATTGGTAAAATAATGTGTGCAGTGCAACACTTATTTTACCAGCTCTGAAGCTGGACTAAACATGCAAAGACCAGACGCAAGTGTTATTTTCTTTTTTAAACTTCTTCTACTTTCTATCTCCCTAATGGTATAAATGTATTTAATTGATAGTTTATTACATAGAGTTTGCTTTACATAATTTTTAAACAAATTCTCGATGAACTACTACCGCATAGGAGGAAACCGCTTGGACCTTTTATTGATGGATGTATTTCTTACTTTTGATCCTCATCAATAATCTCCAGGCATTTGGGAGTTCGCTAGCAGTTGGTCAGACTTGGACCAGGGACTAAGCACCCCGGATGTCCCGGCACGCTCGACTCCACCGACGTTGCAAGTCTAGGTGAATACCTTCCCTGCTTAGACCCTTGCTGTTGTTGTATGGGACGAGAAGGTATTAGTTAGTGGGTGCAAACGAGCTTTTCTACTTAACAAAATGATGTATATTTAATTCATCGGTTATTGTTGGAACATCATGATATTGTGAAGAAAAAAAAAGGAATGTGGTGCAGCATATTACTCGTTTAACATTCGCCGCCACGCGGGACTCACACGCGCTCTCGTCCTCCACGACTTTGGCCTCAACTGGTGCGTGCAGCCTGCTCTCCTCCCGCCCCTTCCTCGCGACCATAAGATTTATTTTGTGCCGCACCATTCATGATTGTTCATGTTCGGTTGTGTTAGTTCAGTTGTTTATCTCTTTGTTGTTGACCTGTTGTGCTGCTGGGAGAATTGCTTGGCCACTACAGAATTCAACTAAATGTGCCATCAAACTCACCTGTAAGTGACACACTACAGAACAGGACGATCGGATGGTAGGCCGCTGACTTGCAATTCGGCATACAAGGCACTGTGGTTGGGGACCCCAGTGGACCCTTTGGCAATGGCCATCGGGAAGAACTACGCCCCCAACAAATGCAGAATTTTCCTTTGGCTGGCAAATAAGAATTGGCTCTTCACCAACGAAAGGCGTTTTCACAGAGGCATCGCCACCTCGCCTGCTTGCCCTCTCTGCTCGATGACGGTGTCCATAAACCACTTGTTGTTTCACTGTCCAGAGCTGAGTTCCATGTGGGCAGAACTATCTTCACTCACACCGGGAATACCCATAGATCTGCGGGATCTATAGGGTGATGACATGCAGAACAAAGTTTGATCTACAATAATCATTACCATTTTATGGAATGTATGGAAAAGACGAAATGCTTTTCAAGGATGACAAACAACCGGTTCACATAATCGCTCGCTCTGCTGCTGATGATGTTCTGCTTTGGTCCAGCAGATGTAATAATGAGCAGGCGCGCAATCTGCTACGCGACAGGGGCACCATGTTATTTCACTTGTCTATGAGATTGTAACCTAAACTATATGCTTTTTCTTTTCTTCCTCTCTAGTTTCTATGCTGTAAATGTACTCTGGTTATTAATGAAAAGGTTCAGGCCGGCGTAAGCCCGCCGTAGCATCGTCAAAAAGAAATTGCTGATGCTACTCTCAGAAGTGTTGAAATGACTTCAGAGCTCGGAGGTTCTCAATCTTGTGTACATGTTAGTGTTGTATATTGCCTCCTTTTAGTCACTGTACTAGCCCCTCTCAATCTACTTCACTGTCATCACTTATCAAGTGTGTAGCATGTTACCTTCTCACATGTGTACTGTTTTTTTAGTTTGTATCTACTATTGCGGAGTACATCAGTTGAAATGTCGTTCTGTGTAGCTATCCATCTTCCGTTGCTCTTTGTTCCTGTTCGATGGTGGCGCCCTAGGAGCAGATGACTGAATTTAGTCCTGCTGTCATGTGTGAGGGTGATGTGAAAGGATGATCGGATAATTGGATCTTCAGTAAGATCGCTCAATAGATGGTTTCATGTGCTTGTACTAATTCCGAATTATTTCAGTGTTGCCACATTTTCCAATGAGGTGAAATACATCACAGGTGGTTATTCAAGTAGTAGTTCAACGAGGTCATTATAAATACATTCTGATCAGGTAGAGGCGTCCGTCATGTGTTTCAGTTTCTGATAGGAACACATAATAAATCTATTTAACTTCTTAAACAATCACAAAGTTTCTTTGTAGCTCAGGCTACACGGAACCTCTTATCCTCAACCCTTCAGTCTTGCTTTGAGATCTGTACTACCCAACTAACTTACAACAAGCAAATTTCTCTTTTTTGTTTCTCTAAAATGAAACAACATATGAACTTCAAACTTTACAGATCGAACAAACATTAGAACATCAATGTGTGAAAAAACTTTCAGATTTTTTGGTCTGATATAAATATACAAAATGAGATTTTGTTTGACTAAAAATAATATTTTAAGTATTTAAAATGCATGAAAAAATCTGAAAGTTTTTTCTCAGATTGTAGTTAGAATGTATTGTTGTTCTGCAAAATTTGAAGTTTATATGTTGTGTCGTTTGAGAGAAACAAAAAAGACAAATACGTCTGCACGGATCGCGATGTAGAAATGGATGGCAAAGATAAGGGGTACCGTGTAGCCTGAGCTACAGAAAACCACACTCATTAGACAATTGAGTGTACGCCGCAAACTTATGGCATGAACTTGAATGGAAATGCACAAAGCAAATGCAATATGACTTGACGCTTAATTTATAGGAACATGTATGAATTGTGAGTTGATTTTTGCTTGATCGGCATTGTTCCTCCGTCATTGATTACGAGTCGAAGGACTAGTCAAGACTAGTCGATGGACTAGTCTATGAGTCACAACTGTGGTGTCGACTACAAATCTCGTGTAGACTAATTCAATGAGTCGAGCGGTCGAGAGACTAGTCATAGACTAGTCTGGACTAGTTGTGTACATTAAGTCGAATGACTCAAACTTTTTTTTAAAGGCGAGTGACTTAAAATTGGAGGGGATAAGAGAGGCGCTCGGCTCGTGAGCCCGCCGGAGGGAAATATTGTGACTAGGTTTCAGTTTCGCTCCAGAGAGCTGCCCACTCCTCTGGAGCTCTCCCTCTTCACTGGTTCTGCTATCTAGATCCAACCCTATCTCTGTTGATTCCAGTGCTGCACTAGTAGAAAACGGGTCTATTGTCCCGGTTCGTAAGGGCCTTTTGTCCCGGTTCTTGAACCGGGACTAAAGGGTCGGTACTAATGCCCTAGCCCTTTAGTCTCGGTTCAAACAAGAACCGAGACAGATGGGCCTCCACGTGGCCTGTGCGCGGAGTCTAGACAGGAGGGCCTTTGGTCCCGGTTGGTGGCACCAACCGGGACCAATAGGCATCCATGCGTCAGCATTTCTGTGGCTGGGGTTTTTAATTTTTTTTTGAAAGGGAGGGGGGTTTGGGGGTTTTGGGGGGTTAATTTAGGTGTTTCATATATTGTGTTAGCTAGCTAATTAATAGAGAGAAGTGTTCTCTCTTATATCTGTGATTGGTCGACGCTACGTACTATACATACGTATAGAGAGGACTAGACACGCTAGCTAGCTAGTAAGCAAACAAAGGAAACAGAAGATCGTCATCAACATATATATGCATACAGAGAGAAGTGATATCGACCACCTCTTCTTCTCCGAGAGATTGGTCGAACAACAAATTCTCGTATATCTATCCGACACTACCGGGTACATATATACAATAATTATCTCTTACTAATATAATCTCCTATCATACGGACGCATGGTCCACATAGTATTCTCCATCTTCAGCGATCACGTGGTCAATGAAGAATGCCACCAATTTCTCTTGAATTGCTCGCATACGATCTGGTGGTAGGAGTTCATCCCGCATCCGAAAGATCTAATTTGAAGAAGGGAGTCAATACATATATATATGCATACAAATGATGGTACATATATATATATATATATATATATATATATATATATATATATATATGAATAAATGAAACTCAACACAAATGATGGTAATGATATAAAATTGTGAATATTATTGCTTACGCATTTCAAATTGTTCGTCAGAGTAGCCCCGCTCACAGGTCGTGTGGCCGATGGACTCGCAAACGTAGTATCCACAGAAATCATTCCCTTGTTCCTGCCACAACCACTTTACAAGGAATAGAGGTCAATCAAACTGATAAGCCATGATGCCAAATGGTATTGATGAAACTAGCGCTTGAATCAATAGGAGATGCGCGGAACATGCTACTATAGTACTTACTTTCGGGTGTCTAAATTCCAGCTGCTTCGGCAGTCCCGGAGCTTTTTTGGAGAATTTTCTCCAAACCCTGCCAGACAAAGAAAACAATTACTTGATATCAGAAATGAACAAAGTTGCTGATATGCATGCTGGATAATGATCGATTTAATTTACTTCTCGAGCATTTGAGTCATGTCCGCATACTCCTGGGGATCTTTTCGTTTAGAGTCCAAGACAGTTACTACTCCCTGCTCAAGCTTAATCTCTTGGAGAATATAGTGGTACCTGCGCACGCATGCATTAACTCATCAATTACATTACTATAACCTTGACTAATATATAAGGGAAACCGAATATGCACAAGACAGTAACACTCACTTGAAGTTGTAAGGAAAGAGTATTATATCTTTGTTTTCATTTATTACCAACGATCGTAGCAAGTTGGCCTCGGTATCTGCGGCATGAAATTTAACCTCAGTTGCATCTATGAGATATGTGTTAATGAACCCAATATCACCGACTTGTCTTTTCTTCAATTCGACGATCTTCAATCTGCATAATATAGTGAGGATAATTATAAATACATACAATGAAAGAGCTGAGCTATATAGAGAGACTTAATGACAGAAGTAGTACTACGTACTTACAGACAATAGCAGGTGACCGTTGCTTTATCGAGGACCAATTGATTGAAAAACTGAAAGAACTCCTCAAATGGAATAGGCAACAGTTCAATTCCAACGTGGGCATGCTCCTTTTTAACTCTCACATACAAAGTATTCCTCCCCCCAGACTCTCTGCAGATTTTCAAGTACCAATCATGCAATCTTCGCATCATCGTTAATAGAGATCTTTCATCTTTGACGAGAGGCTTACCGTACTCGTATTTTTGTATCTGCACCTCCAAGAAATCATAATGTACATCGTCGGGCAGGTTATCTCCAACATTGCTATAACCGAGCATCATCCTCGGATCATTAGCGACGATGTCGCTAGACACCTTGAGCGGGGGGCACGATTGGTCCGCTTGTTTGTCGAGCTGGGCAATTTGTTTCCCAGCTCGTCGTTCTGCTAACCTTTGATCACTTCTAGTACTTCCCGACCGCTTCGCTTCGTGAAATGACTTTTCAATAATGCGGTCATAGTTGTCTTTCGGCGGAGACTTTGGTGGTTTCTTCAGGGCAGCCAGAGTGCGCTTTGCTTTCACCGAATCTATCTTCTCCTCCGTAGGTGGATGTCTCTGTGCTTTCAACCCTTGAAACCAGTCCTTCACTTCGGCTTTAGCGATCTTCGCGTTTTCCTCGTCGGACCTCTCATATGGTAACTTCTCTAGAGGCGTGAGAGAAGGACCGAATCTGTATTGCCTCCCGCCTCTGGCTGTACTGCTAGATGCCGTCAGAGCAGACGGAGCGGCTATCTTCTTTCCTTGCTTACGCGGTGGAGGAGAAGGACTACGACGCACCGGAGCAGCCGGAACGGCGGCGGGTCTCTTCCGCCCTTGCTGACGAGGCGGAGAAGGAGGAGGCTGGCTTCTCGAGCGCACCGGCGCAGGCAGAGAAGGAGGCGAAGTGTCGCCACGCGCCGAAGAAGGAGCCGGCCGAGTGCCTTGATCGTCACTCGCCGGAGGAGGAGGCGGTGGAGGAGGCGGAGTGCCCTGACTCACCGGAGGAGGAGGAGGAGGAGGCGGACGCGTCCAGTTCAGAAGGTTGATGAGGTCCTTCCGCCATAGGCATGGAGTCTTCAGAGCAGAACCCAGTCGAGTCTCCCCTTCACCGGTAGGGTGGTCAAGCTGGAGGTCCTCAAATCCCTTTGTTATTTCATCCACCATCACCCTAGCATATCCTTCTGGAATCGGCCGGCAGTGAAAAGTTGCGCCGGGTTCAGTAGGAAAAACAGAGCCAACAGCCGCCTTGACCTTCATATTAATCCATTGCGTCATAAGGTGGCAATTTTGAGACTCCGTGATAGCATCCAGGGGATAGCTGGCAGGAGCCGTCAAGACATGCTCCGACTGAAGCAGCTCGGTGGAAGCCATGCTGCTTCTCCGCTGAGATGGCAGGGTAGCTTCGGGGGAAGCTTCGGCAGTTCTTTTGCTGCGATTTGCTTCTCGTTCCTCTATTGCTTGTACCCTAGCGTGCAGCGCCTGCAGTTCGGTCTGCTGCACTTTCTTCCTCCTCTCGTGGCATTTGTAACCGCCTGCGTCCGGAAACCCAGCCCTCCACGGAACGGAGCCTGGCGTGCCTCGTGTCCGTCCAGGGTGCTCAGGATTCCCGAGGGCCATTGTGAGCTCGTCGTTCTCTCTCTCTAGAACGAACGTCGTCCCTTGCTGCGCTGCAGAGATATAGTGCTGAAGCTTCTTGACTGGTATTTCCAATTGCTCGTCCGTCCAGATGCACTTCCCTGATACAGGGTCCAAGGTTCTGCCAGCCCCGAAGAACCAAGTCCGGCAACGGTCTGGCCAGTTCATTGTCTCTGGTTTGATCCCTTTATCAAGCAGATCATTCTTAGCCTTGGCCCACTTAGGCCGGGCTTTGAGGTAGTCACCTGACCCCGTGCGATGGTGATGCTTCTTCTTCGCAGCATTTTGCTTGTTTGTCGCCGACATCTTCTTACTCTTTTCCGATGTCTTGTAGGCCACAAATGCGGGCCAGTCATCTCTGATCTTCTCATATTCGCCCTTGAATTCTGGTGTCTCTTTTTTGACGACAAACCAATTCAGGTCTTTCTTCCACCTCCTGAATAGGTCTGCCATCTTCGTAAGAGCAAAAGACTTGATTAATTGCTCTTTAACTGGCTTCTCCGGATCATCATCTGGTGGTAGGGTGAAATTTGACTTCAGCTCAGTCCAAAGATCATTTTTCTGCATATCATTGACATAAGACACCTCAGGGTCTTCTATAGCCAGCTTTAACCATTACTGGATGTTGATCGGGGATCTTGTCCCTAACCAGAACCCCGCACTGAGGAACAAATGCGTTCTTTGTCCGGATGGATTCAATCGGTTGGTCGTTGCGAGCGATTTCTATGATCCCAAACTTTTCATCCAAGCTCAACTTTTTCTTCGTGAGGTCCGCCCCACCTGGTGGCGGTTGGCGTAAATTACGGACAGGCGATCGCTGAGGCGATCCTGGGTGTGCTAGGGTTTTGGGTGCGCCTCCGCCGCTGTCCTGCGGCCGTCGCCGTGATCTCACACGCCCGCCTCAACAACGACGACGCCACCACACCAACTGCATCCGTCGTCAGTTTCCCACGAGGAGGAGCGCGCTAGGGTTCCTGGGTGAGGTAGGAGTGGAGGAATGGAGGGTGTTGAGGGGTTGATGAGAGGCCTGAAGCTGTCTGCGGTGGAGAGGAGAGGTTTGAAGATCGGGGAGGCGGATAAGGAGAAAGCTAGTGGATGGGGAGAAGATGATCCTCGTGCTGTGGGGAAATTGTTCTCGGAGAAGCCGGCGCATGCAGGGGTGATCGGCCAAACCCTGGGGCGGATCTGGTGCCCGATCAAAGGGCTTGAGTGTAAGGAATTGGAGACCAATATCTTCCTCTTCACGTTCAGGCAAGCGTCGGGGTGGAGGAGAGCTCTGGAGGAGGGGCCATGGTGGTTTGACAAAGAGCTGCTGGTCATGGAGGACTTTGATCCAGATAAGACGGTAGACGAGTATGACTTCAACCTCATCCCAATGTGGATCCGGGTGTTCGGGTTACCGTTGGGCCAGATGAACAGAGCTACGGGA
>LR738714.1:751599969-751654345 GCA_902687465.1 Secale cereale
CCCCCCCCAAATGAAAATGCAAACAGGTTTTCGGAAACTGGAACATTTTTTAAATTCCTAAACAATTTTTGGACACGCGAACATTTATGAAAAATGGGAATTTTTTTCCTCAAAACAATGGGAACATTTTTTAAATCTCCTAATATTTTTAAACACGATCATTTAAAAAAAATGTAATACTTTCTGAAACTCCAGAGCAATATTAGAGACACGAACATTGTTTGAGATGGGAAAGTGTTTTGAAACTCTGGAACAAAAATTGAAACACAATTTTTTTTAACATTTCGAACAAAAATTGAAACATGGAATTTTTTTTGAAACTCACAAACTAAATTTGAAACACGAACTTTTTAATACCATTTAAAAAAATCAAAATGAAACATTTTTAAAAACAAATCCTGAACAACTTATGGAAAGTTGTGCAATTTTGAACTAAAAATAAAGAAAAGAAACAAAGACAAAAAAAATAAGAAAAGACCCAGGAAAAGTAAGAAGAAGGAAAACAAAAAACCAGTCCAAAAATTCGTTCAAGGACGTTCTATAAGGTTCCCAAAACCTTCATGGTTGTTTGGATACCGAGAATTAGATGCCAAATTTTGGAAAACCAGTTTTGGGAGAATTTTTAGGATCTACAACTCCTTGTTTGGATCGAGAAAAAGTAAAATCCGATTATATAGTACTGCGTTCGGGAAGCAACAAGAGCCTAAGCTTGTATCGAGAAAAAGTAAAATCCGATTATATATACTTCGTTCGGGAAGCAACAAGAGCCTAAGCTTGTATTATTATGTACAGATTCCATGAAGCTTGGATTTGAGCTTCACGACGTGCTCTGTTGGTCACCCGGAATGCCGAAAGTACTAGTGTGCATACTCCTTCGACCGCATGCAGTGGCCATGGCAATTGCAAGCACCGTGCAAATGGTCTTCGATCAACTGGCAGAAATTGTTGTCCAGCTTGGAGCCTTGCACAACAAAGAAGAGTAAAATGGCCCTCCGGCGTGCGGCTGTTGAATCCGTCGTCATGGGAACTGAGGAGGTCCCGTTGCTCGCGCTTGGAGCAACATGGCACTGTTTATGTTTTCGTAATCGTCGCCATGGGCGCTGAGGGGGCCGCTTAGCTCGAGTCGAGAACAACACGTCACCATCAATGGTGTCGCAGCTGTCGCCATGGATGCAGAGGAGGTCACGCCGAGAACAACATGCCGCGTCCATATGGTGTCGCAGCCGTCACCATGGGGGTGTCGACTAGGTGGTTGTGCTGCTCGCGCTGAGAACAACACGTCGCCGTCGATGGTGTCGCAGCTGTTGCCATTGGCGTTGAACAAACCGCGCTGCCCACGCCAGGAACAACACGCCGTCGTAGATGGTGTCGTAGCTGTCGCTATGCGCACCTAGAACAACACACCATCGTGGGGCAGGAGCTCATCAGTCACTCACCACGATGAGGGCGTGGAGTCGATCCATTGCCATCTACTCAGTTTTTGGGTTTTGGGAGAACTGTGTTTAACTTATCCATGATTTAGTTGGATAACCCAAACAAGGTTTTAGTTTGTTATAACAGATTTTGTGTTTAAACAGAACCATTGCTCTAAAAACCAGGTATCCAAACAAGGGTTCCCAGAAACCAGATGCGGTTATGCGATCTACTCCCTCGGTCACGTAGATCCGGATAGTGTTAAAACATTCTTATATATTATTATTATAGGACGGAGGGAGTACTCGTTAGCTATCTTAGATGGGCCGGCCCAGTCATTCGCTTAGTGTCCTCGCTGTGTGTTACCTTACCGTTAGACGCATAGAGCCTTAATTAGGAAAATCGCATTAGGAGCACCCCGGACAGTCGGATTTGGTGTCCGCGGGCTGCGGATGCTCTAACATTTGCGTAAGTTAACGCCCATGCAGCAGATTGCCCGGATGTAGGCCAGCCCAAGATGGGAGATGCGCTTCACACGTACGATACCGGGAAAAAATTGATCGATCCCCAAATCGCCAGATTCCAATCCAAGCGCCTGAACTGTCGCCGCCGCTCCTCCTGAACGCCACTTCCTCCTTCACGCCGACACCGCCGCTGGATGCCTCCTCCTCGGCTGGACGCACCGCTCCTCCCTCGCGGCTCCACGGGCACTCGCGCCTCCACACCTGCCGAACTGCTCTCTGCTCTGGTCGCCGGCGATGGATCCACACACAAGAAGAGGCATCAAATTCAGCAGCGGCAGAGGCAGACGGCACCGGGCACCACAACCAGCCGCAAGCGCAAACCCAGCAGCTGCAATGACCATCAGGCATCAGCAGCAGGTCTTTCTCCCCCTGGCACACTTCTTCTTCCTTTGTGTGCAATCTTTTTGTGCCACACCATGCGTTAATTTGATGTGTATAGTGTATGTAAAATTTTAGGAGAAGACACTTATATTTAGTATTCACTTTGATTTTCTAGTAGATCATTTCACGAGCTTGTGTAGGTCAAGTATTTTATTTTTACCTGGCTAATGTCAATGCCGATGCCGGGTAACTTCAATTCCTGGATCCGCCGCTGTGTACCAGCCTATCGCGGAGAAGATGTGCAAGAATTATTCAAGAATATTCCACTAGTACTAGTACATTTGGCTGGTACACATAAAAGTAGAAATGTGTTAATACAAGATGATTAACTTAGACTTAGAAGAAAATCAACGGAAGCATCTTGCATACTACTTCCTCCGTTCCATATTAGTCGTCGCTGATTCAACTACCGCACATGCAGTCACCACAACTAGTGCAAGTTGTACAAATTAATATATCCACGTAGGCCCACGTTCAATCTTTTGGACCTTGATTTGGATGCTCAGGACGACTTGGCAAAATGATAATGGCACTTGGCTATCACCTATCAGGGATTTGGATAGCCGCCGGTCAAAAGGAGTCTGGAGACAAGAGAATATGCACCTAACGCAGAAGTTGCTGAACATGTACCGGCGTTCTCTGAGTAATATTGTTGTAAACATTTTCTTCTCTAGCGCGCGCGTGGCCGCCGGTAGCTGAGCAGCGGGCGTCAGCGCTGCTATGGGTACTGCTTTGAGCCTGATGCTTATTCTGCTGCTGCTTGCTAATGCTCGGGCGTCGGCGGTGGCCCTGGCCAACGTCGACGACGACAACGACGAGCAGCTGCTGGAGAGGTTCAAGGGGGCAGTACGGAACCGCGGGGAGCTCAGGGGTTGGAGCCGTGGCGATGGCGCGTGCAGGTTCCCCGGTGCAGCGTGCGTCAAGGGACGGAGCCAGGATTCTAACATAGGGGGGCCAGCTTTTGCCTCTAATGCGGGGATCGGTAAAAAAATCATGCAGCGAACTAGCCTAGGCTGATGAACTAAATTTTAATGGAGCAAAGAAAATTGGTGTCAGCTATGAGGGGGGGCGAAACACCTCACGCATATGGGTGATTAGCCAAAAACCCTCATCACTATTAAGCGAAAACTGCATCCCCCCTCATCCGTCCCTGGGCGTGCGTCAAGGGAGGGAGGAGCCTCGTGGCGCTGTCCCTGGCAGGAGTGTCACTCGACGTCGATTTCCGCGCCGTCGCCGGCACACTGCTGCAGCTGGGTGATGTCGAGGTCGTCAGCCTGCGAGGTGTCAACGTCAGCGGCTCGCTAGCGAGCGGCGGCGACGGAGGGTGGATGTGCGGCAAGAAGCTGGCTCGGCTGGATCTGTCCGGGAAAGGCATGCTGCGTGGATCCGTTGCCGACGCCCACGCACTCGCTGGCGCGTGCGACGGGCTGAGGGAGCTGAACCTTTCTGGTAACGCACTCGTTGGCGGTGGCGGCCGGAAGGGAGATAGCAGGGACATTTTTGTGCGCCTGGATGTCCTTGACTTGTCAAACAACAACATCACCGGCGACGGCGAGCTCAGCTGGATGGGTGGCGTCCGCCGGCTGAACCTCTCCTGGAACAACATCTCCGGGCCACTCCCGGTCCCGGTGTTCGTCAATTGCTCCAGAATGGAGTCGCTTGATCTGTCCGGAAATTTAATCTCCGACGAGGCGCTGCCCGGGGCCCTGTCTGGCTGCACTGCTCTTGCTTCGCTCAACCTCTCCAGCAACCACTTGGAGGGCGCTTTCCCGCCGGACATCGTGTTCCCGGCGTCGCTTTCTTACCTCAACCTGTCCAACAACAACTTCTCCTGTGAGCTCCCTGGCGACGCATTCGCGGGGCTCCCGCGGCTCTCGTCGCTTTCTCTATCCTTGAACCACTTCAGCGGCTCTGTGCCTGATTCTCTAGGTGCGCTTGCCGAGCTCAGGGTGCTGGACCTTAGCTCAAACGTGCTCACTGGCGCTATACCGCCCTCGCTCTGCCCGAGTACCGGCAACAAGTCCAAGCTCCTGGTGTTGTACCTGCAGAACAACTACCTCACCGACGGCATCCCGACGACTATCTCCAACTGTGAAAGCCTCGAGTCTCTCGACCTCAGCCTCAACTATATCAATGCCTCCATCCCGTCATCCCTCGGCAGCCTTGCCCGGCTCCGGGACCTCATCCTGTGGGAGAACAAACTTGAGGGTGAGATCCCGCCATCGCTGGCCGGTGCTCGCCGACTCGAGAACTTCATCCTTGAGTACAATGGTCTCATAGGCAGCATCCCAACGGAGTTTGTGAACTGCAAGAATCTGACATGGATATCGCTCGGGAGCAACCGGCTCTCCGGGTCGGTGCCGGCATGGCTGGGGCGGCTAGACAACCTTACAATCTTGAAGCTCAACAACAACTCTTTCTCAGGGCAGATACCGCCGGAGCTCGGAGACTGCAAGAGTTTGGTTTGGCTGGATCTGAACGACAACCAGCTTAGTGGATCGATTCCACCGGAACTGGCAAAGCAGTCTGGCAAGATGACCGTCGGCCTCATCATCGGGCGGCCATACGTATACCTGCGCAATGACGAGCTGAGCAGCAAATGTCGCGGCAAGGGGAGCCTGACCGAGTTCGCCAGCATCCGTTCCGAAGATCTGAACAGGATGGCTAGCAAGAAGTTGTGCAACTTCACACGGATGTACATGGGCAGCACAGAGTACACTTTCAATCTCAATGGCTCCATGATATTCTTGGACCTGTCTTTCAACAAGCTCGACTCCGAGATACCCAAGGAACTTGGGGCGATGTACTATCTGATGATCATGAACCTTGGGCACAATCAACTTTCTGGTGCCATCCCAACCCAGCTTGCAGGTGCCAAGAAACTGGCTGTGCTTGACCTGTCACACAACCAGTTGGAAGGCCCAATACCCACTTCATTCTCATCACTATCATTGTCGGAGATTGATCTATCGTACAATAGGCTGAATGGATCAATACGGGAGCTAGGATCCCTTGCCACTTTCCCAAAGAGTCAGTATGAGAACAACTCAGGCTTGTGCGGTTTCCCTTTGCCTTTGTGTCAACCATCTTCACGACTCCACCCACCACTAGTAAGCACTGCCTCTAGTAATGAGTACCATCTGCTAAAAATCCTACTCCCAACTATCACACTAGTTTTTATCATTATTGTTGTTTGCTTATACTACCCATTGATGAGAAACAAACTCAAGAAAAACATGATTAAAGCTTCCGATGATCCGACAGATCCAGCAAACCATCAGTTAATCTCGCATCTTGAGCTTGTTCGTGCCACTAATAATTTCAGTGAAGATAACATGTTGGGATCTGGAGGGTGTGGAAAGGTATTCAAAGGACAGTTGAGCAGCGGTTTGGTGGTTGCAATAAAGGTTCTTGACATGAGGTCCAAGCGTGCCTTTAGGAGCTTCGACGCAGAGTGTCGTGTGCTTCGGATGGCGCGGCACCGCAACCTGATACGAATAATCAATACATGTTCTAACATGGATTTCAGAGCATTGGTGTTAGAGTACATGCCCAATGGTAACTTAGAGGCACTACTTCACTTCTCACAAGGGGGCGAGAGACTATTCGGGTTCCGTGAGAGGCTGCGGGTTATGCTCGAGGTGTCGATGGCAATGGAGTATCTACACCATGATTACCATGAAACTGTTTTGCATTGTGACTTAAAGCCAAACAATGTGTTGTTTGACAAGGACATGATTGCGCATGTGGCTGATTTTGGCATTGCAAGACTACTGCAAGCTGATGATAGCTCTGTGTTCTCCATGAGCATGCATGGCACAACTGGGTACATGTCACCAGGTACTTAGTACTAATTATCCTGCTCAATCTACTGATTTCTTGTTGTATAGTCGATTAACTATGATTGGTGAATCATGTTGGAATTTGATTTATCCTTTTCTTCCACAGAGTATGGGTCTTATGGGAAGGCATCACGAAAGAGCGATGTGTTCAGCTACGGAATCATGCTCCTTGAAGTCTTCAGTGGAAAGAGGCCAACAGATGCTATGTTTGTTGGAGAACTGAGCCTTAGACGCTGGGTTCACCAGTTGTTTCAGGCAGATCAGTGTGTCCATGCCGTGGATAGACGGCTACTGCAATGCTCCGACATGGACATTGGCTTTCTTGCCCCAATACTGGAGGTCGGTTTGCTCTGCTCCAGTAACTCGCCACGCGACAGGATAACGATGAGCGATGTAGTCTTGAGGCTGAAGAACATCGAAACAAAGTACGCTAAAAATACAACATCTACTTCAGGAAGTGCGTCACAGTGATTGGCCGCCCTTACTTGCAGGATTCTGGAGAAAGAAAAAAAAAAGGGGCGAGCAATATATATCTGGATATACTTGGTAGCCAATTTTAAGAAGATCTAAGAAATTTGTGTATCAGAACGATTTGCTACTGACTTTCGAGCTGAAAGTTGTGTATTCTTAGTCCCTCCTAGGTATCCTTTCTGTTCCATGTCTGAGTGTATTGTCCAATTTTATGCCAGCAGCATGACATGATTTCTGTAGCGTTTGGATGTTCATAAACTTGCGCACTTACTATTGTTTTGAAGACATGAAGTGGTATCACTTTCTTTGATGGTTCACCTCATTGTTTTTACCTCTTACCGTGGCTGCAAAAAAATAAGTTTGGAATTTCCTTGTCTGAATTCTCATCATGGTTATCATACTTCAAGGCTTCAATATCATGCTGCCAACTTGGCAACTGATATTGTTCGCCCTTGCTTCAGGGCCACATGAAGTGGGCATGATAATGACAGATAATTAAACCTATAAAACGGGGTATAGTTTATCTCTTACGGAGGACAACAGGAACAGTCAATTTGTACATCGTATTCATATAAGCCAATATTGCAGTTGTACAATCAGGAAAAATGCTGGAAAAACAGACTGAATTTGCAGGACAAGCATATGATAAACCCTCATAATGCTTTACAGCAGGGAAAGTGTTGATGTATCATTTCCGTGGAAAGGAAAAATAACCGTGATTCCTACAGATGAAAAATAACCTCGATACCAAATCATTACACACTCCACAAACAGTAAAGCAGCAGATTTATTACAGATTTCAGTCTGCTGACAACACATTACCTGAATGTGAAGTAAAAATGTCATCAAATAAGCCATATATTATACAACAACCACAGCACAAAACACCAAATAAGAATTGCAAAATAATAACATGTTCGTGCGCTGCTTCAATCCTTCTTCTGGACCCTGAGTGTGAAGGCCTGGAGGGACAAGAGCACTTGCTTGATCCGCTCTCTGATTTCGGCGTCAATCAGATTACCATCGCTGTCAAACTTGGGCGGCTGCTGAAATGCTTGGACGAACAGCTCTGGCTTGTTGATGAAATGAAGATCTAAGAACACCCCGACCTGCCGGAGATGGTACTGCGATCTACCTCCTCCAAAGCCACCTCCTGCGCTGACAACCGCAGCAGGTTTGTCTGCCCAGCAATTCTTTCCTCTCGAAGCCCAGTCAAGTGCGTTCTTCAGAGGGGCTGCAGTTGAAACATAAAACATGTGAAGCAAGCACATATAAGAGTATCAATGATGCAATCTAACAGGAAAAGCAGCGCCTCTGTTCCCCATTTAGGAACCACTGAATTATTCGACCTTCACACCTAAGCTACAGCTACATGCTTGTGTCTAGCTCGATAATAATTGGATTTTTCAGGTTAGTTGTTTGTCCTTCTTTTGCTGCAGACATCAACATATCCATCAATACGCATAAGATGTTCAATTAAGCATGGTATTCTAATGCGCATAGTATATCAATGGACTGGATCAGAACGTCAAAATATTATTGCTTGAAATTTTTTGGATTCCAATTTTATGACCCAGATACAGGTTCAAGCACTAATAGCTCAATTTGGCTGCCCATCGAGCAATGCTGCATCAGAGAGCCAGGTTCATGAAAACAGGCCCATCAAAGTGAGAATACAGCAAGTGAACTTGATGAGAATCATTGCAATGCTCAATCAAAATAGGGGCAACCGCTGTCAATTAATATAATCAAACAATGTTTTACGGTTAATGTGAGCAGATCACAGCAACATAATCTTGCGATATCTTGTAGTGCTGTGAACAATATATATTTATGATGACATGGTCGTCTAATTGTCCTTGCATATGCTATACAACTTAGTGGCTTTTTAAAGAATATTGTGTGTTCTTATATGAAGTCGGCCCCTCCTGAGCTTTGGTCACGCTCCGCCAATGTTGATGATGACGCATAAATTCTGATCTATGGATTACCGCCAATCCCCCATAAATTTAATTGTGATAATTTTCAACATTCCAGTTTTATGACCCAGATAATTCAAACACTAATAGCTCAATTCGGCTGCCCAGTCAAGAGGGAGTGGTTTTTTCAACTCCCGGCTGTCCCTACACCATCCATGAACAATGAGTAAATAAAAAATCAAATATTTCATGACATCAAATACGCTCAAACTTTGTACATGCTTGCACGATTTCATGCCCAAAAAATATTTGTGAAGCTCTGGACAAGGAAATTTACAAGCAACTAAAACATTTGAGGATGTTTGATGTCACAAAATTTCAGAATTTTAGTATTTTTTTCTATTTTCTTTAATTTACTGTTCATGAGGGTGTAAAGACACTCTAGAGCTACCACACCTTTTTCGAGTAAGCAACGTTGCATAAGAGAGCGTGTATTTGGCTCAACCACTTGGTTAGGTTCTTGGGAAAAGGCATACTGTCAGCGACCAGACAAGGAAACCAGCAGCAGCCCAAGACACGGAGACGGGAAGCACACGACCCCTACGGCCCAGAAGAGAGAGACGGCCCAACCACAAGTTCAGCGGGCCGCAGTGGGTCTCATATATGTTCTGAGCCCAAGGCTGTGTGAGTATTTAGTCGCACCTGTAGTTGGCGAGTAGGTCATCCTGGCTGGGATCAAACGAGCGGCGGCGGCGGCGACTGTATCTGATCCCCTCTGTACTTCTTCTTCTACCTCAAGCTTCACTGTAATCGCCACCATATTCGATTCCTCCATCGATCTATGAGAGAATACTAGTGGGTACCTATCACGTGGTATCAGAGACCACCCCGCCACTCTTCGTCGTCGTCCTGGAGACACGCAAGCAGGCGAGCGAGCGCCAGCAGTTGCTCGCGGCCATGTATCCGGCGCTCAAGGCTTACCTCGACAAGCTCACCGACACCTTGACGAAGGCCAGCGATGACACGCGCGCCGACCTCAAAGGGATCAAGGCCCAGCTCGACACCCAAACGGCGCAAGTGGAGGCGCTCACGTCCTGGCGACCCGATCTTGAAGAGCGTTTCTCCCAACTGGAAGAGGCGGTCGCTGCACTCCAAGGCGCGCCGCCCCCACAAGCAGATGCGACACATGGTGGATCGCAGGCGCCCGGACCCTTCGATCCGGCGACCCGCGGCGAGACCCACGGGCCCGATGGCCACGGCGTGTCCCAGCAACAACGGAGCGAGCTGTCGGGGGGGGGGGGATTCCTCTCTGGCAGCTACTCCGGCCAATGGTACGCCCGATTTCAGAACTCCTCTGTCTAATAGGGTCATCAATTCATCTCTTACCGTTGGCCTGATATCCGGGCAGATCGTTCCAAGCATGGGACATACACCACCATCTCTGAATTTTCCCCCGTTTGCGGGTGAAAACCCGAAAATCTGGAAGACCATGTGTGAACAATTCTTTGCCATGTATCAAGTCCATGAGTCGTATTTTGTTCCTATGGCCACTCTGCATTTCTCTGGCGCTGCTGCCATTTGGTTACAATCTGTGCAAGCTAAAATAGGACATCTAGAATGGGAAGCTTTTTGTGACCTCCTCTGTACTCGTTTCGGCCGCGATCGACATCAACTGTTGATACGCCAATTCTATGCTCTGAAACAAACTGCTACTGTGTCTGCATATATTGAACAATTTGAAACACTTATGAATCATCTGGTATCGTATTCTGATGCTACGCACCCTTTGTATTTCTTGACGATGTTTGTGGAGGGCCTGCGCAGTGATATCCGTGCAGTGGTCATGGTGAAAAGGCCAACGGATCTGGACACGGCATGCGCTCTAGCAATTTTACAGGAGGAGGTGTCTGACGGGCAGCGGTACAAGCGCACGGAGCAGTCAGATTTCTCACCTTATGCCGTGCGTGCTCGGTCATCTAACCCATCTCTACTACCAGCACCTACAGCCAGAGCAACTGTTCCATCACCTGTAGCTGATGATCGTCGGGGTACAGAAAGCGCGAGAGCTACTAGTGATGCAACAAAAGTGACAGCGCTCCGCAATTACCGTCGTGCCAAGGGGCTTTGTTTCAAGTGTGGAGAGCGTTGGGGGCACGATCATGTCTGTCCCCCAACAGTTAAGCTGCATGTGATTGTGGAGCTGATCGACATGTTTACCAGTGATACAAATGTCTTATCTGAAGATGCTGCAACAATGGAAATGGATACTACACAACCAGAGCAAGTGTGGCACTTGTCCGTTCATGCAGTGGCAGGCACAGAGGCACCAAGTTGCCTTCAAATTCATGGCTGGCTGCAAGGACAAGAGGTGTTGATGCTAGTGGATTCAGGAAGCTCAGCTTCATTTGTCTCTCAGAACTTGCTTCCCATACTTCAGGGAGTTCAGGACATGCCAAGAACTATCAAAGTTTCTGTTGCCAATGGGGCAGAACTGCAGTGTACTAAGGAGGTGCTCAACTGTCAGTGGTACACACAAGGGCAAACATTCTCCACCAATTTCAAGGTTTTACCTCTGGGATCTTATGATGTGATCTTAGGCATGGACTGGCTGGAGTACCACAGTCCTATGCTGATTGATTGGCCACGTAGGTGCATGCAAATTGAAAATTGTGGCTACACCATTGTGTTGCAAGGAGTGGCTGCTAAGAATCAGTCTTGTGCTCTACTGTCCTGCACACAACTCGGCAGTATTAACAAAAATGCAGCAGTGGCATATGTAGTTCAGTTATGCTATTCTGAAGGGGCTGAATCAGAGGTGACAGTGCAAGCACAGGAATTATCACCTGACATAGTGCAGTTATTACTGGAATATGAGGACATTTTCTTGGAACCAACAGAGTTACCTCCGATAAGAGACTGCGATCATAAAATTCCTTTAATGCAAGGAGCACAACCAGTTAACATGCGGCAGTACAGGCACAAGCCAGAACTCAAAACAGAAATTGAACGCCAAGTGTTGGAGCTGCTCAAAGCTGGTATTATTCAGAAGAGTACAAGCCCATTTTCTTCTCCTATCATCTTGGTGAAGAAGAAAGACGGGACGTGGCGTCTGTGCATAGACTATCGTCGACTCAACGCAATGACTATTGTGAGCCGATATCCAGTGCCAATCATTGAGGACATCTTGGATGAATTATCTGGTGCTCGTTGGTTCTCTAAGCTCGACCTCCGAGCAGGGTATCAGCAGATAAGGTTGGCGCCGGGAGAGGAGCACAAAACAGCGTTTCAGACACATTCTGGGCACTTTGAGTACAAGGTCGTTCCATGTGGACTGGCAGGGGCACCAGCAACATTCTTGGGAGTGATGAACACGACCCTATCATCCGTACTGAGGGTGTGTGCCATGGTTTTCTTTGATGACATTGTTGTTTTCAGTGCATCCTTTGCTCTGCACTTGCAACATCTCAGGGAAGTGTTTGCCCTATTGCGCAAGGATCAATGGTATGTAAAGAAATCCAAGTGTGAGTTTGCCAAGCAGGAGCTGAAGTACTTGGGACACACTATTTCAGCAGCTGGCGTATCAACCGACAGTGACAAGATCCAACAAGTTCAAGTATGGCCTGTTCCTACTTCAGTCAAAGAAGTGCGTTCCTTCCTAGGGCTGGCAGGATACTATAGACGGTTTGTGCGTCAGTTTGGCACTATTGCACGGCCTCTTACAAATTTGCTTCGCAAAAACACTCCTTTCCATTGGACAACCGCTACAGGAGAAGCTTTTGAAGCATTGAAAACTGCTTTAGTAACAGCACCAACTCTAGCTTTACCAGATTTTACCAAACCCTTCACTATTGAGACGGATGCATGTGAGTATGGGGTTGGGGCAGTCTTACAGCAGGAGGGGCATCCCATCGCATATTTGAGCAAAGCCTTGGGACCACGAACTAAAGGTCTGTCTACCTATGAAAAAGAGTATCTAGCAATGGTGCTTGCCGTTGAGCAATGGAGACCGTATTTGCAATTCTCGGAATTTATCATCAAAACGGACCAGAAGAGCTTGGTTCATTTAGAGGAACAACATTTGCATACACCGTGGCAACAAAAGGCCTTCACGAAATTACTTGGTCTGCAATACCGTATATGCTATCGCAAGGGGACGGAAAACAGTGCCGCAGACGCATTGTCCAGACGGCCATTGGGAGCATCTCAACAGGCCAATGCCATTTCTGTGTGTCAGCCGGCTTGGCTACAAGAAGTAACACAAGGGTATGCACAGGACCCTAAAGCTCAGCAATTAATCACGCAACTCGCTTTGGCACCAGTGGCAGGAGGCAAGTTTACATTTCAACAAGGGGTCATCCGTTTCCGAGGACGTGTGTGGCTCGGCAACAATGTGAAACTCCAAAACCAGATTATGCGTGCCCTGCACGACAGTGCAATTGGAGGCCACTCCGGGTTCCCGGCAACGTACAGCAGGATTAAGCAGCTCTTCGCGTGGCCTGGGATGAAGTTGCAGATCAAAACACATGTCCAAACCTGTCAGGTATGTCAACAAGCCAAGCCAGATAGATCACCCTATCCCGGGCTGCTTCATCCACTGCCAGTCGCGAAAAGATGTTGGGATTTGGTTTCTTTGGATTTTATTGAGGGTCTTCCGCCATCGGGCAGAGCAAACTGCATCTTGGTCGTAGTGGATACATTTTCCAAGTATGCGCATTTTCTGCCGATCACACATCCATACACGGCCATCCAGATTGCACAGTTGTATATCGACAATGTGTACAAATTACATGGTATGCCAGAAGCACTAATATCGGACAGGGATGCAGTGTTCACCAGTCGGGTCTGGCAGGCAATATTCAAGCTGCAGGGTGTCGAACTAAAGATGAGTTCTTCCCACCATCCCCAAACGGACGGGCAGACAGAACGGGTGAATCAGTGCCTTGAGACATATTTACGATGTTTTGTTCAGAGCACTCCCAAGACTTGGAGCCGTTGGCTGGCATTAGCCAAGTTTTGGTACAACTCCGCATATCATTCGACTCTGGGTAAAACGCCATTCATGGTGGTCTATGGTCAGGAGCCGAGGCAGTTGGGCATTACACCAGAGCATGCAGCGCCACCACCAGAACTGGAACAGTGGTTAGATGAAAGACAGCAGATGCAAGATCTCCTTAGGCAACACCTGGTCAGGGCAAAGCAAATTATGAAGAGTCAAGCAGACAAGCACCATTCGTGGCGCGAGTTTCAAGTGGGAGACCAAGCCTTTTTGAAGTTACAACCATACATTCAGACATCGATTGCTCGGCGTGCCAACCACAAGCTCAGTTTCAAGTTCTTTGGCCCTTTCACGGTGATCAGGCGCATCAACGACGTCACCTACGAGCTCCAGCTGCCTGCCAATTCATCCATTTTTCTGGTGTTTCATGTGTCACAGCTGCGACACGCTCTGGTTCCAGGTGCGAGCACTTCCTCTCATCTCCCTGCAATTACTGACAATCTCAACACTCCAGTGAAGATTTTTGACCGGCGCTGGCACCGGAACTCGCGCAAGATAAGGGAACAAGGTCTGGTTCGTTGGCAAGATGAAGCAGCTACTCAAGATACTTGGGAAGACGTGGACGATCTCAAGCGACGATTTCCGGAGGCTCCGACTTGGGGTCAAGTCGGTTCTGAAGAAGGACGGGGTGTCAGCGACCAGACAAGGAAACCAGCAGCAGCCCAAGACACGGAGATGGGAAGCACACGACCCCTACGGCCCAGAAGAGAGAGACGGCCCAACCACAAGTTCAGCGGGCCGCAGTGGGTCTCATATATGTTCGAGCCCAAGGCTGTGTGAGTATTTAGTCGCACCTGTAGTTGGCGAGTAGGTCATCCTGGCTGGGATCAAACGAGCGGCGGCGGCGGCGACTGTATCTGATCCCCTCTGTACTTCTTCTTCTACCTCAAGCTTCACTGTAATCGCCACCATATTCGATTCCTCCATCGATCTATGAGAGAATACTAGTGGGTACCTATCACATACGAAAGAGGGAATCTTTTTCTTTCGAAAAGGAGGTTGAAACCCCAGACCTCTGCATCTAAGGATGCACATAGCAATTTTATCATACCACCTCCTTGCTTGATTTTATGCGGTCTTTGATGCACAATTTGACCACTAATACATACCAAAATATATGAATTGAGCATGTATCAATAGTATCATTGTATTTGTCTTGCAAAACAATTCCATTTCATATGTCTTTTTTGTAATTTTGTAGGCATATAATAAATAAAAATCATAGTCAAAGTTGTGCGGTGAAGACAAAAAAGTCAATGCGCGCCTTATATATTGAAAATGGGGAAGTATATTATACAACAGAGCCAGACAAAACAAATACATTGATCAAATAAAAACCACCTCTCTAACAACCTCCGTCGCTGCACTTACAAGCTTGATGATGTGTCCTGACCTTACACCAACATACACTAGCAAACAGCAAAGAGCGAATACAGCAAAATAACTTGATGGGAACCATTGCAGTAGCAATGATCAATCGAAACAGAGGCAGCAGAAGCCCAAGCAAATTAACGGCCATGCAGCTGAGCTTTTTTTTTGTTGCGGGTGATGCAGCTCAGCTGCGTGCTTGAAGTACATGCCTATCCACCAAATTTTCTAGGCTTCTTGCTCCAAGAGACCAAGGCACCCAATGAAGAGTCAACTTGCTTCTCGTGTATTCGAGCACTCTAGTTCATGCCATAGTGTCTATCGTGGTTTGGGATTCCGGAGTATGGTCGCCAGGAGCAGACTCGGGGTTAAGATAGCATTGGTGACGCCGAGGGGATCGAGCAAGATAAGCTCAAAATATTGAGCTGCATCGAAATTTGTCAGGATTGTTACGGTCCACCCACACAAGCACGCACCCCTGGCCTCTTGCATTTATCTATGGAGGAAACATAGAGGTACGTAGGAGCCTTGGATCTCGCACTCGCACCAGTTGATTTCCAGCAAGTTCTCGCGTGACTCTGTTCGTGTGTCACGATTTCTTAGTGACACGCACGCAGTTACAACCTGTGCACGTGGCAGCGGCACAAGGACATGCACCACATCCATCTACGGCCCATACCCACATCATCTCCTATAAATATCACTCCAGTTTCTGCAGTCGATCTGCACAAAGCATTAGTTTTCTTCCTCTGAATCTTGCAAGAAAAGCAGCCATGGAGATCAAGAGTGTGACGAGCGTGGTCATGTGTGCACTCATACTCGGACTTGTCCTGGGACAAACCCAAGTAGATGGCTATAACTCCCCGATTTGCTGCAAGGACACGGGAGCAAATATCTGCTATCGTGAATGTCGTCAGGAGCAGCCTTACACCGATTGCTTAACACGGTGCCGATGCGTGAAAAATAGGGCCGGCGGATCATGCCCTAGGGATTACCCTTATCCCACCTGGGGTCTCTCTAGCTCATCAGGTAACTAAAGCAAGCTGACTCTCTGGGTTTACTTTGTTATTTTGCCGTGCAAAAAGCGAGATTATGTTCAGGATTGACTGATCCCTGACTGGTTGCTTTGGTGGAAGGATCCGATGCCGTTGGGTACTGCAACTTGGGATGCAGGCGCTCAGCCTGTGCTAACACCAACGCTGGTAAATAAATCAAATCCTCTACATTTTTGTAACTGTTTGGTGGCAAAGAAAGTTTATTCATAACACAGACTGAGCAACATGATCTTGTCTGCAGTTGAGGTGGGCGAAGAAAGGAAGCTCGCCTTGGAAGAACGCTGCAGCGACGCATGCCACCGTTTATGCAATGCCGGCATTGCATCATTTGCTGCTTGATCATGTACCGAGATACGCAAGTGCCTTGTCAGTCTAGCTATTTTGTTCCCAAGTTATGCTGCGTCGCAAAATCTAGCTAGTGTGTGATCCTATCCCTATGTACTGTATGGATCTTTTTTGGTTCCAATAAAGGGCGTCATCAGATGCGTGCCGGTATCCGGCAACTCCATCGAGTTATGTTGTGCTACTCTGGGCCTTTTGGCCAACAAATAAAATATACAGGTTTGCTATTTCACATCCAGATGTGAGATATTATCTCACATCTAACTCCCTCACCTTTAGAGATAAAAAAAGAAAATCCATGAAAGACTTAAAAAAAATCAAGGATGAGAGAGTCTAAGGGTGGAGAGTTAGATGTGAGGTAATATCTCACATCTAGATGTGACATAGACAAACCCATAAATATAATCTCCATTACTAAACCATTGCAACATGGAGTGGGTCAGGTATTTGTATCTTCTTGGATATGCAGGGAAGGAGTAAATTATCAAACCCATTAAGCTACACGTAAGGAGGCAGATGCTACGAGACAAACAGAAACGAATCGCCAGCCCCACCAGCCCCCGATTCCTTCCCCTCTCCCTCTCTCTAGACGACCTCCCCGCAACCGCCGCCACTAGCGCCCTCTCGCACAGCCTGCGCCCCCACCCCTTCTCTCCTCCCCTCCCCTTTTCCCCTCCACCGGGAGCAGCAGGTCCGGCTCAATGGCCACGGTGGCGAGCGCCAAGATGCACCACGGCCATGCGAGGAGGAAGCTTGATGTGGCTCTGACCCTGGTGCCGACATCATGAACAAGGTGCCATCTCCATCTCTTCTCTCTCGTTGTGTTCGTGTGTGTTCAGTTTTTGAGGGCCATCAAATCCAACCTCGCTCCGCGCCGGCTGCTGATGGATATGTTTTATTCATACCGAGGGTGGACAGAACCATCAATGGATAGCTTTATGCATGCACTTTCGTTTGTCTCATCTTTCCTCTCCTTTTTGTGATTGTTAAATATTTGTTTTGATGGTCGCCCAATAGCTTTTTGTTTCGCTCTAACACTAATATGTTGCAATCTGTTGCTATCTTCAAATCTTGTTGTTACCTTAGTTTTTTTTTTGCCTATGAGGTCAGTTGTTGCTTTAGCATAATTAGGCCTAATATATTTATGATAGCCTAGATATGTTGTTTATTTAACCAAAAAATAGATTCTTCTGAAGTTCAATATGTATTTACATGGTTAACATTTGAGAAAGCATAGGCTTTGGAACACCCCCTTATCTAGCCATCCATTTCTACATCAAGATTCGTGTAAGAAATTTTCTCTTTTTTGTTTCTCCCAAATAAAACAACATATGAACTTGAAACTTTGCACGACGACAAAACATTCTAACTAGAATGTGGGAAAAATACTTTCAGATGTTAAGGTTGAGAAGGAGCGGCTTATCAACCTTATTCATATTCTTGATGTTAAGGCTGAGTCATCTGTCCTAGAGACCAGTGAACTGGAGGCTAAGGTAACGGTTGAATCTAGGCTGAAAGAATTGTTGCGTGAGGAAGAGTTGAAATGGGCACTTCGAGCCAAGGTGCGTGAAGTTATCCAAGGGGATGATAACACAAAATTCTTCCATTTGATAGCAAATGGTAAGCATCGAAAGAAAAAAATCTTTCAGCTCGAGCAGGATGAGGGAACGATTGTTGGGCAGGAGAACCTCAAACTTTACATCACTGACTATTATAAGCGGCTGTTTGGGGCCCCGGATGATAGTTTCGTGTCTCTAGACGAGACCCGAGTTCAGGATGTCCCCCAATTAGCGTCAGATGAGAACGAGATCTTATCTGCCCCGTTCTCGGAGAAAGAGGTGTTGGATGCGATCTCACAGATGAAGAATAATAAGGCGCCTGGTCCGGATGGTTTTCCGGCTGAGTTTTATAAAAGGTGCTGGCATATCATTAAGGTTGATTTACTTGCGATGTTCCATGATCTTTTCGATGGACATCTGAAACTATTTCACCTTAATTTTGGTACAATAACTTTACTTCCTAAGAAAGCAGAGGCGAATCGAATTGAGCAATTTCGACCAATCTGCCTTCTTAATGTCAGTTTTAAGGTTTTCACTCAGGTGGGAACGAATAGATTGACGCAGATTGCACATAGCGTTGTGCAGCCTTCCCAGTCTGCTTTCATACCGGATAGAAACATCCTTGAAGGGGTTGTTGTCCTTCATGAGACGCTCCATGAAATCCACACGAAAAAACTTGATGGGGTAGTTTTTAAGGTGGACTTTGAAAAAGCATACGATAAGGTCAAATGGCCGTTCCTTCAGCAAGCTTTCAGAATGAAAGGTTTCGACCCATCCTGGAGAAAGCAGGTGGATTCTTTCGCTCAAAAAGGCTGTGTCGGAATAGAAGTGAATGGCGATATTGGTCTTTACTTCCAGAATCACAAGGGTTTAAGACAGGGTGACCCGATGTCTCCCATCTTGTTCAACATTGTAGCAGACATGTTAACAATCCTGATTGGTAGAGCTAAGGAGAATGATCAGGTAGGTGGTCTCGTTCCCCATCTAGTGGATGGAGGACTGTCTATCCTTCAGTATGCAGATGACACGATTCTTTTCATGGAGCATGATTTGGCTAAGGCGAGAAATATGAAGCTTGTGCTTTGCCTTTGTGAGCAACTCTCGGGGTTAAAGATTAACTTCCATAAGAGTGAATTGTTTTGCTTTGGAAGAGACAAAGATGAACAAGAAGCATACAAGCAGCTATTTGGATGTGGGGTAGGGTCGTTACCGTTCACATACCTTGGCATTCCGATCCATCATCGGAAACTCTCTAATAAAGAGTGGAAGAGTCTAGAGGATCGTTTTGAGAAGAAACTTAGCTGTTGGAAGGGCAAGCTTATGTCATACGGGGGCCGACTGATTCTAATTAATTCGATGCTTACGAGTATGCCCATGTTTTTACTGTCCTTTTTCATGATCCCAGTAGGGGTACGGAAAAGACTGGATTTCTATCGGTCGCGTTTCTTTTGGCAAAGTGATGAGATGAAGCGCAAGTATAGGCTGGCTAGATGGGATGTTATATGCAGACCTAAGGATCAAGGGGGTCTTGGAATTGAAAATTTGGAGGTTAAGAATAGATGCTTACTCGGCAAGTGGATGTTTAAGTTATCCTCTGAGACTCATGCTACATGGGCCCAGATCTTACATAATAAATACCTTACAACCAAGACGCTAGCTCAAGTGACAGTTAGACCAACTGATTCACCTTTTTGGAAAGGACTGATGAAGGTTCAGTCGACCTTTTTCAATAGAACTAAGTTTTTAGTTGGTAATGGTGTCTCCACAAGATTTTGGGAGGATACATGGTTGGGAGAGATGTTGGGGAACGTAGCATAATTCAAAAAATTTCTACGCTTTCACCAAGATCCAACTATGGAGACATCTAGCAACGAGCAAGTAAGAGTGCATCTACATACCGTTATGGAGATTGCGAGCGGAAGCTTTCAACGAAGCGTGGATGAAGTAGTCGTACTCTTCACGTTCTTCGTCACCGATGATCTAGCGCCGAACGGACGGCACCTCCGCGTTCAACACACGTACGGTGCAGCAACGTCACCTCCTTCTTGATCCAGCAAGGGGGGAGGAGAAGTCGTCAGAGATCCGGCAGCACGACGGCGTGATGACGGATGTAGTGGAGATCGCAGCAGGGCTTCGCCGGGCGCCCTGCGTTGGAGTATGGAGGTGTGACGGGAGGGGGAGAGGCGCCAGGGCTTGGGTGCGGCTGCCCTCTCCCTCTCCACATATATATAGGGGGCCAGGGGGGCGCCAGCCCCCTGCAGATCCAATCTGCAAGGGGGGCGGCAGCCAGGGGGGAGTCCTTGCCCCCCAAGGCAAGTGGTGGCCCCCCTCCCCCTTAGGGTTTTAACCCTAGGTGCATGGGGAGGTGAGCCCCCTAGTGGTGCGCCATCCCAGAGGGCTGGACACTTCCCCTCGCGGCCTAGGGGCCCCACCGAGATGGGTGGCCCCACCAGATGGACCCCCGGGGCCCCTCCGGTGGTCCCGGGACGCTCCCGGTGACCCCCGGAGATCACCCGTTGGCCGAAACTGGACTTCCTATATATCAATCTTTACCCCGGACCATTCCGGAACTCCTCGTGACGTCCGGGATCTCATCCGGGACTCCGAACAACTTTCGGGTTTCCACGTGCATTTATCTCTACGACCCTAGCGTTACCGAACCTTAAGTGTGTAGACCCTACGGGTTCGGGAGACACGTAGACATGACCGAGACGACTCTCCGGTCAATAACCAACAGCGGGATCTGGATACCCATGTTGGTTCCCACGTGTTCCTCGATGATCTTCATCGGATGAACCACTGTGTCAAGGATTCACTCAATCCCGTATGTTATTCCCTTTGTCCATTGGTACGGTACTTGCCCGAGATTCGATCGTCGGTATTCCCGATACCTTGTTCAATCTCGTTATGGCAAGTCTCTTTACTCGATCCGTAATCCATCATCCCGTGACTAACTACTTAGTCACATTGAGCTCATAATGATGATGTCTTACCGAGTGGGCCCAGAGGTACCTCTCCGTCATACGGAGTGACAACATCCCAGTCTCGGTTCGTACCAACTCAACAGACACTTTCGGAGATACCCGATGCGTACCTTCATAGCCACCCAGTTACGTTGTGACGGTTGGCACACCCAAAGTACTCCTACGGTATCCGGGAGTTGTACAACCTCATGGTCTAAGGAATAAATACTTGACACCGAAAAGCTTATGCATTACGAACTATACGATCTCGTGTTATGTTCAAGTTTGGGTCTTGTCCATCACATCATTCTCCTAATGATGTGATCCCGTTATCACTGACATCTCATGTCCATGGTCAGGAAACCGTGACCATCTGTTGATCAACGAGCTGGTAACTAGAGGCCTACCAGGGACTCATTGTGGTCTGTGTATTCACACATGTATCGATGTTTCCGTACAATACAATTCAAGCATGAATGACAGACAATTATCATGAACAAGGAGATATAATAATAATGCTTTTATTATTGCCTCTAGGGCATATCTCCAATAGTCTCCCACTTGCACTAGAGTCAATAATCTAGTTACATTGTGATGAATCGAACACCCATAGAGTTCTGGTGTTGATCATGTTTTGCTCGTGAAAGAGGTTTAGTCAACGGGTCTGCGACATTCAGATCCGTATGCACTTTACAAATATCTATGTCTCCATCCTGAACATAATTCCGGATGGAGTTGAAACGGCGCTTGATGTGCTTGGTCTTCTTGTGAAACCTGGGCTCCTTGGTAATAGCAATAGCACCAGTGTTGTCACAGAAGAGAGTCATCGGGCTTGACGCGCTTGGAATGACTCCTAGGTCGGTGATGAACTCCTTCATCCAGACTCCTTCCTGCGCTGCTTCAGAAGCAGCTATGTACTCCGCTTCACATGTAGATGCTGCCACCACGCTTTGCTTGCAACTGCACCAGCTGACTGCCCCTCCATTCAAAATATACCCGTATCCGGTTTGTGACTTAGAGTCATCCAGATCTGTGTCGAAGCTAGCATCGACGTAACCCTTTACGACGAGCTCTTCGTCACCTCCATAAACGAGAAACATATCCTTAGTCCTTTTCAGGTACTTCAGGATGTTCTTGACCGCTGTCCAGTGTTCCGTACCGGGATCACTTTGGTACCTCCCTACCAAACTTATGGCAAGGTTCACATCAGGTCTGGTACACAGCATGGCATACATGATAGAACCTATGGCTGAGGCATAGGGAATGACACTCATCTTTTCTCTATCTTCTGCCGTGGTCGGCGACTGAGTCTTACTCAATCTCATACCTTGTAAAACAGGCAAGAATCCTTTCTTTGACTGATCCATATTGAACTTCTTCAATATTTTGTCAAGGTATGTACTTTGTGAAAGACCAATGAGGCGTCTCGATCTATCTCTATAGATTTTGATGCCTAATATGTAAGCAGCTTCACCAAGGTCCTTCATTGAAAAACTTTTATTCAAGTAGGCCTTTACATTTTCCAAGAATTCTATATCATTTCCCATCAGCAATATGTCATCCACATATAATATGAGAAATGCTACAGAGCTCCCACTCACTTTCTTGTAAATACAGGCTTCTCCATAAGTCTGTATAAAGCCAAACGCTTTGATCACCTCATCAAAGCGAATATTCCAACTCCGAGATGCTTGCACCAGCCCGTAAATCGAGCGCTGGAGCTTGCATACCTTGTTAGCGTTCTCTGGATCGACAAAACCTTCCGGTTGCATCATATACAACTCTTCCTTGAGGAAGCCGTTAAGGAATGCTGTTTTGACGTCCATTTGCCATATCTCATAATCATAGAATGCGGCAATAGCTAACATGATTCTGACTGACTTCAGCATCGCTACGGGAGAGAAAGTCTCGTTGTAGTCAATCCCTTGAACTTGTCGATAACCCTTAGCGACAAGCCGAGCCTTATAGATGGTCACATTACCATCCGCGTCTGTCTTCTTCTTAAATATCCATTTGTTTTCTATGGCATGGATTCTATCTCGGATTTCATGGCTCCAAGCCATTTATTGGAATCTGGGCCCGCCATCGCTTCTTCATAGTTCGAAGGTTCACCGTTGTCTAACAACATGATTTCCAGTACAGGGTTGCCGTACCACTCTGGTGCGGAACGTACCCTTGTGGACCTTCAAAGTTCGGTAGTAACTTGATCTGTTTCTTCATGATCATTATCATCAACTTCCTCCCTTGTCGGTGCAGGCACCTCAGGAACGGTTTCCTGCGCTGCGCTACTTTCCGATACAGGAGGGGTGACTGTCACCTCATCAAGTTCTACTTTCCTCCCACTCACTTCTTTCGAGAGAAACTCTTTCTCCAGAAAGCATCCATTCTTGGCAACAAAGACTTTGCCTTCGGATCTGTGGTAGAAGGTGTACCCAATTGTTTCCTTTGGGTATCCTATGAAGATGCATTTTTCCGATTTGGGTTCGAGCTTTTCAGGTTGAAGTTTCTTGACATAAGCATCGCAACCCCAAACTTTCAGAAACGACAGCTTCGGTTTCTTGCCAAACCAAAGTTCATACGGAGCCGTCTCAACGGATTTCGACGGAGCCCTATTTAAAGTGAATGCGGCAGTCTCTAAAGCATAACCCCAAAAAGATAGCGGTAAATCGGTGAGGGACATCATAGATCGCACCATGTCCAACAAAGTACGATTTCGACGTTCGGACACACCGTTACGTTGAGGTGTTCCGGGCGGTGTCAATTGTGAAACAATTCCACAGCTTCTAAGGTGTGTGCCAAATTCATGACTTAAATATTCACCCCCACGATCCGATCGCAAGAACTTTATTTTTCTGTCACGTTGATTCTCAACCTCATTCTGAAATTCCTTGAACTTTTCAAAGGTCTCAGACTTGTGTTTCCTCAAATAGATATACCCGTATCTACTCAAGTCATCCGTGAGGGTGAGAACATAACGGTAGCCTCCGCGAGCCTCAACACTCATTGGACCGCACACATCGGTATGTATGATTTCCAACAAGTTGGTTGCTCGCTCCATTGTTCCGGAGAACGGAGTCTTGGTCATCTTGCCCAAGAGGCATGGTTCGCACGTGTCAAATGATTCATAATCAAGAGACTCTAGAAGTCCATCCGAATGGAGCTTCTTCATACATTTGACACCAATATGACCAAGGCGGCAATGCCACAAGTATGTGGGACTATCATTATCAACTTTACATCTTTTGGCATCTACACTATGAATATGTGTATTACTACGTTCGAGATCCATCAAAAATAAACCATTGACCAGCGGGGCATGACCATAAAACATATCTCTCAAATAAATAGAACAACCATTATTCTCTGATTTGAAAGAGTAACCATCTCGCATAAGACGAGATCCAGAAACAATGTTCATGCTCAAAGCTGGTACTAAATAACAATTATTGAGGTTTAAAACTAATCCCGAGGGTAGATGTAGAGGTAGCGTGCCGACGGCGATCACATCGACCTTGGAACCATTCCCGACGCGCACCGTCACCTCATCCTTCGCCAGTCTCCGTTTATTCCGCAGCTCCTGCTTTGAGTTACAGATGTGAGCAACTGCACCGGTATCAAATACCCAGGAGCTACTACGAGTGCTGGTAAGGTACACATCAATAACATGTATATCATATATACCTTTGACGTTGCCGGCCTTCTTGTCTGCTAAGTATTTGGGGCAGTTCCGCTTCCAGTGACCCGTTCCCTTGCAATAAAAGCACTCTGTCTCAGGCTTGGGTCCATACTTTGGCTTCTTCCCGGCAACAGGCTTGCCAGGCGCGGCAACTCCCTTGCCGTCCTTCTTGAAGTTCTTCTTACCCTTGCCTTTCTTGAACTTAGTGGTTTTATTGACCATCAACACTTGATGTTCTTTCTTGATGTCCACCTCCGCTGATTTCAGCATCGAATACACCTCGGGAATGGACTTCTCCATCCCCTTTATATTGAAGTTCAACACGAAGCTCTTGAAGCTTGGTGGGAGCGACTGGAGGATTCTGTCAACGACCGCTTCATCTGGGAGATTCATTCCCAGCTGAGACAAGCGATTGTGCAATCCTGAAATCTTGAGGATGTGATCACTGACAGAACTGTTCTCCTCCATCTTACAGCCATAGAATGCGTCGGAGACATCATATCTCTCGACTCGGGCATGAGCTTGGAAAACCATTTTCAGCTCTTCGAACATCTCATATGCTCCGTGGTGCTCAAAACGTTTTTGGAGCCCCGACTCTAAGCTGTAAAGCATGCCGCACTGAACCAAGGAGTAATCATCACTACGCGACTGCCAGACGTTCAAAACGTCTTGGGCCGCATCGGGAGCAGGTGCATCACCTAGCGGTGCTTCTAGGACATATGATCTCTTGGCAGCTATGAGGATAGTCCTCAGGTTACGGACCCAATCCGTATAGTTGCTACCATCGTCTTTCAGCTTGGTTTTCTCTAGGAACGCGTTAAAGTTGAGGGAAACCTGAGCGTGGGCCATTTGATCTACAAGAGATATTGTAAAGAATTTAGACTAAGTTCATGATAATTAAGTTCATCTTAATCAAATTTTAATGAACTCCCACTCAGAATGACATCTCTCTAGTCATCTAAGTGATACACGATCCGAATCGAGTAGTCCGTGTCCGATCATCACGTGAGACGGACTAGTCATCAACGGTGAACATCTTCATGTTGATCGTATCTTCTATACGACTCGTGTTCGACCTTTCGGTCTTCTGTGTTCCGAGGCCATGTCTGTACATGCTAGGCTCGTCAAGTGAACCCTAAGTGTATCGCGTGTGTAAATCTGTCGTACACCCGTTGTATGCGAACGTTAAAACCTATCACACCCGATCATCACGTGGTGCTTCGGAGCAACGAACTTTAGCAACGGTGCACAGTTAGGGGAAACACATTACTTGAAATTTTAGTGAGAGATCATCTTATTTACTACCGTCGTTCTAAGTAAACAAGATGCATAAACATGATAAACATCACATGCAATCAATTTAAAGTGACATGATATGGCCAATATCATCTTGCTCCTTGGATCTCCATCTTCGGGGCACCATGATCATCTTGTCACCGGCTCGACACCATGATCTTCATCATCATGATCTCCATCATCGTGTCTTGAAGAAGTTGTCACGCCAACTATCACTTCTACTACTATAGCTAACGTTTAGCAATGAAGTAAAGTAATTACATGGCGTTATTCAGTGACACGCAGGTCATACAATAATTAAGACAACTCCTATGGCTCCTGCCGGTTGTCAAGTTCATGATTCCCTATTACAAAAACATGATCAATCTCATACATCACATATATCATTCATCACATCTTCGTTCTTGGCCATACCACGTCACAAAACACATGCTGCAAAAACAAGTTAGACGTCCTCTAATTGTTGTTGCAAGTTTTACGTGGCTTCTATAGGATTTCTAGCAAGAACGTTTCTTACCTACGCCAAAACCACAACGTGTTTTGTCAACTTCTATTTACCCTTCATAAGGACCCTTTTCATCGAATCCGATCCGACTAAAGTAGGAGAGACAGACACCCGCCAGCCACCTTATGCATCTAGTGCATGTCTGTCGGTGGAACCAGTCTCACGTAAGCGTACGTGTAAAGTCGGTCCGGGCCGCTTCATCCCACAATACCGCCGAATCAAGATTGACTAGTAACGGTAAGAAAGTTGAACAAAATCAAACACCCACAACTGCTTTGTGTTCTACTCGTGCAAGATGCTACGCATACAACCTAGGCTCAGATGCCACTGTTGGGGAACGTAGCATAATTCAAAAAAATTCTATGCTTTCACCAAGATCCAACTATGGAGACATCTAGCAACGAGCAAGTAAGAGTGCATCTACATACCGTTATGGAGATTGCGAGCGGAAGCTTTCAACGAAGCGTGGATGAAGTAGTCGTACTCTTCACGTTCTTCGTCACCGATGATCTAGCGCCGAACGGACGGCACCTCCGCGTTCAACACACATACGGTGCAGCAACGTCACCTCCTTCTTGATCCAGCAAGGGGGGAGGAGAAGTCGTCAGAGATCCGGCAGCACGACGGCGTGATGACGGATGCAGTGGAGATCGCAGCAGGGCTTTGTCGGGCGCCCTGTGTTGGAGTATGGAGGTGTGACAGGAGGGGGAGAGGCGCCAGGGCTTGGGTGCGGCTGCCCTCTCCCTCTCCACATATATATAGGGGGCCAGGGGGGCGCCAGCCCCCTGCAGATCCAATCTGCAAGGGGGGGCGGCGGCCAGGGGGGAGTCCTTGCCCCCCAAGGCAAGTGGTGGCCCCCCTCCCCCTTAGGGTTTTAACCCTAGGCGCATGGGGAGGTGGGCCCCCTAGTGGTGCGCCAGCCCAGAGGGCTGGACACTTCCCCTCGCGGCCTAGGGGCCCCACCGGGATGGGTGGCCCCACCCGGTGGACCCCCGGGGCCCCTCCGGTGGTCCCGGGACGCTCCCGGTGACCCCCGGAGATCACCCGTTGGCCGAAACTGGACTTCCTATATATCAATCTTTACCACCGGACCATTCCGGAACTCCTCGTGACGTCCGGAATCTCATCCGGGACTCCGAACAACTTTTGGGTTTCCACGTGCATTTATCTCTACGACCCTAGCGTTATCGAACCTTAAGTGTGTAGACCCTACGGGTTCGGGAGACACGTAGACATGACCGAGACGACTCTCCGGTCAATAACCAACAGTGCGATCTGGATACCCATGTTGGTTCCCACGTGTTCCTCGATGATCTTCATCGGATGAACCACTGTGTCAAGGATTCACTCAATCCCGTATGTTATTCCCTTTGTCCATCGGTACGGTACTTGCCCGAGATTCGATCGTCGGTATTCCCGATACCTTGTTCAATCTCGTTATGGCAAGTCTCTTTACTCGATCCGTAATACATCATCCCGTGACTAACTACTTAGTCACATTGAGCTCATAATGATGATGTCTTACCGAGTGGGCCCAGAGGTACCTCTCCGTCATACGGAGTGACAACATCCCAGTCTCGGTTCGTACCAACTCAACAGACACTTTCGGAGATACCCGATGCGTACCTTTATAGCCACCCAGTTACGTTGTGACGGTTGGCACACCCAAAGTACTCCTACGGTATCCGGGAGTTGTACAACCTCATGGTCTAAGGAATAAATACTTGACACCGAAAAGCTTATGCATTACTAACTATACGATCTCGTGTTATGCTCAAGTTTGGGTCTTGTCCATCACATCATTCTCCTAATGATATGATCCCGTTATCACTGACATCTCATGTCCATGGTCAGGAAACCGTGACCATCTGTTGATCAACGAGCTGGTAACTAGAGGCCTACCAGGGACTCATTGTGGTCTGTGTATTCACACATGTATCGCTTTTTCCGTACAATACAATTCAAGCATGAATAACAGACAATTATCATGAACAAGGAGATATAATAATAATGCTTTTATTATTGCCTCTAGGGCATATCTCCAACAAGAGACGCCCCTAGCCATTCAATATCCTTCTCTCTACAATATTGCTCAACGTAAAGAAGATTACGTTGCAACAGTGTTGCAGTCCACTCCTCTTAATATTCAATTCCGAAGGGCGCTGGTTGGAAACCGCTGGGAAGCTTGGCTCCATTTGGTGAGAAGACTGATGGATGTTCAGCTGTCTCAGCAGGCAGACCGTATTCACTGGAAACTGACTAAGAACGGGACGTTTTCGGTGAAGTCGATGTATTTAGATTTAATTAACTGGGTCCCTATCCCTCGGTCTGCTCACATTTGGAAGGTCAAAGTTCCCTTACGAATTAAAGTGTTTATGTGGTTTGTTCATAAACAAGTAATTCTCGCTAAGGATAATCTGGCCAAACGTAACTAGAATGGGTCTTTGCGCTGTAGTTATTGCGACAAGGCTGAATCAATTAAACACCTCTTTCTCGATTGTCCTATGGCTAAAGTCTTATGGCGTTCGGTCCATATAGCTTTTAATATTGCTCCTCCTACTAGTATCACCACGTTATTTGGCACGTGGTTGAATGGAGTCGCGAAAGAATTAGTGAGCCACATCCGTGTGGGTGTTTGTGCGTTACTATGGGCTATATGGAATTGCAGGAATGACTTGGTTTTTAACAGATCAACGAATGTTCATTTTTTGCAGGTTATTCACCGGGCCACTGCTTTGATCCGTATGTGGTCGCTACTCACTCCGATGGATGCCAGGGAGCGTTTGGCTACTGGGTCTATCCGTTGGGAGATGGTAGCTCGGGCTATCTTCAACGGGTTTGGATGGCGGTCATGTAATAGGATAGGAGCTTAGGTCCTGTTTACATTAACGCATCCGAATGTGGTGACCTCGTTTTTTTTTCTAGCTCAGTTTGAGCATTTTGTAATTTCGTTCCGCATACTTGGAGACCTTTTGTGTTTGACTTTGCTTATCAATAAGATGGCCGCATGCATCATTTTGATGCAGAGGCCGGGGAATACCCCCTTTTCTAAAAAAAATGTATTTGTATGTTCTTGGATATGCAGGGAAGGAGTAAATCATCAAACCCATTAAGCTACACGTAAGGAGCGCCCTCTCGCGCTGTCCACGTTGGCAGATGCTACGAGACCACCAGCCCCCGATTCCTTCCCCTCTCCCACTCTCTAGACGACCTCCCCCGCAGCCGCCGCCACTACTGCCCTCTCGCACAGCCTGCACCCCCACCCCTTCTCTCCTCCCCTCCCCTTTTCCCCTCCACCGGGAGCAGCAGGTCCGGCTCAATGGCCACGGTGGCGAGCGCCAAGATGCACCACGGCCGCGCGAGGAGGAAGCTTGATGTGGCTCTGACCCTGGTGCCGACACCATGAACAAGGTGCCCTCTCCATCTCTTCTCTCTCTTTGTGTTCGTGTGTGTTCAGTTTTCGAGAGTCATCAAATCCAACCTCGCTCCCGCGCCGGCTGCTGATGGATATGTTTTATTCATACCGAGGGTGGGCAGAACCATCAACGAATAGCTTTATGCATGCACTTTCGTCTGTCTCATTCTTCCTCTCCTTTCTGTGATTGTTAAATATTTGTTTTGATGGTTGCCCAATAGTTTTTTGTTTTGCTCTAACACTAATATGTTGCAATCTGCTGCTATCTTCAAATCTTGTTGTTACCTTATATTTTTTTTCCTATGAGGTCAGTTGTTGCTTAAGCATAATTAGGCCTAATATATTTATGATAGCCAAGATATCTTGTTTATTTAACCAACAAAAAGATTCTTCTGAAGTTCAATATGTATTTACATTCTTGCCTAATAATACCATGCCAATTACTTGACCAGCGGGCACCGGTAATTATTTCCTAAGATGATATTGAGTTTCAGGAACGTAGACCCATTTGTTAATTTCCAGTCTTTGGTGCTTTTGCAGATATATAATGCTGTTGCAATTGGTAAAATAATGTGTGCAGTGCAACACTTATTTTACCAGCTCTGAAGCTGGACTAAACATGCAAAGACCAGACGCAAGTGTTATTTTCTTTTTTAAACTTCTTCTACTTTCTATCTCCCTAATGGTATAAATGTATTTAATTGATAGTTTATTACATAGAGTTTGCTTTACATAATTTTTAAACAAATTCTCGATGAACTACTACCGCATAGGAGGAAACCGCTTGGACCTTTTATTGATGGATGTATTTCTTACTTTTGATCCTCATCAATAATCTCCAGGCATTTGGGAGTTCGCTAGCAGTTGGTCAGACTTGGACCAGGGACTAAGCACCCCGGATGTCCCGGCACGCTCGACTCCACCGAAGTTGCAAGTCTAGGTGAATACCTTCCCTGCTTAGACCCTTGCTGTTGTTGTATGGGACGAGAAGGTATTAGTTAGTGGGTGCAAACGAGCTTTTCTACTTAACAAAATGATGTATATTTAATTCATCGGTTATTGTTGGAACATCATGATATTGTGAAGAAAAAAAAGGAATGTGGTACAGCATATTACTCGTTTAACATTCGCCGCCACGCGGGACTCACACGCGCTCTCGTCCTCCACGACTTTGGCCTCAACTGGTGCGTGCAGCCTGCTCTCCTCCCGCCCCTTCCTCGCGACCATAAGATTTATTTTGTGCCGCACCATTCATGATTGTTCATGTTCGGTTGTGTTAGTTCAGTTGTTTATCTCTTTGTTGTTGACCTGTTGTGCTGCTGGGAGAATTGCTTGGCCACTACAGAATTCAACTAAATGTGCCATCAAACTCACCTGTAAGTGACACACTACAGAACAGGACGATCGGATGGTAGGCCGCTGACTTGCAATTCGGCATACAAGGCACTGTGGTTGGGGACCCCAGTGGACCCTTTGGCAATGGCCATCGGGAAGAACTACGCCCCCAACAAATGCAGAATTTTCCTTTGGCTGGCAAATAAGAATTGGCTCTTCACCAACGAAAGGCGTTTTCACAGAGGCATCGCCACCTCGCCTGCTTGCCCTCTCTGCTCGATGACGGTGTCCATAAACCACTTGCTGTTTCACTGTCCAGAGCTGAGTTCCATGTGGGCAGAACTATCTTCACTCACACCGGGAATACCCATAGATCTGCGGGATCTATAGGGTGATGACATGCAGAACAAAGTTTGATCTACAATAATCATTACCATTTTATGGAATGTATGGAAAAGACGAAATGCTTTTCAAGGGTGACAAACAACCGGTTCACATAATCGCTCGCTCTGCTGCTGATGATGTTCTGCTTTGGTCCAGCAGATGTAATAATGAGCAGGCGCGCAATCTGCTACGCGACAGGGGCACCATGTTATTTCACTTGTCTATGAGATTGTAACCTAAACTATATGCTTTTTCTTTTCTTCCTCTCTAGTTTCTATGCTGTAAATGTACTCTGGTTATTAATGAAAAGGTTCAGGCCGGCGTAAGCCCGCCGTAGCATCGTCAAAAAGAAATTGCTGATGCTACTCTCAGAAGTGTTGAAATGACTTCAGAGCTCGGAGGTTCTCAATCTTGTGTACATGTTAGTGTTGTATATTGCCTCCTTTTAGTCACTGTACTAGCCCCTCTCAATCTACTTCACTGTCATCACTTATCAAGTGTGTAGCATGTTACCTTCTCACATGTGTACTGTTTTTTTAGTTTGTATCTACTATTGCGGAGTACATCAGTTGAAATGTCGTTCTGTGTAGCTATCCATCTTCCGTTGCTCTTTGTTCCTGTTCGATGGTGGCGCCCTAGGAGCAGATGACTGAATTTAGTCCTGCTGTCATGTGTGAGGGTGATGTGAAAGGATGATCGGATAATTGGATCTTCAGTAAGATCGCTCAATAGATGGTTTCATGTGCTTGTACTAATTCCGAATTATTTCAGTGTTGCCACATTTTCCTATGAGGTGAAATACACAGGTGGTTATTCAAGTAGTAGTTCAACGAGGTCATTATAAATACATTCTGATCAGGTAGAGGCGTCCGTCATGTGTTTCAGTTTCTGATAGGAACACATAATAAATCTATTTAACTCCTTAGACAATCACAAAGTTTCTTTGTAGCTCAGGCTACACGGAACCTCTTATCATCAACCCTTCAGTCTTGCTTTGAGATCTGTACTACCCAACTAACTTACAACAAGCAAATTTCTCTTTTTTGTTTCTCTAAAATGAAACAACATATGAACTTCAAACTTTACAGATCGAACAAACATTAGAACATCAATGTGTGAAAAAACTTTCAGATTTTTTGGTCTGATATAAATATACAAAATGAGATTTTGTTTGACTAAAAATAATATTTTAAGTATTTAAAATGCATGAAAAAATCTGAAAGTTTTTTCTCAGATTGTAGTTAGAATGTATTGTTGTTCTGCAAAATTTGAAGTTTATATGTTGTGTCGTTTGAGAGAAACAAAAAAGACAAATACGTCTGCACGGATCGCGATGTAGAAATGGATGGCAAAGATAAGGGGTACCGTGTAGCCTGAGCTACAGAAAACCACACTCATTAGACAATTGAGTGTACGCCGCAAACTTATGGCATGACCTTGAATGGAAATGCACAAAGCAAATGCAATATGACTTGACGCTTAATTTATAGGAACATGTATGAATTGTGAGTTGATTTTTGCTTGATCGGCATTGTTCCTCCGTCATTGATTACGAGTCGAAGGACTAGTCAAGACTAGTCGATGGACTAGTCTATGAGTCACAACTGTGGTGTCGACTACAAATCTCG
Source organism: Secale cereale (assembly GCA_902687465.1). Lineage (NCBI taxonomy): Eukaryota > Viridiplantae > Streptophyta > Magnoliopsida > Poales > Poaceae > Secale > Secale cereale. Next base: position 751,633,102 of record LR738714.1, read on the forward strand.
TGTAGACTAATTCAATGAGTCGAGCGGTCGAGAGACTAGTCATAGACTAGTCTGGACTAGTTGTGTACATTAAGTCGAATGACTCAAACTTTTTTTTAAAGGCGAGTGACTTAAAATTGGAGGGGATAAGAGAGGCGCTCGGCTCGTGAGCCCGCCGGAGGGAAATATTGTGACTAGGTTTCAGTTTCGCTCCAGAGAGCTGCCCACTCCTCTGGAGCTCTCCCTCTTCACTGGTTCTGCTATCTAGATCCAACCCTATCTCTGTTGATTCCAGTGCTGCACTAGTAGAAAACGGGTCTATTGTCCCGGTTCGTAAGGGCCTTTTGTCCCGGTTCTTGAACCGGGACTAAAGGGTCGGTACTAATGCCCTAGCCCTTTAGTCTCGGTTCAAACAAGAACCGAGACAGATGGGCCTCCACGTGGCCTGTGCGCGGAGTCTAGACAGGAGGGCCTTTGGTCCCGGTTGGTGGCACCAACCGGGACCAATAGGCATCCATGCGTCAGCATTTCTGTGGCTGGGGTTTTTAATTTTTTTTTTGAAAGGGAGGGGGGTTTGGGGGTTTTGGGGGGTTAATTTAGGTGTTTCATATATTGTGTTAGCTAGCTAATTAATAGAGAGAAGTGTCCTCTCTTATATCTGTGATTGGTCGACGCTACGTACTATACATACGTATAGAGAGGACTAGACACGCTAGCTAGCTAGTAAGCAAACAAAGGAAACAGAAGATCGTCATCAACATATATATGCATACAGAGAGAAGTGATATCGACCACCTCTCCTTCTCCGAGAGATTGGTCGAACAACAAGTTCTCGTATATCTATCCGACACTACCGGGTACATATATACAATAATTATCTCTTACTAATATAATCTCCTATCATACGGACGCATGGTCCACATAGTATTCTCCATCTTCAGCGATCACGTGGTCAATGAAGAATGCCACCAATTTCTCTTGAATTGCTCGCATACGATCTGGTGGTAGGAGTTCATCCCGCATCCGAAAGATCTAATTTGAAGAAGGGAGTCAATACATATATATATGCATACAAATGATGGTATATATATACATATATATATATATATATATATATATATATATATATATATGTATATATATATATATATATATATATATATATAAATGAAACTCAACACAAATGATGGTAATGATATAAAATTGTGAATATTATTGCTTACGCATTTCAAATTGTTCGTCAGAGTAGCCCCGCTCACAGGTCGTGTGGCCGATGGACTCGCAAACGTAGTATCCACAGAAATCATTCCCTTGTTCCTGCCACAACCACTTTACAAGGAATAGAGGTCAATCAAACTGATAAGCAATGATGCCAAATGGTATTGATAAAACTAGCGCTTGAATCAATAGGAGATGCACGGAACATGCTACTATAGTACTTACTTTCGGGTGTCTAAATTCCAGCTGCTTCGGCAGTCCCGGAGCTTTTTTGGAGAATTTTCTCCAAACCCTGCCAGACAAAGAAAACAATTACTTGATATCAGAAATGAACAAAGTTGCTGATATGCATGCTGGATAATGATCGATTTAATTTACTTCTCGAGCATTTGAGTCATGTCCGCATACTCCTGGGGATCTTTTCGTTTAGAGTCCAAGACAGTTACTACTCCCTGCTCAAGCTTAATCTCTTGGAGAATATAGTGGTCCCTGCGCACGCATGCATTAACTCATCAATTACATTACTATAACCTTGACTAATATATAAGGGAAACCGAATATGCACAAGACAGTAACACTCACTTGAAGTTGTAAGGAAAGAGTATTATATCTTTGTTTTCGTTTATTACCAACGATCGTAGCAAGTTGGCCTCGGTATCTGCGGCATGAAATTTAACCTCAGTTGCATCTATGAGATATGTGTTAATGAACCCAATATCACCGACTTGTCTTTTCTTCAATTCGACGATCTTCAATCTGCATAATATAGTGAGGATAATTATAAATACATACAATGAAAGAGCTGAGCTATATAGAGAGACTTAATGACAGAAGTAGTACTACGTACTTACAGACAATAGCAGGTGACCGTTGCTTTATCGAGGACCAATTGATTGAAAAACTGAAAGAACTCCTCAAATGGAATAGGCAACAGTTCAATTCCAACGTGGGCATGCTCCTTTTTAACTCTCACATACAAAGTATTCCTCCCCCCAGACTCTCTGCAGATTTTCAAGTACCAATCATGCAATCTTCGCATCATCGTTAATAGAGATCTTTCATCTTTGACGAGAGGCTTACCGTACTCGTATTTTTGTATCTGCACCTCCAAGAAATCATAATGTACATCGTCGGGCAGGTTATCTCCAACATTGCTATAACCGAGCACCATCCTCGGATCATTAGCGACGATGTCGCTAGACACCTTGAGCGGGGGGCACGATTGGTCCGCTTGTTTGCCGAGCTGGGCAATTTGTTTCCCAGCTCGTCGTTCTGCTAACCTTTGATCACTTCTAGTACTTCCCGACCGCTTCGCTTCGTGAAATGACTTTTCAATAATGCGGTCATAGTTGTCTTTCGGCGGAGACTTTGGTGGTTTCTTCAGGGCAGCCAGAGTGCGCTTTGCTTTCACCGAATCTATCTTCTCCTCCGTAGGTGGATGTCTCTGTGCTTTCAACCCTTGAAACCAGTCCTTCACTTCGGCTTTAGCGATGTTCGCGTTTTCCTCGTCGGACCTCTCATATGGTAACTTCTCTAGAGGCGTGAGAGAAGGACCGAATCTGTATTGCCTCCCGCCTCTGGCTGTACTGCTAGATGCCGTCAGAGCAGACGGAGCGGCTATCTTCTTTCCTTGCTTACGCGGTGGAGGAGAAGGACTACGACGCACCGGAGCAGCCGGAACGGCGGCGGGTCTCTTCCGCCCTTGCTGACGAGGCGGAGAAGGAGGAGGCTGGCTTCTCGGGCGCGCCGGCGCAGGCAGAGAAGGAGGCGAAGTGTCGCCACGCGCCGAAGAAGGAGCCGGCCGAGTGCCTTGATCGTCACTCGCCGGAGGAGGAGGCGGTGGAGGAGGCGGAGTGCCCTGACTCACCGGAGGAGGAGGAGGAGGAGGCGGACGCGTCCAGTTCAGAAGGTTGATGAGGTCCTTCCGCCATAGGCATGGAGTCTTCAGAGCAGAACCCAGTCGAGTCTCCCCTTCACTGGTAGGGTGGTCAAGCTGGAGGTCCTCAAATCCCTTTGTTATTTCATCCACCATCACCCTAGCATATCCTTCTGGAATCGGCCGGCAGTGAAAAGTTGCGCCGGGTTCAGTAGGAAAAACAGAGCCAACAGCCGCCTTGACCTTCATATTAATCCATTGCGTCATAAGGTGGCAATTTTGAGACTCCGTGATAGCATCCAGGGGATAGCTGGCAGGAGCCGTCAAGACATGCTCCGACTGAAGCAGCTCGGTGGAAGCCATGCTGCTTCTCCGCTGAGATGGCAGGGTAGCTTCGGGGGAAGCTTCGGCAGTTCTTTTGCTGCGATTTGCTTCTCGTTCCTCTATTGCTTGTACCCTAGCGTGCAGCGCCTGCAGTTCGGTCTGCTGCACTTTCTTCCTCCTCTCGTGGCATTTGTAACCGCCTGCGTCCGGAAACCCAGCCCTCCACGGAACGGAGCCTGGCGTGCCTCGTGTCCGTCCAGGGTGCTCAGGATTCCCGAGGGCCATTGTGAGCTCGTCGTTCTCTCTCTCTAGAACGAACGTCGTCCCTTGCTGCGCTGCAGAGATATAGTGCTGAAGCTTCTTGACTGGTATTTCCAATTGCTCGTCCGTCCAGATGCACTTCCCTGATACAGGGTCCAAGGTTCTGCCAGCCCCGAAGAACCAAGTCCGGCAACGGTCTGGCCAGTTCATTGTCTCTGGTTTGATCCCTTTATCAAGCAGATCATTCTTAGCCTTGGCCCACTTAGGCCGGGCTTTGAGGTAGTCACCTGACCCCGTGCGATGGTGATGCTTCTTCTTCGCAGCATTTTGCTTGTTTGTCGCCGACATCTTCTTACTCTTTTCCGATGTCTTGTAGGCCACAAATGCGGGCCAGTCATCTCTGATCTTCTCATATTCGCCCTTGAATTCTGGTGTCTCTTTTTTGACGACAAACCAATTCAGGTCTTTCTTCCACCTCCTGAATAGGTCTGCCATCTTCGTAAGAGCAAAAGACTTGATTAATTGCTCTTTAACTGGCTTCTCCGGATCATCCTCTGGTGGTAGGGTGAAATTTGACTTCAGCTCAGTCCAAAGATCATTTTTCTGCATATCATTGACATAAGACACCTCAGGGTCTTCTATAGCCAGCTTTAACCATTACTGGATGCTGATCGGGGATCTTGTCCCTAACCAGAACCCCGCACTGAGCAACAAATGCGTTCTTTGTCCGGATGGATTCAATCGGTTGGCCGTTGCGAGCGATTTCTATGATCCCAAACTTTTCATCCAAGCTCAACTTTTTCTTCGTGAGGTCCGCCCCACCTGGTGGCGGTTGGCGTAAATTACGGACAGGCGATCGCTGAGGCGATCCTGGGTGTGCTAGGGTTTTGGGTGCGCCTCCGCCGCCGTCCTGCGGCCGTCGCCGTGATCTCACATGCCCGCCTCAACAACGACGACGCCACCACACCAACTGCATCCGTCGTCAGTTTCCCACGAGGAGGAGCGCGCTAGGGTTCTTGGGTGAGGTAGGAGTGGAGGAATGGAGGGTGTTGAGGGGTTGATGAGAGGCCTGAAGCTGTCTGCGGTGGAGAGGAGAGGTTTGAAGATCGGGGAGGCGGATAAGGAGAAAGCTAGTGGATGGGGAGAAGATGATCCTCGTGCTGTGGGGAAATTGTTCTCGGAGAAGCCGGCGCATGCAGGGGTGATCGGCCAAACCCTGGGGCGGATCTGGTGCCCGATCAAAGGGCTTGAGTGTAAGGAATTGGAGACCAATATCTTCATCTTCACGTTCAGGCAAGCGTCGGGGTGGAGGAGAGCTCTGGAGGAGGGGCCATGGTGGTTTGACAAAGAGCTGCTGGTCATGGAGGACTTTGATCCAGATAAGACGGTAGACGAGTATGACTTCAACCTCATCCCAATGTGGATCCGGGTGTTCGGGTTACCGTTGGGCCAGATGAACAGAGCTACGGGAGAAAGAATTGGAGCAGATTTCCATGAACTTGTTGAGGTAGATGTTGGACACGATGGTAAGGCTATGGGCAGATACTTGAGGATTAAAGTCAAGCTCAATATAAAAGAACCTCTCATGAGAGGGTTTGTGTTGGACCGGGACAAGAAGGAGGAGGAGGAGGGGAGGATGGAGGGAGAGCATCTAGCTGGAGAGGTAGGGGGACAGAAGAAGAAAGCGAAAGGCTTACTATGGTGTCGCTTTGAATATGAACATATGCCAGACTTCTGCTATACGTGCGGGGTGATTGGGCATGGGGAGAAAGAGTGCAGAAGCAAACCTACCAGAGGAGAAGAACCGCAATATGGGCCTTGGCTGAGAGCGGATGAAGCTAACCACAGGAGAGGGGAGTCCATAACTTATGGCAGAGGGCAAGGTAGTAGGAGCTTTAGTGGAAGCGAAGGCAGTCAGGAGAGGAGAAGGAGTTATGGCTGGGGTAAAGGATCACGAGGCTCGGACAGCAATACGGCCTCGTGGAGGAAAGATGACTTGGCATCCAAAATCGGTGAACAGGGGAAGAGCGGGGAAGAGAAGGAAGTATCTAGTCCCCTCAAATTATTGCCAAAGGAAAATGAAGGGGTCGGGAGCAAAGCTGCTAGAAGTATTCAGTTTACAGAAGTTCATGATGCTCCGGAGGACCAAAGGAAGAACTACACGCCACCAGAACGCAAGGAGGCAGAGGGGGAGGCTGGAGAGGAAGCTAACAATGGAATAGCCAAAGAGAAGAGTCGGGAGGCGAGCATGATCGAGCACGGGAGAGCTGGGGGGCAGACTGCAGAAGGACATGCGAGTGAGAATGCGGTTACTGCAAAGAGCGGGTCTAGGTTCAAACGACTGAACCGCCCAGAGAAGGTTGGCAACCAGGAGCAATTGCAAGTCAAGTTGGGTAAGCGTGGGAGCGTAGAGGTGGAGGAGGATGAATGTCACACTACAAAAAGAGGTAGGAGGGCTGAGGGAGAGGATCAAGAGGTGGAACGGGACATGGAAGTGGAAAACAATGCTGCACCTTATGTGCATGCAACCTCAAACACATCGGCCAGGCTGTTGGAACAGCCCCGCCGTGAACAATGAAGATAGTCAGTTGGAACTGCCGGGGACTCGGGAACGGCCCGGCAGTTCGTTCTCTTCTTGAGCTAGGAAGAGAGGAGGATCCCGATGTGTTGTTCTTATGTGAAACGCGGTTGAAAGAGAAGAAGCTGGAGAGGTTTAGGTGGTTGTTGGGGCTCGCCAACATGGTAGCTTGGAAGGATGAATGCAGTGGTAGAGGGGTGGCTCTGTTTTGGAGGAGGGGTATAGATGTCTCACTTCGATCATATGGGAGAAGACATGTGGATGTGGATGTAGTGGAAGAGGATGGGATGATGTGGCGACTGACGGGGGTCTATGGAGAATCGGCCATGGAAAGGAAGAAGGAAACCTGGAGATTGTTGAGGATCTTAAACCAGCAACACCAAAGGGGGCGCCCGTGGTTATGCCTCGGCGACTTCAACGAGGTCCTAACAAGCAATGAAAAACTTGGAGGTGTAGATCGTCCTCAATGCTATATGGATGCTTTCCAGCATGCATTAACCGAATGTGATTTGAGAGATATCGGTTTTGAGGGCGACATGTACACTTGGAGGAATCATAGCAAAGAAGTGCGGACATACATCTGTGAACGGCTCGATCGGGCAACGGCGAATAATGAATGGTGCAATGCCTTTCCAAATCATACTGTGGTTAATGGTGATCCAAAACATTCGGACCACAGACCTGTTATAGTGCATCTTGAGGGCTTGGATAGGAGATGGGAAAGGAGTGACTGTAATTTCCGTTTTGAAGCCCGGTGGCTGCAGGAGGAAGGATGTGAGGAGATCATACGAAGGGCGTGGGAGAAGGATCATGCGGGGGAAGGAAGAAATGTTAGTAAGGCCCTGCGGTCGGTGGCTAAAGATATGAGGAAGTGGAGTAGAGAAGTGGTGGGAGAGCTTGATGGAAGGCTTAAGAAAGCCCGAGGGGACCTGGAGAGATGCATGAAGGAGCCGATCTCTGAAGCAAAGATAAAGGAGGAAGCCAGATTGAGAGGAGCATTGGAAGAGCTCAAGGAGAAGAAATACACGCACTTGAAGCAGAGGGCACACATGTGGTGGCTGAAGGGAGGAAACAAAAATATCAAATACCTACAATCGGTAGCATCATCGAGGAAGTGATTCAATAGGCTCAAGGATATCCGGCGGGATGACGGCACAGCAGTGGAGGAGGGAGAAGCTCTAACTAACTACGTGCGCTCCTTTTTTCAGGAACTTTTCACCTCTTCACATCCGCAACGTCTTGATGAGCTGTTGAACAAGGTGAAACCTCGGGTATCCAGTGCGATGAATGCCGTCCTCGAGGCTGACTATACCAGGGAGGAGGTGAAGGTGGCACTTGACAATATTGGCGACCTCAAGGCTCCCGGCCCAGATGGGATGCCGGCCATTGTTTTCAAGCGTAGCTGGCATTTCATGGGGGATCAGATAGTGGAGGAAGTTTTGAAGGTGCTGGCAGGTGGGCAAATTCCCGAGGGGTGGAACGACACAATGGTAGTGCTAATCCCCAAGGTCAAGAACCCAAGAAGAATCAAGGATCTCCGGCCCATTAGCTTATGCAACGTTGTTTACAAACTCATATCGAAGGTACTTGCTAATAGGCTGAAAGTTATTCTACCCGAGGTCATCTCTGAAAACCAAAGTGCATTCATACCTGGGAGGTTAATCACAGACAATGTGCTCACAGCGTATGAAATCTCCCACTATCTGATGAATAAGAGGACAGGAAGGAATGGCATGGCAGCAATTAAGGCAGACATGAGCAAGGCGTACGACCGGGTGGAGTGGAGCTTCTTGGAAGGCATGCTACATAAGCTGGGCTTCAGTCCCAGTTGGATTAGCCTTGTAATGAATTGTGTCAGGACGGTGAGGTACCAGATTAAAGTCAATGGACAGATCACGCAACAATTCAGCCCAGAGCGAGGCCTTCGCCAGGGTGACCCCATCTCCCCCTATCTGTTTGTAATATGTGCCGAGGGCCTGACGGCGCTGCTATGCGATGCAGAAGAACATGGACTCACACACGGCGTTAAGGTTTGCCCGAGGGCACCTTCTGTTTCGCATCTCCTTTTTGCTGATGACTCCATGTTGCTTATCAGGGCCGATCAGCAAGAAGCAGAAGCACTCCATGACATTCTCCAACTGTATGAGGCATGCTCCGGGCAGTGTATTAATACGGAGAAATCGGCCATCATGTTCAGCCCTAACACATGCGATGATGATAGAATAACGGTCAAGGAGGCTTTGGGAATTCATAGCGAGGAGTGGAACGAGAAATATCTTGGCCTCCCCGTCCATGTGGGGCGATCAAGGAAGAAAGCTTTCAACTACATTAAACGCAACATGAGTGGACGGGTGAACGGATGGCAGGAACGGCTTCTAGCTAAGGAAAGCAAGGAGGTCCTCGTCAAAGCGGTGGGGCAAGCTATCCCCACCTACGCTATGTCTTGCTTCGACTTAACAAAAACCTTCTGTGCGGAACTGAATGCCCTCCTCGGTAATTTTTGGTGGAGCCAGCAAGACAAACAAAACACCATGCATTGGTTGCGGTGGGAGAAGCTTGCTCAACCAAAAGCCATGGGAGGACTCGGGTTTCGAGATATGCATACGTTCAACCTAGCAATGCTCTCGAGACAGGGTTGGAGAATCTTGCAAAACCCATTGAGTCTGTGTGCAAGGGTTCTCAAAGCCCGTTACTTCCCCACCTGCACGGCACTGGAGGCCAGTGAGCGCGATGGGATCTCATACTCTTGGCGCAGTATACTCCAAGGACTGAAGGTTGTGAAACAAGGATACATATGGCGGGTGGGAGATGGAACCAAGATCAACATATGGAAGGATCCTTGGATCCCTAGGCCTTGGTCAAGGCAGGTGATCACACCGAAAGGGGCCAACCTGCTAACTCATGTGCATGAACTGATGGACCCGGCTACAGGTGGTTGGGATGAGCAACTCATATCTGACATGTTTACTGCCGAGGATGCTCGCTACATTCTGCAAATCCCACTGAGGGAGGGGGTTGAGGATTTTGTTGCATGGCATTTCGACCCAAAGGGCCAACACTCTGTCAAGAACGCATATAAGCTGCTGCAAGAGCTTAACAAGCACGGCGGTACAGGAGAAGCTGGTATGAGCGCCACGATTCCAGGCCAAATAAATGGCTGCTCGGATCAAACCTGGAAGAGGATATGGAAGCTCCCCTGCCCACCAAAACTGCAGATGTTTGTGTGGCGCTTGCGTCACGAGTCTCTAGCCCTGTGCACCAACCTGTCGAGGCGTGGCATGAAGCTGGAATCAGAAAAATGCTTCCTATGCGGGAGAGCGGATGAAGATGGAGGACATCTCTTCATGAAATGTAAGGCAGTGAAGGAGGGCTGGCGACAGTTGGGGCTGGAAACGGAGAGAAGAAGCCTGGGAGGCATTGGGAGCGTGCACGCAATGCTAGACTCGCTATGGGGACTAGAAGAAAGGAAACGAGTGCTTATCATATGCTTTTGGTGGCACTGGTGGAACAACCGAAATAAGGTTAGAGAAGGAGAACTCACCTTACAGGCAACAGAGATCGTGAGGAGAACCCGATGTGATGCACTTGAGTACGAACAGCTCTACCAGCCGAAGGCACGCGTATCGCCCCCGGAGAGATGGCAACCACCTAGTGAGGAGATGATCAAATTTAACCTGGATGGCGCCTTCACCGTGGGGAACACATTCTGCGGCTGGGGAGTAGTGGCTCGGGATAGCTCAGGCTTTGTTCTGACTGCCCGTGCAGGACGACAGGAGCAGGTATCCGACGCCTTTGGAGCGGAGGTTAGCGCTTTGGTGGCAGCGGTAACGACGGCGGCTGAGATGGGGGTGGTTAGAGCCTCGTTTGAGACAGATTCTACGTTGCTCGCCGAAGCTATGCATGCCCATCATGTTGATTCCTCGCCCTACGCAACCGTTATCGAGGATACAAAGTTCCAACTTAAGATGTGGTTCTCCAAATGGAGTGTTATTTCATGTAAACGAGCCATGAATTCGGTTGCTCATGAACTAGCTAAGATTGGTTGTAGCTGCCCTCCTAATAATTCTGTGGAGTGGGACACTATTGTACCGCCCATCGTGGCTGATCGTGTGTCGGGCGATATGCCCGTTCACTGTTAAATCTATAAAGCTTTGCTTTCCTCAAAAAAAACTTTTTCTTCGGGCCTCGTCTTCTTACCGAAGTTGTGCTCGATCCGGAGGGCTAGAAAAAAGAACAAAGACGAGAGTTAATTAATATGTGTACATACCAAAACAATGAATGCATCAATTAATATGTGTACATACCAAATCACGAATATTTTGGATATTGACAGCAAATTTTGAAACGGAGAACAGATTTAAAAAATCCTGAACAAATTTGGAAGCGCGAAAATTTATTGAAAACGTGAACAAAAAATCGAAGTCTGGTACATTATATTAATTTGGAATATTTGAACTTTTATGTGTAATGAGAACATTTTTTGAGTTTTGAGAACATTTTTTAAAAAACTGAACATTTTATGGAAAGGCAAACAAAATTTGAATATTTTGAAAAAAAAGAGAAAAGAAAATGAAAATGAAATAAGAAACCAAAGAAAGAAAACAAACAGAATAAACGAAAAAACAGGAAAAGAAAAAGTAAACAGAAAGGAATTTGAAAATCTGAAGAACAAAAAGGAAATAGAAATAGAAGAAAAGGAATTGAAAAATGAAATAATGAAACAGAAAACAAAGAAAGAAGAAGAAAAAGAGAAAGAAAAAAAGTAACAGAAAAAGAAAAAAACAGTGAAAACCCGGTTCAGGAACCTTCCAGAAGCGGCATGTCGACAGCACGCACAGGCGGGTGCGGGCCTCCTGACTGGGCCGGCCCTTGTGTCTAGCGATCAATACAGAACCGAAACTGGTGTTTGCTCGAAAAAGGGATTACGGTCCGTAGTGGTTGAACCCGAGACGGGGTACTTCAGACGAATATTGTGTTCAATGCAGCGCAAAAACTTAAGAATAAAACCGAGCGCAGATCCAAACATTTTTTTTACTTTGATGCAAAACATCATTTTGAAAAAAAAATGTGAATGTTTTATGAAACCGCAAACACTTTTAAAAATTGTGCATGCATTTCAAAATACTCACTCATTTTGAAAATTACAAACAAAAATTGAAAAGCATAAATTATTCTAAATACCCCCCCCCCCCAAAATGAAAATGCAAACAGGTTTTCGGAAACTGGAACATTTTTTAAATTCCTAAACAATTTTTGGACACGTGAACATTTATGAAAAATGGGAATTTTTTTCCTCAAAACAATGGGATCATTTTTTAAATCTCCTAATATTTTTAAACACGATCATTTAAAAAAAATGTAATACTTTCTGAAACTCCAGAGCAATATTAGAGACACGAACATTGTTTGAAATGGGAAAGTGTTTTGAAACTCTGGAACAAAAATTGAAACACAATTTTTTTTAACATTTCGAACAAAAATTGAAACATGGAATTTTTTTTGAAACTCACAAACTAAATTTGAAACACGAACTTTTTAATACCATTTAAAAAAATCAAAATGAAACATTTTTAAAAACAAATCCTGAACAACTTATGGAAAGTTGTGCAATTTTGAACTAAAAATAAAGAAAAGAAACAAAGACAAAAAAAATAAGAAAAGACCCAGGAAAAGTAAGAAGAAGGAAAACAAAAAACCAGTCCAAAAATTCGTTCAAGGACGTTCTATAAGGTTCCCAAAACCTTCATGGTTGTTTGGATACCGAGAATTAGATGCCAAATTTTGGAAAACCAGTTTTGGGAGAATTTTTAGGATCTACAACTCCTTGTTTGGATCGAGAAAAAGTAAAATCCGATTATATAGTACTGCGTTCGGGAAGCAACAAGAGCCTAAGCTTGTATCGAGAAAAAGTAAAATCCGATTATATATACTTCGTTCGGGAAGCAACAAGAGCCTAAGCTTGTATTATTATGTACAGATTCCATGAAGCTTGGATTTGAGCTTCACGACGTGCTCTGTTGGTCACCCGGAATGCCGAAAGTACTAGTGTGCATACTCCTTCGACCGCATGCAGTGGCCATGGCAATTGCAAGCACCGTGCAAATGGTCTCGATCAACTGGCAGAAATTGTTGTCCAGCTTGGAGCCTTGCACAACAAAGAAGAGTAAAATGGCCCTCCGGCGTGCGGCTGTTGAATCCGTCGTCATGGGAACTGAGGAGGTCCCGTTGCTCGCGCTTGGAGCAACATGGCACTGTTTATGTTTTCGTAATCGTCGCCATGGGCGCTGAGGGGGCCGCTTAGCTCGAGTCGAGAACAACACGTCACCATCAATGGTGTCGCAGCTGTCGCCATGGATGCAGAGGAGGTCACGCCGAGAACAACATGCCGCGTCCATATGGTGTCGCAGCCGTCACCATGGGGGTGTCGACTAGGTGGTTGTGCTGCTCGCGCTGAGAACAACACGTCGCCGTCGATGGTGTCGCAGCTGTTGCCATTGGCGTTGAACAAACCGCGCTGCCCACGCCAGGAACAACACGCCGTCGTAGATGGTGTCGTAGCTGTCGCTATGCGCACCTAGAACAACACACCATCGTGGGGCAGGAGCTCATCAGTCACTCACCACGATGAGGGCGTGGAGTCGATCCATTGCCATCTACTCAGTTTTTGGGTTTTGGGAGAACTGTGTTTAACTTATCCATGATTTAGTTGGATAACCCAAACAAAGTTTTAGTTTGTTATAACAGATTTTGTGTTTAAACAGAACCATTGCTCTAAAAACCAGGTATCCAAACAAGGGTTCCCAGAAACCAGATGCGGTTATGCGATCTACTCCCTCGGTCACGTAGATCCGGATAGTGTTAAAACATTCTTATATATTATTATTACAGGACGGAGGGAGTACTCGTTAGCTATCTTAGATGGGCCGGCCCAGTCATTCGCTTAGTGTCCTCGCTGTGTGTTACCTTACAGTTAGACGCATAGAGCCTTAATTAGGAAAATCGCATTAGGAGCACCCCGGACAGTCGGATTTGGTGTCCGCGGGCTGCGGATGCTCTAACATTTGCGTAAGTTAACGCCCATGCAGCAGATTGCCCGGATGTAGGCCAGCCCAAGATGGGAGATGCGCTTCACACGTACGATACCGGGAAAAAATTGATCGATCCCCAAATCGCCAGATTCCAATCCAAGCGCCTGAACTGTCGCCGCCGCTCCTCCTGAACGCCACTTCCTCCTTCACGCCGACACCGCCGCTGGATGCCTCCTCCTCGGCTGGACGCACCGCTCCTCCCTCGCGGCTCCACGGGCACTCGCGCCTCCACACCTGCCGAACTGCTCTCTGCTCTGGTCGCCGGCGATGGACCCACACACAAGAAGAGGCATCAAATTCAGCAGCGGCGGAGGCAGACGGCACCGGGCACCACAACCAGCCGCAAGCGCACACCCAGCAGCTGCAATGACCATCAGGCATCAGCAGCAGGTCTTTCTCCCCCCTGGCACACTTCTTCTTCCTTTGTGTGCAATCTTTTTGTGCCACACCATGCGTTAATTTGATGTGTATAGTGTATGTAAAATTTTAGGAGAAGACACTTATATTTAGTATTCACTTTGATTTTCTAGTAGATCATTTCACGAGCTTGTGTAGGTCAAGTATTTTATTTTTACCTGGCTAATGTCAATGCGGGTAACTTCAATTCCTGGATCCGCCGCTGTGTACCAGCCTATCGCGGAGAAGATGTGCAAGAATTATTCAAGAATATTCCACTAGTACTAGTACATTTGGCTGGTACACATAAAAGTAGAAATGTGTTAATACAAGATGATTAACTTAGACTTAGAAGAAAATCAACGGAAGCATCTTGCATACTACTTCCTCCGTTCCATATTAGTCGTCGCTGATTCAACTACCGCACATGCAGTCACCACAACTAGTGCAAGTTGTACAAATTAATATATCCACGTAGGCCCACGTTCAATCTTTTAGACCTTGATTTGGATGCTCAGGACGACTTGGCAAAATGATAATGGCACTTGGCTATCACCTATCAGGGATTTGGATAGCCGCCGGTCAAAAGGAGTCTGGAGACAAGAGAATATGCACCTAACGCAGAAGTTGCTGAACATGTACCGGCGTTCTCTGAGTAATATTGTTGTAAACATTTTCTTCTCTAGCGCGCGCGTGGCCGCCGGTAGCTGAGCAGCGGGCGTCGGCGCTGCTATGGGTACTGCTTTGAGCCTGATGCTTATTCTGCTGCTGCTTGCTAATGCTCGAGCGTCGGCGGTGGCCCTGGCCAACATCGACGACGACAACGACGAGCAGCTGCTGGAGAGGTTCAAGGGGGCAGTACGGAACCGCGGGGAGCTCAGGGGTTGGAGCCGTGGCGATGGCGCGTGCAGGTTCCCCGGTGCAGCGTGCGTCAAGGGACGGAGCCAGGATTCTAACATAGGGGGGCCAGCTTTTGCCTCTAATGCGGGGATCGGTAAAAAAATCATGCAGCGAACTAGCCTAGGCTGATGAACTAAATTTTAATGGAGCAAAGAAAATTGGTGTCAGCTATGAGGGGGGGCGAAACACCTCACGCATATGGGTGATTAGCCAAAAACCCTCATCACTATTAAGCGAAAACTGCATCCCCCCTCATCCGTCCCTGGGCGTGCGTCAAGGGAGGGAGGAGCCTCGTGGCGCTGTCCCTGGCAGGAGTGTCACTCGACGTCGATTTCCGCGCCGTCGCCGGCACACTGCTGCAGCTGGGTGATGTCGAGGTCGTCAGCCTGCGAGGTGTCAACGTCAGCGGCTCGCTAGCGAGCGGCGGCGACGGAGGGTGGATGTGCGGCAAGAAGCTGGCTCGGCTGGATCTGTCCGGGAAAGGCATGCTGCGTGGATCCGTTGCCGACGCCCACGCACTCGCTGGCGCGTGCGACGGGCTGAGAGAGCTGAACCTTTCTGGTAACGCACTCATTGGCGGTGGCGGCCGGAAGGGAGATAGCAGGGACATTTTTGTGCGCCTGGATGTCCTTGACTTGTCAAACAACAACATCACCGGCGACGGCGAGCTCAGCTGGATGGGTGGCGTCCGCCGGCTGAATCTCGCCTGGAACAACATCTCCGGGCCACTCCCGGTCCCGGTGTTCGTCAATTGCTCCAGAATGGAGTCGCTTGATCTGTCCGGAAATTTAATCTCCGACGAGGCGCTGCCCGGGGCCCTGTCTGGCTGCACTGCTCTTGCTTCGCTCAACCTCTCCAGCAACCACTTGGAGGGCGCTTTCCCGCCGGACATCGTGTTCCCGGCGTCGCTCTCTTACCTCAACCTGTCCAACAACAACTTCTCCTGTGAGCTCCCTGGCGACGCATTCGCGGGGCTCCCGCGGCTCTCGTCGCTTTCTCTATCCTTGAACCACTTCAGCGGCTCTGTGCCTGATTCTCTAGGTGCGCTTGCCGAGCTCAGGGTGCTGGACCTTAGCTCAAACGTGCTCACTGGCGCTATACCGCCCTCGCTCTGCCCGAGTACCGGCAACAAGTCCAAGCTCCTGGTGTTGTACCTGTAGAACAACTACCTCGCCGACGGCATCCCGACGACTATCTCCAACTGTGAAAGCCTCGAGTCTCTCGACCTCAGCCTCAACTATATCAATGCCTCCATCCCGTCATCCCTCGGCAGCCTTGCCCGGCTCCGGGACCTCATCCTGTGGGAGAACAAACTTGAGGGTGAGATCCCGCCATCGCTGGCCGGTGCTCGCCGACTCGAGAACTTCATCCTTGAGTACAATGGTCTCACAGGCAGCATCCCAACGGAGTTTGTGAACTGCAAGAATCTGACATGGATATCGCTCGGGAGCAACCGGCTCTCCGGGTCGGTGCCGGCATGGCTGGGGCGGCTAGACAACCTTACAATCTTGAAGCTCAACAACAACTCTTTCTCAGGGCAGATACCGCCGGAGCTCGGAGACTGCAAGAGTTTGGTTTGGCTGGATCTGAACGACAACCAGCTTAGTGGATCGATTCCACCGGAACTGGCAAAGCAGTCCGGCAAGATGACCGTCGGCCTCATCATCGGGCGGCCATACGTATACCTGCGCAATGACGAGCTGAGCAGCAAATGTCGCGGCAAGGGGAGCCTGACCGAGTTCGCCAGCATCCGTTCCGAAGATCTGAACAGGATGGCTAGCAAGAAGTTGTGCAACTTCACACGGATGTACATGGGCAGCACAGAGTACACTTTCAATCTCAATGGCTCCATGATATTCTTGGACCTGTCTTTCAACAAGCTCGACTCCGAGATACCCAAGGAACTTGGGGCGATGTACTATCTGATGATCATGAACCTTGGGCACAATCAACTTTCTGGTGCCATCCCAACCCAGCTTGCAGGTGCCAAGAAACTGGCTGTGCTTGACCTGTCACACAACCAGTTGGAAGGCCCAATCCCCACTTCATTCTCATCACTATCATTGTCGGAGATTGATCTATCATACAATAGGCTGAATGGATCAATACGGGAGCTAGGATCCCTTGCCACTTTCCCAAAGAGTCAGTATGAGAACAACTCAGGCTTGTGCGGTTTCCCTTTGCCTTTGTGTCAACCATCTTCTCGACTCCACCCACCACTAGTAAGCACTGCCTCTAGTAATGAGTACCATCTGCTAAAAATCCTACTCCCAACTATCACACTAGTTTTTATCATTATTGCTGTTTGCTTATACTACCCATTGATGAGAAACAAACTCAAGAAAAACAGGATTAAATCTTCCGATGATCCGACAGATCCAGCAAACCATCAGTTAATCTCACATCTTGAGCTTGTTCGTGCCACTAATAATTTCAGTGAAGATAACATGTTGGGATCTGGAGGGTGTGGAAAGGTATTCAAAGGACAGTTGAGCAGCGGTTTGGTGGTTGCAATAAAGGTTCTTGACATGAGGTCCAAGTGTGCCTTTAGGAGCTTCGACGCAGAGTGTCGTGTGCTTCGGATGGCGCGGCACCGCAACCTGATACGAATAATCAATACATGTTCTAACATGGATTTCAGAGCATTGGTGTTACAGTACATGCCCAATGGTAACTTAGAGGCACTACTTCACTTCTCACAAGGGGGCGAGAGACTATTCGGGTTCCGTGAGAGGCTGCGGGTTATGCTCGAGGTGTCGATGGCAATGGAGTATCTACACCATGATTACCATGAAACTGTTTTGCATTGTGACTTAAAGCCAAACAATGTGTTGTTTGACAAGGACATGATTGCGCATGTGGCTGATTTTGGCATTGCAAGACTACTGCAAGCTGATGATAGCTCTGTGTTCTCCATGAGCATGCATGGCACAACTGGGTACATGTCACCAGGTACTTAGTACTAATTATCCTGCTCAATCTACTGATTTCTTGTTGTGTAGTCGATTAACTATGATTGGTGAATCATGTTGGAATTTGATTTATCCTTTTCTTCCACAGAGTATGGGTCTTATGGGAAGGCATCACGAAAGAGCGATGTGTTCAGCTACGGAATCATGCTCCTTGAAGTCTTCAGTGGAAAGAGGCCAACAGATGCTATGTTTGTTGGAGAACTGAGCCTTAGACGCTGGGTTCACCAGTTGTTTCAGGCAGATCAGTGTGTCCATGCCGTGGATAGACGGCTACTGCAATGCTCCGACATGGACATTGGCTTTCTTGCCCCAATACTGGAGGTCGGTTTGCTCTGCTCCAGTAACTCGCCACGCGACAGGATAACGATGAGCGATGTAGTCTTGAGGCTGAAGAACATCGAAACAAAGTACGCTAAAAATACAACATCTACTTCAGGAAGTGCGTCACAGTGATTGGCCGCCCTTACTTGCAGGATTCTGGAGAAAGAAAAAAAAAGGGGCGAGCAATATATATCTGGATATACTTGGTAGCCAATTTTAAGAAGATCTAAGAAATTTGTGTATCAGAACGATTTGCTACTGACTTTCGAGCTGAAAGTTGTGTATTCTTAGTCCCTCCTAGGTATCCTTTCTGTTCCATGTCTGAGTGTATTGTCCAATTTTATGCCAGCAGCATGACATGATTTCTGTAGCGTTTGGATGTTCATAAACTTGCGCACTTACTATTGTTTTGAAGACATGAAGTGGTATCACTTTCTTTGATGGTTCACCTCATTGTTTTTACCTCTTACCGTGGTTGCAAAAAAATAAGTTTGGAATTTCCTTGTCTGAATTCTCATCATGGTTATCATACTTCAAGGCTTCAATATCATGCTGCCAACTTGGCAACTGATATTGTTCGCCCTTGCTTCAGGGCCACATGAAGTGGGCATGATAATGACAGATAATTAAACCTATAAAACGGGGTATAGTTTATCTCTTACGGAGGACAACAGGAACAGTCAATTTGTACATCGTATTCATATAAGCCAATATTGCAGTTGTACAATCAGGAAAAATGCTGGAAAAACAGACTGAATTTGCAGGACAAGCATATGATAAACCCTCATAATGCTTTACAGCAGGGAAAGTGTTGATGTATCATTTCCGTGGAAAGGAAAAATAACCGTGATTCCTACAGATGAAAAATAACCTCGATACCAAATCATTACACACTCCACAAGCAGTAAAGCAGCAGATTTATTACAGATTTCAGTCTGCTGACAACACATTACCTGAATGTGAAGTAAAAATGTCATCAAATAAGCCATATATTATACAACAACCACAGCACAAAACACCAAATAAGAATTGCAAAATAATAACATGTTCATGCGCTGCTTCAATCCTTCTTCTGGACCCTGAGTGTGAAGGCCTGGAGGGACAAGAGCACTTGCTTGATCCGCTCTCTGATTTCGGCGTCAATCAGATTACCATCGCTGTCAAACTTGGGCGGCTGCTGAAATGCTTGGACGAACAGCTCTGGCTTGTTGATGAAATGAAGATCTAAGAACACCCCGACCTGCCGGAGATGGTACTGCGATCTACCTCCTCCAAAGCCACCTCCTGCGCTGACAACCGCAGCAGGTTTGTCTGCCCAGCAATTCTTTCCTCTCGAAGCCCAGTCAAGTGCGTTCTTCAGAGGGGCTGCAGTTGAAACATAAAACATGTGAAGCAAGCACATATAAGAGTATCAATGATGCAATCTAACAGGAAAAGCAGCGCCTCTGTTCCCCATTTAGGAACCACTGAATTATTCGACCTTCACACCTAAGCTACAGCTACATGCTTGTGTCTAGCTCGATAATAATTGGATTTTTCAGGTTAGTTGTTTGTCCTTCTTTTGCTGCAGACATCAACATATCCATTAATACGCATAAGGTGTTCAATTAAGCATGGTATTCTAATGCGCATAGTATATCAATGGACTGGATCAGAACGTCAAAATATTATTGCTTGAAATTTTTTGGATTCCAATTTTATGACCCAGATACAGGTTCAAGCACTAATAGCTCAATTTGGCTGCCCACCGAGCAATGCTGCATCAGAGAGCCAGGTTCATGAAAACAGGCCCATCAAAGTGAGAATACAGCAAGTGAACTTGATGAGAATCATTGCAATGCTCAATCAAAATAGGGGCAACCGCTGTCAATTAATATAATCAAACAATGTTTTACGGTTAATGTGAGCAGATCACAGCAACATAATCTTGCGATATCTTGTAGTGCTGTGAACAATATATATTTATGATGACATGGTCGTCTAATTGTCCTTGCATATGCTATACAACTTAGTGGCTTTTTAAAGAATATTGTGTGTTCTTATATGAAGTCGGCCCCTCCTGAGCTTTGGTCACGCTCCGCCAATGTTGATGATGACGCATAAGTTCTGATCTATGGATTACCGCCAATCCCCCATAAATTTAATTGTGATAATTTTCAACATTCCAGTTTTATGACCCAGATAATTCAAACACTAATAGCTCAATTCGGCTGCCCAGTCAAGAGGGAGTGGTTTTTTCAACTCCCGGCTGTCCCTACACCATCCATGAACAATAAGTAAATAAAAAATCAAATATTTCATGACATCAAATACGCTCAAACTTTGTACATGCTTGCACGATTTCATGCCCAAAAAATATTTGTGAAGCTCTGGACAAGGAAATTTACAAGCAACTAAAACATTTGAGGATGTTTGATGTCACAAAATTTCAGAATTTTAGTATTTTTTTCTATTTTCTTTAATTTACTGTTCATGAGGGTGTAAAGACACTCTAGAGCTACCACACCTTTTTCGAGTAAGCAACGTTGCATAAGAGAGCGTGTATTTGGCTCAACCACTTGGTCAGGTTCTTGGGAAAAGGCATACTGTCAGCGACCAGACAAGGAAACCAGCAGCAGCCCAAGACACGGAGACGGGAAGCACACGACCCCTACGGCCCAGAAGAGAGAGACGGCCCAACCACAAGTTCAGCGGGCCGCAGTGGGTCTCATATATGTTCTGAGCCCAAGGCTGTGTGAGTATTTAGTCGCACCTGTAGTTGGCGAGTAGGTCATCCTGGCTGGGATCAAACGAGCGGCGGCGGCGGCGACTGTATCTGATCCCCTCTGTACTTCTTCTTCTACCTCAAGCTTCACTGTAATCGCCACCATATTCGATTCCTCCATCGATCTATGAGAGAATACTAGTGGGTACCTATCACGTGGTATCAGAGACCACCCCGCCACTCTTCGTCGTCGTCCTGGAGACACGCAAGCAGGCGAGCGAGCGCCAGCAGTTGCTCGCGGCCATGGATCCGGCGCTCAAGGCTTACCTCGACAAGCTCACCGACACCTTGACGAAGGCCAGCGATGACACGCGCGCCGACCTCAAAGGGATCAAGGCCCAGCTCGACACCCAAACGGCGCAAGTGGAGGCGCTCACGTCCTGGCGACCCGATCTTGAAGAGCGTTTCTCCCAACTGGAAGAGGCGGTCGCTGCACTCCAAGGCGCGCCGCCCCCACAAGCAGATGCGGCACATGGTGGATCGCAGGCGCCCGGACCCTTCGATCCGGCGACCCGCGGCGAGACCCACGGGCCCGATGGCCACGGCGTGTCCCAGCAACAACGGAGC
>LR738714.1:751654542-751671393 GCA_902687465.1 Secale cereale
GGGGATTCCTCTCTGGCAGCTACTCCGGCCAATGGTACGCCCGATTTCAGAACTCCTCTGTCTAATAGGGTCATCAATTCATCTCTTACCGTTGGCCTGATATCCGGGCAGATCGTTCCAAGCATGGGACATACACCACCATCTCTGAATTTTCCCCAGTTTGCGGGTGAAAACCCGAAAATCTGGAAGACCATGTGTGAACAATTCTTTGCCATGTATCAAGTCCATGAGTCGTATTTTGTTCCTATGGCCACTCTGCATTTCTCTGGCGCTGCTGCCATTTGGTTACAATCTGTGCAAGCTAAAATAGGACATCTAGAATGGGAAGCTTTTTGTGACCTCCTCTGTACTCGTTTCGGCCGCGATCGACATCAACTGTTGATACGCCAATTCTATGCTCTGAAACAAACTGCTACTGTGTCTGAATATATTGAACAATTTGAAACACTTATGAATCATCTGGTATCGTATTCTGATGCTACGCACCCTTTGTATTTCTTGACGAGGTTTGTGGAGGGCCTGCGCAGTGATATCCGTGCAGTGGTCATGGTGAAAAGGCCAACGGATCTGGACACGGCATGCGCTCTAGCAATTTTACAGGAGGAGGTGCCTGACGGGCAGCGGTACAAGCGCACGGAGCAGTCAGATTTCTCACCTTATGCCGCGCGTGCTCGGTCATCTAACCCATCTCTACTACTAGCACCTACAGCCAGAGCAACTGTTCCATCACCTGTAGCTGATGATCGTCGGGGTACAGAAAGCGCGAGAGCTACTTAACAAAATGATGTATATTTAATTCATCGGTTATTGTTGGAACATCATGATATTGTGAAGAAAAAAAAAGGAATGTGGTGCAGCATATTACTCGTTTAACATTCGCCGCCACGCGGGACTCACACGCGCTCTCGTCCTCCACGACTTTGGCCTCAACTGGTGCGTGCAGCCTGCTCTCCTCCCGCCCCTTCCTCGCGACCATAAGATTTATTTTGTGCCGCACCATTCATGATTGTTCATGTTCGGTTGTGTTAGTTCAGTTGTTTATCTCTTTGTTGTTGACCTGTTGTGCTGCTGGGAGAATTGCTTGGCCACTACAGAATTCAACTAAATGTGCCATCAAACTCACCTGTAAGTGACACACTACAGAACAGGACGATCGGATGGTAGGCCGCTGACTTGCAATTCGGCATACAAGGCACTGTGGTTGGGGACCCCAGTCGACCCTTTGGCAATGGCCATCGGGAAGAACTACGCCCCCAACAAATGCAGAATTTTCCTTTGGCTGGCAAATAAGAATTGGCTCTTCACCAACGTAAGGCGTTTTCACAGAGGCATCGCCACCTCGCCTGCTTGCCCTCTCTGCTCGATGACGGTGTCCATAAACCACTTGCTGTTTCACTGTCCAGAGCTGAGTTCCATGTGGGCAGAACTATCTTCACTCACACCGGGAATACCCATATATCTGCTGGATCTATAGGGTGATGACATGCAGAACAAAGTTTGATCTACAATAATCATTACCATTTTATGGAATGTATGGAAAAGACGAAATGCTTTTCAAGGATGACAAACAACCGGTTCACATAATCGCTCGCTCTGCTGCTGCTGATGTTCTGCTTTGGTCCAGCAGATGTAATAATGAGCAGGCGCGCAATCTGCTACGCGACTGGGGCACCATGTTGTTTCACTTGTCTATGAGATTGTAACCTAAACTATATGCTTTTTCTTTTCTTCCTCTCTAGTTTCTATGCTGTAAATGTACTCTGGTTATTAATGAAAAGGTTCAGGCCGGCGTAAGCCCGCCGTAGCATCGTCAAAAAGAAATTGCTGATGCTACTCTCAGAAGTGTTGAAATGACTTCAGAGCTCGGAGGTTCTCAATCTTGTGTACATGTTAGTGTTGTATATTGCCTCCTTTTAGTCACTGTACTAGCCCCTCTCAATGTACTTCACTGTCATCACTTATCAAGTGTGTAGCATGTTACCTTCTCACATGTGTACTGTTTTTTTAGTTTGTATCTACTATTGCGGAGTACATCAGTTGAAATGCCGTTCTGTGTAGTTATCCATCTTCCGTTGCTCTTTGTTCCTGTTCGATGGTGGCGCCCTAGGAGCAGATGACTGAATTTAGTCCTGCTGTCATGTGTGAGGGTGATGTGAAAGGATGATCAGATAATTGGATCTTCAGTAAGATCGCTCAATAGATGGTTTCATGTGCTTGTACTAATTCCGAATTATTTCAGTGTTGCCACATTTTCCTATGAGGTGAAATACATCACAGGTGGTTATTCAAGTAGTAGTTCAACGAGGTCATTATAAATACATTCTGATCAGGTAGAGGCGTCCGTCATGTGTTTCAGTTTCTGATAGGAACACATAATAAATCTATTTAACTCCTTAGACAATTGAGTGTACGCCGCAAACTTATGGCATGACCTTGAATGGAAATGCACAAAGCAAATGCAATATGACTTGACGCTTAATTTATAGGAACATGTATGAATTGTGAGTTGATTTTTGCTTGATCGGCATTGTTCCTCCGTCATTGATTACGAGTCGAAGGACTAGTCAAGACTAGTCGATGGACTAGTCTATGAGTCACAACTGTGGTGTCGACTACAAATCTCGTGTAGACTAATTCAATGAGTCGAGCGGTCGAGAGACTAGTCATAGACTAGTCTGGACTAGTTGTGTACATTAAGTCGAATGACTCAAACTTTTTTTTAAAGGCGAGTGACTTAAAATTGGAGGGGATAAGAGAGGCGCTCGGCTCGTGAGCCCGCCGGAGGGAAATATTGTGGCTAGGTTTCAGTTTCGCTCCAGAGAGCTGCCCACTCCTCTGGAGCTCTCCCTCTTCACTGGTTCTGCTATCTAGATCCAACCCTATCTCTGTTGATTCCAGTGCTGCACTAGTAGAAAACGGGCCTATTGTCCCGGTTCGTAAGGGCCTTTTGTCCCGGTTCTTGAACCGGGACTAAAGGGTCGGTACTAATGCCCTAGCCCTTTAGTCCCGGTTCAAACAAGAACCGAGACAGATGGGCCTCCACGTGGCCTGTGCGCGGAGTCTAGATAGGAGGACCTTTGGTCCCGGTTGGTGGCACCAACCTGGACCAATATGCATCCACGCGTCAGCATTTCTGTGGCTGGGGTTTTTAATTATTTTTTTGAAAGGGGGGGGGGGTTGGGGGTTTTGAGGGGTTAATTTAGGTGTTTCATATATCGTGTTAGCTAGCTAATTAATAGAGAGAAGTGTCCTCTCTTATATATGGGATTGGTCGACGCTACGTACTATACATACGTATAGAGAGGACTAGACACGCTAGCTATCTAGTAAGCAAACGAAGGAAACAGAAGATCGTCATCAACATATATATACATACAGAGAGAAGTGATATCGACCACCTCTCCTTCTCCGAGAGATTGGTCGAACAACAAGTTCTCGTATATCTATCCGACACTACCGGGTACATATATACAATAATTATCTCTTACTAATATAATCTCCTATCATACGGACGCATGGTCCACATAGTATTCTCCGTCTTCAGCAATCACGTGGTCAATGAAGAATGCCACCAATTCCTCTTGAATTGCTCGCATACGATCTGGTGGTAGGAGTTCATCCCGCATCCGAAAGATCTAATTTGAAGAAGGGAGTCAATACATATATATATGCATACAAATGATGGTACATATATATATATATGAATAAATGAAACTCAACACAAATGATGGTAATGATATAAAATTGTGAATATTATTGCTTACGCACTTCAAATTGTTCGTCAGAGTAGCCCCGCTCACAGGTCGTGTGGCCGATGGACTCGCAAACGTAATATCCACAGAAATCATTCCCTTGTTCCTGCCACACCACTTTACAAGGAATAGAGGTCAATCAAACTGATAAGCAATGATGCCAAATGGTATTGATGAAACTAGCGCTTGAATCAATAGGAGATGCGCGGAACATGCTACTATAGTACTTACTTTCGGGTGTCTAAATTCCAGCTGCTTCGGCAGTCCCGGAGTTTTTTTGGTGAATTTTCTCCAAACCCTGCCAGACAAAGAAAACAATTACTTGATATCAGAAATGAACAAAGTTGCTGATATGGATGCTGGATAATGATCGATTTAATTTACTTCCCGAGCATTTGAGTCATGTCCGCATACTCCTGGGGATCTTTTCGTTTAGAGTCCAAGACAGTTACTACTCCCTGCTCAAGCTTAATCTCTAGGAGAATATAGTGGTACCTGCGCACGCATGCATTAACTCATCAATTACATTACTATAACCTTGACTAATATATAAGGGAAACCGAATATGCACAAGACAGTAACACTCACTTGAAGTTGTAAGGAAAGAGTATTATATCTTTGTTTTCATTTATTACCAACGATCGTAGCAAGTTGGCCTCGGTATCTGCGGCATGAAATTTAACCTCAGTTGCATCTATGAGATATGTGTTAATGAACCCAATATCACCGACTTGTCTTTTCTTCAATTCGACGATCTTCAATCTGCATAATATAGTGAGGATGATTATAAATACATGCAATGAAAGAGCTGAGCTATATAGAGAGACTTAATGACAGAAGTAGTAGTACTTACAGACAATAGCAGGTGACCGTTGCTTTATCGAGGACCAATTGATTGAAAAACTGAAAGAAGTCCTCAAATGGAATAGGCAACAGTTCAATTCCAACGTGGGCATGCTCCTTTTTAACTCTCACATACAAAGTATTCCTCCCCCCAGACTCTCTGCAGATTTTCAAGTTGTTGGGGAACGTTGCATGGGAAACAAAAATTTTCCTACGCTCACCAAGATCAATCTAGGAGATGCATCTACGAGGGGAGAGTCGGATCCACATACCCTTGTAGATCGCTAAGCGGAAGCGTTCAAGAACGCGGTTGATGGAGTCGTACTCGCCGCGATTCAGATCGCCGAAGATCCTAGCACCGAACGGACGGTGCCTCCGCGTTCTTCACACGTGCAGCTCGGGGACGTCTCCTCCTTCTTGATCCAGCAAGGGGGAAGGAGAAGTTGACGGAGAAAACCAGCAGCACGACGGCGTGGTGGAGATGGTGGTGGAGGAACTCCAGCAGGGCTTCGCCAAGCACTACTGTCTAGTTGAAGATCTCTACGGTGGAGGGAGGGCAGCGCCAAGGCACGAACATGTGTGGCTGCCCCCCCTCTGCCTCTCTTTATATAGGGGGGAGAGGGGGGAGGAGGCGCCCTAGGGTTTCCCCTAGGGGCCGGCGGCCAAGGGAGATGGGAAGGGGGCGGCGCCCCCAGGGCTAGGGTTTGCCCCCCCAGGGTGCCTTGCCCCCCAAGGACTCTGGGGTGCGGCTCCCTAGGGGGGGCCAGCCCCCATGCGCAGGTGGAGAGGGCCCAAGGGGGGGCGCACAGCCCCATGAGGGCTGTTGCGTCTCCCACTTATGGCCCATAGGGCCCGCAACACTTGCCGGGACCCCCCGAAACTCCTTTCGGTCATCCGACGACTCCCCTGTGCTCCCCGGAACACTTCCGGACTCCGTTTACTCTCATCCTATATATCAATCTTCGTCCCCGGACCATTCCGGAGACCCTCGTCACGTCCGGGATCTCATCCGGGACTCCGAACAACCTTCGGTTACCATGCACTGTTCTCACTAACAACCCTAGTGTCACCGAACCTTAAGTGTGTAGACCCTGCGGGTTCGGAAACTATGCAGACATGACCGAGACACTTCCAAGTCAATAACCAAGAGCGGGATCTGGATACCCATATTGGTTCCCACACGTTCCTCGATGATCTCATCGGATGAACCACGATGTCAAGGATTCAGGCAATCCCGTATACAGTTCCCTTTGTCTCGTCGGTATGTTACTTGCCCGAGATTCGATCGTCGGTATCTCTATACCTAGTTCAATCTCGTTACCGGCAAGTCTCTTTACTCGTTCCGTAATACATAATCCCGTGACTAACTACTTAGTCACTTTGAGCTCATTGAGATGACGTATTACCGAGTGGGCCGGAGATACCTCTCCGTCACACGGAGTGACAAATCCCAGTCTCGATCCATGTCAACTCAACAGACACCTTCGGAGATACCTGTAGAGTACCTTTATAGTCACCCAGTTACGTTGCGACGTTTGGCACACACAAGGCACTCCTATGGTGTCAGTGAGTTACATGATCTCATGGTCATAGGAACTTATACTTGACATGCAGAAAACTATAGCGATAACTGATACGATCAAAAGCTATGTTTAACGTTTGGGTCTCGTCCATCACATCATTCTCCTAATGATGTGATCCCGTTATCAAATGACAACTCATGTCTATGACCTGGAAACCGCGGTCATCTTTGATCAACGAGCTAGTCCTGAAGAGGCTTACTAGGGACACAAAGTTTGTCTATTTATCCACACATGTATTTAAGTTTCCAATCAATACAATTATAGCATGGATAATAAACGATTATCATGAACAAGGAAATATAATAATAACTCTTTTATTATTGCCTCTAGGGCATATTTCCAGCAGTCTCCCACTTGCACTAGAGTCAATAATCTAGCATTACAAGGTAATGAATCTAACACCCATAGAGTCTTGGTGTTGATCATGCTTAGCCCGTGGAAGAGGCTTAGTCAACGGATCTGCAACATTCAAATCCGTGTGTACTTTGCAAATGCTTATGTCCTCCTCCTTGACTGAATCGCGGATGGAATTGAAGCGTCGCTTTATGTGTCTGGTCCTCTTGTGAAACCTTGGTTCCTTGGCTAGAGCAATGGCACCAGTGTTGTCACAAAACAGAGTCATTGGGTTCAATGCACTAGGCACAACTCCAAGATCTGTCATGAACTCCTTCATCCAGACACCTTCCTTTGCCGCCTCTGAGGCAGCTATGTACTCCGCTTCGCATGTAGAATCGGCTACCACGCTTTGCTTGGAACTGCACCAGCTTACCGCTCCCCCGTTGAGAATATATACGTATCCGGTTTGAGACTTAGAGTCATCCGGATCAGTGTCAAAGCTTGCATCGACATAACCCTTTACGACGAGCTCTTGATCACCTCCATAAACGAGAAACATCTCCTTAGTCCTTTTCAGGTACTTTAGGATATTCTTGACCGCTGTCCAGTGATCCATACCAGGATTACTTTGAAACCTTCCGGCCATACTTATGGCAAGGCTGACATCTGGTCTTGTGCACAGCATTGCATACATGATAGAGCCTATGGCTGAAGCATAGGGGATGACACTCATCTTTTCTCTATCTTCCGCAGTCACTTGGCATTGAGTCTTACTCAACTTTGTACCTTGCTATACCGGCAAGAACCCCTTCTTGGATTGATCCATTTTGAACTTCTTCAAAACTTTATCAAGGTATGTACTTTGTGAAAGTCCTATCAAGCGTCTCGATCTATCTCTATAGATCTTGATGCCCAATATGAAAGCAGCTTCACCGAGGTCCTTCATCGAAAAACTCTTGTTCAAATACCCCTTCACGCTATCCAAAAGTTCTATATTGTTTCCAATTAGCAATATGTCATCCACATATAATATTAGAAACGCTATAGAGCTCCCACTCACTTTCTTGTAAATACAAGCTTCTCCGTAAACTTGTACAAACCCAAACGCTTTGATCACCTCATCAAAGCGAAGATTCCAACTCCGAGATGCTTGCACCAGCCCATAAATGGAACGCTGGAGTTTGCAAACTTTGTCAGCATTCTCTGGATCGACAAAACCTTCCGGTTGTATCATATACAACTCTTCCTTAAGAAAACCGTTAAGGAACGCCGTTTTGACATCCATCTGCCAAATTTCATAATCGAAATATGCAGCTATTGCTAACATGATTCGGACGGATTTAAGCATCGCTACGGGTGAGAAAGTCTCATCGTAGTCAACTCCTTGAACTTGTGAAAAACCCTTTGCCACAAGTCGAGCTTTATACACGGTGACATTACCGTCAGCGTCCGTCTTCCTCTTAAAAATCCATTTATTCTGAATGGCATTCCGCCCTTCAGGTAATACTTCCAAAGTCCATACTTTGTTTTCATACATGGATCCCATCTCGGATTTCATGGCCTCTAACCATTTGTCGGAATCCGGGCCCACCATCGCTTCTCCATAGCTCGTAGGTTCACTGTTGTCCAACAACATGACCTCCAAGACAGGGTTACCATACCACTCAGGTGTAGTGCGTACCCTTGTCGACCTACGAGGTTCGGTAGTAACTTGATCAGAAGCTTCTTGATCATCATCATTGGCTTCCTCTTCAACCGCTGCAGGCTCCACAAAAACATCTTTCTGTGCTGCGCTACTCTCTGGTTGAAGCAGAGGTTCAATAACCTCATCAAGTTCTACCTTCCTCCCACTCAATTCTTTCGAGAGAAACTCTTTCTCGAGAAAGGACCCGTTCTTAGCGACAAACACTTTGCCCTCGGATCTGAGATAGAAGGTGTACCCAACCGTCTCTTTTGGGTATCCTATGAAGACACATTTGTCCGCTTTGGGTTCGAGCTTTTCTGGCTGAAGCCTTTTGACATAAGCATCGCAACCCCAAACTTTGAGAAAAGACAACTTAGGTTTCTTACCAAACCACAGTTCATACGGTGTTGTCTCAACGGACTTAGATGGAGCCCTATTTAAAGTGAATGCAGCCGTCTCTAACACATATCCCCAAAATGATAGTGGCAAATCGGCAAGAGACATCATAGAACGCACCATATCTAATAGGGTTCGATTACGACGTTCGGACACACCATTATGCTGTGGTGTTCCAGGTGGCGTCAACTGTGAAACAATTCCACATTGTCTTAAGTGATTGCCAAACTCATAACTCAGATACTCTCCCCCTCGATCAAATCGTAGGAACTTGATCTTCTTGTTACGATGATTCTCAACTTCACTCTGAAATTGCTTGAACTTTTCAAACGTTTCAGACTTATGCTTCATCAAGTAAATATACCCATATCTACTTAAGTCGTCAGTGAAGGTGAGAAAATAACGATATCCACCGCGCGCCGTGACACTCATCGGGCCACACACATCAGTATGTATGATTTCCAATAAGTCACTTGCCCGTTCCATTGTTCCTGAAAACGGGGTCTTAGTCATCTTGCCCATGAGGCACGGCTCGCATGTGTCAAGTGATTCAAAATCAAGAGACTCCAAAAGTCCATCAGCATGGAGCTTCCTCATGCGTTTTACGCCGATATGACCCAGACGGCAGTGCCACAAGAAAGTGGTACTATTGTTATCAACTCTACATCTTTTGGCATCAATGTTATGAACATGTGTATCATCACTATCGAGATTTAATAAGAATAAACCCCCTACTTCGGGTGCATGACGATAAAAGATATTACCCATATAAATAGAACAACCTTTATTCTCTGATTTAAATGAGTAACCGTCTCGCATTAAACAAGATCCAGATATAATGTTCATGCTCAACGCAGGCACTAAATAACAATTATTCAGGTTCATAACTAATCCCGATGGTAATCGAAGAGCGAGCGTGCCGACGGCGATCACATCAACCTTGGAACCATTCCCCACGCGCATCGTCACTTCGTCCTTCGCCAGCCTCCATTTATTCCGTAGTTCCTGTTTAGAGTTGCAAATGTGAGCAACCGAACCGGTATCAAATACCCAGGCACTACAACGAGAGTTGGTAAGGTACACATCAATAACATGTATATCACATATACCTTGCTTGTTGTTGTTGTTGGCCCCCTTCTTGTCTGCCAGATACTTGGGGTAGTTCCGCTTCCAGTGGTCGTTCCCCTTGCAATAGAAACACTCAGTCTCTGGCTTGGGCCCTGCCTTGGGTTTCTCCACTGGATGAGCAACTTCCTTGCCACCCTTCTTAGAGTTACCCTTCTTGCCCTTGCCATTCTTCTTGAAACTGGTAGTTTTATTGACCATCAACACTTGATACTCCTTCTGGATGTCTGCCTCAGCGACTTTCAGCATCGCAAACAGCTCGGCGATGGATTTGTTCATCCCTTGCATGTTATACTGCTGCACGAAGCTCTTGTAGCTAGGTGGGAGTGACTGGAGAATTCTGTCAATGATAGCCTCCTCCGGGAACACAAGTCCCAGATCAGCTATGTGGGTATAGTACCCAGACATCTTCAGTAAGTGCTCACTGACAGACGAATTCTCCTCCATCTTGCAAGCAAAGAATTTATCGGTGGTCTCATACCTCTCGATCTTGGCATTCTTTTCAAAGATGAACTTCAACTCCTGGAACATCTCATATGCTCCATGACGTTCAAAACGCCTTTGAAGTCCTCCTTCCAAGCTATACAACATGGCACACTGCACTACTGAGTAGTCATCCGAACGCGACTGCCAGGCGTTCATAACGTCCACAGAGGCCGGAGCGGGGGGTTCACCTAGCGGTGCATTTAGGACATAAACCTTTTGGGCAGCTGTGAGGATGATCCTCAGATTGCGGAGCCAGTCCACAAAGTTGCTCCCATCATCTTTCAGCTTAGTTTTCTCTAGGAACGCATTAAAATTCAGGGGAGCTACTGCGGGAGCCATCTACAACCAAAGATTTGCAAAGACATCTTAGACTATTGTTCATGATAAGTGAGTTTTAACTAATCAAATTACTTATAACTCCCACTCAAATTGACAACCCTCTGGTCATTCGAGCGTGGCATGATCCAAATCCACCAACCCAAGTCCGATCATCACGTGAGATGAGGTGGTGTCAATGGTGAACATCTTCATGTTGATCATATCTACTATATGACTCATGCTCGACCTTTCGGTCTTCCGTGTTCCGAGGCCATGTCTGTACATGCTAGGCTCGTCAAGTCTAACCCGAGTGTTCTGCATGTGCAAA
This sequence comes from Secale cereale, assembly GCA_902687465.1. Lineage (NCBI taxonomy): Eukaryota > Viridiplantae > Streptophyta > Magnoliopsida > Poales > Poaceae > Secale > Secale cereale. The sequence continues at coordinate 751,665,394 of LR738714.1, forward strand.
ACTGGCTTGCACCCGTTGTATGCGAACGTAGAGTCTATCACACCCGATCATCACGTGGTGCTTCGAAACGACGAACCTTCGCAACGGCGCACACTCGAGGGGAACACAATTTTATCTTGAAATTTTAGTGAGGGATCATCTTATAATGCTACCGTCGTCCTAAGCAAAATAAGATGCATAAAAGGATTAACATCACATGCAAATCATAAGTGACATGATATGGCCATCAACTCGTGCTTTTGATCTCCATCTCCAAAGCACCGGCATGATCTTCATCGTCACCGGCGTAACACCATGATCCCCATCATCATGATCTCCATCATCGTGTCGCCATCGGGGTTGTCGCGCGCCCACCATGCTCTTACTACTATTGCTACCGTTTAGCGATAAAGTAAAGCATTACATAGCGCTTAATGATTGACACGCAGGTCATACAAAAATTAAAGACAACCCTATGGCTCCTGCCGGTTGCCGTATACATCGACATGCAAGTCGATATTAACTATTATATCATGATCATCTCATACATCAAATATATCTCATCATGTCATTGGCCATATCATATCACATACATACCCTGCAAAAACAAGTTAGACGTCCTCTAAATTGTTGTTGCATGTTTTACGTGGCTGCTATGGGTATCTAGCAAGAACGCTTCTTACCTACGCAAAGCCACAACGGTGATATTTAAGTTGCTATTTAACCTTCTACAAGGACCGCCTTTGTCGAATCCGATTCAACTAAGATGGGAGAGACAGACACCCGCCAGCCATCTTATGCAACAAAAGTCGCATGTCTGTCGATGGAACCGGTCTCATGTACGTGGACATGTAAAGTTGGTCCGGGCCGCTTCATCCCATAATACCGCTGAATCAAGAAAGACCAAGGAGGGAAGCAATCTAAACATCAACGCCCACAAACCCCTTTGTGTTCTACTCGTGAAAACATCTACGCAAGAACCTAGCTCATGATGCCACTGTTGGGGAACGTTGCATGGGAAACAAAAATTTTCCTACGCTCACCAAGATCAATCTAGGAGATGCATCTACGAGGGGAGAGTCGGATCCACATACCCTTGTAGATCGCTAAGCGGAAGCGTTCAAGAACGCGGTTGATGGAGTCGTACTCGCCGCGATTCAGATCGCCGAAGATCCTAGCACCGAACGGACGGTGCCTCCGCGTTCTTCACACGTGCAGCTCGGGGACGTCTCCTCCTTCTTGATCCAGCAAGGGGGAAGGAGAAGTTGACGGAGAAAACCAGCAGCACGACGACGTGGTGGAGATGGTGGTGGAGGAACTCCAGCAGGGCTTCGCCAAGCACTACTGTCTAGTTGAAGATCTCTACGGTGGAGGGAGGGCAGCGCCAAGGCACGAACGTGTGTGGCTGCCCTCCCTCTGCCTCTCTTTATATAGGGGGGAGAGGGGGGAGGAGGCGCCCTAGGGTTTCCCCTAGGGGCCGGCGGCCAAGGGAGATGGGAAGGGGGCGGCGCCCCCAGGGCTAGGGTTTGCCCCCCCAGGGTGCCTTGCCCCCCAAGGACTCTGGGGTGCGGCTCCCTAGGGGGGGCCAGCCCCCATGCGCAGGTGGAGAGGGCCCAAGGGGGGGCGCACAGCCCCATGAGGGCTGTTGCGTCTCCCACTTATGGCCCATAGGGCCCGCAACACTTGCCGGGACCCCCCGAAACTCCTTTCGGTCATCCGACGACTCCCCGGTGCTCCCCGGAACACTTCCGGACTCCGTTTACTCTCATCCTATATATCAATCTTCGTCCCCGGACCATTCCGGAGACCCTCGTCACGTCCGGGATCTCATCCGGGACTCCGAACAACCTTCGGTTACCATGCACTGTTCTCACTAACAACCCTAGCGTCACCGAACCTTAAGTGTGTAGACCCTGCGGGTTCGGAAACTATGCAGACATGACCGAGACACTTCCAGGTCAATAACCAAGAGCGGGATCTGGATACCCATATTGGTTCCCACACGTTCCTCGATGATCTCATCGGATGAACCACGATGTCAAGGATTCAGGCAATCCCGTATACAGTTCCCTTTGTCTCGTCGGTATGTTACTTGCCCGAGATTCGATCGTCGGTATCTCTATACCTAGTTCAATCTCGTTACCGGCAAGTCTCTTTACTCGTTCCGTAATACATAATCCCGTGACTAACTACTTAGTCACTTTGAGCTCATTGAGATGACGTATTACCGAGTGGGCCCGGAGATACCTCTCCGTCACACGGAGTGACAAATCCCAGTCTCGATCCATGTCAACTCAACAGACACCTTCGGAGATACCTGTAGAGTACCTTTATAGTCACCCAGTTACGTTGCGACGTTTGGCACACACAAGGCACTCCTATGGTGTCAGTGAGTTACATGATCTCATGGTCATAGGAACTTATACTTGACATGCAGAAAACTATAGCGATAACTGATACGATCAAAAGCTATGTTTAACGTTTGGGTCTCGTCCATCACATCATTCTCCTAATGATGTGATCCCGTTATCAAATGACAACTCATGTCTATGACCTGGAAACCGCGGTCATCTTTGATCAACGAGCTAGTCCTGAAGAGGCTTACTAGGGACACAAAGTTTGTCTATTTATCCACACATGTATTTAAGTTTCCAATCAATACAATTATAGCATGGATAATAAACGATTATCATGAACAAGGAAATATAATAATAATTCTTTTATTATTGCCTCTAGGGCATATTTCCAACACAAGTACCAATCATGCAATCTTCGCATCATCGTTGATAGAGATCTTTCATCTTTGACGAGAGGCTTCCCGTACTCGTATTTTTGTATCTGCACCTCCAAGAAATTATAATGTACATCGTCGGGCAGGTAATCTCCAACATTGCTATAACCGAGCACCATCCTCGGATCATTAGCGACGATGTCGCTAGACACCTTGAGCGGGGGGCACAATTGGTCCGCTTGTTTGCCGAGCTGGGCAATTTGTTTCCCAGCTCGTCGTTCTGCTAACCTTTGATCACTTCTAGTACTTCCCGACCGCTTCACTTCGTGAAATTACTTTTCAATAATGCGGTCATAGTTGTCTTTCGGCGGAGACTTTGGTGGTTTCTTCAGGGCAGCCAGAGTGCGCTTTGCTTTCACCGGATCTATCTTCTCCTCCGAAGGTGGATGTTTCTGTGCTTTCAACCCTTGAAACCAGTCCTTCACTTCGGCTTTAGCGATCTTCGCGTTTTCCTCGTCGGACCTCTCATATGATAACTTCTCTAGAGGCGTGAGAGAAGGACCGAATCTGTATTGCCTCCCGCCTCTGGCTGTACTGCTAGATGCCGTCAGAGCAGACGGAGCGGCTATCTTCTTTCCTTGCTACGCGGCGGAGGAGAAGGACTACGAAGCACCGGAGCAGCCGGAACGGTGGCGGTCTCTTCCGCCCTTGCTGACGAGGCGGAGAAGGAGGAGGCTGGCTTCTCGGGCGCACCGGCGCAGGCAGAGAAGGAGGCGGAGTGCCGCCACGCGCCGGAGAAGGAGCCAGCCGAGTGCCTTGATCGTCACTCGCCGGAGGAGGAGGCGGAGTGCCCTGACTCACCGGAGAAGGAGGAGGAGGAGGCGGACGCGTCCAGTTCAAAAGGTTGATGAGGTCCTTCCGCCATAGGCATGGAGTCTTCAGAGCAGAACCCAGTCGAGTCTCCCCTTCACCGGTAGGGTGGTCAAGCTGGAGGTCCTCAAATCCCTCCATTATTTCATCCACCATCACCCTAGCATATCCTTCTGGAATCGGCCGGCAGTGAAAAGTTGCGCCAGGTTCAGTAGGAAAAACAGAGCCAACAGCCGCCTTGACCTTCATATTAATCCATTGCGTCATAAGGTGGCAATTTTGAGACTCCGTGATAGCATCCACGGGATAGCCGGCAGGAGCCGTCAAGACATGCTCCGGCTGAAGCAGCTTGGTGGAAGCCACGCTGCTTCTCCGCTGAGATGGCGGGGTAGCTTTCGAGGAAGCTTCGGCAGTTCTTTTGCTGCGATTTGCTTCTCGTTCCTCTATTGCTTGTACCCTAGCGTGCAACGCCTGCAGTTCGGTCTGCTGCACTTTCTTTCTCCTCTCGTGGCATTTGTAACCGCCTGCGTCCGGAAACCCAGCCCTGCACGGAACGGAGCCTGGCGTGCCTCGTGTCCGTCCAGGGTGCTCAGGATTCCCGAGGGCCGTTGTGAGCTCGTCGTTCTCTCTGTCTAGAACGAACGTCGTCCCTTGCTGCGCTGCAGAGATATAGTGCTGAAGCTTCTTGACTGGTATTTCCAATTGCTCGTCCGTCTAGATGCACTTCCCTGATACAGGGTCCAAGGTTCTGCCAGCCCCGAAGAATCAAGTCCGGCAACGGTCTAGCCAGTTCATTGTCTCTGGTTCGATCCCTTTATCAAGCAGATCATTCTCAGCCTTGGCCCACTTAGGCCAGGCTTTGAGGTAGTCACCTGACCCCATGCGATGGTGATGCTTCTTCTTCGCAGCATTTTGCTTGTTTGTCGCCGACATCTTCTTACTCTTTTCCGATGTCTTGTAGGCCACAAATGCGGGCCAGTCATCTCTGATCTTCTCATATTCGCCCTTGAATTCTGGTGTCTCTTTTTTGACGACAAACCAATTCAGGTCTTTCTTCCACCTCCTGAATAGGTTTGTCATCTTCGTAAGAGCAAAAGACTTGATTAATTGCTCTTTAACTGGCTTCTCCGGATCATCCTCTGGTGGTAGGGTGAAATTTGACTTCAGCTCAGTCCAAAGATCATTTTTCTGCATATCATTGACATAAGACACCTTAGGGTCTTCTATAGCCAGCTTTAACCATTGCTGGATGCTGATCGGGATCTTGTCCCTAACCAGAACCCCGCACTGAGCAACAAATGCATTCTTTGTCCGGATGGATTCAATCGGTTGGCCGTTGCGCGCGATTTCTATGATCCCAAACTTTTCATCCAAGCTCAACTTTTTCTTCGGGCCTCGTCTTCTTACCGAAGTTGTGCTCGATCCGGAGGGCTAGAAAAAAAAACAAAGACGAGAGTTAATTAATATGTGTACATACCAAAACAATGAATACATCAATTAATTAGTCAGCACAGGCTTAACCAAAACAATGAATGCATCAATTAATATGTGTACATACCAAATCACGATTATTTTGGATATTGACAGCAAATTTTGAAACGGAGAACAGATTTAAAAAACCCCGAACAAATTTGGAAGCGCGAAAATTTATTGAAAACGTGAAAAAAAAAATCGAAGTCTGGTACATTATATTAATTTGGAATATTTGAACTTTTATGTGTAATGAGAACATTTTTTGAGTTTTGAGAACATTTTTTAAAAAACTGAACATTTTATGGAAAGGCAAACAAAATTTGAATATTTTGAAAAAAAGAAAAGAAAATGAAAATGAAATAAGAAACCAAAGAAAGAAAACAAACAGAATAAACGAAAAAACAGGAAAAGAAAAAGTAAACAGAAAGGAATTTGAAAATCTGAAGAACAAAAAGGAAATAGAAATAGAAGAAAAAGGAATTGAAAAATGAAATAATGAAACAGAAAACAAAGAAAGAAGAAGAAAAAGAGAAAGAAAAAAAGTAACAGAAAAAGAAAAAAACAGTGAAAAACCGGTTCAGGAACCTTCAAGAAGCGGCATGTCGACAGCACGCAGAGGCGGGTGCGGGCCTCCTGACTGGGCCGGCCCTTGTGTCTAGCGATCAATACAGAACCGAAACTGCTGTTTGCTCGAAAAAGGGATTACACTTCGTAGTGGTTGAACCCGAGACGGGGTACTTCAGACGAATATTGTGTTCAATGCAGCGCAAAAACTTAAGAATAAAACCGAGCGCAGATCCAAACATTTTTTTTTACTTTGAATGCAAAACATCGTTTTGAAAAAAATGTGAATGTTTTATGAAACCGCGAACACTTTTAAAAATTGTGCATGCATTTCAAAATACTCACTCATTTTGAAAATTACAAACAAAAATTAAAAAGCAGAA
>LR738714.1:751672393-751700894 GCA_902687465.1 Secale cereale
CGGAAACTGGAACATTTTTTAAATTCCTAAACAATTTTTGGACACGCGAACATTTATGAAAAAGGGGGAAAAAACATTCATCAAAACAATGGGAACATTTTTTAAATCTCCTAATATTTTTAAACACGATCATTTAAAAAAATGTAATACTTTCTGAAACTCCAGAGCAATATTAGAGACACGAACATTGTTTGAAATGGGAAAGTGTTTTGAAACTCTGGAACAAAAATTGAAACACGATTTTTTTAACATTGCGAACAAAAATTGAAACAGGGAATTTTTTTTGAAATTCACAAACTAAATTTGAAACACGAACTTTTTAATACCATTTAAAAAAATCAAAATGAAACATTTTTAAAAACAAATCCTGAACAACTTATGGAAAGTTGTGCAATTTTGAACTAAAAATAAAGAAAAGAAACAAAGACAAAAAAAATAAGAAAAGACCCAGGAAAAGTAAGAAGAAGGAAAACAAAAAACCAGTCCAAAAATTCGTTCAAGGACATTCTATAAGGTTCCCAAAACCTTCATGGTTGTTTGGATACCGAGAATTAGATGCCAAATTTTGGAAAACCAGTTTTGGGAGAATTTTTAGGATCTACAACTCCTTGTTTGGATCGAGAAAAAGTAAAATCCGATTATATAGTACTGCGTTCGGGAAGCAACAAGAGCCTAAGCTTGTATCGAGAAAAAGTAAAATCCGATTATATATACTTCGTTCGGGAAGCAACAAGAGCCTAAGCTTGTATTATTATGTACAGATTCCATGAAGCTTGGATTTGAGCTTCACGACGTGCTCTGTTGGTCACCCGGAATGCCGAAAGTACTAGTGTGCATACTGCTTCGACCGCATGCAGTGGCCATGGCAATTGCAAGCACCGTGCAAATGGTCTCGATCAACTGGGAGAAATTGTTGTCCAGCTTGGAGCCTTGAACAACAAAGAAGAGTAAAATGGCCCTCCGGCGTGCGGCTGTTGAATTCGTCGTCATGGGAACTGAGGAGGTCCCGTTGCTCGCGCTTGGAGCAACATGGCACTGTTTATGTTTTCGTAATCGTCGCCATGGGCGCTGAGGGGGCCGCTCAGCTCGAGTCGAGAACAACACGTCATCATCGATGGTGTCGCAGCTGTCGCCATGGATGCAGAGGAGGTCACGCCGAGAACAACATGCCGTGTCCATATGGTGTCGCAGCCGTCACCATGGGGGTGTCGACTAGGTGGTTGTGCTGCTCGCGCTGAGAACAACACGTCGCCGTCGATGGTGTCAGGTAGATGGCCGTGTCACAGCTGTTGCCATTGGTGTTGAACAAACCGCGCTGCCCACGCCAGGATGTCGTAGCTGTCGCTATGCGCACCTAGAACAACACACCATCGTGGGGCAGGAGCTCATCAGTCACTCACCACGATGAGGGCGTGGAGTCGATCCATTGCAATCTACTCAGTTTTTGGGTTTTGGGAGAACTGGGTTTAACTTATCCATGATTTAGTTGGATAACCCAAACAAGGTTTTAGTTTGTTATAACAGATTTTGTGTTTAAACAGAACCATTGCTCTAAAAACCAGGTATCCAAACAAGGGTTCCCAGAAACCAGATGCGGTTATGCGATCTACTCCCTCGGTCACGTAGATCCGGATAGTGTTAAAACATTCTTATATATTATTATTACAGGACGGAGGGAGTACTCGTTAGCTATCATAGATGGGCCGGCCCAGTCGTTCGCTTAGTGTCCTCGTTGTGTGTTACCTTACAGTTAGACGCATAGAGCCTAAGTTCCCTCAAGTTAGGGTTACCGAGTTTTCTCTCGAGGCGACTTCGTCGCCGCCGTTTAGTATCCTCCTTCCCTGGCCGCTTGTTCCCGTCCTTCTCCCCTGCCCTGAGCGGACAAGGGGCGACTTGGGTCGCCGCCGCTCTTGGCCTGGATCGGGCGCAGCGAGGCTTTAGGGTTCCCCCCCAGTAACCCGATCAGTTTTCTCATCGGGCTAGTGATCTAGATGGCTGCGGATGGAGCTTCGAGTTCCTCTGAACTCAGCGATGTGGAGAAGATGATGAGAGAGCTAGGCCTCCGGGAGGAGGACCTGGACGACGTCGTCTTCGACGAGAAGGATGTTCCGCCGGAGTCTCCAAGGTGGGTAGCGCTGATCAAAGTCAATACAAGCAAGACGTACAGCCAAACCTGGTTCTACAGGAATATGAGGGCAGCATGGGACGTGGCCCAGGAAGCAAAGTTCAAACCTTTGGAGGACAATCTGTACACTGTCCAGTTTACATGTTTGGGGGATTGGGAACGTGTTACACAGGAAGGCCCGTGGAATTTCAGGGGAGATGCAGTACTGATAGCTCCGTATGATGGCATCACAAAACCCTCGACGATCAAACTGGAGAGCATTGATATTTGGATCCAAATCCATGATGTGCCAGACCTTTATGCTCATCTAATCCAGCCTCTAGCTTCAAAGGTTGGTGAGGTTCTCTTCGCTGAAACTCAATCCCACGACTTCACCGGGAATTTCTACCGTGTTTGGGTACGGATCAATGTGCACAAACCTCTCAAGAATGCGGTATCCATGATTAGAGATGGAAAGCGGCAGATTTATAAGGTTAAGTATGAGAGGCTACCTGACTGGTGCGCTGTCTACGGTATGCTGGGCCATCTATACAAAGAGCACGACAATGGTGTCCACCCACCGTCTGCATTAGTGTTTAAGAATCTCAGGGCTGAATGGTTTATGCGACCGGGCAGAGGCCCTGGAGAGGGCCGTGGACGCAGAGGCGGCCGCCGCGGAGGCCGATCAGGTGGCAGCTCTAAAGGTGGTCGATCAAGAGATAGAGAGGAGCCCGTTCACAGATATGGTTCGGGAGCAGGGGGTGGTTTCCAACCTGATGACCCGGCAAGTGTTGCTACTTTAATGGACACGGATGATATCAATAGGAAGAGACAGGACAGGCATGAGAACAATGGGAGCTACCTAGTTTCAGATGCTACACCACACGATACCGCTACTGTTGGGGAACGTAGTATTTTAAAATTTTCCTACGATCACGCAAGATCTATCTACTAGATGCATGGCAACGAGAGGGGAGAGTGTGTCTACGTACCCTCGTAGACCGGGAGCGGAAGTGTCAAGTGACGCGGTTGATGTTGTCGAACTTCTTCGCGATCCAACCGATCAAGCACCGAACGTACGGCACCTCCGCGTTCAGCACACGTTCAGCTTGATGACGTCCCACGAGCTCTTGATCCAGTTGAGCTTCACGGGAGAGTTTCGTCAGCACGACGGCGTGGTGACGGATATGATGTATTCACCGGCGCAGGGCTTCGCCTAAGCACTGCAACGGTATGACCGAGGTGTGTTTCTGTGGAGGGGGGCACCGCACACGGCTAAAACAATTCAACTTGTGTGTCTTTGGGTGCCCCCCTGCCCCCGTATATAAAGGAGCAAGGGGGGAGGCCGGTCGGCCCTTGTTTGGTGCGGCTAGAGGTGCAATCCTACTAGGAATAGGATTGCAATCCTATTCCTAGTAGGAATCACCAAAGAAGGAAGAGAGGGAAAGGAAAAGAGGGAGAGGTGGCGCCCCCCAATCCTAGTCCAACTAGGAACCCTAGGTGGGGCGCCGGCCAGCCCTATGGGCTGCCTCTCTCTTTCCCTTAAGGCCCACTATGGACCATCCCCCTTCGTAGGGGGTTCCGGTAACCCCCTCCGGCAATCCCGTTAAATCCGAAACTTATCCGGAACACTTCCGGTGTCCGAATATATTCGTCCAATATATCAATCTTTATATCTCGGACATTCCGAGACTCCTCGTCATGTCCGTGATCTCATCCGGGAATCCGAACTACCTTCGGTACATCAAAACTCATAAACTCATAATACCGATTGTCATCAAATGTTAAGCGTGCGGACCCTACGGGTTCGAGAACTATGTAGACATGACCGAGACTCATCTTCGGTCAATAACCAATAGCGGAACCTGGATGTTCATATTGGCTTCTACATATTCTACGAAGATCTTTTATCGGTCAAAACCGCATAACAACATACGTTGTTCCTTTTGTCATCGGTATGTTACTTGTCCGAGATTCGATCGTCGGTATCTCCATACCTAGTTCAATCTCGTTACCGGCAAGTCTCTTTACTCGTTCCGTAACACATCATCTCGTGACTAACTCATTAGTCTTTTGCTTGCAAGGCTTATTGTGATGTGTGTTACCGAGAGGGCCCAGAGATACCTCTCCGACACTCGGAGTGACAAATCCTAATCTTGATCTATGCCAACACCACGAATAATTTCGGAGACACCTGTAGAGCATCTTTATGATCACCCAGTTACGTTGTGAAGTTTGATAGCACACAAGGTGTTCCTACGGTATTCGGGAGTTGCATAATCTCATAGTCATAGGAACATGTATAAGTCATGAAGAAAGCAATAGCAGTAAAACTAAACGATCATAGTGCTATGCTAACGGATGGGTCTTGTCCATCACATCATTCTCCTAATGATGTGATCTCGCTGATAAAATGACAACTCATGTCTATGGTTAGGAAACATAACCATCTTTGATCAATGAGCTAGTCTAGTAGAGGCATACTAGGGACATATTGTTTTGTCTATGTATCCACACATGTACTAAGTTTCCGGTTAATACAATTCTAGCATGAATAAAAGACATTTATCATGATATAAGGAAATACAAATAACATCTTTATTATTGCCTCGAGGGCATATTTCCTTCAGTCTCCCACTTGAACTAGAGTCAATAATCTAGATTATAAAGTGATGATCCTTACACCCATGGAGTCCTGGTGCTGATCATGTTTTGCCCGTGGAAGAGGCTTAGTCAACGGGTCTGCAACATTCAGATCCGTATGTATTTTGCAAATCTCTATGTCTCCCTCCTTGACTAGATCGCGGATGGAATTAAAGCGTCTTTTGATGTGCTTTGTTCTCTTGTGAAACCTGGATTCCTTCGCCAAGGCTATTGCTCCAGTGTTGTCACAAAAGATTTTCATTGGACCCGATGCACTAGGTATTACACCTAGATCAGATATGAACTCCTTCATCCAGACTCCTTCATTTGCTGCTTCCGAAGCAGCTATGTATTCCGCTTCACACGTAGATCCCGCCACGACGCTCTGCTTGGAACTGCACCAACTGACAGCTCCACCGTTCAATAAAAATACATATCCGGTTTGTGACTTAGAGTCATCCGGATCAGTGTCAAAGCTAGAATCGATGTAACCGTTTACGACGAGCTCTTTGTCACCTCCATATACGAGAAACATATCCTTTGTCCTTTTCAGATACTTCAGGATGTTCTTGACCGCTGTCCAGTGATCCACTCCTGGATTACTTTGGTACCTCCCTGCTAGACTTATAGCAAGGCACACATCAGATCTGGTACACAACATTGCATACATGATAGATCCTATGGCTGAGGCATAGGGAATGACTTTCATTTTCTCTCTATCTTCTGCAGTGGTCGGGCATTGAGTCTTACTCAACTTCATACCTTGTAATACAGGCAAGAACCCTTTCTTTGACTGATCCATTTTGAACTTCTTCAAAATCTTATCAAGGTATGTGCTTTGTGAAAGTCCAATTAAGCGTCTTGATCTATCTCTACAGATCTTGATGCCTAATATATAAGCAGCTTCACCGAGGTCTTTCATTGAAAAACTCTTATTCAAGTATCCTTTTATGCTATCCAGAAATTCTATATCATTTCCAATCAACAATATGTCATCCACATATAATATTAGAAATGCTACAGAGCTCCCACTCACTTTCTTGTAAATACAGGCTTCTCCAAAAGTCTGTATAAAACCATATGCTTTGATCACCTCATCAAAGCGTATATTCCAACTCCGAGATGCTTGCACCAGTCCATAGATGGATCGCTGGAGCTTGCATACTTTGTTAGCACCTTTTGGATCGACAAAACCTTCTGGTTGCATCATATACAACTCTTCTTTGAGATATCCATTCAGGAATGCAGTTTTGACATCCATTTGCCAGATTTCATAATCATAAAATGCGGCAATTGCTAACATGATTCGGACAGACTTAAGCATCGCTACAGGTGAGAAAGTCTCATCGTAGTCAACTCCTTGAACTTGTCGAAAACCTTTCGCAACAAGTCGAGCTTTGTAAACAGTAACATTACCGTCTGCGTCGGTCTTCCTCTTGAAGATCCATTTATTTTCGATGGCTTGCCGATCATCGGGCAAGTCAACCAAAGTCCACACTTTGTTCTCATACATGGATCCCATCTCAAATTTCATGGCTTCAAGCCATTTTGCGGAATCTAGGCTCATCATCGCTTCCTCATAGTTCGTAGGTTCATCATGGTCTAGTAACATGATTTCCAGAACTGGGTTGCCGTACCACTCTGGTGCGGAACGTACTCTGGTTGATCTACGACGTTCAGCAGAAACTTGATCTGAAGTTTCATGATCATCATCATTAACTTCCTCACTGATTGGTGTAGGAATCACTGGAACAATTTTCAGTGATGTACTACTTTCCAATCCGGGAGAAGGTACAATTACCTCATCAAGTTCTACTTTCCTCCCACTCACTTCTTTCGAGAGAAACTCCTTCTCTAGAAAGGATCCATTCTTAGCAACGAATATCTTGCCTTCGGATCTGTGATAGAAGGTGTACCCAACAGTCTCTTTTGGGTATCCTATGAAGACACATTTCTCCGACTTGGGTTCGAGCTTATCAGGTTGAAGCTTTTTCACATAAGCATCACAGCCCCAAACTTTAAGAAACGACAACTTTGGTTTCTTGTCAAACCATAGTTCATAAGGTGTCGTATCAACGGACTTAGATGGTGCCCTATTTAACGTGAATGCAGCTGTCTCTAAAGCATAACCCCAAAACGATAGTGGTAAATCGGTAAGAGACATCATAGATCGTACCATATCCAATAAAGTACGGTTACGACGTTCGGACACACCATTACGCTGTGGTGTTCCGGGTGGCATTAGTTGTGAAACTATTCCACATTGTTTCAAATGAAGACCAAACTCGTAACTCAAATATTCTCCTCCACGATCAAATCGTAGAAACTTTATTTTCTTGTTACGATGATTCTCTACTTCACTCTGAAATTCTTTGAACTTTTCAAATGTTTCAGACTTGTGCTTCATTAAGTAGATATACCCATATCTGCTCAAATCATCAGTGAAGGTCAGAAAATAACGATACCCGCCGCGTGCTTCAACACTCGTTGGTCCACATACATCAGTATGTATGATTTCCAACAAATCTGTTGCTCGCTCCATGGTTCCGGAGAACGGAGTTTTAGTCATCTTGCCCATGAGGCATGGTTCGCAAGCACCAAGTGATTCATAATCAAGTGATTCCAAAAGTCCATCCCTATGGAGTTTCTTCATGCGTTTTATACCAATATGACCTAAACGGCAGTGCCACAAATAAGTTGCACTATCATTATTAACCTTGCATCTTTTGGTTTCAATATTATGAATATGTGTATCACTACAATCGAGATCCAATAAGAATAGACCACTCTTTAAGGGTGCATGACCATAAAAGATATTATTCATAAAAATAGAACAACCATTATTCTCTGATTTAAATGAATAACCGTCTCGCAACAAACAAGATCCAGATATAATGTTCATGCTCAACGCTGGCACCAAATAACAATTATTTAGGTCTAAAACTAATCCCGAAGGTAGATGTAGAGGTAGCGTGCCGACGGCGATCACATCGACTTTGGAACCGTTTCCCACGCGCATCGTCACCTCGTCCTTAGCCAATCTTCGTTTAATCCGTAGTCCCTGTTTCGAGTTACAAATATTAGCAACCGAACCGGTATCAAATACCCAGGTACTACTACGAGCATTAGTAAGGTACACATCAATAACATGTATATCACATATACCTTTGTTCACCTTGCCATCCTTCTTATCCGCCAAATACTTGGGGCAGTTCCGCTTCCAGTGTCCAGTCCCCTTGCAGTAGAAGCACTCAGTTTCAGGCTTGGTTCTAGACTTGGGTTTCTATGCGGTAGCAGCAACAATCTTGCTATTCTCCTTGAAATTCCCTTCCTTGCCCTTTTTCTTGAAACTAGTGGTATTGTTAACCATCAACACTTGATGCTTCTTTTTGATTTCTACCTCCGCAGCTGTGAGCATAGCGAAGAGCTCGGGAATTGTCTTTTGCATCCCTTGCATATTATAGTTCATCATGAAGCCATTATAGCTTGGTGGTAGTGATCGAAGAATTCTATCAATAACACTATTCTCATCAACTTGACAACCAAGTTGAGTCATATGATTGTAGTGCCCATACATTGTGAGCAAGTGTTCACTGATAGAACTATTCTCCTCCATCTTGCAGCTGTAGAATTTATTGGAAATCTCATATTTCTCAATCCGGGCATTTACCTAAAATATTAACTTCAACTCCTGGAACATCTCATATGGTCCATGACGTTCAAAACGTCGTTGAAGTCCCGGTTCTAAGCCGTAAAGCATGGCACACTGAACTATCGTGTAGTCATCAGACCGCGTTTGCCAGACGTTCAAAGCGTCCACATTAGCGGGAGGGGGCTTGACACCTAGCGGTGCTTCAAGGACATAATTCTTTTGTGCAGCAATGAGGATAATCCTCAAGTTACGGACCCAGTCCATGTAATTGCTACCATCATCTTTCAACTTAGCTTTCTCTAGGAATGCATTAAAATTTAAAGGAACGGTAGCACGGGCCATTGATCTACAACAACATAGATATGCAAAAACTATCAGGACTAAGTTCATGATAAATTAAAGTTCAATTTAATCATATTAATTAAAGAACTCCCACTTAGATAGACATCCCTCTGGTCATCTAAATGATCACGTGATCCAAATCAACTAAACCATGTCCGATCATCACGTGAGATGGAGTAGTTTCAATGGTGAACATCTTATGTTGATCATATCTACTATATGATTCACGCTCGACCTTTCGGTCTCCAGTGTTCCGAGGCCATATCTGCATATGCTAGGCTTGTCAAGTTTAACCCGAGTATTCTGCGTGTGCAAAACTGGCTTACACCCGTTGTATTTGAACGTAGAGCTTATCACACCCGATCATCACGTGGTGTCTCGGCACGACGAACTTTCGCAACGGTGCATACTCAGGGAGAACACTTATACCTTGAAATTTAGTAAGGGATCATCTTATAATGCTACCGTCGTTCTAAGCAAAATTAGAAGCATAATAAGATAAACATCACATGCAATCAAAATATGTGACATGATATGGCCATCATCATCTTATGCTTTTGATCTCCATCTCCAAAGCACCTTCATGATCACCTTCGTCACCGGCGCGACACCTTGATCTCCATCGTAGCATCGTTTGTCGTCTCGCCAACTATTGCTTCTACGACTATCGCTACCGCTTAGTGATAAAGTAAAGCAATTACATGGCGATTGCATTTCATACAATAAAGCGACAACCATATGGCTCCTGCCAGTTGCCGATAACATTACAAAACATGATCATCTCATACAAAACCGTATAACTCATCATGTCTTGACCATATCACATCACAACATGCCCTGCAAAAACAAGTTAGACGTCCTCTACTTTGTTGTTGCAAGTTTTACGTGGCTGCTACGGGCTTAGCAAGAACCGTTCTTACCTACGCATATAAAACCACAACGATGTTTCGTCAAGTATGTGCTGTTTTAACCTTCACCAGGACCGGGCGTAGCCAAAGCTGATTCAGCTAAAGTAAGAGAGATAGACACCCGCCAGTCACCTTTAAGCAACGAGTGCTCGTAACGGTGAAACCAGTCTCGCGTAAGCGTACGCGTAATGTCGGCCCGGGCCGCTTCATCTCACAATACCGCCGAAGCAAAGTATGACATGCTGGTAAGCAGTATGACTAGTATCGCCCACAACTCATTGTGTTCTACTCGTGCATATCATCTATGCATAGACCTGGCTCATGATGCCACTGTTGGGGAACGTAGTATTTTAAAATTTTCCTACGATCACGCAAGATCTATCTACTAGATGCATAGCAACGAGAGGGGAGAGTGTGTCTACGTACCCTCGTAGACCGAGAGCGGAAGCGTCAAGTGACGCGGTTGATGTTGTCGAACTTCTTCGCGATCCAACCGATCAAGCACCGAACGTACGGCACCTCCGCGTTCAGCACACGTTCAGCTTGATGACGTCCCACGAGCTCTTGATCCAGTTGAGCTTCACGGGAGAGTTTCGTCAGCACGACGGCATGGTGACGGATATGATGTATTCACCGGCGCAGGGCTTCGCCTAAGCACTGCAACGGTATGACCGAGGTGTGTTTCTGTGGAGGGGGGCACCGCACACGGCTAAAACAATTCAACTTGTGTGTCTTTGGGTGCCCCCCTGCCCCCGTATATAAAGGAGCAAGGGGGGAGGCCGGCCGGCCCTTGTTTGGTGCGGCTAGAGGTGCAATCCTACTAGGAATAGGATTGCAATCCTATTCCTAGTAGGAATCACCAAAGAAGGAAGAGAGGGAAAGGAAAAGAGGGAGAGGTGGCGCCCCCCAACCCTAGTCCAACTAGGAACCCTAGGTGGGACACCGGCCAGCCCTATGGGCTGCCTCTCTCTTTCCCTTAAGGCCCACTATGGACCATCCCCCTTCGTAGGGGGTTCCGGTAACCCCCTCCGGCAATCCCGTTAAATCCGAAACTTTTCCGGAACACTTCCGGTGTCCGAATATAGTCGTCCAATATATCAATCTTTATGTCTCGGACATTCCGAGACTCCTCGTCATGTCCGTGATCTCACCCGGGACTCTGAACTACCTTCGGTACATCAAAACTCATAAACTCGTAATACCGATCGTCATCAAACGTTAAGCGTGCGGACCCTACGGGTTCGAGAACTATGTAGACATGACCGAGACTCATCTCCGGTCAATAACCAATAGCGGAACCTGGATGTTCATATTGGCTCCTACATATTCTACGAAGATCTTTTATCGGTCAAAACCGCATAACAACATACGTTGTTCCTTTTGTCATCGGTATGTTACTTGTCCGAGATTCGACCGTCGGTATCTCCATACCTAGTTCAATCTCGTTACCGGCAAGTCTCTTTACTCGTTCCGTAACACATCATCTCGTGACTAACTCATTAGTCTTTTGCTTGCAAGGCTTATTGTGATGTGTGTTACCGAGAGGGCCCAGAGATACCTCTCCGACACTCGGAGTGACAAATCCTAATCTTGATCTATGCCAACACCACGAATAATTTCGGAGACACCTGTAGAGCATCTTTATGATCACCCAGTTACGTTGTGACGTTTGATAGCACACAAGGTGTTCCTACGGTATTCGGGAGTTGCATAATCTTATAGTCATAGGAACATGTATAAGTCATGAAGAAAGCAATAGCAGTAAAACTAAACGATCATAGTGCTATGCTAACGGATGGGTCTTGTCCATCACATCATTCTCCTAATGATGTGATCCCGTTGATCAAATGACAACTCATGTCTATGGTTAGGAAACATAACCATCTTTGATCAATGAGCTAGTATAGTAGAGGCATACTAGGGACATACTGTTTTGTCTATGTATCCACACATGTACTAAGTTTCCGGTTAATACAATTCTAGCATGAATAAAAGACATTTATCATGATATAAGGAAATACAAATAACATCTTTATTATTGCCTCTAGGGCATATTTCCTTCAGCTAGTGACCTACAACTAGCGCTTGTTCCTGCTATGAACAATCTGTCAAGTCCACCTCCACAGCGGGATGCGAAGAGGTCTAAGGCAGATGATGAGGATGCAGAGGGAAAGAACACGACAGTGAAGAATTTGGCGGGCTCCTTCTAGGAGCGCCGCCGAGCCCAATGAGTGCCCTATGTTGGAACTGCCGTGGCGCGGGCAAACCGGCGGCAGTTCGAGAACTTCGCGAGTTCGCGAGGAAGTTTGCCCCCAGAGTGTTAGCCATTGTTGAAACAAGATTAGTAGTGTGCGGGTTGAAGCTTTTGCTAGCACGTTGGGATACGATCAGGCTTATGCTATTGATAGTCAAGGAAGAAGTGGAGGTATAGGTATATTCTGGAATAACACTATAGATGTTCAGATTCTAGGAGAATCAGTCTACCACATTGATGCTAAGATTCAGGAGGCTGGCCAATATCCGTGGAGATTGACCTTTGTATACGGGGAAACCCAAACTAATTTGAGAAGCCAAACATGGGACCTGATGAAAGGTTTATCGTGTTTGAACGACCTACCTTGGCTTTGTATGGGGATTTCAATGAAGTTCTATGTCCGGAAGAACATCAAGGTGTTGCAAATCGTAGTAATGCACAAATCCAAGCCTTTCGAGATACAGTTGATATATGCATGTTGATGGATTTGGGGTATCATGGCAGATTCTGGACTTTTGAGAAGAGGGTGAGCGGAGGCTCGTACACACGCGTCCGACTGGACCGTGCACTTGCAACACCCAGCTGGATGGCAAGGTTCCCACTAGCACAAGTTACTCACTTTACATCAGCATCTTCAGATCATGGTCCTATCTTGCTGGAGACGGACATCTCACAACAACAACGACCAGTTGACCAACAGTTCAGGCACGAGGTTATGTGGGAATCACATGAGGAGTGGCGAGATACGATCACCTCAAGATGGAATGCGGTGGCGCCTGGGTACGGAGTTGGCGATTTTCGGGACAAGCTGCTGGCAATCTCGAAGGACCTCTCTGTTTGGGGCAGAGATACTTTTGGGAGTGTATGGAAGCAAATTAAAGAAGCAAAACACCAACTAGAGCAACTCCGGAGCGACCCTTCTCGGATGAGTCCTACGCACATTGAGATAAAGCTCAATGAGAAACTAGTGGAGCTATACCACCGCGAAGAAGTAATGTGGCGGCAGAGATCCCGGTTACAGTGGGTGTCAGAGGGCGATAAAAATACAAAGTTTTTCCATATGCGAGCTAGTATGCGACGGAAACGAAACATGATTAAGGCTTTGCAAAACACTCTGGGAGTGCTCACCTATGATCCGACCGAACTGAGAATTTTGGTGACAGACTTCTACAAAGCCTTATACACCAGTGAGGGCGTGTCAGGCATGGAAGATGTTCTGATGCATGTTCCGGCAAGGGTAACGCCGGCTATGAATGAAGTGCTTTGTGCCCCGTATACTAGCAATGAGGTAAAGGCGGCCTTATTCCAAATGTTCCCAACAAAGGCTCCTGGACCGGATGGTTTTCCCGCACATTTTTATCAGCGCCATTGGGATATATGTGGGGAAGAGGTGACATCAGTGGTGCTCAGGATCATAAAAGGAGAAGAGAGTGCGGAGGCGATTAATGACACTGTGTTGGTGCTGATCCCCAAGGTAACAAGCCCGATACATCTTTCCCAATTCAGGCCTATTAGCCTTTGCAATGTGCTTTATAAGATTGCCTCAAAAGTCATAGCTAATAAACTGAAGGCTATTCTACCTGATATTATCTCCGAAGAACAGTCAGCTTTCGTCCCTGGCAGGTTAATATCAGATAACATTCTCAGTGCGTATGAGTGTTTGCATTTCATGAAGAGGAACCGATCTAAAACAAACAGCAGCTGTGCACTGAAGCTGGATATGATGAAGGCATATGATCGTTTGGAGTGGGAGTATCTACAGGCCATAATGCTCAAGCTAGGCTTCTCGTCTACTTGGGTGGACATTGTCATGGGGATGGTGAAATCAGTATCCTTCTCTGTGTTGTTGAATGGTGAAAAGCTAGAGCATTTTAAACCCTCAAGGGGTATTCGACAGGGAGATCCTATCTCCCCCTACCTTTTCTTACATGCAGCAGAGGGCCTCTCGTGCCTTTTGAAGTCTAGTTCTCAGTCGTCTGCGTTTTGTGGCATCAAGGTGGCCCCTACAGCTCCAACTGTCAGCCATCTTTTGTTTGCAGATGATAGCATGTTGCTTTTTAAGTCAAGTGTGGAGGGAGCAAACTTGGTGTCAAACCTGCTGGATACTTATTGTGGAGCCTCGGGACAGAGAGTAAATCATGAAAAATCCTCTATTTTCTTCAGCAGGGGTTGTCCAGATCCTCTTAAACAAAGTGTCATGCAAAGCCTAAATGTTCACAATGAATCCCTGAGTGACAAGTATTTAGGGCTGCCAACGGAGGTCGGCCACTCTAAGAACGGCACGTTCAAGTATCTTCGTGACAGAGTATGGGAGAAAGTTAGAGGGTGGATGCAGAAGATGCTTTCAGTTGGGGGAAAGGAAGTGCTAATCAAATCGGTTGCCCAGGCAATTCCAGTTTTTTCAATGTCTTGCTTTCGCCTTCCTAGAGGAGTCTGTGAGAGTGTAACCTCCATCATACGTCAGTTTTGGTGGGGAAGTAAACAGGGAAGAAGGAAGCCTTGTTGGGTTTCGTGGGACGTAATGACGAGGCCGAAGGACCTAGGAGGGCTGGGTTTTTGAGATCTCGAGATCTTCAACGTTGCCCTACTGTCACGGCAAGCTTGGAGACTATTGCAAGAACCGGACTCCCTAAGTGCGCGTATTCTTAAAGCTGTCTATTACCCAACAACGACCTTACTGGAGGCGGAGCTAGGCCCCCATCCTTCACAAGTCTGGCGAGCCATTGTTGATGGGAGGAATGTATTGAACCATGGGATCATCAGGCGCATTGGGGATGGATCATCGACCAGCATCTGGCACCATAACTGGCTCCCGAGATGTGGCCTCATGAAGCCCTTTTCGCCTAGGGTTGCAGACCCTCCGAGGATTGTGAGTGAGCTCATTGAGCCAGCCATGGCATGCTGGAAAGAGGAAGTAGTTCGTCAAGTATTCGTTCCCGCTGATGCGGAGGCTATATTGAAGACCCCCCTCTGCACAAGACAGGTTGCTGATTTTTGGGCATGGTCAGGGGATCCGAAAGGGCGCTTCTCAGTAAAATCAGCCTACAAATTGATCCACAGGATGAAGATGGGAAGGGAAGATTGGCTAGAGGATGCTGAGGGAATGGCCGATGGTGAGTCAAAAGGGTGGTCTTCTATTTGGGGCTTGCAAGTTCCTTCTGAAGGAAATATGCCCTAGAGGCAATAATAAAGTTATTATTTATTTCCTTATATCATGATAAATGTTTATTATTCATGCTAGAATTGTATTAACCGGAAACTTATTACATGTGTGAATACATAGACAAAACAGAGTGTCCCTAGTATGCCTCTACTAGACTAGCTCATTGATCAAAGATGGCTATGTTTCCTAGCCATAGACATGAGTTGTCATTTGATCAACGGGATCACATCATTAGGAGAATGATCTGATGGACAAGACCCATCCGTTAGCTTAGCACTATGATCGTTTAAGTTTTACTGCTATTGCTTTCTTCATGACTTATACATGTTCCTATGACTATGAGATTATGCAACTCCCGAATACCGGAGGAACACTTTGTGTGCTACCAAACGTCACAACGTAACTGGGTGATTATAAAGGTACTCTACAGGTGTCTCCGAAGGTACTTGTTGGGTTGGCGTATTTCGAGATTAGGATTTGTCACTCCGATTGTCGGAGAGGTATCTCTGGGCCCACTCGGTAATGCACATCACTATAAGCCTTGCAAGCATTGCAGCTAATGAGTTAGTTGCGGGATGACGTATTACGGAACGAGTAAAGAGACTTGTTGGTAACGAGATTGAACTAGGTATTGAGATACCGACGATCGAATCTCGGGCATGTAACATACCGATGACAAAGGGAACAATGTATGTTGTTATGCGGTTTGACCGATAAAGATCTTCGTAGAATATGTGGGAGCCAATATGAGCATCCAGGTTCCGCTATTGGTTATTGACCGGAGACGTGTCTCGGTCATGTCTACATAGTTCTCGAACCCGTAGGGTCCGCACGCTTAAGGTTTCGATGATAGTTTTATTATGAGTTTATGAGTTTTGATGGACCGAAGGAGTTCGGAGTCCCGGATGAGATCGGGGACATGACGAGGAGTCTCAAAATGGTCGAGCCGTAAAAATCGATATATTGGACGACTATATTCGGACATCGGAAAGGTTCCGAGTGATTCGGGTATTTTCGGAGTACCGTGGAGTTACGGGAATAGAGGAGAGAGGCCAAAAGGAAGGAGGCGTGCACCCCCCTTCTAGTCCGAATTGGACAAGAGGTGCAGCCCCCTTTTTCTTCTCCCTCTCCCCCTCTTTCCTTCTCTCCTACTCCGGAAAGGAAAGGGGAATCCTACTAGGACTTGGGAGTCCTAGTAGGACTCCTCACACTTGGTGCGCCCCCTCTAGGGCCGGCCTCTCCCTCCCTCCTTTATATACGGGGGCAGGGGGGCACCTCTAGACACAACAATTGATCTCTTGATCTCTTAGCCGTGTGCGGTGCCCCCCTCCACCATAGTTCTCCTCGATAAATATTGTAGCGGTGCTTAGGCGAAGCCCTGCGACGGTAGAACATCAAGATCGTCACCACGCCGTCGTGCTGACGGAACTCTCCCTGCACACTCGGCTGGATCAGAGTTCGAGGGACGTCATCGAGCTGAACGTGTGCTAGAACTCGGAGGTGCCATAGTTTCGGTGCTTGATCGGTCGGGCCGTGAAGACGTACGACTACATCAACCGCGTTGTTCTAACGCTTCCGCTTTCGGTCTACGAGGGTACGTAGACTCACTCTCCCCTCTTGTTGCTATGCATCTGGTAGATAGATCTTGCGTGATCGTAGGAAAATTTTAAAATACTACGTTCCCCAACAGTGGCATCATGAGCCAGGTCTATGCGTAGATGATATGCACGAGTAGAACACAAGTGAGTTGTGGACGATACTAGTCATACTGCTTACCAGCATGTCATACTTTGATTCGGCGTTATTGTTGGATGAAGCGGCCCGGACCGACATTACGCGTACGCTTACGCGAGACTGGTTCTACCGACGTGCTTCGCACACAGGTGGCTGGCGGGTGTCAGTTTCTCCAACTTTAGTTGAATCAAGTGTGGCTACGCCCGGTCCTTGTGAAGGTTAAAACAGCACATACTTGACGAAATATCGTTGTGGTTTTGTATGAGTAGGTAAGAACGGTTCTTGCTAAGCCCGTAGCAGCCACGTAAAACTTGCAACAACAAAGTAGAGGACGTCTAACTTGTTTTTGCAGGGCATGTTGTGATGTGATATGGTCAAGACATGATGAGTTATACGGTTTTGTATGAAATGATCATGTTTTGTAAAGTTATCGGCAACTGGCAGGAGCCATATGGTTGTCGCTTTATTGTATGAAATGCAATCGCCATGTAATTGCTTTACTTTATCACTAAGCGGTGGCGATAGTCGTAGAAGCAATAGTTGGCGAGACGACAACGATGCTACGATGGAAATCAAGGTGTCGCGCCGGTGACAAAGGTGATCATGAAGGTGCTTTGGAGATGGAGATCAAAAGCACAAGATGATGATGGCCATATCATGTCACATATTTTGATTGCATGTGATGTTTATCTTATTATGCTTCTTATTTTGCTTAGAACGACGGTAGCATTATAAGATGATCCCTTACTAAATATCAAGGTATAAGTGTTCTCCCTGAGTATGCACCGTTGCGAAAGTTCGTCGTGCCGAGACACCACGTGATGATCGGGTGTGATAAGCTCTACGTTCAAATACAACGGGTGTAAGCCAGTTTTTGCACACGCAGAATACTCGGGTTAAACTTGACGAGCCTAGCATATGCAGATATGGCCTCGGAACACTGGAGGCCGAAAGGTCGAGCGTGAACACTGGAGTACCGTGGAGTTACGGGAATAGAGGAGAGAGGCCAAAAGGAAGGAGGCGTGCACCCCCCTTCTAGTCCGAATTGGACAAGGGGTGCAGCCCCCTTTTCCTTCTCCCTCTCCCCCTCTTTCCTTCTCTTCTACTCCGGAAAGGAAAGGGGAATCCTACTAGGACTTGGGAGTCCTAGTAGGACTCCTCACACTTGGTGCGCCCCCTCTAGGGCCGGCCTCTCCCTCCCTCCTTTATATACGGGGGCAGGGGGCACCTCTAGACACAACAATTGATCTCTTGATCTCTTAGCCGTGTGCGGTGCCCCCCTCCACCATAGTTCTCCTCGATAAATATTGTAGCGGTGCTTAGGCGAAGCCCTGCGACGGTAGAACATCAAGATCGTCACCACGCCGTCGTGCTGACGGAACTCTCCCTCGACACTCGGTTGGATCGGAGTTCGAGGGACGTCATCGAGCTGAACGTGTGCTAGAACTCGGAGGTGCCGTAGTTTCGGTGCTTGATCGGTCGGGCCGTGAAGACGTACGACTACATCAACCGCGTTGTTCTAACGCTTTCGCTTTCGGTCTACGAGGGTACGTAGACTCACTCTCCCCTCTCGTTGCTATGCATCTGGTAGATAGATCTTGCGTGATCGTAGGAAAATTTTAAAATACTACGTTCCCCAACACCTTCAAAACTGAGAGTTTTCACATGGCGGCTGGCTCGTCATTCACTCCCCACTGGTGATGTTTTGCATCATCGAAACATGTCAACATCGCATGTGTGTGCGCTATGTGGAGCAGAGGACAATTGGCGCCATTCCCTCATTGACTGCAATTACGCCAGGTGCGTGTGGGCTCTATCAAATCATGATATGGTGCAGCACATGTGTATGCATAGAGATGATCAGGCGAAGAGATGGCTCTTTTTGATGAGCGAATCACTACCACATGAAGAGTTTACTATCATGATTGTCACTCTATGGGCAA
The DNA here is from genome assembly GCA_902687465.1 of Secale cereale. Lineage (NCBI taxonomy): Eukaryota > Viridiplantae > Streptophyta > Magnoliopsida > Poales > Poaceae > Secale > Secale cereale. Next base: position 751,691,137 of record LR738714.1, read on the forward strand.
TATGGGCAGCAAGGAGGAAAATTATCCATGAAGGTATCTACAAAACTCCATTCTCAACACATGGCTTTGTGACTAGCTACTTGGCGGATTTGAAGCAGATACAGAAACCTGTTGAAAAACCTCCGTCAGCTCCGAGAATCCGCTACTCTACCTGGCAGCCACCTCCGGACGATCATGTGAAAATCAATGTTGATGCGGCTGTACCACGTGCTGGCGGAAGGGGGGATGTGGCTGCTGTCTGCCGCAATGCATCTGGTGAGTTTTTGGGAGCATCGGCTATTATCTTCAACAATATGGATGACCCAGAAGTTCTCGAGGTCCTAGCGACCAGGGAAGCATTGGCTCTTGCAGAAGACTTATATGAGCAGAAAGTCTACATTGCTTCGGATTGTATGGTCGCGGTGGAGGCGATCAAAGGAGGAACGGCAGCAGGTTACGGAGCGGTGATACATGAAATAACAGATAGAGCTCGTTTTTTCTCTTCTTGTAGCTTTAATCATGAGTTTCGATCCTCGAATTTTGAGGCCCACAACCTCGCGAAGCATGCGTTAACGTTGGGGACCGGCCGCCATGTTTGGTTAGGCCACCCCGGCGATCTTTTGTTCGTCCCTGTAAACATTGTGACGGTTGAATAAAAGCTTGGCGAGTTTGTCTCAAAAAAAAAAGACGCATAGAGCCTTAATTAGGAAAATCGCATTAGGAGCACCCCGGACAGTCGGATTTGGTGTCCGCGGGCTGCGGATGCTCTAACATTTGCGTAAGTTAACGCCCATGCAGCAGATTGCCCGGATGTAGGCCAGCCCAAGATGGGAGATGCGCTTCACACGTACGATACCGGGAAAAAATTGATCGATCCCCAAATCGCCAGATTCCAATCCAAGCGCCTGAACTGTCGCCGCCGCTCCTCCTGAACGCCACTTCCTCCTTCACGCCGACACCGCCGCTGGATGCCTCCTCCTCGGCTGGACGCACCGCTCCTCCCTCGCGGCTCCACGGGCACTCGCGCCTCCACACCTGCCGAACTGCTCTCTGCTCTGGTCGCCGGCGATGGACCCACACACAAGAAGAGGCATCAAATTCAGCAGCGGCGGCGGCAGACGGCACCGGGCACCACAACCAGCCGCAAGCGCACACCCAGCAGCTGCAATGACCATCAGGCATCAGCAGCAGGTCTTTCTCCCCCCTGGCACACTTCTTCTTCCTTTGTGTGCAATCTTTTTGTGCCACACCATGCGTTAATTTGATGTGTATAGTGTACCTAAAATTTTAGGAGAAGACACTTATATTTAGTATTCACTTTGATTTTCTAGTAGATCATTTCACGAGCTTGTGTAGGTCAAGTATTTTATTTTTACCTGGCTAATGTCAATGCCGATGCCGGGTAACTTCAATTCCTGGATCCGCCGCTGTGTACCAGCCTATCGCGGAGAAGATGTGCAAGAATTATTCAAGAATATTCCACTAGTACTAGTACATTTGGCTGGTACACATAAAAGTAGAAATGTGTTAATACAAGATGATTAACTTAGACTTAGAAGAAAATCAACGGATGCATCTTGCATACTACTCCCTCCGTTCCATATTAGTCGTCGCTGATTCAACTACCGCACATGCAGTCACCACAACTAGTGCAAGTTGTACAAATTAACATATCCACGTAGGCCCACGTTCAATCTTTTAGACCTTGATTTGGATGCTCAGGACGACTTGGCAAAATGATAATGTGCACTTGGCTATCAGGGATTTGGATAGCCGCCGGTCAAAAGGAATCTGGAGACAAGAGAATATGCACCTAACGCACAAGTTGCTGAACATGTACCGGCCTTCTCTGAGTAGTATTGTTGTAAACATTTTCTTCTCTAGCGCGCGCGTGGCCGCCGGTAGCTGAGCAGCGGGCGTCGGCGCTGCTATGGGTACTGCTTTGAGCCTGATGCTTATTCTGCTGCTGCTTGCTAATGCTCGGGCGTCGGCGGTGGCCCTGGCCAACGTCGACGACAACGACGAGCAGCTGCTGGAGAGGTTTAAGGGGGCAGTACGGAACCGCGGGGAGCTCAGGGGTTAGAGCCGTGGCGATGGCGCGTGCAGGTTCCCGGTGCGGCGTGCGCAGGGACGGAGCCAGGATTCTAACATAGGGGGGCGAACTTTTGCCTCTAATGCGGGGACCGATAAAAAAATCATGCAGCGAACTAGCCTAGGCTGATGAACTAAATTTTAATGGAGCAAAGAAAATTGGTGTCAGCTATGAGGTATTCAATTTTAATCAAAAGTTTCCGCAAATCAAACAAGATTGCAATTCACATGTATGAACTAAATTATTCTGGTGCAGAAGATAAACAATGTAAAACAGCTCCTGATTCTAAAGGCACAAAATAATGTAATTTTCCCACTTAAACTACGGACAGATGGAGCAAGTAGAAAATGAGAAAAGTGACTAACCTGATGATTTCTCTTTCCTCGTCGCCCCGGAAATTCAGGTGGAAGAGATGAATTAGGCGCTGGCACATCTGTCCGTACGAAAGTTTCTGTAAGCATTGTCCGTGAGTGAAGCAATTTCGACGGATCAGGCGGCAAGCGACCATGCGTAACCGCGTGAGGCATCGATGATCGATCTAGCAGCCAGAAAACGATGTGCGTGCGTGCGTGACTCCCTGACCTAGGCTCATTTGTATTCCACGTTGGTCTTTTCTTATTCTTGTGGGCTGGGCCTAGAAAATCTACTGCACTAGAAAATCAGCATATGGGCTGGGCTGGCCACAGGAGCTGCTTCACACGCTACGTAAACAGAGGGACAGGCCGACAGGGGGGGCGAAACACCTCATGCATATGGGTTATTAGCCAAAACCCTCATCGCTATTAAGCGAAAACTGCATCGTTGGGGGGGGGGGCGATCGCCCCCGCCTCCCCCCCTGCATCCGTCCCTGGGCGTGCGTCAAGGGAGGGAGGAGCCTCGTGGCGCTGTCCCTGGCAGGAGTGTCACTCGACGTCGATTTCCGCGCCGTCACCGGCACACTGCTGCAGCTGGGTGATGTCGAGGTCGTCAGCCTGCGAGGTGTCAACGTCAGCGGCTCGCTAGCGAGCGGCGGCGACGGAGGGTGGATGTGCGGCAAGAAGCTGGCTCGGCTGGACCTGTCCGGGAACGGCATGCTGCGCGGATCCATTGCCGACGCCCACGCACTCGCTGGCGCGTGCGACGGGCTGAGGGAGCTGAACCTTTCTGGTAACGCACTCGTTGCCGGTGGCGGTCGGAAGGGAGATGGCAGGGACATTTTTGTGCGCCTGGATGTCCTTGACTTGTCAAACAACAACATCACCGGCGACGGCGAGCTCAGCTGGATTATGGGTGGCGTCCGCCGGCTGAACCTCGCCCGGAACAAAATCTCCGGGCGGTATTCCCCAATTGCTCCAGAATGGAGTCACTTGATCTGTCTAGAAATTTAATCTCCGGTGAGGTGTTGCCTGGGGTCTTGTCCGGCTGCACTGCTCTTGCTTCACTCAACCTCTTCAGCAACCACTTGGAGGGTGCTTTCCCGCTGGACATCGCGTTCCCGGCGTCGCTCTCCTACGGTCCTACCTCAACCTGTCCAACAACAATTTCTCCGGTGAGCTCCCTGCCGATGCATTCAATGGGCTCCCGCGGCTCTCGTTGCTCTCTTTATCCTTCAACCACTTCAGCGGCACCGTGCCTGACTCTCTAGGCAGACTTGCCGATGTGAGGATATTGGACCTCAGCTCGAACGAGTTCACGGGCGCTATACCGTCATCACTTTGCCCGAGCACCGGCTCCAAGTCCAAGCTCGAGGTGCTCTACCTGCAGAACAACTACCTCACCGTGTCATCCCGCCGCAAATCTCCAACTGCGAAAGCCTCGAGTCTCTAGACCTCAGCCTCAACTACATTAATGGCTCCATCCCCACGACACAAAGTCACTTTTACCGGTGCCGGGATGTGCCGGTGAGATATCCGCGGTTGACTTGCTTTGTGATTCGCGCACTGCGTTTGGTATTTTTTTGTATTCGGCTGCACATGTTCGGTATTTCCCTGTTTTACTCTGACAGCCTTTATCTGTCATGAGTACTATTTGCATGTGTTTTGGTCATAGGAAGGTACTAGTGGGTCCTACAAAAGTACATTCATGACACAGACACGGACACACCTCTCACCCTATAAATTCATAGATTTTACTTATCTTGTGATAATTTGAATCATTCACATCTTTTGAAGTAAAAGTTTGTTTCAAATATTTTACATATATTTTAAATCCTGGCGACAAGACCTTCAAAACAAGATCAATCTTTGATACATTCGAAAGTAGTCTAAATTTAACGATTCAAACCATATTTCAATTAACTGAAATGTGTGAAAAACTAAAAAACTGTGAAATGAGTTATTTCAAATATGTGAAATCGATTGTTTCAATGAGTAAATTTGTTTAGTTAAATTTGTTTAGTTAAAGTATATGGAAATATGTGAAATCAATTCTTTCAAATTTAAAATTAGTGAAATTAGTGAAACAGACGAAACCAATGTTTAAATTTGTGAAATGTTTTTTTTTCATACACAAGACACATTTTTCAGTGTGAAATACGTGAACCTTGTTATTTAGAATTTTAAAACAACTTAATTGAAACTCGCAAAATTTACATTATTTCAAAACTTTTTATGATGAGTGAAATATGTTTAATGAATCGAATGCTTTTTAGTAATAATTAAATTGGTTTTTGAAATTATTGAAATCAAAATTTTCAAATGATTGAAATAAGTTTTCTTGCGAAACGAGTGAAATCGGTCTATTGATTATTGAAATAAGCTTTTGGAATGAGTGAAATTAAATTCTTAAATGAATGAGCCGAGTGAAGTTAGTTTTTGAGTGAAATTATATTTTCAAATGCGTGAAATTATATTCTTGAAATGAGTGAAATCAGTTTTTAAACATGCGTGTGTTTTCAAAGCAGTGAATATTATATGAAACAAGTAAATCGGTTTTTGGAACGAATGAAATCAACTTAAAGATATGGGTGAAATATATTCTAAAAATGCATGAAATCTGTCAATTGAAATGAGTGAGTTCATATTTTTAAAATGTTTGAATTGTTATATTGAATTGTCTGAAATGATTTTTTGGAGATGAGTGAAATTTGTTTTTCACTTTGAGTGAAATATGTTTTTCGAAATCAGCGAAATTGAAACTGGTTCAAATATATCCATAATTGATCTTATTCTGAAGGTCTTCTCATGATGAACTCAAATATATAAAAATATTAAAAATTGGAGTTGTCATTCAAAAGATATCTATCATCCAAAATTTCACAATGCAATTAAATGAAAGTCTTTTGATGGGGAGGGAGGGAATATTTTAGCATGCATGCAACCGGCCTTCTCTCTCTCTCCCCTGACAAAAGCTGAGAATTGCATGCAACGGACCCACATTATATTGTATATTGTACAAATGTGTCAGTCTTGGCAGTGGTATTACCATTGTATAAAGTTGTCTCTTCAATTACTAACTTATACGGAGGGGGCAACACAGATCTTGACGAAAGTGAGCAACGGTGGATCAAGCACCTGTACATCCCGGCACCGGTAAAAAAACTTTTTCGATCCCCACGACCCTCGGCAGCCTTGCCCAGCTCCGGGACGTCATCCTGTGGAAAAACAAACTTGAGGGTGAGATCCCCACGTCGCTAGCCGGTGCTCGCCAACTAGAAAACTTCATCCTTGAGTACAATGGTCTCACACGCAGTATCCCATCGGAATTTGTGAACTGCAAGAACCTGAGATGCATAGCGCTTGGAAGCAATCAGCTCTCTGGATCGGTGCCGGCATGGCTGTGGCAGCTAGACAACCTTACAATCTTGAAGCTCAACAACAAGTCTTTCTCAGGGCGGATACCGCCAGAGCTAGGAGACTACAAGAGTTTGGTTTGGCTGGATCTGAACGGCAATCAACTTAGTGGATCGATACCACCCGAACTGGCGAAGCTGTCCGGGAAGATGAACGTCGGCCTCATCATCGGGCCGCCATACATATACCTGTGCAACGACGAGCTGAGCAGCCAATGTCGCGGCAAGGGGAGCTTGCTCGACTTCGCCAGCATCCGTTCCGAAGATCTAAACCGGATGGCTCGCAAGAAGTTGTGCAACTTCACACGGATGTACATGGGCAGCACAGAGTTCACTTTCAACTCCATGATTTTCTTGGACCTGTCCTTCAACCAGCTCGACTCCGAGATCCCCGAGGAACTTGGGAAGATGTACGATCTGATGATCATGAATCTTGGGCACAATCTACTTTCTGGTGCCATCCCCACTTCATTGTCGAGGCTAGTATTTTTGGTGGAGATTAATCTATCATACAATAGGCTGAATGGATCAATACCGGAGATGGGATCCCTTGCCACTTTTCTGGAGAGCCAATATGTAGACAACTCAGGCTTGTGCGGCATCCCTCTGCCACCATGCCAACCATCTTCTCAACTCCACCCTATAGTAGTAAGCACCACCTCGACTAATAAGCACCTTCTGCTAAAAATCCTGTTCCCAACTATCACACTAGTTTTTATCGTTATTGCTATTTGCTTATACTACCCATCGATGAGAAACAGACTTAAGAAAAGCAGGATCAAAGTGGTCAACTAGCAAGCCCGTCCCTCGCGTCGCCCCTAGGGCGACTCGGGGGATTCTAGGGTTTCCACCAGCCACCTCCCCCACCCCCCTCGCCGCCACCGGAGAGGACCGCCGGGAAAGCCCGCGCGGGCGTCGGGGAAGGTGGCGGCGGGGTCTTCGGCGCTTCTTCTTCGCGGAGGCCATCGGATCCAGGGGCGGCGGTCCCTGCTGGCGTGGCGTGCGGCGTGCCTGAGGGTTCGGCCGTGAGGACGACGAGCCGCAGGCGTGCCAGATCTGGAGGTATTGCCCCCTTCCCTTCCATGCATCCCTTCCCGATCCCCGGTTCGGTTTGGATCTTGCCGGATCCATCTCCGGTGTGTTCTGGTGGATGGTGGTGCGAACTGACCTAGGGGTGAGCGGCAGTCCAGCGGTTCGCGAGGCGGCGTCCCTCGCAGCAGGGCCACCCACGGGTGGCGCATCGTGGTGGTTGCCACTGCAACTCGCGGTAGGCCAGATTCGGGACCCTGTTTACCATGTCCCGAGCATGGCGGTGTCTTGTCGCCCTCGTCCATGGGGCGCGGTGGCCGGGCGGGCCTGGCTCCGGCCGCTATGGTTAGTTCGTGGTGGCGCAATGCCTCCTCTCGAGTAGCTGGCCCTCTGTCTGGCAGGCGAGGGGGGGGGTAGTTGGTGGTTTGGAGGTGGCCTTGGCGGAGGTGGACCGATGGTAGAAGGAATGAACTTGGGCCCCGGGGCAGTGATCTGGTGGTGGCGTCCTCCGGTTGTACTGATCGTGGTGTGACCTTGATCCGGGTGAGGCTGGTTGTGGTTGCCATGTTTCCTGATTTGGCTGGCTTGGTGGTGGCGGCAGTTGGTGTGCTATGAGATGCAACTTGTCCCGCAACGGTGGTTGGCCTGCTTGAGCAGCTCTAGTGGACTTTGGGTTCTAGATCTTAGGTTAGGAGAAATCCTAGCTTCATGGTGACCGAGGCTGACAATGGCGATGCCCGCGTGCATCGACCGCTCCTTGGAGGCTCTTTTATTGCCCTGATCTGACTCCCTTCCTCGTGCATCGGGGAAACTCTTGGTCCGGTCTTCTGACGGGGCGGTGTCGGCGTCTTGATGTTGTTCCCTTCTTGGAGGTGTCGTCTTGTTGCTCGTGGAGTCCCGGGGGTGCGGCTTGAGTCGGTGTCGGCTACTTCTTTGGGCGTGGATCTCCAGGGCGTAATGTACACCATTTTCGGTGCTCTCTTGACCATGCCTCATCTAGGTCCGTCCAAGCCCTGCCTTCCACTTGCTGACTTCCTCTTGGCGCAATGGGTACGTTGGTCTATTTTCTCCTCGAGTCTTGGTTTTGTTGTAGAGGTCTCCGACATTGGTTGTGACGCGGCTTGGTGCTATGTGGCTTGCCTCATTCTCATTGGCATGAGGCTGTACCGGGTGAGGCATGTCTCGTAGTAGGTGTGGTGGCGTGCGTGGTGGGTGTCGCTGCAAGTCCTAGTCTCCTAGAGATTGGTTTTGTAATGGCCGAAAGGCATTATACCCGAATTCTTTTCCGGTTCTTCTTAATGCAATGATATGCATGCTTATATGTATTCTAGAAAGGAAAAAACGTCCATGATACCAAATCAATATCATTAAAATGTTTATTCATGTGTTAGGACCGAAGTCCCTTAGTGCGGACCTCTCTAAACGCTCCGTAGTTCTTCGACTGCTCGTCAGCATTCTCTTCCTGTCAAACACCACTAAACATATGCCGACACTGAACACGTAATGGCTGCACCATTGGAGGCAGCTTCGCCTATGTGTTTCCCTCCGTTGGAGTTCCCCGCATGCCTTGTTCCCACATTCAAGTTCTCCAGCCAAGGCCTATCGTCGCTTCGCCTATGAGGACAGGCAGCCATGTCGCGGAAGCTGGCCAAATTAGTTCGCCAACAAGCTTCTACCGACGACCACCACCCCTTCTCCTTAGCCTCAGCATCGCCCCCGCCAGTGACGCCCTCAATTTAGACCACCTACGATGTATTTTTTGCGAATAAGTCCCTAGATGTATTATAGAGTATAAACATCATCCAAAGGTACCTCACTTAAAACGAAAATTACAAGGACGTCCCTGAGATGCACATCAGCTCAAAGCTCCACCATGAGCCCCGGGCGTGCCTTCGCTGCTCCCCAGCCTCCGCCGGCCAAACTTTGTTTGTAAATGCACACGGGAAGTCTCCACCGCCACCGAGTTGATGCCCTGCGAAGATCAAAAAAGCAAGAAGACACACACTCGTGGGATTCATGGATCCACGAGGAGCAAAATCGAGCTGCTCATCATCGACGCTATGCTGCCCCGACTGAACACTTGTAGTACGTACTCCCTCCGTTCCAAATTACTCGTTGTGGTTTTAGTTCAAGAACTATATCCTTGAACTAAAACTACGACGAGTAATTTGGAACAGAGGGAGTAGTAGGTATGATCGTTAGTGCCGCCGGTGGGTAGCTTGTCGTGTTCTAGCCAGAGAGGACAATTCGTACGTATGCATCATGATGCGTTTCTGGTCCTGTACGTGGTGCCAAATTTCGCTGGTCCCTCCTCAAAAGTGGACGTCGTCTTCCAATCACATTAGCGTGTCTTGGAATCTTGACGATCATCACCGTGAATCATGCATGTACGTCGTGAATAAAAAGCACTCTCGAACGCATTGCCTTGTAAAAAAGCTAGCTCGTTCCCCGTGGGAACCAGCATACCGGAATTTGAAATCTGGGCACCGAGGTACGTGTATCATTGCTCAGCACCTCAGATGAAGCACAAGCGGTTCACATGAAACCATATAAGTTCTGATTTAATTTATCAAATTCTGCGAATGTCTTTTGCTAGAATTTTTTACGCTTCTCTATTACTGCAACGAACTGCTCTCTGCTCTGGTCGCCGGCGATGAACCCACACACAAGAAGAGGCATCAAATTCAGCGGCGGCGGCGGCGGCAGAGGGCACCGGCACCACAACCAGCCGCAAGCGCACACCCAGCAGCTGCATCTTGTAAGAAATGTGTTAATACAAGATGATTAACTTAGACTTAAACTTAGACTTAGAAGATGCATCTTGTATTAACACATTTGGCTGGTACACATAAAAATAGAAGGGTCTGTCTATGTCACATCTAGATGTGA
>LR738714.1:751702627-751721346 GCA_902687465.1 Secale cereale
GGGGGGCGAGGCCCCCCCCTCCCCCCTGCATCCGTCCCTGGGCGTGCGTCAAGGGAGGGAGGAGCCTCGTGGCGCTGTCCCTGGCACGAGTGTCACTCGACGTCGATTTCCGCGCCGTCGCCGGCACACTGCTGCAGCTGGGTGATGTCGAGGTCGTCAGCCTGCGAGGTGTCAACGTCAGCGGCTCGCTAGCGAGCGGCGGCGACGGAGGGTGGATGTGCGGCAAGAAGCTGGCTCGGCTGGACCTGTCCGGGAATGGCATGCTGCGTGGATCCGTTGCCGACGCCCACGCACTCGCTGGCGCGTGCGACAGGCTGAGGGAGCTGAACCTTCCTGGTAACGCACTCGTTGGCGGTGGCGGCCGGAAGGGAGATGGCAGGGACATTTTTGTGCGCCTGGATGTCCTTGACTTGTCAAACAACAACATCACCGGCGACAGCGAGCTCAGCTGGATGGGTGGCGTCCGCCGGCTGAACCTCGCCTGGAACAAAATCTCCGGGCCACTTCAGGTCCCGGTATTCCCCAATTGCTCCAGAATGGAGTCACTTGATCTGTCTAGAAATTTAATCTCTGGTGAGGTGTTGCCTGGGGTCTTGTCCGGCTGCACTGCTCTTGCTTCACTCAACCTCTTCAACAACCACTTGGAGGGTGCTTTCCCGCTGGACATCGCGTTCCCGGCGTCGCTCTCCTCACTACAAGAAATATGTCAACTTATAACCTTCTGTCAGTGACCCTCGAAGAATTGGTCATAAATCTATGACCATTTGAGACAAATTGGTCAAAACCTGTTCGGGGGGCTCCAAACCCTAAACTATAACGACCATTTTGGTCAGAAAGGTCACAATTTCCTTACACGAAATGGTCATAAAGCAAACAGCACTGGTCTGCTGCCTTATTTGTAGCTGATCACGACCAAAATAGATGGTCATGATGTTGTACTGCGTACCACCTCATTATTTTTATCTATGTGTCATGTACATGTGTCAGATTTTGCCTATGTGTCATGCCCATGTGTCAATTTCGGGGTTACATGTAGGTTTGAACTATACACTATCTAGTGGGACCCGCCGTAATGACCAGTGGGCACATCCTACTGACTAGTGGGATCCTCCATGCCAGACCAACTCCTATTGGTTTGAACTATACAGCTGACAAGTGGGACCGACCATGCCACACCAGCCCTAGTAGGACCCGCCAGGTGGGATCAACCATATTACCTAGTGGAACCCGCCACACAGGCCTGCAGCCCTATTACCTAGTGGAACCCGCCACACAGGCCCGCAATCGCTGACATAGGGGACCCTTAACCCGCCACACAGGCATGCTGGTATTGTGGCCAATAATGGCCAAAAAATAGGACGTTCGGGGTTCGAACCCGAGACCTCCCGCTTGCTCCTTACAGAGCGAACAACCACGCCACCGTCCACTTCGTGGTAATAGTCCAAACCGAATGTTGTTAAACATTACCTTCTGTTGTCGGGCCTGGGCTTCCGAGGCCTCATTCTCCCCACCCCTTTTTCTAAACCTTTTTCCGTGTTGCCGAGTGGGCCGACGGCCCATAGTCAACACGAACATGATCAATATCAGTGGGAAACACGTGATTCACTCAAGTTTGAGTCCACACAAATTTAGGGAGTTCAAATGTTTTTATTAAATCTAAAATGAAATTTCACCATCAACTTTCCATGTAACCTTGGATCGAGATGATCCAAAAATCGATTTGGTTCGTCTCAAAGGGATGCATAACATTCATGTTGGCGTACTTCTCATTTTACTTCTCATTTCAGTATAAAAAATTGAATGTGTGAACAAAAGAATGTTAAATGTTTATAGGAAAAATGTTGACCATTTTTTAAAAATAATGAGAATAGAGAAAATGTGTCTCACGTATACAAAATATGTATACAAAAAATATATAATGTGTACGAAAAAAATTATCATGTATTTAAGAAATGTTAATCCAAGCATTTGAAAAATATCTTAAACAATTTTTTGATTAAATGTTGACCATATTTTCAAAAAATGTTAATTATATATGGAAAAATGGTTAAATGTGTATAGAAAAAATAGGGGCCATGTATTAAAAATTATAATATTTGAAAATGTTAAATGTGTAAAGAATAAAATGTAAAAAGTGTATGAAAAAATGTTGACCATGTATTAAAAATGATGAGAATAGAGAAAATGTGTCTCACGCATACAAAAAATATATAATGTATATGAAAAAGTTGATGGTATATTTTAAAAATGTTAATCCAAGCATTTGAAAAATATGTACCAATAAATGATTATGGATGAAAGTTTAAAGGGTCCGCTAGACTGATACCGAAAGGCAAAACTGAGCAAAGCAGACTAGGGGCAAAAATTGCATTTGTTCCTTAAAATATAGCTTTTCAAAGAATATATAGAATATATAGGATACGGAAAAAAGGTCGGTTGTGCAATACTAGATGCTAGACTACTAGTATCGATCACTGAGAGAAGCTAGATGATGCGCTGATAGAATCATGCAAGAAGCAAGTCCAAACTCAACGAGCACCAAATCCAAATCAATGAGATGCAAGCCTGGAGAAGGAAATATAAAAAGCTTCACGGTGCACTCCTAACTTCTATAATGATATGATTGATACTCCTTCGATCAGTAGCAACAGTTCATCTTAGGCGAACCATTGCATTGGTGATGTTCTTAGCTAGAGAAACTATTGTGTCCTTAGTAGTTTCCACTCTGGATTGGCATTAATGGTTTTTAATGCGCAACATCATATTTGATTTGTATCCTAGATCAAGTTTCGAATAAAATATGTTATTAATATGTTATTTTGAGCCCATCTTCAACATTCGTATTTATGTCCAGTGTGGTACTTTGCAAAGCAAGTACCACCTAGACTCCTCCTTTTGAGCTGAAAATTTGTGAAGACGGTCTTCTTAGTAACTGATCATCCTCAACCAAAACTCACGCCCATTAGCCATGTGCATTTCCCGTACCGCTAATCAAACACTTGGCTGCTAATTCATGTTTGAGCATCGACCGGTCTCCTCGTGAGAATCTTATGTTGTAATTTTCTTCCTAGCACCTACCTGGGGAGTGGCCAACCCACTAGACATGCGTAGGCCGCCCAGAACACATGGCAACGCCACAGTCACGCGGTGACCACGCGGCTGGCATGCGAGTTTACGCGCTCTAGAGTTGGGGCCCTCGACCACCGCCCAAACCTCGACGTATCGCCACCAAACCATGTATTTATGATTAAATAGGTACTTATGTACCTAGAAATGATTTTTGGAAAAAATAAATAGCAAACTATGAGGCAGCCGCAGTTCAAATTTGACCCGCTTCCAACTGAATCGGCGGAAATTTGTCTTTTTCACGAGAGGTGGATCAAAACTTTTTACACCCAACCATTTGGTCAATTGTGCATTAAATATGTCCTATTATTTTATAAAAATGATTTGGTCCAATTTTGCAACAATTATTTGGGAGGTCCTTCACAAAAAAACCTCCTTTTGGGCACTCGAAAAATGGAAATGAATTTTTCGTCCAAAGAAAATGAAAACTTCCTTAGGCAATATTGTTAGCCATTCCAAGATGCACCCTTGTGCACAATATGAGATCATTTGAACAAACTATGCCATGAATGTGGCCATAGGATTGATCATTGGGCTTGAAAGCCATGAATCTTCACTCATGATAGCTCATTTCTGAGAACACTTTTTTAAAAGAATTGCCGTATTACAAGTTTATTATTTTTCCTGGTAACTTGTTCATATATAATGACACAATGCCAAGGTTTTCCAATTTTTTGATTTTTTTGAATTTTTTATGCCCGTTTCAAAATGCGGTCAAAACGGCGGGAATGACCGTTTCTAGCTAGTGGTTGAATCTTGGAATTTTTTGGTGTTTCTCTGATTAAATAGATACTTATGTACCTAGAAATGGTTTTTGGAAAAAATAAATAGCAAACTACAAGGCAGCTACAGTTCAAATTTGACCCGCTTCGAGCTGAATTGGCCGAAATTTGTCTTTTTCACGAGAGGTGGATCAAAACTTTTGACACCCAACCACTTGGTCAATTGTGCATTAATTATGGCCTATTATTTTATAAAAATGATTTGGTCCAATTTTGCAACAATTATTTGGGAGGTCCTTCACAAAAAAACCTCCTTTTGGGCACTCGAAAAATGGAAAATGATTTTTTCATCCAAAGAAAATGAAAACTTACTTAGGAAACATTGTTTGCCATTCCAATATGCAACCTTGTGCATAATATGAGATCATTTGAACAAACTATGCCATGAATGTGGCCATAAGATTGATCATTTGGCTTGTAAGCCATTGATCTTCACGCTTGATAGCTCGTTTCTGAGAACACTTTTTAAAAATAATTGCCGTATTACAAGTTTGTTATTTTTCCTAGGAACTTGGCCACATATAATGACACAATGCAAAGGTTTCCCAATTTTTTGATTTTTTTTTGAATTTTTTATGCCCGTTTCAAAATGCGATCAAAACGGCGGGAATGACCGTTCCTAGCTAGTTGTTGAATCTTGGAATTTTTTTGGTGTTTCTCTGATTAAATAGATACTTATGTACCTATAAATGATTTTTGGAAAAAATAAATAGCAAACTACAAGGCAGCTACAGTTCAAATTTGACCCGCTTCCAGCTGAATCGACCAAAATTTGTCTTTTTCACGAGAGGTGGATCAAAACTTTTGACACCCAACCACTTGGTCAATTGTGCATTAAATATGGCCTAGTATTTTATAAAATTGATTTGGTCAAATTTTGCAATAAATATATGGTAGGTCCTTCACAAAAATACCTCCTTTTGGGCACTCGAAAAATGGAAAATGGTTTTTTCATCCAAAGAAAATGAAAACTTCATTAGGTAACATTGTTTGCCATTCCAAGATGCACCCTTGTGCACAATATGTACAATTTTGAAACAAAGGAAACTGACTTTTGGTACTCCGAAAATAGAAAATGATTTTTTGTGCAAAGAAAATAAAAACTCTCTTCGGTAACATTGCTTATCATTTCAAGATTCACCCTTATGCACAATATGAGATGATTTGAAAAGTATAGTGATGCCATTTTGCAAAAAAATGGTATTTTTTCAAGAAAATCTCATTTTTGTTGCAAAAATTTGTGAAAAAGAAAAAGAAGAAAGAGAGAGAGAGAAGTATTGGATCTGGGGAGAGATTTGGAGCGTTGGATGTAGGAGGAGTGGATGGTCAACATTTGTTCTAAGGGAGGCATCCGTGGGCTCGTTTGTGATTGGTTGTTGCCTTTGCATCTAAAATGCCATGGAAAAAATTGCCATCTCTCGCGATCCCCCCACGACCCCTCCCCGAAACCCTAACTCCAATCCTCTCCCACTCCAGCCGCCGCTGCCGCCCAGATCCAATCCCTCCCGCCCTCCCGCCCCAGATCCAATCCCTCCATTCGCACGCGTCGGCCACCTCCCTCCGGCGGAGCTCGCCGCCCTCCTTCTCTCGCCCTCTCCACCAACCGCACTAGAGCCACTGCGACACACACCAGAGCAGCTGAGATCCGCGTCCCAGCACCTGCGCGGAAGGTGGTCATCCTCTCGCCTGCCTACACGAAGCCCATGGTTTCTCCCTCTCTCTCCCGCTTCGGTGCTACTGCGGCGGTGACAGCCGCTGGCTTTCGCGTCGAGCCCGTCGCCCTGCTTCCCTCCGACGACCCCGACGCCACAATGCGGCAGACCCCATGTGGGAGAGGCCGACGCACGCGAGGATCCTCGTCCGCGACGACGACGCCAGCACATCATCGGCAAGGCCGGCTCCGGCGCCCACATCAAGCTCGCCGTCAGGGCCCAGCTCCTCCCCGGCACCTACCGTCGAGTCGTCTTCCTCTCCAACCCCTTCCGCGCCGTCATGGACGGCACTGAGCTCGTCCTGGAGAGGATCCTCTACCAGGTAATCAATCAAACTCTATTTGAAATCGAGAAATTTGGCTGTAGTGAGAAATTGTCAGTGAGAAATTTGGCTGTAGTGACTACAGCCCTGCAAAACAAATGTTTTTATCAGTGAGAAATTTGGCTGTAGTGAGAAATTGTCAGTGAGAAATTTGGCTGGAATGTGCAGGAAATGTTGCATTATCTCATTTGGACATGCATATCATCATACTGGATTGATTGGCCTTTACTCCAGCATGTGATAGGATATACAAGACTTGGAAATAGAAATTAAATTGATAGCAAAGTTATTAAACTCAGATGGTTAGTGTGTATTATTAAGTGCAGTTATTATTAAGTGTGTATTATTAAACCCAGTTGGTGTCATAAAAAATTCTGATAACATGATAACTTTGATTTGTAGCTGCTTTGTTTCCCCAAGTGAAAGCAAGTCTTCATGATGTCCTTTTGACATGAAAGAATAATGTTACTCCCTGATGTTGGCAACTCCCAACTTAGTGCAGAGCCCAGCCCCAGCAGCAGCGGCTACGCCGGCGAGCGGGGCAGCAGCGTTGCCTCCAGCGCCAGCATCGAGGAGTCTGACACCGCCCCCGGCGCCAAGGACTGAGCGCACGACAAGAAGCACGTCGACGAGGTCAACCCAGTTTGCTCCCTTCTCCTCTCAACCATACACTGTTTATAACTTGAACACTAGCTGAATTTACAGCAAAACATGCCACTTTGGAAATATCAGCCTGTAGCACATAATATGTTATCTTATTGCTGCTGTGTCACTGTATCCTAGTAATTCTGCTATGTCAATGTATCCCAGTAAAGCAAGATGCTTGTTATACTGATGTTCTTGATGATACTGGTGTATGGTATTTCTTCTAGTTCTGCATGTGGCTCATGAGTCGTAATATCTGTCTATGTTTATTATGTCAATCCTGGCTATGAGCTTGAATGGTCAAGTAGTAGAACATCAAGTTAATTTGTAGCAGTGAGGTCACTAAATTGTTTTCTATGCCACGGTACGATTATGGTTGGAATAAGCCACTTAACAGAATGTACAAGTTTCACGCCGCGTCGCTTGTTTTGATATACTCCGTGCGCCACCACGCCGCGTGAGCAGCTACTGTTGGCTCCTTCCCGTGCTTGGCTTTGTTGCTTTTATTATTTTTGATTGCTGAGTGTATAGAGATGCTGATGCTTGATTGTTTGTTCGTTATGCAGACCACAAAATTGAGATGAATTACCGCGCGATGGGCAGCAGCAAGGTGCAGCAGTGGTTGTGCAGAACACGCTGCAGGGATTGGCGGCGCGGCACATGGACCTGCTTGAAAGTCTGTAGCCCAAGGTCTGGAAGCGCATCGAGGCACTCAGAGAGATCCAGGTATAACTAAAGTGGTTCCACTACGCGCTAATAGGAGATTCGTGGCAGCATCGATCATTAGCTGTTCCTAAGCGTGATTTCTATGGTTCTCTGATGCATTAAAATTAAAGGATAAGAAGTAACCCCCCTCATTTGAATGGTTCATAACAAATGTGAGTCTGTAGTGACTGCAATTTGGCTGTGAGTGCCTTCTTCTTCATGTGAGTGCCTTCTTCTTCATCTTCAATTTGGCTGTAGTGACTACAGCCCTGCAAAACAAATGTTTTTATCCTGTTAATTATTCAGTTCTTTGTGCGTCTTGACTTGATTAAATCATGATCAGTTCATCTCCATGAGTAATTTACCATCTATATTTGAAATTGAAGTCTATGATTAGAGAAACTATGGGGTGCTGTATTGTTTGAAGCCTTATTAGTATGTCTAGGTGGATCATGGATGGAAATGCTTCTGTTCTTGAGCTTGTGCTAGCTGCAATCCTACCAATGTCATGCTAAAATTTATGAAATAATAGGTTGTTCCTTTCCAAATCGATTATTGATAGTTTGGTAATCTAGAATCGGTAGTTTGGTATTGCCTATGATTATGGTGATGTTCATGACTTTATAAAGTGCGTGGTTGGGGGTTGAGGTATACAGTGCTGTAGAATGCCATCTATGATATCTGTGGAGTCACTGGGCCAGTTAGTGTTTCCTAGTACATCTACCATGAATTCAAGTGTGATGCTAGGCTAGACGTCTCTGGTACAAATATGTATTGCCATGCTCTTTATGTTTATAGGTTGAATCCAGCAGTAACATGTGAATAAAATTTGCACTGGTGTATGCATTTACTTTTAAGGAGTTGTGTGCATGTTTGCTACAGCAGGGCAGAGTAGATGCATCATCAGTAGTTTTTTTGTTGATTTAGTAGATGCTAATGTTTATATACTGTAACTGCAGTCTGCTGGCATCCCAAAGAAGCTCGCTCCGACCATTGGCATTTCTGTGGACCACCGCCGCAAGAACAGGTCGCTTGAGGGTATGCAGTCCAATATCCAGAGGCTCAAGACCTACAAGGCCAAGCTTGTTATCTTCCCAAGGCATGCTCGCAAGGTCAAGGTATACAACAGCTTACTCTTTCTCTTTGTATTTTACATTTGGATATTCTTATGTCTGGCCCTCTCTAAGCCCTGCTAGGTAGCAAGTGATTTTGCAAAGACATTACCAGGTAATGTGTCACTTGTTAAATTTGTTAATGTTTTGCTATACTAATGCTATTTTGTGTTGTGGAAGCCGACATTGTTACTTGGGGAGCTACTTGTTTGTTCTGTCAAACATGTGCTCTTATGTGAACATGGATGGCGGTGTTTACATCCACACACATCTGGCTGGGATGTAACCTTAAGTGGGCGCCACCTCACTAAGTATGCAATCACTTGTACCTTTCTTCTAGCTAGTGGAACTGTCGTTTCCTTCACAGGTATGTTACACTATATGTGCAAATTCATGCTTGTCGACAGTTCTGGGCAGGCCAAAATTATGAACTATACTTGCTCAAACATATGCTCTTGCCTGGCATTTCCAACATAAGCTCACGTATACTGACATCATATCAGTAGACTCCAATAGAGAAGAATCTGCTCTTTCTGTTTTTTTCTACATAGTTTTAGCGCCAGCTGCATCCGTGTCTAGTACTAAGTACTAACACACATTGTCTGTTAATCATTCAGGTATCGCTCGAGGCTGTGGGTCACAGCACCTGGGTGCCTATGTTAACCTGGGTTCGTTCTATCTGTTTGGGATTCCGATGTCCCTCCTTCTCTGGTTTGTTCTGAAGATGGGAGGGAAAGGACTTTGGATGGGCATTTCCTGCAGGTCCATAGTGCTCTCTTGTTCCCAGGCTGGTGACTCTACTCCGGAGGAGCTTGCCAAAGCCACACAGGTCCAGGGCGACTACATGCCCTGGACCACTACTAGTGCTCTCCCTATATAAAATTGTGGTGGTTCCTCTTTTACAGAAGCTCAAGTGTGAAGTGTGAAGCCATGAAGTGTGAAGCCAAGTGTGGAGCCGTGAAGTCCAACTCAGTAAAGAGTAGCATATTGTAGAATATCTGTGTTGTAAAGATTGTAATAAATTTATTTAGTGGTATATTTGATGAATTTTATGTGTTCTTTGTTTTATTTGAAGTATTGATTATGTATGCGATTTGAAAACTTGTGAAATGGAAACCTGTCCAGTGGGGCCACTTATGAAAATAATTTGTCAAATTTGTACATTTCTGACATGTGGGACCAATGTGAGAGATGAACATGACAAGTGGGACTAGCTTGAATATATAATGGTTGAAAATAGAAAATCATTAGACTAAAAGGCTATGACCCAGAAAATAAAAAGGCCGAATTGTTGGGCTAGGCCCATGTAGGTGATCATAATTGATAGGAAAAAAAATCATAGATGGGCTGAATTAATGGGCTCGGCCCATATAAACACCGAATTGGACCGGGCTGAATCTTGTGCCACATCAGCTTGCCACGCTGGATGCCTACGTGGCGGGGAGAGGCTGCTAGTGACCAAAACACGACAGTAGGCATATTTTGGTCATAAACGTCTATGACCTTCTCACAGAGAAGGTCGCTATAGTCAGTTTATGACGGCCAGCTTTTGACCTTATGTTTTTGGTCACAAAAAGGTCACAAATGGAAATTTGTGACCATTCAGTGACCAATAGTGGTGGTCACAAGTTGACATATTTCTTGTAGTGCCTACATCAACCTGTCCAACAACAATTTCTCCGGTGAGCACCCTGCCGATGCATTCATTGGGCTCCCGCGGCTCTCGTTGCTCTCTTTATCCTTCAACCACTTCAGCGGCGCCGTGCCTGACTCTCTAGGCAGACTTGCCGATGTGAGGATGTTGGACCTCAGCTCGAACGAGTTCACGGGCGCTATACCGTCCTCACTTTGCCCGAGCACCGGCTCCAAGTCCAAGCTCGAGGTGCTCTACCTGCAGAACAACTACCTCACCGGCGTCATCCCGCCGACGATCTCCAACTGCGAAAGCCTCGAGTCTCTAGACCTCAGCCTCAACTACATTAATGGCTCCATCCCCACGACCCTCGGCAGCCTTGCCCAGCTCCGGGACCTCATCCTGTGGAAAAACAAACTTGAAGGTGAGATCCCCACGTCGCTAGCCGGTGCTCGCCAACTAGAGAACTTCATCCTTGAGTACAATAGTCTCACAGGCAGTATCCCATCGGAATTTGTGAACCGCAAGAACCTGAGATGCATAGCGCTTGGAAGCAATCAACTCTCTGGATCGGTGCCGGCATGGCTGGGGCAGCTAGACAACCTTACAATCTTGAAGCTCAACAACAACTCTTTCTCAGGTCGGATACCGCCAGAGCTAGGAGACTGCAAGAGTTTGGTTTGGCTGGATCTGAACGACAATCAGCTTAGTGGATCGATACCACCCGAACTGGCGAAGCAGTCCGGGAAGATGAACGTCGGCCTCATCATCGGGCCGCCATACATATACCTGTGCAACGACGAGCTGAGCAGCCAATGTCACTGCAAGGGGAGCTTGCTCGAGTTCGCCAGCATCTGTTCCGAAGATCTAAACCGGATGGCTAGCAAGAAGTTGTGCAACTTCACACGGATGTACATGGGCATCACAGAATTCACTTTCAACTCCATGATTTTCTTGGACCTGTCCTTCAACCAGCTCGACTCCGAGATCCCCAAGGAACTTGGGAAGATGTACGATCTAATGATCATGAATCTTGGGCACAATCTACTTTCTGGTGCCATCCCCACTTCATTGTCGAGGCTAGTATTTTTGGTGGAGATTAATCTGTCATACAATAGGCTGAATGGATCAATACCGGAGATGGGGTCCCTTGCCACTTTCCCGGAGAGCCAATATGCAGACAACTCAGGCTTGTGCGGCATCCCTCTGCCACCATGCCAACCATCTTCTCAACTCCACCCTACAGTAGTAAGCACCACCTCGAGTAATAAGAACCTTCTGCTAAAAATCCTGCTCCCAACTATCACACTAGTTTTTATCGTTATTGCTATTTGCTTATACTACCCATCGATGAGAAACAGACTTAAGAAAAGCAGGATCAAAGCTTCCGATGATCCGACAGATCCAGCAAGCCATCAGTTAATCTCACATCTTCAGCTTGTTCGTGCCACTAATAATTTCAGTGAAGACAACATGTTGGGATCTGGAGGGTGTGGAAAGGTATTCAAGGGGCAGTTGAGCAGCGGTTTGGTGGTTGCAATAAAGGTTCTTGACATGCAGTCCAAGTGTGCCATTAGAAGCTTCGACGCCGAGTGCCGTGTGCTTCGCATGGCGCGGCACCGCAACCTGATATGAATAATCAACACATGTTCTAACATGGATTTCAGAGCATTGGTGTTAGAGTACATGCCCAATGGTAACTTAGAGGCACTACTTCACTTCTCACAAGGGGGCGAGAGACTATTCGGGTTCCGTGAGAGGCTGCGGGTTATGCTGGAGGCGTCGATGGCAATGGAGTATCTACATTATGATTACCATGAAACTGTTTTGCATTGCGACTTGAAGCCAAGCAATGTGTTGTTTGATGAGGACATGATTTCGCATGTGGCTGATTTTGCCATTGCAAGACTACTGCATGAGGCCATTAATCACAGCAATTAACCCCTAATGCTATTATTACGCGAATTAATTCCGTCTTGGTCGACTCTCACCGATGACAACTGCCGGCTGGGACAGGAGGGGGGCGACGCCGCAGCGCGGGCTCGTCCGGCCGACGGCGGCGTGCCAAACGAGCGGTAGTATTTCTTTTTCAAGGTAAATCAGGTGTGTCCGATTTTTTAGAAACCACTCCATGTTTTTTGCTAAACAATACTACCAAAATTGCCCCTGTTCACAAAATATACTACCGAAAATCTGCAGTAGTATTTCCAAATCTGGACCGTCCAAACACAAAAAATAAACGGCCAATATTGATCTGATGTACTATAAATTGTCTCTAAGTTAAATGCACGAAACCACCATATTGAGGGCTGAATTTGCAGAAAAAACGGTTCTATAATTATTCGGCTCAGTGTTTTTTCCACGCATTCAGTATATGTTTTGTACCATTTTCTAGCAGCTTAGAAGGTTGTGAAGGATTAACCTCAACTTGTCATGTCATGTCATGTAGAAACAAAGCAGAAAATTTCAGAAATTTGGTGTGGCATGATCTTGGGTTTCTAACGAAAATTTGCACTGAAAAATGTTAAGCATAGTAGAGGAGAAGATGGAGCAATGGCCACTCGAACTAACATAGTAGGTCTAGGCAGTCAGGCTCAAACGTCACGCCGTTTTGTTATGTACCTATTCAGTTTATTGTCGGTATTAGGTTATTCAGTTCAATGTTTTTCATTTGCAGTTATTCAGTCCTAGTTTCAGTTTATAAGTTCTTTTATCTTGTAGACCTTCCATGCTTATTCAGTACTCCCTCCGATCCAAAATAAGTAGGAAACCTTCCGAAAACTGGATGGAAGGTTCCTAAAACCATTAGTAAAACAGGCACAATGGTTGGACTTGCCGACATAGAGGTGTTTGTGGGCGTGCGCTCTCGCAATAAGCAAGATATAGCATTGATATCAATTCATAGCCTTATCCGACGAATAGTCCGTAAAACCTGTAGTGGGAGCGCTTGGGTGTCGTTCACTCATGTCGCTTGGTAAAATCACCAAAGTTATCTCATGAAAAAAAAATGACAGCTCAAGCTTGGAAAAAGAGTCGGCCACCTTCTCATCTGACAAATTTTGAAATGTTTGTGAAATAAAAATATTACGAATTATAAAATATGTTCATAAATTTTAAAAATAATATTTATTTTCATATGTGGTCTACAATTTTTCAAAAATGTTCACGGATTAAAAAGATATTCATGAATTTTAAAAACAAAATGGGCACCAATGATAAAAAAAGAACCAGCAAAGAAGGCATTATGAAGTGTACTAACCAATATTTGTTAAACATGTGATAGTGGCCAACATAAGTGTACATGCCAACATAAGTGGCCAACATAAGTTTGCTCTGCTCCAAAACTGGTAGCAAATCATTATGTTCAACAAAGAAAATGCCAACTAGTTCTCCAAATAAATATATATTGCTCTGTCCTTTTTCTTTCTCCGAAACAGTTTTTCATGCAGCCATGAAGCAAGGTTGACCAATCATTGTGACACACTTCCTAATGTGGACGATATATGTTTGGTGTACTCTGTTTTGACGTTGTTCAGCTTTAAGACTACATCGCTCATAGTTATCCTATCTCCAGGCGAGTCACTGGAGCAGAGCAAACCAACCTCTAGTATTGGCACAAGAAAGCTAATGTCCATGTCAAGGCATTGCAGTAGCCGTCTATCCATGGCATGGACAACTTGGTCTGCCTGAAACAATTGATGAACCCATCGTCTAAGGCTCAGTTCTCCAACAAATATAGCATCCGTTGGCCTCTTGCCAGTAAAGACTTCAAGGAGCATGATTCCATAGCTGAACACATCGCTCTTTCGTGAAGCTTTTCCGTATGACCCATACTCTGTGCAAAAAGAAGGAAGGATAAATGCACATTCCAACATAAGTGGCCAATATTAGTTAATAGGTGGCTTAACAACAAATTGGTACATTGAGCAAGATAATCAGTACTAACTACCTGGTGACATGTACCCAATAGTGCCATGCATGTTAATAGAGAACCCAGAGTTATCATCAGCCTGTAGTAGTCTTGCAATGCCAAAATCTGCCACGTGTGCAATCATGTCCTCGTCAAATAACACATTGCTTGGCTTTAAGTCGCAGTGCAAGACGATTTCATGGTAACCATGGTGTAGATATTCCATTGCCATTGACACCTCAAGCATAACGCACAGCCTCTCGCGGAACCCAAATTGTGTTTCGCCCTGTTGTGAGCAGTGAAGCAATGTCTCTAAATTGCCATTTGGCATGTATTGTAGTACCAATGCTCTGAAATCCATGTTAGAACATGTGGTGATTATCTGTATCAGGTTCCGATGCCGCGCCATGCGGAGCACACGGCACTCGGCATCGAAGCTTCTAATGGCACACGTGGACCGCATGTCAAGAACCTTTATTGCAACCATCAAACCATCGCTCAATTGTCCCTTGAATACCTTTCCGTAGCCTCCATATCCCAACATGTTATCTTCACTGAAATTACCAGTGGAACGAACAAGCTCTAGGTGTGAGACTAACCGAAGGCTTGCTGGAGATGTCGGGCCATCCGAAGATTTGATCTTGCCGTTGTCGACTTTATTTCTCCACGATATGTAGTACAATGAAATTGCAATAATGACAAAAGCTAGCGTGACAGCTGAGAGTATGATTATTGGAAGGTTGTACTTATTACTGGAAGTGGTACTTACAACTGAAGCACCACCTTGGGGTTTCAAAAATGGTTGGCATGGAGGCAGAGGGAAACCGCACAAGCCAGAGTTGTTTGCATATTGGCTCTCCGGGAAAGTGGCAAGGGATCCCATCTCCGGTATTGGTCCATTCAGCCTATTGTATGATAGATCAATCTCCGACAATGATAGCAACGAAAATGAACTGGGGACTGAGCCTTCCAACTTGTTGTGTGACAGGTCAAGCATACCTAAATTCTTGGAACCTGCAAGCTCTGCTGGGATGGCACCAGAAAGCCGATTTTGCCGAAGATTCATGATCGCTAGATAGTTCATCTTACCAAGTTCCTTGGGGATCTCCGAGTCAAGCTTGTTAAAGGACAGGTCCAAGAATATCATGGAGCCATTGCTTTTCAAAGTGTGCTCTCCGCTATCCAGGATATATACCCGTGTGAAGTTGCACATATTCTTGCTAGCCATCCGGTTTAGTTGCTCCAAACGGACGCCACCGATCTCAAGCAGGCTCCCCGCGCCGCGACATTTGTTGCTATGCTCGTCGTTGCGCAAGTATATATGTGGCCGCACTATCATGAAGCCGATAGCCACCTTTCCGGACTGCCTCGCCAGCTCCGGTGGTATCGATCCGCTTAGCTGGTTGTCGTTCAGATCAAGCCAAATTAAACTCTTGCAGTCCCCTAGCTCCGGCGGTATACGCCCTGAGAAGGAGTTGTTGTTGAGCTTCAAGATTGCAAGGTTGTCTAGCCGCCCCAGCCAAGCCGGCACCGACCCAGAGAGCCGGTTGCTCCCGAGCGCTATCCATTTCAGATTCTTGCAGTTCATCAATTCCGACGGGATGCTGCCAGTGAGCGTGTTGTACTCGAGGATGAGGTGCTCGAGTCCGCGAGCACCACCAAGAGACACCGGAATCTCACCCTCCAATTTGTTCTCCCACAGGATGAGGTCACGGAGACGAGCAAGGCTGCCGACGGATGTGGGGATGGAGCCATTGATGTAGTTGAGACTGAGGTCTAGAGACTCGAGGCTTTCACAGTTGGAGATCGTCGCTGGGATGCCGCCGGTAAGGTAGTTGTTCTGCAGGTAGAGCACCTCGAGCTTGGACTTGGAGCCGGTGCTCCGGCAAAGTGAGGACGGTATAGCACCGGTGAGCTGGTTCGAGCTGAAGTCCAGCATCCTAAGGTCGGCAAGCCGACCTAGAGAGTCAGGCACGGAGCCATGGAAGTGGTTGAGTGATAGAGTGAGCCACGAGAGCCGTGGGAGCTCAGCGAGTTCGTCGCCAGGGAGCTCACCAGAGAAGTTGTTGTTGGACAGGTTGAGGTAGGAGAGCGACGCGAGCAGCGTGATGTCCGGCGGAAAAGCGCCCTTCAAGTGGTTGCTGGAGAGGTTGAGCGAAACAAGAGCAGTGCAGCCGGACAGGACCCCGGGCAGCACCTCGCCGGAGATTAAATTTCCGGAAAGGTCAAGTGACTCCATCGTGGAACAGTTGGTGAATGCCGGGACCTTGAGTGGCCCGGAGATCGAGTTCCACGCGAGGTTCAGCCGACGGACTCCCCCCATCCAGCTGAGATCGCCGTCGCCGGTGATGTTGTTGTCCGACAGGTCAAGGACATCCAGGCGGGCAAAAATGTGCCCGCCATCTCCCTTCCCGCCGCCACCGGCAACGAGCGCGTTACCAGAAAGGTTCAGCTCCCTCAGCCCGTCGCACGCGCCGGCGAGCACGCGGGCGTCAGCTACGGATCCTCTTAGCGCCCTGTTGCCGGACAGGTCAAGCCCGACCAGCTTTTGGCCGCACCTCCATCTCTCGGCGGCGCCGCTGCTTGAAAGCGAGCCGGTGACGTTGGCGGCCCGCAGGCTGAGGACCTCGATACCACCCAGCCGCAGCAGTGTGCCGGCCACAGTGCCGAAATCGACGTCGAGTGGAACCCCTGAGAGGGACAGCGACACAAGCCTCCCTCCCCTGACGCATGCCGCACCGGGGAAGCTGCACGCGCCGTCGCCACGGGTCCATCCCCCCAGCTCCCCGCGGTTCCGTACCGCCGCCTTGAACCGCTCCAGCAGCTGCTCGTCGTCCGCGGCCACCAAGACCGGATCAATAGAGAGCAGCAGTAGCAGCACCGCCAGTGCCACGCACAGAGCAGTACCCATAGTAGCGCCGACGCCCAGTGCTCAGCTATGAGAATGTTTACACTAGTCCTTTTGGGTTTCTGGACCGGATGAGCTGCACTGAGTGTCTGAGTATGATCGTTAGTGCCGCCGGTGGGTGGCTCGTCGTGTTCTAGCTAGGAGAAATCGTACGTATATATGCGCCATGATCTGTAAAATCCATCTTTTCCCGCCTGATGTACGTAGGTGGTCCTGTATGTGGTGCCGAATTTAGCTGGTCCTCAAAAGTGAACGTCCTTAATGGAATCAGAGCATCTCCAACGGCTGCATAAAAAATTCGCGCCCAATAAAATTTATAGCACGGCACTGTAACACTTTCAGTGCGCCGGGACCAACATTGTTTTAGCAGACGCCCAAATACGCGCGTCCAAAAAAGCACGTAGTGCAAATTGTGAAGCGCGCTCAATCCGGAGATCAAAATATGATGCGCGCGATGGCATTTTTCAGCGCGTGCCCAAAAGTTTTTAGCGTGTGCATAATTTTACAGCTTCTATTGAAGCTATTCGGCGCCCCAAAAACAACTTTTTAGCGCGCGGAGCTTTTTTTGACGCCTGTTGGAGATGCTCTTAGTCGGGTGCAGATCATTGTGTATCAGCTTATATCATGCATGTATACAAGTTGAGTTGCTTCCTTAAAAGAGGACACGTACGCGTTGATGAAAAATGATTGTATTATCCGTGTGTGGATCCGATGTACGACGTGTCGGAGATTGGAGCGCCCATTTTTCATGATATGCACGTGAAACATATGATACACTCTGAAACAAGATGAATCTCAAGGAATTCGATAAATATCTGAGGCTACGCTCTTCCTCTATTGTACACTGTACTCTCTTTGTTTTTATTCACTTTGCATATTATCTGTGTGAAACTATCTAAGCTTTGCCCACACGCTAGCCCTCCTCTCACCCTCCTCCCTAGCTGTACCGTCATTAGCCGCGCGTGGCCTAGGAAGGTAGTGGCAGGGCGTCTAGTGTCGTGCTTTCGTTGGCTCTGTGCAGATCTCGCGGTGGATGGTGGTGCGAAGTGACCCAGGGGTGAGCGGCAGTCCGGCGGTCGGCGCGGTTCACGGGGCGGCGTCCCTGGCAGCAGGGCCACCCACGGGTGGCGCATCATGGTGGTTGCCACTGCAACTCGCGGTAGGCCAGATTCGGCACCCTGTTTACCATGTCCCGAGCATGGCGGTGTCTTGTCGCCCTCGGCCGTGGGGCGCGGTGGCCGTGTGGGCCTGGCTCCGGCCGCTATGGTTAGGTCGCGGTGGCGCAATGCCTCCTCTCGAGTAGCTGGCCCTCTGTCTGGCAGGCGAGTCGACGGGTGTTGGGTAATCCAAACAACACCTGAATTAGTCTCGGCAAGTATTAGAATTAAGCAGGTCTCTAGTTGTAGTTTGGTAAAAATTAGTTGTCATATGTTTTGGAAAGTGCTTAGTCGGCTACATGTTGTAGCCATATCCGAATAGTACTAGGAGGTACATGATCAATGTTGCCGGTTATTAGATTAAGAGAGAGTCCGGCTAGGTTTACTTTTTAGTGTGTCCAGTTTTGACGTGTGTGTACACGTACGTGAGTCCTTGTCCATGTAGGATTCGTCTACTTCGTCGGTTAGGTACTGGAGGCTATATATATATATATATATATATATATATATATATATATATATATATATATATATATATATATATATATATATATATATATATATATATATATATATATATATAATGGTTGTGTACTTCTGAGAGTACGTACTCCCGCTCCTCATATACCATATAGATGAATCTTTTATACCTCTTTATTATTTTTAATATACTTTATTATTAATTATTAGATACCCCAAAATGATTT
>LR738714.1:751721714-751746359 GCA_902687465.1 Secale cereale
ATATATATATATATATATATATATATATATGCACCCCGGTTGCGTGATATTGTAACCAAGAGAAAAGGAGAAAAAGAAATAAAGAGGATAATAAGGGCACGACAAGGGCCCTTGGCTATCAGTTTTGTGTGCACGTGTGTTTGTGCAATTTTATGTGATCGATCCTGAGGACGTATTTCCAACAATTGGTATCAGAGCAAGGTCGATTTGAAGCTGCGCTTGCCCCGGGGTAGCGACCCTGCTAGCGCCTCGGGGCGGGCAATATAGTCATCGGTGTAGCGACGAAGAGGAGCGGGCAGTACAATCGCTGGTGCAGCGACGAGCAGGAGCAGGCGATATTGTCGCTGGGTGGTGCAGCGATGTGGATGATAAGAGATAGTCGTTCGGCGGAGCGACGTCGTGAAGACGGTGAGGGTACTGTCGCAAGTGAGGGCGACAGGGCTGTCGTCGGCAAGGCGTTGGTGATCGTTGATGGTTATGGAGGTGCCGAAATTGCGATACCAATGAAATCATCGAGATCATCGTTGGAGGGTCCAAGGTGGAGATGGCGAAGTTGTGAGCCGTCATCAAGGTGTGCACACGAGTTCTTGTAAGATGCGTCCAAGATCTCAGGTGTGTGAATCTTCTGTTGCAGTTGAGATGCGTCACTGGCGGAGGAGAATAGCGAGCGAGAGCGGACGGAAAAAGGAATGTGTGCCTTGCGGATCCGTTCGTTGTCGCGGAGTTCCGGCGAGTTCATATACGGTGGAGATGAGTTGCACATATATGACGAAGTGTGTTGCCGCTGAACAGGAGGTGTCGTTTGGTAAGTTGTGTCACCAACGACAAAGAAAAAAGATGTGGCGGGTGAAGAGATGTGTCTCCCCGTGTGCAAGCAACCGATGTGAAGATGAAGATCAACGTGAAGATGGACGTGGACCAGTTAAGTCGAGTTCCTGCATGAGGCTATGCGTTTAGTCTGCATGTAGCACGCTAAGATGTGACAGCGTGGCTGGTAGTCCAGGTAATCGTTGGTTCTTGTCTACAAGTCGGCATGAAAAAAAAAAGATGGTGATGAAGTGGTGGCCATGAAGAGCGAAGTTGTGATCCGGTAAGTCGCGTCATCGGAGGCAACCGACATGACAAGATGTAATGCCCAGGATGGGACTATACCTCCTACGTGTCGAGGCATGACTTAAAGGTATAAGCCCATCCTAGAATGATCTCAGGTTTGGTATCTTTGCACGACTCATGTAAAAGAGGGATTACATTGCAAAAGGAGATAGTTGGCTTACACTCGCCACTTCACACAATACATTACATAAGCAATACATCATTCAAAACATCACAACCCGACTACGGGTGAAGATCCAAAAGAAAGATACCAAAACAACATAAAGCCACAGGTCAGGATCGAATCCTAGTAAAAACCACTACTGAACATTGAAACGTAACAAGCAAACGGCCACTCTCTTCAACGAGCTCCTGGTGAAGTTCTGATCCAACTCCTGCATCAAACTCGGCTGAACCTGCAACTGGTGTGGTGGAGTAACTGTGAGCCACAGAGGACTCAGCAATCCCGTTCCCGGGTAACAAGACTATTTAAGCCTTGGGTGAGGACAAGGCTGAAGAAGAACAAGAGGTGAAGGAACAACAAGAGTCTGCAGCAGCAACTAGCACTAACTTACGTAAAAGAGAGCGAGAAGAGAAGTGCCTCGGTCGTGAGATGATCACGAAGTGATCCTAGCTAAAGCCGGTCAAACATAACCCCACCGTGTTCAACACCCGAATCCCTATTCGGAAATTGACAGTCACGGTACACACGCTGGTAGTGTATTGAAACATTGTGTCAAGTTATCTACAACCGGAATTAACAAGCTCCCATCTGCCACATAACCGCGGGCACGGCTTTCGAAAGTTCAAACCCTGCAGGGGTGTTCCAACTTGGCCCATCACAAGCCCACGATCCGCGGAGTCGCAACTCCATAGGTGGGAAGACCCGAGTATTCTCGGAATCCCGTGCTCAAGTTAAACCGAACTAAGGTAAGGCTAATCCAGCAAATCCTCCCGGCGTGTCGACACCCTGATAGTAGCCGCGCGTATCTAAGTCTCAGGACACGACCGGATGGGCGATTCTACAGGACCCAATCCTCGAGTTTCCCCGTGGTGGTTCCCGCAGACTCCCCGTTTGGGACCAACACCATCGGCACTGGCCCCCCCTGCTATGTAGAATTAAGAATCCTCGGGTAGCGCTAACTCCCTATGCAAATTAATTAATTAATTAAGTTGTTATTATGAGGCAAATAGTACCAAATGTTGGGACTTGCTGGAAAAGACTTAGCACTTAGCGGTTTATCAAGGGGGTCCCATACACCCCAACCGTGTTAGGAACGCATAATCAAGGAACATAACACCGGTTTATACGGTTCCTAACGGCATGAGTGGAACAAAACACCAAGCAAAAGGCTTAGCCTTCCACCCTGCCAGTATATAGATGATTTCATTTTAAGCATTTATATAGTGTGATATAACCCAACCCAAACTTCAACATGAAGCAAGCATCTTCAATCTTCACCTGCAACTAACAATGCTATAAGAGGGGCTGAGCGAAGCGTACTTAGCCAAGCAACGGTTTGCATAGGTAGGTTGGTTAAACATGGCAATTGGTTACAAGTAGGAGGCTGACAAGAAGATCATGGGCATCGAGGCAAAACTATAGATCGAGACTTCTAGCAAGAGGCAAAAATAGTAATGGTATCTGGGTTCGGTCATCTTGCCTGGAATTCCACAAAGGAGAAGAACGGATCCATGAAGTAGACGAAGCAACACAGTCGAGAGAATCCTCACAACTCCGGAACGAAACCGAAGCTAACAAGAGAAGCAACCGGAAAGAAACAAACAACACTGTAAACACGCAATCATTAACATGGCATACGATGCACAAACAAGTATGATGCATGTCCGGTTTAAATATGCATGGCATGGCAAAGTGCACAAACAAATACTACAAGTTAAGTGGAGATCAATATGCAACGAGTTGCATATTGACGAAACACCACCTATTAATTATTTAGTTGACTCTCGTTATTTACAAGACAGGATTAAATGTTTTTAACATGGCAAGAGGTGAAGCATAATAAAACTACACTATTAAGACAATTTAAATGAGGCCGGAAATAACAACAACATATCCGGAAAATCCCCATGAGCATGTTTAATAATTATAAGCAAACAACAATTAAACATTCAAGGTTGTTAACATGATGCGGATGATATGATCAAGTTTATGCAATTTTATTAAAAGGTTGACTTAAGAGGATAAGAAGCATTTGTCACCGTGGTGGAACGAAAGGGTGCCACGGCAACGATCCGAAATGATGCAAAGGCAACAACTCGGTTCCGGTAACTCGTTGAGAGTCCGGTGCAAAAGATGAAGGTGGCGGTGTGAACGAGTCAAACAAGATGAAAGGTGGGGCGATCCCGTTACCGGGTTCCCACGAGTCGGTGACGAGGCAACCGAGGAACATGACAAAAGGTCGGAACGGGCACGAAGCACACAAGGGAGACATTTCATACAACACAACAAGCATCTCACGGGTCACGTCTCGGGGTTATACCTTCGAAACACTCGTTTCGGGACGGTCCGAGATCGTCGAGGGACGTAGTGGAAGTAGAGGAAGTAGTTGTACACGGCCGTAGAGGGAAGTAGTCGTTCCCGTAGAGGTACACGTGTAGTCGTTCACATCCCGTTCGGAGAGGTACTTGTCACGTCGTGGAACTTGCCGGTCTCGGTCTTGTCGACGGTAGTGGTACTTGACGCATCGTCGTCACGTGTAGTCGTTCTCGTTTCGGAATCGTACACGTTCGTAGTGGTTCGGGTCGTCGTGGTACTTGGGGTTCCCGTTTGCGACGGTAGTGGAAGTAGTGGTACTTGACGCATCGGTAGGGGTACACGGCGACGGTAGACGAACTCGTTCGTAGAGGTACTTGAATCTTCGGTCTCGAGTCGTAGATGTACA
Source organism: Secale cereale (assembly GCA_902687465.1). NCBI lineage: Eukaryota > Viridiplantae > Streptophyta > Magnoliopsida > Poales > Poaceae > Secale > Secale cereale. Next base: position 751,725,713 of record LR738714.1, read on the forward strand.
CGTTCTCTGTCAAAGAACACAAGCAACCAAAACAACACAAAACTCCAGCACGGTCTCGGGACGACGAGGCCAGGCAGCAGCAAACAAGACGGTCTCGGACACGGCGAGGAGGGGCCACGCGCGGACGGGCTCGTGGTCGCCGGGCTGCTCGGGATCTGACGAGGCACGGACGGGACGGCCGGAGGCGGGCCTGGCCGCGGGAGACGGAGCAGAGCCGCTGGACGCTCGCGCCGAGCGAGGAGACGGAGGAGGCCGCGGAGCTGCTGGCCCGTCGGAGACGAGGGCCTGGCCGGCGGGGCCGCTAGCGTAGAGGAGAGGTGCCGCGGGCGCCGGACTTCGGCCATCTTGCGGGGCGCCATGGCGCTGCAGGGCTCGGGGCGCTAGGCTTCAAGGACGGAGGGAGCGGGGCGTAGAGGCGCGGGCGCAGGAGGGCTTCAAGGCGAGCAGGACGCCATGGCGCATGGAGATGGAGGCCACGCGCTGGCTCGCTCGGGGCCGGGCGCACGGGCGAAGGAAAACGGTCGCGGGCCGGCGCCCTGGCGTGCGGGAGGCCGAAGGAGACGCTGCGGAGCTTCCCTCCTTGGCGACGAAGAGGAGAGGAGGAAGGCTCTCGGGCTCGAGGAGGGGCGCGGTAGGAGGAGGAGTCGGGGCGCAGGAGAGGAGGGCTCGGTGCGGGGAGAGGGACAGAGAGGTGAGAGGAAAACGGGCCTCGGTCGGGGGGAACGAGGGATTAGCGGCGGCGGCGCTCGAAGGGAAAAGGGAGGAGCGAAGGGAAGGCTGCGATGCTAGGGTTCGGTAGGAGATGGGCCAGAAGGACTGATGGGCCGCGGAGGTTGAGGGAAAGGAGGAGAAGGGATGAGATGGGCCAGGAGGAGTCCAGCTACGGCTGGAGAGGGCCTAGAGGCCTAGAGGCTGCTCTGCTTATTTTTATTTCTTAGCAGAAAATAAAAATAAAAGGAGAGAGCCAAAATAATAAGAAAAGAGGCAAAGAAAGAAAAAGATAGAGGGGGTTAGGAGCAGAAGTAGCACAAAGGACTATTTTTCTCGGGCATCATAAAATGAGCAAAGTCCGAGAAAAATAAGAAAGGCATGAACGGAAAAATAATTCAAACATATTTGAATTTAATTCAAATAGGTTTGAACTAAGACGAGATTATTGAAGTGTCCAAAAATGTTCGAATTTTTGGAGGAACCTCGAAACAACGGAAAAGAATTATTGGCAAGGTTTTGAAGGTGAAACTCGAAGTGAAAAGACATGGGGAAAATATGCAAGTGTGTTACGGTGAATTCCAACAAATGGAATATTATTATATAGCTCCCTAATAATATTGAGAGGCTTTTATATATTATAAAGAGAAGTCACCTTCCCTCGATTTAAATGGACCGAAGGTCCACACGGTTTACTTAGGTTGAGATGCAAAATAAAAAAAAATGACATGATGGCATGATGACATGATGCAATGCAAAAAATAAAACACAAGCACAAAAGAAACACACGGGCAACCCGGAACGTCTGGAATCTTCTGGAATCTTCTGGGACGTCGGTCTCGGGCGTCACACAAGATGAACAGATGTTCGTCTACGTGCTCCATCGAGTAAAGAGTGAGATGTTTGGATTAGGGGGTAAATGTTGGGTAATCCAAACAACACCTGAATTAGTCTCGGCAAGTATTAGAATTAAGCAGGTCTCTAGTTGTAGTTTGGTAAAAATTAGTTGTCATATGTTTTGGAAAGTGCTTAGTCGGCTACATGTTGTAGCCATATCCGAATAGTACTAGGAGGTACATGATCAATGTTGCCAGTTATTAGATTAAGAGAGAGTCCGGCTAGGTTTACTTTTTAGTGTGTCCAGTTTTGACGTGTGTGTACACGTACGTGAGTCCTTGTCCATGTAGGATTCGTCTACTTCGTCGGTTAGGTACTGGAGGCTGCATATATATATATATGCACCCCGGTTGCGTGATATTGTAACCAAGAGAAAAGGAGAAAAAGAAATAAAGAGGATAATAAGGGCACGACAAGGGCCCTTGGCTATCAGTTTTGTGTGCACGTGTGTTTGTGCAATTTTATGTGATCGATCCTGAGGGCGTATTTCCAACAACGGGGTAGTTGGTGGTTTGGAGGTGGCCTTGGTGGAGGTGGACCGCTGGTAGAAGGAATGGACTTGGGCACCGGTGCATTGATCTGGTGGTGGCGTCCTCCGGGTGTGATGATCGTGGTGTGACCTTGATCCGGGTGAGGCTGGTTGTGGTTGCCATGTTTCCTGATTTGGCTGGCTTGGTGGTGTCGGGAGTTGGTGTGCTACGAGATGCAACTTGTCTCGCGACGGTGGTTGGCCTGCTTGAGCAACTCTAGTGGACTTTGGGTTCTAGATCTTAGGTTAGGAGAAATCCCAGCTTCATGGTGACCGAGGCTGACAATGGCGATGCCCGCGAGCATCGACCACTCCTTGGAGGCTCTTTTATTGCCCTGATCTGACTCCCTCCCGGGAAACTCTTGGTCCGGTCTTCTGACAGGGCGGCGCCGGCGTTTTGATGTGGTTCTCTTCTTGGAGGTGTCGTCTTGTTGCTCGTGGAGTCCCGGGGATGCAGCTTGAGTCGGTGTCGGCTACTTCTCTGGGCGTGGATCACCAGGGCGTAATGTACACTATTTACGGTGCTCTCTTGACCATGCCTCATCTAGGTCCGTCCAAGCCCTGCCTTCCACTTGCCGACTTCCTCTTGGTGCAATGGGTCGGGGTACGTTGGTTTATATCCTCCTCGAGTCTTGGTTTTGTTGTAGAGGTATCCGGCATTGGTTGTGACGCGGCTTGGTGCTATATGGCTTGCCTTATTGTCATTGGCATGAGGATGTGCCGGGTGAGGCATTTCTCGTAGTAGGTGTGGTGGTGTGCGTGGTGGTGGTGGGTGTCGCTGCAAGTCCTAAAGATTGGTGTTGTAATGGCCGAAAGGCATTATACCAAATTCTTTTCCGCTTCTTCTTAATGCAATGATACGCATGCTTATATGTATTCTAGAAAGGAAAAAACATCCATGATACCAAATCAATACCATTAAAATGTTTATTCATGTGTTAGGACCGAAGTCCCTTAGGCCTTGTTTGGTGGAGGAGGTTTAGGGAGGTTTGGAGGAGAATATCCCCGCAAGGTTCAGAATCCCTAGAAATCCTTGTCAGCCCATTTGACATGAAGGGATTGAGCAGGCCAATCCTCTTCAATCCCCACGAATCCCCCCCAATTCATGTGGTACAGAAAACCCCGCAAGCCACCTATGGAACTGGATGCTTGCTATGTTGCTGCTGTTGTAGGAGGTTCAACCAAATAAATGAATTTATGAGGAAGAGGGATTAGTGGGGAATTGAGAGGATTGGGTGGAAGAGAGGGATTAACCAAATCCCCTCAGATCCCCATCCACTCCGGGGCTGCAAAACCCTCCTGTCAAACAAGACCTTAGTGCGGACCTTTTTTTTAACCGGGCTAACCCCATTTCCATTACTTAGAACGGAAATACAAAACAGTCTGAAGTCTGAGAGAAAGCTAAGAACAGGGAGAGGGGGGAGAGCGAGTTCAACGCACTACTAGGGAACCCACCGCACTCGCCCGCCATCGAAACGAGTGATATGGGGCGAAAACCTAGCAGCACCAGCATGCTATCCTATTACAAGAAAAGGGTATCACAGAGATACCCCAAGTTCCGCAGACCAACACACAAAAGATACTGAGAATGTTAGAGCTAACAAAGCCCACCACAAGGACTGATCACCACCATTCCAACACCGGCCGGGCACTAGCAAACATAGCAGCTTGTTTACTCTTCAATCCTGGACGTCGTTTCACAGGCCTTCATCAACATCAGGGTCCCATTGCGAATCATCTCTGATCCCGCTCGGAGTTGCTTACCGTCGTCTTCGACCTGTAGACCTGCCCAATAAAGAAGAAAAGATACCACCGTAAAAACAATCTCGAAAGGGGATTTGATCATTTTCCCCTCAAAGGTAGCGCTGTTACGTGCCAACCAGATGGACCAGGTGACAGCGCCCAATGCCACCGTATAGAAGGACTCGAATCCAGGTAAGAAAGAATAACACCACACAAAGAATTGCCAACAGTTTCTAGGACATAAGTCTGTCCCCAGGGTTACCCCATTAGATCGCCATACCACTCTGGCGACTGGGCAATTAAAGAACAAATGCTGAGCTGTTTCAATCTCCTGGCAGAAAGAACAAACAGGATTCCCAGGCCACTTGCGATGTTTCATAACTTGTCTGGTCAAAATAGCATCTTGAGAAAGCTGCCAAAGAAAGATCTGGATCTTCAGGGGGATCTTGGCTTTCCAGATCCATCTAAAATTACTTCCATTAAGAGGTTTTTCAAGCCACTTATACATGGATTTGGTAGTATATTTACCAGATTTATTCAGGCTCCAGTACACCGAATCAGCTGCACCTGATAAATGCAACTTTCGAACCTGGGTATTGAGATTAGACCATTGCTCCAATAAGGGCGAGTCCAGTCTTCTACGGAAAAAGGTATTGCAATCTACAGAGTCAAGTTTATCCAAAGTGCAATCTTGGTCAGTACAAATATCAAAAAGACGGGGGAATTGTTCATTGAATGGGATCAGCCCATTGATCGAATCTTTCCATAGTCTGGTCAAATCACCCGAACCCACCAGCAGTCTCCTGCCTATCATATATAGATTTTTAATCTGCAGGAGGTTTTTCCAGCAAGGTGAATCTGAAAACCGGGGACCCACAGTCGCCACAGTCCTATTAGATAAGTATCTGGCCTTAATAACATCTTGCCAAATACCTTTCTGAGTATCTAGTTTCCACCACCACTTCAACAGCAAACCGATGTTTTCTTGCGTAGGTCCTTAATCCCCAGGCCCCCTTTGTCTTTGGAGCGACAAATTCTACTCCACCGGACCAGGTGATATCTACGCTTCTTATTACAACCTTGCCAAAAGAATCTTCTTCTGTGTTTATCCAGTTTTTCAACAAAGGTTCTATTCATCAACCACATCGACATATGGTAGAGAGAGAGTTGGGTAACTGAATCTAACAGGGTATGCCTCCCCCCCATCGAGGCAGCGTTACCCACCCAAGCATCAAACCTAAGAAGATAGTTGTCAACAATGAATTCCCAGTCTGAATTCCTAAGAGCAGTGAAACTCACTGGCATACCCAAATATTTAAGAGGAAACTGTCCTATGTCACAATTGAAAAGATCAGCATACGCCCTAGTGGTCTGGGCATCACCCCCCACAGTAAGAATTTCACTCTTATGAAAATTAACTTTCAGGCCCAACATCATCTCAAAAAGATATAAGAGAAGTTTGAGATTGACAGCTTGTCCAGATCATGTTCTAGACAAATGATTGTGTCATCTGCATATTGCAGGATAGCTACCCCATTGGGGATTAGGTCAGAGGCCAGCCCCACAATAAGGTTGTTATTCTGGGCATGTTTAATCATCTTGGTTAGGCACTCCACAACCATGTTGAACAAAAAGGGGGAGTAGGGATCACCCTGACGCACCCCCTTAGCGCTCTGAAAATAAGGCCCTACACAATTATTCAGTTTAATGCTAACTGTGCCGTTGTGGAGAATCTGTTCAACCCAGTTGCACCACTTGGGATCAAAACCCCGAAGTTTGTGGCATTCCAATAGTAAATCCCAGTTAACTTTGTCGTAAGCTTTCTCAAAATCAAGCTTAAGAACCACCCCCACCCTTTTCTTAACATGAGTGTAATTCAACAGTTCATGGAGGGCCAGAACCCCGTCCATAATGCTTCTACCTTTCAAGAAGGCGTTTTGATTCAGACTAATTAGAGTGTCAGCATATATTGATGCTCTCCTCTCCATAACTTTGGTAATCAGTTTATAGGGGCAACGAAGAAGGCAAATGGGACGAAATTGTTGAATGCGATCAGCTCCCGAGACTTTAGGAAGCAACGTTATAATCCCATAATATCAGACGTTTCACATCAAGATTGCCTTTATGAAATTCCTCGAATAACAGCATGATGTCGTTTTTAACTATATCCCAACAACACTGATAGAATTCAACAGGGATATTATCAGGTCCCGGAGCTCTGTTGACCTCCATATCAAACAGGGCATCTTTGACCTCTTTTTCAGAAAAGGGTTTTATCAAATTCGCATTATCCCTCTCTGTAAGCTTCTCATTTTCTGCCCAGATGTCAGGGTTCATATGGAAGAGATTCCCTGGAGCGGGACCAAAAAGCTCCATATAGAAATTAGTGGCATGAGCTAGCAGATTATCAGTGCCCTCTATCTCCATCTCTCCACACTTGAGAGCATGGATAGTATTCTTTCTTTTGCGCCCGTTGGAAATTTTATGGAAATAATCCGTATTTCGGTCCCCTCGGAGCAGCCAGCGCTCACGGGATTGTTGAAGCCAGTAAATCTCCTCGGCTGCTAGCAGCTCATGTAGTTCAAGGCCGATGTCCACCTTCCTGCTATACTGTTCGGGCGTGAGTGGACCATCCTCCTCAGCCTCTTCCAGCATTTCTAGCTCAATCCTCAAATTATCTTTGTGTTTTTTAGCATGAGCAAATTTATTCGAACCCCACCCCTTGAAGTAATTCTTAATCCTTTTAAGTTTGATATTTAAGATATCAATAGGATCAGAGGAAGTAACCTTTCTGCCCCAATTTTTTTCAACTATATCGAGGAAACTATCATCTTTCAACCAGGAAATATTGAACCGAAACTCGCGATTTTTAGCAGGTGCTCTCCTCTCCCCCTCTGTGAAAATCAACAGAGGGTTATGGTCAGAAAGTTCCCTCACCAGTTTCCTCATAGAGACCATGGGAAACATCTCCTCCCAAGTGTCCGACATTAACACTCTATCGAGCTTTTCCAAAGTGGGGTGGGATTGGTTATTGGTCCAGGTATAGTTACCCCCACTCATGTAAATCTCCCTAAGACCAAGAGTATTGATGATGGAGTTGAAAAGCTCTGTGGCCTTAGATTTACGCATTTTCTTGTTTTTCTCCCCCTCATGTCTCAAAATATTAAAATCCCCACCAACTATATACGGAACATCGGTATTATTAGAGAAGGGGGCTAATTCCAACAAGAACTCCGTTCTATGATCCTCATGGGCAGACCCATAGACCACTAGGAAGCTCCAGATGTTGTTGGTACTACGATTTTTAACATAAAAGTTGAAGAACATATTGGCCTTTAAGGCATTTTAACAACTCCAGGTTGTTTATGCGCACGCCAGACAATATGCCACCTGATTTACCAACAACAGGGACCCATTCCCATTGGAAAAGGTTATGGGGATCCAGTCTTCTAAGAAGTTTAGGAGATAAATCTTTTTTCAGGGTCTCTTGAAGGCCAAGGAAATCAATGGAATGGTCACTAATAATGTCAGAGAGGCAGGTGGCCATTCCCTTCTTGCCTACCCCTCTGCAGTTCCAAATGAGACCACTCATTTGGAACGATTAGTTTGTTTTCTGGCTCGGGTGACTCTACCAGTTTGGAGGGTAGAGTCACCTATAACACCAGCAGCATCTCATCTCTTCTTCTGACTCCTAGTCACAGGCCTAGGGAGTCTAACATCTAACTTTTTCCTCTCCTTCCTAGCAGATTTGGATTTGGAAAGTTTGTCATTAACTATCTCATCCTCATCCAACCATGCTAAATTCAAAGGAGTGTCCTTGCCTAACCCATTGGTTATGAAAACCTCATCCCCATCCAACTTATCTTGAGATTTTTTTTAGCTAAATTAGTTCTAACCGTTTCCAACTCCCTCAAGATATTGATGCAAGAAAAATCATTATCAGGGATAAGAACCCCCATCTTAGATGCACGACAAATAAGATCAGAATCAGCTAAAGATGCAAAGGCATTACTGGTACTAAGATTGAATTTACCTGTCAGGTTTCTGGCTTTGACCAGATTCGCAACTCTTGTTTCCACCTTTATGTGTTGAAGATGAGCATTGCGAAGACTAAAGCGAAGATTTATCTCAGGTGCCAGGGGTGGGGTAGGAATAATCTTCTCGCAATCAGGATGAGGAAATTGTACCGTGTAGTCCCTAGAGACCTTCATCTCCGGCTCCACCTCCCCCGTAACCTCAGAGATCTGGGCTAAGTAAATATACGAAGCAGAAATCATAGTAGAGATAGGACCATCAGATGTAATATTCACCTTTAGGCTTTGATTGTCAGTGAACATTTGATCAACATGATCATGTTCACAGTTGTTGCTTGAGGTGGGCAAGTAAGAAACAGTCTCACATGCCATATCAGAGTTCATCTCCAAAACCATTTTCTCAATCAGGAGAGGGCTATTCGCCCCATTGTACTCACTCCTAGACGAGATGCTGTCATTCGACAGGTTTCCCTCTTTTTCTGGTGACGGCATGCAGCAGGCCTTGCCGCCACGGTAAGAGGAGGGTCCAGCCTTGTCAGATCTCTCAGCAGAGTTCTTCTTCTCACCAGGGGAAGTATCATCACGTTTCCTCTTGGGAGTCACATTCTTTGAACCTGCGTAGTGTGGTATCTGGATGGCGTCCTCCTCTCTAACTGTATTTCTCATTAAGACCTCCTCAACTTCATACTGAAAGCGATAGAAGCGGCCCCCCAAACAACCCTCAGCAGATGTAGGCATCTTGTCGATCTCACGACATCCCAGTTTGGCTCGCACAGAGGATGGGCGGTTGAGGGTTGACATATCAATGTCAAGAGTCACCCCAACCAAAGCTCCCACATATGCCACGTTTCTGTCACATCTTTTGTTAGGAGGGATTTTGCTAATTTTGACCCACACCACTTCAAGCAAACCCTCAGATTCCACATCCTCGGACCAAGGAGTAATACGAACCACCACTCCTAGCGATTTAAGGGAGATATATTCTACAAACAAAGCCTTATCCACCTCTCTCTGATTGGGAAAGTGCATCACATATTGGTTAGGGGCTAATAAATGAGCCGAGCATCTCCACCCCTGCCCAATGTATTTCTCAAAGGCGTCTATCAGTTGCTTAGTAGTAATTTCTCCTTCAACAATAGTGATAATGACCTTAACGATCTTATCATTAGCCTGATTGTTAATCGAATAGTCATGAATATAGTAGAACCCCTGCCCTTTGGCCTGGAAGGCGCACATCGCAGGTATGCACTCCCAGGGTAGCAGATCCGTGCAAATTACTGACAGATGACCTTTCTTCTTACATCTAACACACAGAGCTTGCAGACACTTAGCAGTAGAGTGACCCACATGGCTACAGATTTGACACATTTCAGAAGGGAAAGGTAGCTGATCATAAGGAAGAGGGGGCTCACGTATCTTATCAGAAGGCGCAGATTTGTCGGCGAAGTGGTTCTTGCCGCTCCCCTCGGCTCCCCAGTGTTCTGGCCGAGGAGGATGATCTTGCTGAGCCCCGGCAGCTTTCTCCCAGCGTTCAAAACTTGTTTCACCAGATCCAGACGGGGCAGTGGATGAGGACGCCCCCGTCGATGCCTTGCGCATCCAGACGTGGTTGTCCCGGCCGCTTCCGCGACCACCACCGCCTCCAAAATGGCCGCGACCGCCGTCGTTGCCACGGCCACGGCCAACCCCCCGATTGAGTCTGCCCGCACCACGACCATGGCGACTCGCCCCAAAACCCTCTTCTCTCATCTTTGGGGAATTGTTAGGAGGATCCGCGGTGGGTTTAGGAGGGGAGGAAGCAGCGACCTGAGCAAAGGATCTAGTATCACCGTGGATTTTCCCCTCCCACCAAGAGAAAGACGGACGAACCCTAGAATTTTCTCTCGAAGGCGACTCCCAGAAGTGGAGAAGACAATCCTCCAGATCTAGAACTGGAGGCCGGGGGGAGCGACGCGCTGATATATACATGGGGGCGGGGGTGGAACCCTAGCCGCGGCGTGCTCACGGCGGTCGGATGTGCTCAGCCCCACGTGGCGAGGATCCGGGGGTGTGGGGCGGTTTTCCCCCGGTCGACTCCCTAGGATTCCTGGACCGGACAGAAAAGGGATACCGAGCCGGTCTCCATGAATTGACCCAGAAAACCCCACGTCACCGTACGAATGCGGCGAACGGTTGGCCACGCCAGTTCCCCGAAGCTCCGGCGGTCGATCTGACGGGATGGGAGGAGGAAGACGATCCCAAACCCTAGCGAAATGGCAGGGGAAAGGGATAACGTACCCAATATCGATCACTTCATAAACACGCAAGGATCTGGCATCCACCGTGACGCCCTCCTCATTGATCAGTACGACGCGGAGCGCGTCCTGTCGGAGAAGAATCTCACCGGCGGCAAGAGTGATGGTGCGCGCCGCCTGGAAGTCGGGGGCGAACGTGACGCACCACCGCGTGTCGGGAGAGGGGGGTGTCGGTGGGAACGACACCTATGGGATCACAAGAATCCCTACTACGGTTAGCGAGGGGCGGGGTTGAGAGAAGAGCGGATCAAACAGATAGCACACGGTTCGTTTATCTAGGTTCGGGCCGCGAGGATGCGTAAAACCCAACTCCTGCTTTGGTGGATTGTATAGCTGTGTTCTTCAGCTAGCTATGGGGCGTGAGGAGCTCCAAAAAGCCGAATCCTCCTCCTGGTCGCCTCGGGCCTCCTTTTATAGAAAAAGGGGTTGCCACAGTGGCACACAGGAGGTGGAAAGGGTACAGTGATGCAAGGTTATCCCTCGCATTACATGACAATGCTCATTTAATGCGTCTTGCTTAGGTGTCCTTGCTTTATCGGGGACGGGGGAGAGATCTTTCTTGTCCGTCGCCGCTCCTTCTTGTGTCGACACGCGCCCTGGCCAGCGATGCCTGAGATGCCACGAAGATAGGCAGGCAGCTGAGGTGGCGCAATGGTGGGTCTTCACGAAGATCTGCATGCCGCCACGCAGGTGCCTGCCCAGCTGGTTGGGTCGGCAGCTGCATAAGGCGGTGGAAGTTTAGTCGGCGTGGGCCTGATGGTGGCCCTGCGGATGTCCTTGGCAAGGGCCTTGCCGGGGCCCCGGCAAGGGTCTTGCCGCGGCGCCTGCTGCCATTCCCGGCAAGGCGCTTGCCGGAGGTCTTGTGATCTTCCTCGGCTAGGATCCTGCCAAGGGTCGTCGTCTTCTTAGTGCGTATCTGATCTTGAATGTCTTCACAAAGATCTGCATGCCACTACGGGGATGTCTCCCGAATCCTTGCCCCATGGGGGCAGTGGACTCAAGGGTGATTTGCTCCGTAGGCGTGGGGCGAGTTGCCGCGGCAAGGGTCTTGCCGGGGCTGCTAAAGCCGGCCCCGGCAAGGATCTTGCCGGGGGAGCCCGTCTCGTCCCTTGGCTCTTCATGGTCTTGGCTTTGGTGTTGCTCCGGTTCCATTGAGCTTCGGTCTTACCATGGCTTACCCCCCTTGCCTTGCTTGGTGCATCGGTGCCCGTGGCTCAGACTGCCCGTGCACAGCCATAGGGGTACAAAAAGTGTACCACCCTTTTTGTACACCGACAGGAGCCACCGGGCCTGGGCCACACATAAGCGCGACGCGTTGTTGGGCTAGGCCCAGAACGGTGTGCGGGCAGGCGGGACGGTTTTTACCGTGGTAAGACTTTTCGCGCGCTGCGCCTCCCACGATCCGCGCGCGTGGCACGGTGTGGAGGGGTGTGCGTGACGTGGGTGGCATGCGTGGGGTGGTTCCCGCAGGCATGCATCACATCGTAGTAAAGAGGCGGCTTTGTGCCTTCCCCGTAAAAGGAGGGAGGCGCGGCTCATTTACTAAATGGAGTCGAGGCGCGGTCTTCAAAGTGTCCACTCCCCATGATCACGGGGTGGGGAGAGGTTGCCTCACTTGTCACCTTGGTTCTGCGCATTGTCCACGTGTCTCCCATGCGCTTGGGGTGGCGAATGGTGGAGGCGGGGAACCGGGCCGTCGCTGGTTGGGGCAGCGGGTCGGTCCTGGTTCCCTGCGCTTCTTGTGTCTTGATTGGCCGAGCGGGGCTGCTGAGCCCCAACCCCGTTCCTTTATAAGGAGCGGGGAGGGGGGATGGCACCCCGTATTCTTCCATCTTCTTCCTTCTTCTGCTTCCGCTTCTTCCTTCCCCTTGCAATGGAGAAAGGGAATCCCGGTCCTTCAACGGTGGCGGCAAGGGTTGCTGCTAGACAATGCGTCCCTCCTCCTCCTGCACCTGTGGTGGTAGAGCCAGCCGCGAGGGGAAGGGGGAGAGGGCGAGGCCATGGGCGAGGTCGGGGTAGAGGTCGCAGCGCTCAGGGAAGAGGAGGATGGGGCGGCGCGCCGGCCTCGCCCCTGCCAGCGGCTCCTCCTCCGATGGAGGGCCACGTTGGGGACAATCCCTGTGAATTCTTCGTCAGGTTGCGCCGGCCGCCGCGCCGTCGCCTTCGCCTCCTGACTCCATTTGTGCGGGAGATGGAGCTGGATCCGCCGCAGTCATTGTGGCTGCGTATGAGGGGCTGCGGGACTAGCGGTACGCGGGTCCGCGTCGACTTCCCTGCTCCTCACGTGATGTATCTTCGTCGGGGGTGGAAGACGTTTGCTCATATCCACAGTTTGGCGGATGGGCTCACTCTCCATTTTAAGTTGATGGAGGGTGGCCTTCTTTCCGTCAAGGTCTTCGGGCACTTCGGGACTCATGCACTATGCTGCGTGGAGAGCTCTTCTGATGATGAAGATTCCTCCTCGAGCGAGAGCGACGAGGAGGACAGCGACAGCGACGACGAGGGTAGTAGGCGGCAGGATGACGGGTCCGACTAGGTGTCGGGCGCCGTTTCATGCGGCACCGGCGACCCCATCATCCGTGTCGCCTGCTCATTAAACTTCTCGGGGCCGTCTTCTTGGGCGACTGGCGTTGGGGGGCTGCGGAAGAGGAAGAGGGTGGCCGACAAGGCCGTCAAGTCAAAGTACGCCGACACCGACGCCTTCGACGCATACTGACGTCATGCCGCCTCATCTTTGAGTTCTGCTTCCGGCGCCGCCATCACCATCCAGCCTTTGGACGGCCACCAAGATGTTCTCTTGGTGTCTTCTGCCACCCGTAGCTCGCCTAGGCGCTCCTTTTGCCCTTCTCGCCTCCTTGACCTGCCTCCTGAGGAGAGGGACAAGAAAGGGATTACGGGCATCTTATCTCTTTTTAGTTTGTAAGCCCTTGGGCCTCTGTTAAATTTAAAACTTGTAATCCCCTTGTTCATGTTTTTCATTCCCTATGGACTGTACCTAGGCGGGATGTTTTTTTAATGAAAAAGGGATGTTTGCCGGGTCATTTGTTCGCAGGTAGAACCCACAACAGGGAATAAATCCCTGATATCTCTAAGATAAACATTTTCTTGCCCGTCAACAGGCCTCGCCATCCCCCCACTTCGCTCGACCTTTCTCACGCCTTTGGCGGAGGCAGGGATGAAGTGGGTTTAGGCTCCTTGTTTTACCCTTTCGCTGCCGCGACTACGACCAAACTCGGTCCCAGGAACGAGCCGTAGGGCCTAGAGTTAGGGGAGCACGGCAGCCTAAGGATAAAACGAGGTTTCACATACCCCAGTTCGTAAGGGAATGCATGATAAGGGATGGAAACTTATATGAATTTGCAGCTCTCGGCAACTTTGGTTTGCTGCGGGTGAATCTTTGCTCTTGTAGCCCCCGGCAATACTGGCTCGCCGGGGTCTGGATGCTGGTCCGTTCCTTTTTCTTTCCAAGTGGTTTCGGCAAGGATATCTGTGTGTCCTGTGAACCAAAGAAGATAAAAGAAAGACAAAGAGATGCAAACTCGACCTCTAAGCTAGGGGTTAGCCGCCGCTAAGCACTATCAACCCTAACCAAGGACGAGACTCGACCTAGCATGCATGCTATAACTTAGGGCGCCAGCGCTTCATTTATTTATGCTCAGGGTCTGCGCCTGGATTTGTACAAAGGGTTACATGCCTTGTCGGCAAGGCTTGTACAAAAGGTGGCTTCCCGGGGGGCCCGACAAGCCGCGCCTCACGGGTAAAACTTGCGAAGATGCTCAATGTTCCAGGAGTTGCTCACTGGAACGACATTTTTGATCTCCAGGCGGACTGCGCCAGGCCTGGTGACTCGTATTACCCGATAAGGGCCTTCCCACTTTGGCGTCAACTTGTTGGTATTCTTGGCCGATTGAACGCGCCGAAGAACAAGGTCGCCTTCCTCAAAGCTTCGGGCTCGGACCTTGCGGTTATGGTAGCGGCGCAAGGCTTGCTGGTAGCGTGCTGCTCTCACAGCCGCCAGAAGACGATCTTCCTCACGGAGCGTTGCGTCATCTTGCCGCAGTTGCTCTTGCTCAAGCTCATCATAAGAGAGCACTCGAGGTGACCCGTATACGAGTTCAGTGGGGAGAACTGCTTCTGCCCCGTATACTAGGGCAAAGGGTGTCTGGCCGGTGGCTCGATTTGGCGTCGTTCTGATCGACCAAAGAACCGTCGGCAACTCATCAATCCAGCGCCTTCCACTCTTGCACAGCCTGTCAAAGGTCTTTGTCCTTAAGCCTCGCAGTACTTCAGCGTTTGCTCTCTCAGCTTGACCATTGCTTCGTGGGTGAGCAACGGAAGCGAAACAGACTTTGCTGCCGAGGTCTTGAGTATATTGCATGAAGGTGCGGCTTGTGAACTGTGTGCCGTTGTCGGTGATGACCCTGTTGGGTACACCAACACGGCACACTAGTCCCTTGAAGAATTTGACGGCTGACGGGCTGTGACCTTCCTCACTGCCTCCACCTCTGGCCACTTTGTGAACTTGTCGATTGCGACGTAGAAGTACTCAAAGCCCCCGATTGCGCGGGGGAAAGGGCCCAGTATGTCGAGCCCCCAGACCGAGAAGGGCCAGGAGAGAGGAATGGTTTGAAGGGCTTGAGCTGGTTGATGAAGTTTCCTTGAATGGAACTGAGACGCTTCACACCTGGTGACCAGTGTCGTCGCATCTTGGAGGGCAGTGGGCCAGAAGAAGCCTTGCCGAAATGCCTTGCCGGCAAGGGCTCTTGACCCTATGTGGGATCCACATATGCTTCCATGTATCTCTGCCAACAACCCCAGTCCTTCCTCTCGAGGGATACACTTCAACTTCACGCCGTCTGATCTCTTTCTGTACAGGACGTCATCGACGAACTGGTACATAGCAGATCGACGGGCTACTTTTTTCGCTTCTTCCTGCTCCTCAGGAAGTTCCCTAGTTTGGAGGAATCAGAAGGTATGCTGTGCCCACGCTGGAGCCTGGGGCTCAACAGCGAGGACTAAAGGCATTTCCTCCGCTATAGGAGCGGCTATCTCGACGACAAGAGCTTGACGCTCCGCCGGAGCTAGCCGTCCCGTGGCGGGCTTAGTGTCCCCGTCAACATCCTTGCCGGTGGCTCCGGGGAGCTCGGGGGGAAAGTACTTGCCGGGCCCTGATTTCCTCCTCTGTGATGAAATCTTGTCGTTCCAAAGCTTGCTTCCATACCTTCTGCTTGACGGGCCGCGCATGAGGACAAACAGCAAGGTGGTGCTCAATCACCTCCCTGGGAAAGCCGGGGATGTCGGATGCTTGCCATGCAAACACATCGACATTTGCCCGCAGGAAGGTGACGAGCGCGTCTTCCTATTTGTCGTCAAGGGTGGAGCTTATGGTGAAAGCCCCTCCTGTGCCGTCCTCCTTGACAGAAACCTTCTTGGTTCCCGGCGGTGTGGCCCTGGACTTCTTGTTTCTGCCGGTGGAGCTCTCTGGCACGTCCTCGACGGGAGCACTACACTCCGAAGAGGTGCGCTTGCCGGAGTGGGTGTCCGAGGTCTCACCGGTTTTCTTCTTCTTCTCCCCCCCCCCCCCGGGGCTCCAGTGGCAGGAGCAAGTGCCCTAGTGGCGGCAGCTGCTGCAACTGCTTGTTGGTATAGTTGGTCAGCGCAAATCAGCGCATCTTTCTTATCGGAGGGGATGGTGATGATCGTCACAGGTCCTGGCATCTTCAGGGTGTTGTAGCCGTAGTGTGACACCGCCATGAACTTGGCCAGCGCTGGGCGGCCAAGGATCCCGTTGTAGGGCAAGGGGATCTTGGCAACATCGAACACGATCCTTTCTGTCCTGTAGTTCAGATCACTTCCAAAAGTCACGGGCAGCGTGACCTTCCCCTTTGGTTGACTTCTCCCCGGGTTGACCCCCTGAAACATGCCCGTTTCTTCGAGGTCTTCGTCAGGAATCTGCAGCTTCTCGATCACGGTAGGCGAGATTAAGTTCAGACCAGCCCCGCCATCGACTAGCATCTTTGTCACCTTAAGGTTGCGTATTGTCGGTGAAACCAACAACGGCAAGCACCCGACCGCAGTAGTGCGATCAGGGTGATCCTCAGTGTCAAAAATGATAGGCGTGCTGGACCATTTCAGCGACTTTTGGGCACCAGACGACGGCTCCGTCGCTGTAATGTCACGCGCCCACTGTTTAAGCTGGCGGTGAGAAGTATGCAGCGAGGCGCCGCCATCGACGCACATGGCCTCCTTGGCTTTCTGAAACTCTTGGTCGCCGGACTCATCGTCCTCTTCGTGATCGTCGTCTTCTGGCTTTCTGTCACGGCCCCGGGTAGGCCTCTCCTGTTGTTTATCCTTGCCGCGACGGCCTGCTTAGCCGTCACGCTTCTTGCCGGACCCCTCAGCACCGTCCTGGCCCTTCTCCTTGTCCCGCCTCTCATACTCAGCCCTCTGCTTCTCAGCAAGGAGCTCAACCTGTCGGCAGTTCTGGAGATCATGGCCTTTGGTGCGATGGATCTTGCAGTATTGCTTGTCGGAGTTTCCTGGCTTCTCGGCAGCCGCCAAGGCCCGGCAGGCGACACACCCGGCAATTTCCTTGCCGGGGTCATCCGCCTTGGTTTTCTTGGCGGAACCAGCGTCATCAGATCCCTCGACGGCAAGCACGGATTTACCTTTGTGCTTCCTGTTGCGGCGCTGGCCTTTCTTTGCCGGGGCGGCAGCATCCTCATCTGAAGAGTCGGTTTCCACGTCGGCATCTTCGCCGGGGTACTTCCTTCCCTCTTCAGCCCGGGCACATCTGTCAGCAAGAACATAGAGTTCTGCCACGTCTTTCACCTTGTTCATTGCCAGCTCTTCGCGCATCTTGCGGTTACGCACGTTCTATTGAAACACGCTGATGATGGCGGAAGGATGAACATCAGGGATATTGTACTGTACCCGGCTGAACCTCTGTATATACTTGCGCAGACTCTCGCCTCCCTTCTGGGGAATGACGTGCAGGTCACTTGCTTGGCCATGGGCTTGGTGACCTCCAGTAAAGGCGCCAACAAACTCATGGCACAAATCCGACCAGGAGGAAATAGAGTCTACCGGCAAGTGCATCAACCACGACATGGTGTTGGGTTTAAGGGCTAATGGAAAGTAATTCGCAAGCACCTTATCATCGCGGGCTCCGGCAGCTTGCATCGCGATGGTGTAGATGCTGAGGAACTCCGACGGGTGGGTCTTGCCGTTGTACTTCTCGCCAACGTCAGGCTTGAAGGTGCGGTGAGTGGGCCACTGGAACTGTCGCAGCTCACGGGTAAAAGCCGGACAGCCTACCTCGTAAGGTAGACCTCCAGGGCTCTCCGGTGTTGGGCGGTTCACAGCAGGCCCTGCTCGCCTGTCTGACTGGTGGCGCGCTCCGCGCCGGCGTTCGATGGTGGTTCGAGCGTCTTCATGAGCTCGCTCCTGAAGAACTTGACGCTGGTCGCCGTGGGTCCGTGGGTCGGACGACGCTATGGAGATGTCATCACCCACGATGTCTCGACTAGTCGACACACGCGGTACCGGGCGAGGAGGAGGCGAATGCACCGTGGCCACGGTGCTGCCGGTCCTCCCGCCACTGGTGCGTGGGACCCCATCGGAGCGTCCACCCGGGGGCTTCGCTGGACTCGGTTCATCCTTGTTGGTGACTGCGACAAGGCTTCGGATGGTGGCTCTCCATTCGTCGAGTTTCCCTATAACGGGAGGAAAGTCGAGGAGCAACTGCGCGCGCGCCAGGGCTTCTGCTGGGGTTAGCGGTAGCGAAACCTGCACGGACCGCGACGCGCTTCAACTCCTGACCATGTCAGGAGGAGCTCCATCACGATCCCGCGGTCGCATGCCGTTTTCACCAGCGCTTCGGCGGGCGGGCAGGTCTTCTACGTCTCGGGAGTGGCGCTCGGGGCTCTTCCCACGGCGACGCCCGGGATCTTCGGCGTGATGACGCCGTTCGTCGCGCGCTGCTTGGGAGGAGCGCGCTGTTGGCGCCGGCGTGGGAGTCCTGGAGGCCCTTGCGTCGCCTTCGGGTGGTGCGGCAGCGATTTTGGAAGGCCCCGCGCCACCCGCGGAGGGCCTAGCTCCGTCTTTGGATTTGGCGCTGTGTGGCCCGTTACCAGGCGGACAAACATCGCCACCTCCCAAACTCCGGCTGCTGGGGCGGCGTTGGTGTTCGCGAGCAGCGCCCCGGGTCCTTTCCGCGACCGGTCCGCTGCTCGCCCGCGTCGGGACGGGCTGTCCGGCTTCCGACTGGCCAACCGCCACCGTCGTCTTCTTCTTGGGTGCCATGATGATGAAGAAGCGTCGAACTAACTACTAAAGCCGATTCTCACAACCGCGCCACCTACTTGGCGCGCCAAAGATATCGATGGGAACGACACCTATGGGATCACAAGAATCCCTACTACGGTTAGCGAGGCGCGGGGTTGAGAGAAGAGCGGATCAAACAGATAGCACATGGTTCGTTTATCCAGGTTCCGGCAGCGAGGATGCGTAAAACCGTACTCCTGCTTTGGTGGATTGTATAGCTGTGTTCTTCAGCTAGCTATGGGCGTGAGGAGCTCCAAAAAGCCGAATCCTCCTCCTGGTCGCCTCGGGCCTCCTTTTATAGAAAAAGGGGTTGCCACAGTGGCACACAGGAGGTGGAAAGGGTACAGTGATGCGAGGTTATTCCTCGCATTATATGACAAGGCGCATTTAATGCGTCTTTCTTAGGTGTCCTTGCTTTATCGGGGACGGGGGAGAGATATGTCTTGTCCGTCGCCGCTCCTTCTTGTGTCGACACGCGCCCTGGCCAGCGATGCCTGAGATGCCATGTAGGTAGGCAGGCAGCTGAGGTGGCGCAATGGTGGGTCTTCACGAAGATCTGCATGCCGCCACGCGGGTGCCTGCCCAGCTGGTTGGGTCGGCAGCTTCATAAGGCGGTGGAAGTTTAGTCGGCGTGGGCCTGATGGTGGCCCTGCGGATGTCCTTGGCAAGGGCCTTGCCGGGGCCCCGGCAAGGGTCTTGCCGCGGCGCCTGCTGCCATCCCCGGCAAGGCGCTTGCCGGAGGTCTTGTGATCTTCCTCGGCTAGGATCCTGCCAAGGGTCGTCGTCTTCTTAGTGCGTATCTGATCTTGAATGTCTTCACAAAGATCTGCATGCCACTACGGGGATGTCTCCCGAATCCTTGCCCCATGGGGGCAGTGGACTCAAGGGTGATTTGCTCCGTAGGCGTGGGGCGAGTTGCCGCGGCAAGGGTCTTGCTGGGGCTGCTAAAGCCGGCCCCGGCAAGGATCTTGCCGGGGGAGCCCGTCTCGTCCCTTGGCTCTTCGTGGTCTTGGCTTTGGTGTTGCTCCAGTTCCATTGAACTTCGGTCTTACCCTGGCTTACCCCCCTTGCCTTGCTTGGTGCGGCGGTGCCCGTGGCCAGGGGCGGAGCCAGGATTTGAGCATGAGGGGGGCGAATAAGCAACATACATAGCCATCGTATATAACGTATATAAAAGACGACTATAGAAGTCTTTTGTATATATCACCAGGATCAAATTGCAATGATATATATTTCATGATTCAAAAGAAACTAACACTTTTGTTAGTTCAAATATAAATCTAGACTGCACTAAACCTATCAAACAAGTCAAATATATCATTCTCGAAGCATAGCAAACACAAAACAAATAAGAAGACTTTCAGTTATTATCCTGATGTATACTTGTTACTATATAATTTCAGAATTTGTAGTAACCAATGTAACAACAACATATTATGTTGGATATACCTTGAGATTTTTTGGTCTAGCTGTGGCCGCATGAGCTGTGGGATGATGGTATAGGATTTGTTACTGACCAACAAGTGACAAGCCGAGAACTGATTCATTCGGATGGACATGTGTCGACGGATGACGAAGGAGCAGAGCTTCATTGAGGTGCCTGACGGCATGCAATGCGCACACGCCCTAGCGCATGCAGGCGGTGTGGATCGACCCAAGAAATCAAAACAAAAATACTAAGATTAGGCTAAGGTTCCCACGCATAAATTTCTTTACTGTAATAGCTAATCGCCACTATTGAAACTAGTACCTGCTTGTATCCATATGGTAGCCTCCTGGAGCCTAGCCGTATATGTCGTATATGTCGTCGTGGTGGGCGACGGTGGCGGCAAGCCCCTAGCAGCGAGACGCACCGCGTAGGTATAGAGAGGTCAATCGATTGACCTGATCTGATCGATCGCACTATGGATAGATAGGACCTGGCCTTCGCAAAACAGTTACGTAGATGCGGGAGACCACGATGGCACATGGGCTAGTGGGCTGAGTTTGATGCATACTGATTACATGAATAATCAAGCTGGGCTATAACTAATCAAGTCATTGTTTGGCCATTAGCACGTGTAGTACACATACGTATACGAGAAAACCTTAGGGGGGCGATCCATTGGTGGGGGGGG
>LR738714.1:751746476-751765637 GCA_902687465.1 Secale cereale
GGGGGGGTCTAGCCCCTGCTCGCCCCCCCGTCTCCGCCCCTGCCCGTGGCTCAGACTGCCCGTGCACAGTCATAGGGGTACAAAAAGTGTATCCCTTTTTGTATACCGACAGGGGGAGGAGTGGGAGGAAGCCATCTCTCCGAAATTAGTCCCTTCTCGCCTTCGTGCGGACCTCTCTAAACGCTTCGTAGTTCTTAGACTACTTGTCAGCATTCTTTTCCTGAACATATGCTGACACTGAACACGTGATGGCTGCACCATTGGAGGCAGCTTCGCCCATGTGTTTCCCTCCATTGGAGTTTCCCGCACGCCTTGTTCCCACATTCAAGTTCTCCAGCCAAGGCCTATCGTCGCTTCGCCTATGAAGGCAGGCAGCCATGTGCCCATGTCGCGGAAGATGGCCAAATTAGTTCGCCAACAAGCTTCTACCGACGACCACCACCCCATCTCCTTAGGGCATTTCCAGGCGTTGGCACCCACAAGAACATCACCGAACCAAAAGCGCTGGTGTCTTGGGGGTCATCCGGCGGAATTCGGCGAAATAAAGAGGGTATCTTCCCAGTCATAGCCGACTCCAAGCAAAAGTTTATGAGTAGAATGGGTAAGTGGGCCAAGAAAAAGGACATGTGGTGAGACGCGATTCGCCGAAACTTCCGTCGACGTCCCCAAGAGACCCCAGCGCACTGGGTTTCGCCTGGGATTGCCGGTGCTATTTTGACGTCCTTGGGGGCGTTGGGGGTGTGGCTGGGCTGTTTTTCGGCGAAAAGCGCCGTCCGAGCCTAAAACCGAGCCTAAAAAGATGTCCCCGGGGGGTGTCTTGAGGGCGCGGCTGGAGATGCTCTTAGCCTCAGCATCGCCCCCGCCAGTGGCGCCCTCAATTTAGACCACCTATGATGTATTTTTTGCGAATAAACCCCTAGATGTATTATAGAGTATAAATATCATCAAAAGGTACCTCACTTAAAACGAAAATTACAAGGACGTCCCTGAGATGCACATCAGCTCAAAGCTCCACCATGAACCCCGGGCGTGCCTTCGCTGCTCCCCAGCCTCCGCCGGCCAAACTTTGTTTGTAAATGCACACGGGAAGTCTCTGTGCTACCGCCCCGATTTGATGCCCTGCAAAGATCAGAAAAGCAAGAAGACACACACTCGTGGGATTCATGGATCCATGAGGAGCAAAATCGAGCTGCTCACCATCGACGCTATGCTGCCCCGACTGACTTGTAGTACGTACTCCCTCTGTCCCGAAATACCTGTCATCAAAATGGAGAAAAAAAGTATGTATATAGATATATTTTAGTTCTAGATACATCTTTTTTTGTCCATTTTGATAACAAGTATTTTCGGACGGAGGGAGTAGTAGGTATGATCGTTAGTGCGGCCGGTGGGTAGCTTGTCGAGGAGAATTCGTACGTATGCATCATGATGCGTTTCTGGTCCTGTACGTGGTGCCAAATTTCGCTGGTCCCTCAAAAGTGGACGTCGTCAATCACATTAGCGTGTCTTGGAATCTTGATGATCATCATCATCGTGTATCGGCTAATTTTCGTGTTTTGATCATTTTTCGAAACTTATTCGAGATCTGACCATACTTTTCAAAAAAATTAGGATATGTTCCTTTCTTACCGCCAAAGCCTCTAGCGGTAGGGTATAACAGCCTACCGCCAAGGCCCCTGACAGTAAGGTATAACAACCTACCTTCAAGGCCCCTGGTGGTAGGGTTACTTTTTTCCTAAGTACGGAAAACATTGCATGCTCGCACCTACCGCCAAGGCCCTTGGTGGTAGGGTTGTACAGGCTACCGCTAGCCTGTTTGGCGGTAGGGATGTTCCGTACTGCCAAGGCCCTTGGCGGTAGGCTGTTATACCCTACCGCTAGAGGCTTTGGTGATAAGAAAGGGTCATATCCCGAAATTTTTATAAATTAGGGTCAGATCTCGATTTACTTTTAAAAAAGGGTCAAAACACGAAATTTTGCCTCGTGTATCATGCATGTACGTTGTGAATAAAAAGCACTCTCGAACGCATTACCTTGTACAAAAGCTAGCTCGTTCTCCGTGGGAACCAGCATACCGGAATTTGAAATCTGGGCACCGAGGTACGTGTATCATTGCTCAGCACCTCAGATGAAGCGCAAGCGGTTCACACTAAACCATATAAGTTCTGATTTAATTTACCAAATTCTTCGAATGTCTTTTGCTAGAATTTTTTACGCTTCTCTATTACAGCAACGAACTGCTCTCTGCTCTGGTCGCCCGCGATGGACCCACACACAAGAAGAGGCATCAAATTCAGCGGCGACGGCGGCAGACCGCAAAGTCATTTTTACCGGTGCCGGGATCTACCGGCGACGTACGACCCAATAGGGTACTGCCACATCCTGAAGTATCTCAATACAGTAGCCTGTATTTGATTCTTTTCTTCGTTTGAAGTGTTGGTATTTGTCTCTTGTGGATCCCACCATTGGCAGATAAAGGTAGCATGGATGGTCCTTTCACATCTATTTTTCTGACTCACCCGTGTTGGTTATGACACACTAACTCTTTCCCTCTCACTAACAAACCCATCCTTTTATTCCACCCATGCCAATTTTAATCATTCATATATTTTAAACTATGTTTTTGTTTCTGAAATAATTTATATATTTGAAATCCTCGCACAAATACCTTTAGAACAAGATCAATCTTTGATATATTTCGAACACCTTTAATTTCCAATGTTTCAATTAACATATTTCACTCAATATATTTTGTGTGGAACTGCTTATTTCAGTGTTTGAAACTGGTGTTTTTTTGTGATGAGTGAAATACGTTTCAAATTTTCCACAAGTACGTTGTGAAATTAGTTTTATATCTATTTTTGTAATGAGTGAAATTAGTTTAAGTGAGCGTAATACGTTTTTTGAAAATGAGTGTAATGTGTTTTCTAAAACTAGTGAAAAGTGAAATCTACAATTTGTAAATGAGTGTACTGTGTTTTCTGAAATGACTGAAATAAGTCATTTGGAATAAGTGAAATTAGTTTAGAACAAGATCAATCTTGAATACATTCAAACAAATTTAAATTTCAATGTTTGAAATGAGTGAAATTAGCTTTCTAAAAACAAGTGAATTAAGTGAAATCTATTTCTGATACACATGACACATATTTCGATGTGAAATACGTGAACCTTATTATTTAGAATTTTTAAACTTGTTATTCCAAAGACACGAAATTTTGATTATTTCAAATTAAATATAATGAGTGAGATCTTTTTAATGAAATGAGTGTTTTTTTTTTAAATTGAAATTGGTTTTTGAAGTAATTTTTCTTCCAAAACGGGTGAAATCGGTCTCTTAATGATCGAAACCAATTGTTGGAATGAGTGAAATTATATTCTTGAATGAGTGAAATGAAATATATGGTTAAAACAAGTGAAACTAATTGTAGGAAATCATTTTTTGGAACATAGTGAAATTCGATTTTTTGGGTAATTGAACCGTAACTTTTCATTGAACTTAGTGAAATATATTTTGTGAAATGAGCGAAATCGTTTGAAACAAGCAAAATTGGTTGTTTCAAATGAGTGAAATATGGTTAAAATTTGAGTGAAATATGTTTACTCAAATGAGTGAAATCCGTTTTCTAAAATGAGCGAAATTGGTTGTTTCAAATGAGTGAAATATGTAAAATAAAAAGTAGTTCAAATATATCCAAGATTGATCTTGTTTTGAAGGCCTTGTTGCCACAAATTCAAATAAGTAAAAAGTTTAAAATACGGACATTTGGTTCAAAAGATATCAAGCATTCAAAATACAAGGATGAAATAAAATGAATGTCATTCTGTGGGGGAGAAACAATGCATGCATGCGCCAATCACCCATTGTCAGGACGTACTCTCTCTCTTCTGCCAAAACGCTGACATGGTCAGGTTGTATTCTTAAGTATTGCCATTGAAAAGAATTCTTTTGTTTATACCTAAAGAGCTGCACCAATCTTGATGAATGTAATGAACGATGGATTGTCCACCGATAGGTACCGGCTCCGGTAAATTTATTTATTCTGGCGGCAGACGGCACCCGGCACCACAACCAGCCGCAAGCGCACACCCAGCAGCTGCAATGACCATCAGGCATCAGCAGCAGGTCTTTCTCCCCCCTGGCACTCTTTTTCTTCGTTTGTGTGCGATCTTTTGTGCCACACCATGCGTTAATTTGATGTGTATAGTGTACGTAAAATTTTAGGAGAAGACACTTATATTTAGTATTCACTTTGATTTTGTAGTACATCATTTCACGAGCTTGTGTAGGTCAAGTATTTTACCTAGCTAATGTCAATGCCGATGCCGGGTAACTTCAATTCCTGGATCCGCCGTTGTGTGCCAGCCTACCGGGGAGAAGATGTGCAAGAATTATTCAAGAATATTCCACTAGTACTAGTACATTTGGCTGGTACACATAAAAGTAGAAATGTGTCAGAACAAGATGATTAACTTAGACTTAGAAGAAAATCAACGGATGCATCTTGCATACTACTTCCTCCGTTCCATATTAGTCATCGCTGATTTAGTACAAAGTTATACTAAATCAGCGACGACTAATATGGAACGGAGGGAGTACCCAACTACCGCACATGCAGTCACCACAAGTAGTGCAAGTTGTACATATTAACATATCCACGTAGGCCCACTTTCAATCTTTTAGATCTTGATTTGGATGCTCAGGACGACTTGGCAAAATGATAATATGCACTTGGCTATCAGGGATTTGGATAGCCGCCGGTCAAAAGGAGTCTGGAGACAAGAGAATATGCACCTAACGCAGAAGTTGCTGAACATGTACCGGCGTTCTCTGAGTAATATTGTTGTAAACATTTTCTTCTCTAGCGCGCGCGTGGCCGCCGGTAGCTGAGCAGCGGGTGTCGGCGCTGCTATGGGTACTGCTTTGAGCCTGATGCTTATTCTGCTGCTGCTTGCTAATGCTCGGGCGTCGGCGGTGGCCCTGGCCAACGTCGACGACGACAACGACGAGCAGCTGCTGGAGAGGTTCAAGGGGGCAGTACGGAACCGCGGGGAGCTCAGGGGTTGGAGCCGTGGCGATGGCGCGTGCAGGTTCCCCGGTGCGGCGTGCGTCAAGGGACGGAGCCAGGATTCTAACATAGGGGGCGAGCTTTTGCCTCTAATGCGGGGACCGGTAAAAAAATCATGCAGCGAACTAGCCTAGGCTGATGAACTAAATTTTAATGGAGCAAAGAAAATTGGTGTCAGCTATGAGGGGGGGCGAAACACCTCACACATATGGGTGATTAGCCAAAACCCTCATCGCTATTAAGCGAAAACTGCATCGTTGGGGGGGGGGGGGCGAGGCCCCCCCTCCCCCCTGCATCCGTCCCTGGGCGTGCGTCAAGGGAGGGAGGAGCCTCTTGGCGCTGTCCCTGGCAGGAGTGTCACTCGACGTCGATTTCCGCGCCGTCGCCGGCACACTGCTGCAGCTGGGTGATGTCGAGGTCGTCAGCCTGCGAGGTGTCAACGTCAGCGGCTCGCTAGCGAGCGGCGGCGACGGAGGGTGGATGTGCGGCAAGAAGCTGGCTCGGCTGGATCTGTCCGGGAACGGCATGCTGCGTGGATCCGTTGCCGACGCCCACGCACTCGCTGGCGCGTGCGACGGGCTGAGGGAGCTGAATCTTTCTGGTAACGCACTCGTTGGCGGTGGCGGCCGGAAGGGAGATGGCAGGGACATTTTTGTGCACCTGGATGTCCTTGACTTGTCAAACAACAACATCACCGGCGACGGCGAGCTCAACTAGATGGGTGGCGTCCGCCGGCTGAACCTCGCCTGGAACAAAATCTCCGGGCCACTCCCGGTCCCGGTGTTCGTCAATTGCTCCAGAATGGAGTCGCTTGATCTGTCCGGAAATTTAATCTCCGACGAGGCGCTGCCCGGGGCCCTGTCTGGCTGCAGTGCTCTTGCTTCGCTCAACCTCTCCAGCAACCACTTGAAGGGCGCTTTCCCGCCGGACATCGTGTTCCCGGCGTCGCTCTCTTACCTCAACCTGTCCAACAACAACTTCTCCTGTGAGCTCCCTGGAAACGCATTCGCGGGGCTCCCGCGGCTCTCGTCGCTTTCTCTATCCTTGAACCACTTCAGCGGCTCTGTGCCTGATTCTCTAGGTGCGCTTGCCGAGCTCAGGGTGCTGGACCTTAGCTCAAACGTGCTCACTGGCGCTATACCGCCCTCGCTCTGCCCGAGTACCGGCAACAAGTCCAAGCTCCTGGTGTTGTACCTGCAGAACAACTACCTCACCGGCGGCATCCCGGCGACTATCTCCAACTGTGAAAGCCTCGAGTCTCTCGACCTCAGCCTCACCTATATCAATGGTTCCATCCCGTCATCCCTTGGCAGCCTTGCCCGGCTCCGGGACCTCATCCTGTGGGAGAACAAACTTGAGGGTGAGATCCCGCCATCGCTGGCCGGTGCTCGCCGACTCGAGAACTTCATCCTTGAGTACAATAGTCTCACAGGCAGCATCCCATCGGAGTTTGTGAACTGCAAGAATCTGACATGGATATCGCTCGGGAGCAACCGGCTCTCCGGGTCGGTGCCGGCATGGCTGGGGCGGCTAGACAACCTTACAATCTTGAAGCTCAACAACAACTCTTTCTCAGGGCAGATACCGCCGGAGCTCGGAGACTGCAAGAGTTTGGTTTGGCTGGATCTGAACGACAACCAGCTTAGTGGATCGATTCCACCGGAACTGGCAAAGCAGTCCGGCAAGATGACCGTCGGCCTCATCATCGGGCGGCCATACGTATACCTGCGCAATGACGAGCTGAGCAGCAAATGTCGCGGCAAGGGAAGCCTGACCGAGTTCGCCAGCATCCGTTCCGAACATCTGAACAGGATGGCTAGCAAGAAGTTGTGCAACTTCACACGGATGTACATGGGCAGCACAGAGTACACTTTCAATCTCAATGGCTCCATGATATTCTTGGACCTGTCTTTCAACAAGCTCGACTCCGAGATACCCAAGGAACTTGGGGCGATGTACTATCTGATGATCATGAACCTTGGGCACAATCAACTTTCTGGTGCCATCCCAACCCAGCTTGCAGGTGCCAAGAAACTGGCTGTGCTTGACCTGTCACACAACCAGTTGGAAGGCCCAATCCCCACTTCATTCTCATCACTATCATTGTCGGAGATTGATCTATCATACAATAGGCTGAATGGATCAATACCGGAGCTAGGATCCCTTGCCACTTTCCCAAAGAGTCGGTATGAGAACAACTCAGGCTTGTGCGGTTTCCCTTTGCCTTTGTGTCAACCATCTTCTCGACTCCACCCACCACTAGTAAGCACTGCCTCTAGTAATGAGTACCATCTGCTAAAAATCCTACTCCCAACTATCACACTAGTTTTTATCATTATTGCTATTTGCTTATACTACCCATTGATGAGAAACAAACTCAAGAAAAACAGGATTAAAGCTTCCGATGATCCGACAGATCCAGCAAACCATCAGTTAATCTCACATCTTGAGCTTGTTCGTGCCACTAATAATTTCAGTGAAGATAACATGTTGGGATCTGGAGGGTGTGGAAAGGTATTCAAAGGACAGTTGAGCAGCGGTTTGGTGGTTGCAATAAAGGTTCTTGACATGAGGTCCAAGCGTGCCTTTAGGAGCTTCGACGCAGAGTGTCGTGTGCTTCGGATGGCGCGGCACCGCAACCTGATACAAAAAATCAATACATGTTCTAACATGAATTTCAGAGCATTGGTGTTAGAGTACATGCCCAATGGTAACTTAGAGGCACTACTTCACTTCTCACAAGGGGGCGAGAGACTATTCGGGTTCCGTGAGAGGCTGCGGGTTATGCTCGAGGTGTCGATGGCAATGGAGTATCTACACCATGATTACCATGAAACTGTTTTGCATTGTGACTTAAAGCCAAACAATGTGTTGTTTGACAAGGACATGATTGCGCATGTGGCTGATTTTGGCATTGCAAGACTACTGCAAGTTGATGATAGCTCTGTGTTCTCCATGAGCATGCATGGCACAACTGGGTACATGTCACCAGGTACTTAGTACTAATTATCCTGCTCAATCTACTGATTTCTTGTTGTATAGTCGATTAACTATGATTGGTGAATCATGTTGGAATTTGATTTATCCTTTTCTTCCACAGAGTATTTTTTTTTAGAAAAGGAGCTTGAGCTCCGGCCTCTGCATCAATATGATGCATACGGCCATTCTTATTAGACGAAAAGCAATCCAACAAAGGTCTTACAAAAGTTACGAATACAAAAAGGTAGGACCGCCACAGCCGGCAGGCAAAAGATAGATAAGCTACCAAACACCTATCCTGTTACATGACCGCCATCCAAACCGGTTGTAGATATCCCGAGCTACCATCTCCCAACGGATAGACGCAGTAACCAAAAGCTCCCTGGCCTCCGTCGGAGTGAGTAGCGACCACATACGGATAAGAGTAGTGGCTCTGAAGATAACCTGCAAAAAATGAATGTTAGTTGTTCTGTTAAAGACCAAATCATTTCGGCAATTCCAAATTGCCCAAAGTAAAGCACATACTCCCACTCGGATATGTTTTGCTGTTACCGTATCAATCCCTTGTAACCATGTCCCAAATATCATATTAATCGAAGTGGGGGGATTAATATTGAAGGCAATTTGAATCGACCTCCATAAGATTTTGGCCAAAGGGCACTCAAGGAAAATGTGTCTAATAGACTCATCGTGATCACAGAAACTACATCTTTTAGAACCTAACCAATTCCTTCTGGCCAAATTATCTTTTGTTAGAATGACTTGTTTATGAACGAACCACATAAACACTTTGATTTTTAGAGGTACCTTAACTTTCCAAACGTGCTTGGAGCTAGGAACCACACTAGTGTTAATAATATCCAGATACATGGATTTCACTGAGAAAACCCCATTATTAGTTAGTTTCCATCTCAGCTGGTCTGGATCTTGGGAAAGTTGGACCTTCATTAGTCGCCTCACTAAATGTAACCAAGCTTCCCACCGATGTCCCACTAAATTTCTTCGGAACTGGATATTAAGCGGAATAGTATTTAATATTGTAGCAACATAAGCATCTCTCCGTTGAACAATATTATAGAGTGAAGGGTATTGAAGTGCCAGAGGCGTCTCCCCTAGCCATGTATCTTCTCAAAATCTAATGGAAGTGCCATCTCCAATAATGAATTTTACTCTATTGAAGAATGTTGCTTTTACTCTCATCAGTCCCTTCCAAAAGGGTGAATCATTCGGGCGTACCGTTACCTGGGACAAAGTTTTTGATTGAAGGTATTTATTGCGAAGAATCTGTGCCCATGTTGCCTCTGTCTCACCAGATAACTTGAACAACCACTTACTGAGTAAGCATCGATTCTTCACCTCTAAATTTTCAATACCTAGACCCCCTTGGTCTTTCGGTCTGCAAATAATATCCCACTTAGTCAGCCGATATTTCCTTTTGGATTCATCGCTCTGCCAAAAGAACCTAGACCGGTAGAAATCGAGCCTTTTCCGAACTCCAACCGGAACTTCGAAGAAGGACAATAGAAACATAGGCATACTGGTTAGGACCGAATTAATAAGAATTAATCGTCCTCCGTATGACATAAGCTTACCCTTCCAGCAGCTTAGTTTTTTTTCAAACCGATCTTCAATAATTTTCCATTCTTTGTTTGTGAGCTTTCGGGGGTGAATTGGAATACCCAGATAGGTGAATGGCAATGACCCCAAATCACAGCCAAACAGCTCTTTATAAGCTTGTTGTTCTTCTTTAGCTCTCCCAAAGCAGAACACTTCACTCTTATGAAAATTAATTTTTAAGCCTGACAATTGTTCAAACAAGCATAACACTAGTTTCATGTTCCTAGCTTTCGCCAGATCATGCTCCATGAATAGGATGGTATCATCTGCGTACTGCAGGATGGAAATCCCTCCGTCCACTAAATGAGGAACCAGGCTTCCTACCTGACCTGCCTCCTTCGCCCTTCCTATGAGAATTGTCAACATGTCAATGACAATATTGAATAGGATTGGCGACATCGGATCTCCTTGTCGCAAACCTTTGTGAGTTTGAAAATAATGCCCTATATCATCATTGACTCTAATACCAACACTCCCTGTTGTGTTAACGAAGTAATCTGCTCTCTCCAAGATTGATCGAAACCTTTCATTCGCAGCGCCTGCTGCAAGAAAGGCCATTTCACCTTGTCATACGCCTTTTCGAAATCCACCTTAAAAACCACCCCGTCGAGTTTTTTTGTATGAAGTTCATGCAATGTTTCATGTAGTACCACTACTCCATGCAAAATATTTCTGTCTGGCATGAAAGCAGACTGAGACGGATGCACCACTGAATGTGCAATTTGCGTCAGCCTGTTCGTCCCAACTTTTGTGAAAATCTTGAAACTAACATTCAGCAAACAGATTGGCCTGAATTGCTCAATTCTAACAGCCTCCGTTTTCTTGGGTAGCAGCGTAATCGTGCCAAAATTCAGGTGAAATACTTGCAATTGCCCCAAAAAGAAGTCCTGGAACATCGGAAGCAAGTCCCCCTTAATGATATGCCAGCATTTTTTTATAAAACTCCGCTGGGAAGCCATCCGGACCCGGAGCTTTACCATTTTTCATTTGGGATATTGCATCGAAAACCTCCTTTTCCGAGAAAGGGGCCGTCAATATCTCGTTCTCCTCGTTTACTAGCTGCGGCACATCGTGAATCCGCGATTCATCCAAAGAAACAAAGTTATCATCCGGAGGCCCGAAC
Organism: Secale cereale; assembly: GCA_902687465.1. Lineage (NCBI taxonomy): Eukaryota > Viridiplantae > Streptophyta > Magnoliopsida > Poales > Poaceae > Secale > Secale cereale. The sequence goes on from LR738714.1 coordinate 751,757,265, forward strand.
AATTGTTTATAGTAATTCGTGATGTAGGTCTTAAGATTCTCCTGACCCACTATCGTGCCTTCATCTTGTTCTAGTTGGAATATTTTCTTCTTTCGATGTTTGCCATTCGCAATCATGTGAAAGAACTGGGTGTTATCGTCTCCCTCGACGATCTTACGCACTTTAGCCCGCAGAGCCCACTTCAATTCCTCCTCACGAAGCAACTCTTTAAGTTTTAACTCTGCCACTCTCTTAGTTTCCAACTCATTGGCATCTAAGATAGAATGCTCTGCTTTGATATCTAGATTTTTGGTCAGAAAAAGAAGCTTCTCCTTCTCTACCTCGCCACGCGATAGGATAAAAATGAGCGATGTAGTCTTATGGGAAGGCATCACGAATGAGCGATGTGTTCAGCTACGGAATATGGGTCTGTTTCGCCAGTGACTCGCTCATTTTCTTCCACAGAGTATGGGTCTTATGGGAAGGCATCACGAAAGAGCGATGTGTTCAGCTACGGAATCATGCTCCTTGAAGTCTTCAGTGGAAAGAGGCCAACAGATGCTATGTTTGTTGGAGAACTGAGCCTTAGACGGTGGGTTCGCCAGTTATTTCAGGCAGATCAGCTTGTCCATGCCGTGGATAGACGGCTACTGCAATGCTCCGACATGGACATTGGCTTTCTTGCGTCAATACTGGAGATTGGTTTGCTCTGCTCCAGTGACTCGCCACGCGATAGGATAAAAATGAGCGATGTAGTCTTGAGGCTGAAGTACATCGAAACAGAGTACGCTAAAAATACAACATCTACTTCAGGAAGTGCGTCACAGTGATTGGCCGCCCTTACTTGATGGCCACAATCAGGATTCTGGAGAAAGAAAAAGAAAGGGGCAAGCAATATATATCTGGATATAATACTTGGTAGACAATTTTATGAAGATAGCTGAAAGTTGTGCATTCTTAGTCCCTCCTAGGTATCCTTTCTGTTTCATTTCTGAGTGTATTATCCAATTTTATGCCAGCAGCATGACATGATTTCTGAAGCGTTTGGATGTTCATAAACTTGCGCACTTACTATTGTTTTCAAGACATGAAGTAGTATCACTTTTTCTTTGATGGTTCACCTCATTGTTTTTACCTCTTACCGTGGCTGCAAAAAAATAAGTTTGGAATTTCCTTGTCTGAATTCTCATCATGGTTATCATACTTCAAGGCTTCAATATCATGCTGCCAACTTCGCAACTGATATTGGTCGCCCTTGCTTCAGGGCCACATGACATGCACAACCGTTGTTGTGAAAGAAAAAGAAAAGGATTGAGCAATATATAATTTGGACACAGGCTGTAGCACTTTGTTTGTTCAATACAATGATTTGCAACCGGTTTTCAAACTTAAATTTTGTGTGTCATTCTGCCAATGTATGCCGGTGAAATAAAACGGAGAACGTTCACAGAGAAGTGGCCATGATAATGACAGATAATTAATCCTATAAAACGGGGTATAGTTTATCTCTTACGGAGGACAACAGGAACATTCAATTTGTGCATCGTATTCATATAAGCCAATATTGCAGTTGTACAATCAGGAAAAATGCCGAGTATGCCTTATAGTAGTATGCTGGAAAAACAGACTGAATTTGCAGGGCAAGACGTATGATAAACCCTCATAATACTTTACAGAGGGGAAGTGTTGAAGTATCATTTCCATGGAAAGGAAAAATAACCTTGATTCCTACAGATGAAAAATAACCTTGATACCAAATCATTAAACACTCCACAAACAGTAGAGCAGCAGATTTATTACAGATTTCAGTCTCTGACAACACATTACCTGAATGTGAAGTGAAAATGTCATCAAATAAGGCATATTATACAACAACCACAGCACAGAACATCAAATAAGAATTGCAAAATAATAACACGTTCGTGCGCTGCATCAATCCTTCTTCTGGACCCTGAGTGTGAAGGCCTGGAGGGACAAGAGCACTTGCTTGATCCGCTCTCTGATTTCGGCGTCAATCAGATTACCATCACTGTCGAACTTAGGCGGCTGCTGAAATGCTTGGACGAACAGCTCTGGCTTGTTGATGAAATGAAGATCTAAGAACACCCCCACCTGCCGGAGATGGTACTGCGATCTACCTCCTCCAAAGCCACCCCCTGCGCTGACAATCGCAGCAGGTTTGTCTGCCCAGCAATTCTTTCCTCTCGAAGCCCAGTCAAGTGCATTCTTCAGAGGGGCTGCAGTTGAAACACAAAACATGTGAAGCAAGCACATATAAGAGTATCAACGATGCAATCTAACAGGAAAAGCAGCGCCTCTGTTCCCCATTTAGGAACACTGAACTATTCGACCTTCACACCTAAGCTACAGCTACATGCTTGTGTCTAGCTCAATAATAATTGGATTTTTCAGGTTAGTTGTTTGTCCTTCTTTTGCTGCAGACATGTACATATTCATCAATACGCATAAGGTGTTACGCAAATTTAATGGTTTTATTGCGCACGTAAACTAAGAATGGTATTCTAATGCGCCTAGTATATCTATGGACTGGATCAGAACGTCAAAATATTATTGCTTGAATTTTTTTGGAATTCCAATTTTATGACCCAGGTTAAAGCACTAATAATAGCTCAATTTGGCTGCCCATCCAGCAATGCTGCATCAGAGAGCCAGGTTCATGAAAAAAGGCCCATCAAAGAGAGAATGCAGCAAGTGAACTTGATGAGAATCATTGCAATGCTCAATCAGAATAGGGCAACCGCTGTCAATTAATATAATCAAACAACGTTTTACAGTTAATGTGAGCAGATCACAGCAACATAATCTTGTGATATCTTGTAGTGCTGTAATACACTGCTAAAACACTTATATAGTTGGATTGCCACAAGGACCTAGACGGATAAGATGGTTAGTGTAGAATATCAAATTTGGTAATTTTTCACTTATATACTGTGCTCCTTGTGACCACAAATATGGCAATTTGATACTCTGCTCTCCTTCGAGCACATAATACAATTGAAAGAGCAGAGTACCAGATTGCCATATTTGTGTAGTCAGACTAATCGATTAGCTTAAATTAGTAGTAGTAAAAGACAGAAAGAGTAAGATCTGAAAAGGTTACAGGGCAGGCAATCATGTGATCCAAACTTAACTGAGCAACAACTACAAGAATGTTGGCTGCTGCTGGACAGGTGTAGGGGGAAGATCGGCTGTGTATTTGTGCGATAGAACTAGATAGGAGCATTTTTCAGTTCTACCAGTTATCATTGAACTACACTGATATGAGCTAAAAGGATATGATAGAATATTGACACCCTTTTCTTTATAAAATTTGCAAGAAAGGAATAAAGGAATTCCCAACACTATATGATATGATGACATGCTTACTGTCCCCATAGAAAAAATGATGGCTACTTTAGCTACAATCTACCAACTGGTTATGTTTCCAATAGAGCATGCTTGACAGGAGGACTCCACTAATTGGGCATAATAATGAGTGAAATGAGAATCAATTCCACTGATAGTGCATCATGGGAATCAAACGGAACCCACCACTTGTGCACCATGACAATCAAATGGGACTCCACCTTGTCAGACATCACACTATGCCACCACAGTTGGTCTCTATCACCGACAGTTCCAGCAAACAAAATCCTTGGGCGACATTAAACATCAGTAAGAAGAGATTGCCCAAATCGCAGTGACCATTAGTATAATATTTTAAACTGTATCCACGTCAATTTGTGCCGCTGCAGCAGCAGTCAATTTGAGCAATCGAAGAGTACTTGGCAGTTAAACGAGGCTGAAATTAAGGGGGAGGGGGGAGGAGCGGGGGGCGCTCACTTGCGATGGAGTAGTTGTACTCTGGCGAGCCGAAGAGGAAGCAGTCGGCGGCGCGGATGCGGTCGCGGAAGGCCTCGACGGCGGGCGGGAAGCCCCCGTCGGGCGTCTCGAGGTCGGTGTTGAGCAGCGGCAGCGCGGAGATGTCGACGTGCTCCACGCGCATCCCCGGGACCGACTCCTCGCACACCTCCGCCACTGGCCAGTCAACCCCGGGGTCAGCACAGCGGCCGTGCGCGCCCGAGCGAGCGACAAACCAGCGCGAAGCAGGGAACGGAATGGGAGAAGAGGCGAGAGAGAGAGAGCGTGCGTACCGGCGCGGAGGAGGCCGCGGTTGTAGGAGGCCCTGCGGAGGGAGCCGCAGACGGCGGCGACGCGGAGGACGGGCTTCGCCGCGGCGACCTCCATGCTCAAGGCTCCCGGCTTCTTCTTTCTCGGCTTTGGGAGGGAGGGGTTTGACGTGTCGGGCGCCTTCGGGTGGGTGGGTGGGTGGGTTCTCCTTTCTGTTGGCCGAGTCGGTGTGACTGTAGCCTCAACCTGAACCTGAACCTGAATATGTAGATACAGTCTGAACCTGAATACATCAGAGCATCTCCAGCCGCGCCCTCAACAGGCCCCCCAAGGTCACTTTTTAGGCGTCGGCGTCAAAAAATGGCCCAGTCGCGTCCCAGGACTCCGAAAATCGCCGGATTGGGCCGAAACTGGCGTCGGCGGACCCAACCCGAACCCGGGGCGCTGAGGTCGCCTGGGGGCGCCGGGCGAGGCGTTTTTTGGCGCGAATGGGATGGGCCCGCCCTGTCAGTGACGTGCTGCTTCGTCGTCCTCATCGCCTCGGTTCCCGCGGGAATCAATGCCAAAGTTGCCGCACTGCCGAGCCGCCGCCTGCCATTGATGCCGCCCCCAGCGACCAGTCGCGTCGCCCGGCACCACGGGCGACCGCCACGCGTTGCCTGGCATGCGCCTCTCCTCGTGCGAGCTCCGGCTATAAAAGCATCCTACCTCGCCGGTGAACGCCCACACCGCAGCCACATCACGCACCGCACTCTCCTCTGCACTGCCACGCACTGCGCCCCTCCGGCCGCTGGCTGCTTCGTCGCCGACACGCACTGCGCCCACATGCCGCCTCGCCGCCGGGGAGGTGCGGGCTACCGCGGCGTCCGGGTTCGTTCGTCCGGCACCTACTCCGCCGAGATTCAGTCGGGCGACGTGCGCCTCCGGCTCGGAACCTTCGACACCGCTCAGGAGGGCGCCCGCGCGTACGACGCTGCGGCGTGGCGCCTCCGGCGTTTCCATTGGGACATGAACTTCACGGACGTGCCGATTCTGGAGCGGGCACAGGAGCTGGCGCCTCCCCCGCGGCTTAGAACCGACGAAGATCGTCGGAAGAACCGTAGGCGGGTGCACCGTCTCCACTTGGCCGAGATGGATGAGGAAGCCATGACGACGTGGCGCCAAAACTTCCCGCAAGACTTCATCGACGAGCACCGGTTCTTGGCCGAGAGGAGGGCGGAGAGGAAGAAGAGGAGGAAGGAGCGAGCGGCTTATCGCGAGGACAAGCGAGCGCGGAGGGCGATCGCTAAGTCCAACGTCGAGCAAGGAGATGCGTCTTCCTGGGACTTCACCGACGAGCGGTTCCTTGACGCCTATGCTGAGACGTCGGAGGAGGACATCACCGAGGAAGAGTCCGAGTCGGAGAATGACTAGTAGTAGGTCGTAGGAGAAGACTATGTGAACTATCTATTATCTATCTATCGTATGAAATATCTATCTATCTATATATGTGAACTATCTATCTATCTGTGTTAACTATCTACGAGAACGTCGAGCCTGGGGCGACCTGGGGAGCCGACGACTGGGAACGAACTGGCACCTAAGCCGAAACTAGCACCGGCTCACCCCCAAACGACGGTTTTCGACGCGTTCTGTGAGGCAAACGGCTGGAGATGCTCTCAGCCACGATGACCGCCTGGTGTTCTATAGCATTTGCCGGCGCCTAGCCGCCAGGTGTTCTATAGCATCTTTTCGATTTAAAATGTAGATGCAGGAAAACTCGGATGACGACAAGGCCAGTCAACGTACATCAGCCACGATGACCATTATGTATGCTCCTTTAAAATGGGCTCCTAGCCGCCTGGTGGTCTAGTACTCACTACCATCTTTTCGAAGAAAAAAATAATGAATTTAAAAAATGGTTATTTTTGCTCCCACGATGACAAATGGGCTCCACCAGTTCCATGGCGTTGCCTAGATTGAGATGAGCTGCTACACCAACCACCATGTGATCATGTCAGCAACCGGCGCCCAGAAAAGTCCACGACGGATGTACCGAAAAACTAACAACCACCTGAGATTTTGGGGGCCCGAGGCGAACCAGAACTCGGGGCTCTTAGTATAAACAATATAGCAATAATAATGAATATATGTATATATGAAATGTTACTAATAATCGCTTAAATACGTCCAAAACAATATACATATGAAATAATTGTACATGTTACCTTAAAAAAACATTTCTTAGTGCAAAGTCACTTATGATGAGGTGGATGTCAATCTCATCCATTAATTACTTCTCAATGCATAATGTTGTCAAACCATTTAAACTCGCTTGAATCATCCTCTTTTTTTTGTTGCGGGGACGCTTGAATCATCCTTGATCTCAAATAGTTACTCAACACTTTTTACTCTGAAAACTTATTTCAACCGATGAGGTAAATAGATAATTCCAGGAGTAATAAAAAGGAAGTAAGTAAATTAAAGAAAGTATTGATATAATAGAAATTGCGGAAGCAAATACCAATTTACTAAAAAAAGATAATAACCAATAGAGGCATTGGGATAAAAGTTGATTTCTCTCGCATAATAAAAAATCACTATAGTAGACATTACACCATCTAGCAAGGTGAATTACATAATTTTTAATTAAGAAAAATGAATGTTCATCAACTCTAGCAGATTCTGCACGTGAACCTATTGAAATAACTGTAGTATCAGGACCACTTACATTTTTATCACCGATATTGATGTGAACTTTTCCCTCTTATTCAAATTCAGAATTCCTATCAATTCATCCATCTTCCTCCAAAACAACAACCGCCATTTCACCATCTGGGTTCAACGAGGCACCATTATTTCTCTTGATTTTTTTATCATGAGAGCCTCTGGTTGCATCATCCACACATTGTATCATTTTTAACCGTGCTGAAAATAAATAAATAATGGCATCGATCAAAGGTTGATTGATGAGATTATGCACCATGTATGTTAAGGATAAATTACTTAATAAGTACTAAACGTGTAGTGAGTAGGTGTTAAGGATTAAGGAGTACCTTGGATGATCTGATCAGCTTTCGTGGTAGGGCGTTCAGCAATGACCCGATGACTCATGTGGACTCGTCTTGCTCCAGGATTAGGAAGGAAATTAGATCGGCGAATCGGCGATGAGTGTGTGCATGTCCAGCGCCGGAAGGCAAGAGATCAAAGCGGCGCCGCGTACTGAGTATTCTGGCTAGCGTCTCGCGATTGGGAGCCCCGGGAATAGAAATCGGGGAGAAGGCGAACTGGCGACCGGAGGAGGAAGGAGCAGGGCGGTGTGTTTGTTATCATGGAAAGGATGGCGTAGTATATGGCGTGATGACTTTTTTAGAGCTAATTGCTACGTATGGAATAGAAAGAATTGCCACGTTCTTTTGGAAAGATGAGAAGTGCAAGAATCGCTAGTTCAATACGTTTCCTTTTTCTGAGACAAAGTTCGGTACTCTTGCCTGCAACTTGTTGGCTAGTTGTATACATACCAGAGGAGGGGGCCCCTAAATTTCGGGGGCCCGGGGCGGCCGCCCCCCCTGCCCCCCCCCCCCTCAGGGCCGGGCCTGCCCTAAGGCTGGCCATAGTGGGAGTAACATAGCTAGTAACATCACACATCCCAACACAGTTTTGCTTATGTGGCATATAATTAATGAGGAGAGAAGTGCTTGTGGTAACTAGCTATGTTACTGTAACATCACACATACCAATGCAAATTAAGTCTATAGACTAATAAATGAACTCTTGCATGACACCACATCTATGTTTCTACCCACTATGGAGGTAGTAACATAGTCTAGTAATACGTGTATGTTACTAGTGTAAGTTACTCCCCACTATGACTAGTCTAAAGATAGATGGAGACGAGCTTCATGGAGGCATTAATTTAAGAACTTCTAAATTCAAACCGGGGCTCGTGATACTTTGTGTCAGCTCGTGATTCAAGGCATTTCATTATGAAATTTTGCACACATACATATACATTATATCCTTGTATACATGTGTGATTTTTTTGCAGAAGATTTTTAGACTGAAAAGTTTAAATTATGAAATTTTTAAAATTAAGACCTTCATGGAGCTCGGTCTTCAAAATGCCATACTCAAACATGTACAACTTGATACCCGGTGCCCGGTATGTATGCAACTTGATGAGACTGAGGTAACCTCTTTCTGAAATGCAAATGGGTGAAGCAAGTGTGGCAGGAACTACAACTGGAGGATGTACGACTAGGTCAGGGATTGAGTGAGGCTTCT
>LR738714.1:751778875-751804163 GCA_902687465.1 Secale cereale
GGAGTACCAACATGATTTGTTTGCCTATGATGTGGTATGGTCTAGTGATATCTTCCTTCAAGAATTTATTTTGATTGACTTGGCATATGCTCACGCATATTTAAGACTGTAAAGAAAGTCTATCAAGCCTTGATGATCTTTAATTTCTGAGTAGCGATAAAACTTCCATGCCCGATTCAATGTTGCTTTGTTGCTCTGCATGATTATGACCGTCATTGCTCTTTTAGTTGGTCGCTCCCAGTCTTTTGCTAACCTTCACCTGTACTAAGCGGACTGACTGCTTGTGCATCCAAAATCCTTTAAACCAGTTATGCCATATGAGTCCACCATACCTTCCTATACATGGTATTTACCTGCCATTCCTAACAAAGACTTTCATGTACCATCTCGAAAATATTCAAAAGAGGCATTTCTCTTTTGTGCCTCTGTTTTAGCTCATGAGGAAGTAGTAGTTAATTCAGGATCTTTTTAAGTCGGACAAGCTTCACCCCGGGATTGCATGTCTAATGTGCAAACCCATAATACGAGAAGGAACTGGCATAGAGTGCGCCCTGCTCATTAAAAAATATATATTCAACAAACAAACCCTCCTTCACGCTTTGTTCATGAGAAATCAGAAAACTTTGGCAGTGATAAACAAAGGAGATTAAGAGGATGTGATCGTCCTCATTCGGGAGCCGTTCCTCGAAACTTGTCCAGCTCAAGAAGTAATTGAGTTATCTACTAGCATTCGTTGACGAAACATGCATATTCTAAAAAAATATTTATTGCCTCTGTTTTTAAAACCAAGAGCTCTGGTACATGTTTAGTTTTTGTTTCCGACCACGGGTTTTCAACCTTGCCATCAAAAGCCACGGTTCGAGAGTCTCCACCTTCTTTAAAGTACCAACTATTGAGAGCATGATTGTCATTCTGAGTGTAATGTGCATTGTCCCAAAGTACCATTGTCTTTTGCATGATTATGATATCGTTTATTCTGAAATCATTGTATCTAGTCGTCACTTAAACCTTGGAGGTGCCCCTGCATTTATGTTTTGCTTCACTAAAGGGGGCAAGCGAGGTACCACTTTATCATATTTGCACACCATGCTCACTACAAATCTATTGATGTTTCAGTATCATATTGTAAAACTTTCAGTTCTTTGTGATTTTCTCATGAGGCAACTTAATTACTACAGATTCATTATCTCATTAAGCTTTTGTCATGTGACTCTGAAAAGTCCTTATATGGTTAATAGCATGTCACCACAGAAATTATGCTTGTTATCATTTACCTACTCGAGGACGAGCAGGAATTAAGCTTGGGGATGCTGATACGTCCAAAACGTATCTATAATTTCTGCTTGCTCCATGCCTCTTTTGTGTGATATTGCTATGATATTTATGCACTTCCACACACTTTTGATCATATTTGGACTAACCTATTAACTCAGTGCACCCCAGTGCCAGTTTCTGTTTTCTGCTGTTTTTGTATTTCAGGTTTTCCCATCACGTAAACTGCCAGAAAAATTCTGGGAAAAATATATAAAAAGTCAGCGTTCCGGAAGCTTCCATGCGGCCAAAGTAGGGCCGGAGGGGGCCCACCAGGGCTCCAGGCGCCCTGGGGGCGCGGGGGGCGCCTGGGCCCCCCAGGCCTCCGCTGATGCCCCCCTTTGGCATATATTTACACCGTGTCCCGAAACCCTCGAGGACGGAACCCTTTTTCGCGATCTCATCTCTGTTCCGCCGCCGCCGTGCTTGCAAGAGCGGGAGCACGAGGAGAACTCTTCCCGGCACCCTGCTGGAGGGGAGGATCACCACCGGGAGCCTCTCCACCACCATGGACGCCTCCCGGATGAGTTGTGAGTAGTCTCCCTTGGACCATGGGTCCATGACCAGTAGCTATGTGATGTTCTCCTCCCCTCTTTGTCCTTCACCGATTAGACCTCGTGAGCTGCCCTACATGATCGAGGCACATATGTAATCCTTATGCTGTTGCTATGATGAGTTTGCTGGGATCCGATGGATTATGAGATTATGTTCAGATTGTGTTTGAGTAATATATTTGATTTACCTCTTTTATATTTATGTTCTTGAGTAATTCTTGCATGTTCCCCGTTGCTGTTTATTGCTTTGGCCAAGTAGTAGGTAGTAACTCCAAGAGGGAACGTTATGCTTGATTGTGGGTTCATGCCCCTCGATGACTAGCTTGAGTGACAGAAACATGAGTCTAGGGGATGTGTTGTTGCCACAAGGGGGAAAACAACGGTGCTTGTACTCGCGGGTGCAAGGATTGTTTACTTTACGCAAAGTTCTTTTAATGCAGTTGTCTGTTGCTTTGAGTTTACACTTTGGGTGGGACTCGCAACTTAAAACCAGCGAGATGTTCTGGATAGATATATCAAGGTGGATGATTAGTAGTAGATGCAGATGGATTTCGGTCTACTTACCTTGGCGTACCGCCCATGCTTTTGAGCCTCTACCTTTCTTGCAGCATAGTTAGCATTGGGTTGCGCACATAATTCTGTCAATTGCCCAGCTGTAATTTGTTTACCTCGCTTAGCTGTTTTATCATCTTTTGGGAGAGAGACATCACTAGTGAACGTCATGGGTCCCCGGTCCATATTACCATCATTGATCACATCCGCTATTTACTTTCTGTTTTTACTTACTAGTTGCAGTAATACCTATCACTATTACCTCTTGCGTTTGATCCTTTGTAAACGACAAGGCCGGAGGGATTGACAACCTCTCTGCACTCGTTGGGAGCAAAGTTATTTGTATCTGTGTGCAGGTCCAGTCAATTGCTAAGTATCTGGCGCCGTTAGTAGTTGACACCTTCTTGTTGAACCTTGGAGTCTCAGGGGATTTCGATCCTTGGTATCTTTGCCAAGGGAAAACTACCGCTACACTGCATCTCAAACCTTTCACTTGGGGTAACCAACGAGGGGCGAGAAGCCATCAAATGTCTGTGGGCATACTGGGCCTGCTGCGGGCCTGAATCCTGGCCCATGGTTGGGTTTCTAGTCGTATTCCGGCCGTGCTGGCCCTGTAGGTGGTATTTTGTTTTTTCTTTTTTTCTATTTATTTTTTCATTTCTACTTAGAATAAATACTTATAGTTTTTTAGCGATTTCTTTTTTCTTTTAGGTCACAAAATTATAAACTTTCTTTGTTTTCTTTGTTGCTTTGTTTATTTTATTTTGTTTCTACTTACGACAAAATACTTATTGTTACTATTTTTATTTTTTTGCAAGTTTTTTTGTTTTGTTTTCTGCATTATTTATTTTCTTCTGTTTTTTTCTTTATTTTTTAATTCTTTCTGGTAAAACCAATTACAAACTTTCTGTTAGTGCAAGTAGTATTCAAATTTGAATAGTTTAAATTTGAAATTATTTGTTTTCTTTGTTGCTTTATTTATTTTTTTTTGTTTCTACTTACAACGAAATACTTATTGTTGCTATTTTTATTTTTTTGCAAGTTTTTTAGTTTTTTGCATTATTTATTTTCTTTTGTTTTTTGCTTTATTTTTTAATTCTTTCTGGTAAAACCAATTACAAACTTTCTGTTAGTGCAAGTAGTATTGAAATTTGAATAGTACAAACGGACAATGGTATCATACTCGTCTGTTACAAAGTTGGCATGGTATCATCATAATAGTTGCGGAAAAAAGTCTTCACTTTTTCTTCGCTTGTGTCATTTGCTTATTGCGCCGTAACCATGGATAATCTTCATCGTTTATCAGGATGCTTGGGTCAGCCTTGACTTTGAAGGGAGGAATTTCATGAAACTTTTCATAATCTTCGAATATGTCTGTCTTGCCCTCCACTCCCAGGATGTCCCTTTTTCCTGAAAGAACTATGTGGCGCTTTGGCTCATTGTATGATGTATTCGCTTCCTTATCTTTTCTTTTTCTCGGTCTGGTAGACATGTCGTTCACATAGATAACCTGTGCCACATCATTGGCTAGGACGAACGGTTCGTCAGTGTATCCAAGATTTTTCAGATCCACTGTTATCATTCCGTACTGTGGGTCTACCTGTACCCCGCCTCCTGACAGATTGACCCATTTGCACTTAAACAAAGGGACCTTAAAATCATGTCCGTAGTCAAGTTCCCATATGTCCACTATGTAACCATAATATGTGTCCTTTCCCCTCTCGGTTGTTGCATCAAAGCGGACACCGCTGTTTTGGTTGGTACTCTTTTGATCTTGGACAATCGTGTAAAATGTATTCCCATTTATCTCGTATCCTTTGTAAATCAATACAGTCGAAGATGGTCCCCTGGACAACAAGTACAACTCATCACAAACAGTGTTGTCACCTCTGAGACGTGTTTCCAACCAACTACTGAAAGTCCTGATGTGTTCACATGTAATTCAGTCGTCGCACTGCTCCGGGTGTTTGGAGCGCAGACTGTTCTTGTGTTCATCGACATACGGGGTCACCAATGTAGAGTTCTGTAGAACTGTGTAGTGTGCTTGAGACCAAGAATATCCGTCCCTGCATATTATTGAGTCCCTTCCAAGCGTGCCTTTTCCAGTCAGTCTATCCTCGTACCGTGATTTAGGGAGACCTATCTTATTAAGGCCAGGAATGAAGTCAACACAAAACCCGATGACATCCTCTGTTTGATGGCCCATGGAGATGCTTCCTTCTGTCCTAGCGCGGTTACGGACATATTTCTTTAGGACTCCCGTGAACCTTTCAATGGGGAACATATTGTGTAGAAATACGGGCCCCAGAATGACAATCTCGTCGACTAGATGAACTAGGACGTGTTTCATGATATTGAAGAAGGATGGTGGGAACACCAGCTCGAAACTGACAAGACATTGCGCCACATCACTCCTTAGCCTTGGTACGATTTCTGGATCGATCACCTTCTGAGAGATTGCATTGAGGAATGCACATAGCTTCACAATGGCTAATCGGACGTTTTCCGGTAGAAGCCCCCTCAATGCAACCGGAAGCAGTTGCGTCATAATCACGTGGCAGTCATGAGACTTTAGGTTCTGGAACTTTTTCTCTGCCATATTTATTATTCCCTTTATATTCGACAAGAAGCCAGTCGGGACCTTCATACTGAGCAGGCATTCAAAGAAGATTTCTTTCTCTTCTTTCGTAAGAGCATAGCTGGCAGGACCTTCATACTGCTTCGGAGGGATGCCGTCTTTTTCGTGCAAACGTTGCAGGTCCTCCCGTGCCTCAGCTATATCTTTTGTCTTTCCATACACGCCCAAGAAGCCTAGCAGGTTCACGCAAAGGTTCTTCGTCACGTGCATCACGTCGATTGAAGAGCGGACCTCTAGGTCTTTCCAGTAGGGTAGGTCCCAAAATATAGATTTCTGCTTCCACATAGGTGTGTGTCCCTCAGCGTCATTCGGAACAGCTAGTGCGCCGGGGCCCTTTCCAAAGATTACGTGTAAATCATTGACCATAGCAAGTACGTGATCACCGGTACGCATGGCGGGCTCCTTCCGGTGATCTGCCTCGCCTTTGAAATGCTTGCCTTTCTTTCGACATTGATGGTTGGTCGGAAGAAATCGACGATGGCCCAGGTACACATTCTTCCTGCATTTGTCCAGGTATATAATTTCAGTGTCATCTAAACAGTGCGTGCATGCGTGGTATCCTTTGTTTGTCTGTCCTGAAAGGTTACTGAGAGCGGGCCAATCGTTGATGGTCACGAACAGCAACGCCTTTAGGTCAAATTCCTCCTGTCTGTGCTCATCCCACGCACGTACACCGTTTCCATTCCACAGCTGTAAAAGTTCTTCAACTAATGGCCTTAGGTACACATCAATGTCGTTGCCGGGTTGCTTACGGCCTTGGATGAGAACTGGCATCATAATGAACTTCCGCTTCATGCACATCCAAGGAGGAAGGTTATACATACATAGAGTCACGGGCCAGGTGCTGTGATTGCTGCTCTGCTTCCCGAAAGGATTAATGCCATCCGCGCTTAAAGCAAACCATACGTTCCTTGGGTCCTTTGCAAACTCCTTTCAGTACTTTCTCTCGATTTTTCTCCACTGCGACCCGTCAGCGGGTGCTCTCAACTTCCCGTCTTTCTTACGGTCCTCACTGTGCCATCGCATCAACTTGGCATGCTCTCTGTTTCTAAACAAACGTTTCAACCGTGGTATTATAGGAGCATACCACATCACCTTCGCAGGAACCCTCTTCCTGGCGGGCTCGCCATCAACATCACCAGGGTCATCTCGTCTCATCTTATACCGCAATGCACCGCATACCGGGCATGCGTTCAGATCCTTGTATGCACCGCGGTAGAGGATGCAGTCATTAGGGCATGCATGTATCTTCTGCACCTCCAATCCTAGAGGGCATACGACCTTCTTTGCTGCGTATGTACTGTCGGGCAATTCGTTATCCTTCGGAAGCTTCTTCTTCAATATTTTCAGTAGCTTCTCAAATCCTTTGTCAGCCACAGCATTCTCTGCCTTCCACTACAACAATTCCAGTACGGTACCGAGCTTTGTGTTGCCATCTTCGCAATTGGGGTACAACCCTTTTTTGTGATCCTCTAACATGCGATCGAACCTCAGCTTCTCCTTTTGACTTTCGCATTGTGTCCTTGCATTGACAATGACCCGGCGGAGATCATCATTTGGTTCCTCTTGATCTTCAGCAGCTTCACCCGTTGCAGCATCATTGGGCACATCGTTTGGTTCCTCTTGATCTTCACCAGCTCCCCCCATTGCAGCATCACCGTATTCAGGGGGCACATAGTTGTCATCGTACTCTTCTTCTTTGCCGTCTTCCATCATAACCCCTATTTCTCCATGCCTCGTCCAAACATTATAGTGTGGCATGAAACCCTTGTAAAGCAGGTGGGAGTGAAGGATTTTTCGGTTAGAGTAAGACATCGTATTCCCACATTTAGTGCATGGACAGCACATAAAACCATTCTGCTTGTTTGCCTCAGCCGCATTTAGAAACTCATGCACGCCCTTAATGTACTCGGAGGTGTGTCTGTCACCGTACATCCATTGCCGGTTCATTTGCGTGCATTATATATAATTAAGTGTGTCAAAAACCATTACAGAACATCATAAATAGATAATTGAGTGACCAAATTAATAGAAGTTCATCATCACATTAAAACCAAAGTACATACATATATAGTTCTCATCTAACAACATATAGCACTCCATACACATCGAAACTATGTAAAACATTTCAATGCGAAAACAAATGCGATCATAATCGCAACCAAGGTAACAATTGATCCAACGGCATAATGATACCAAGCCTCGGTATGAATGGCATATTTTCTAATCTTTCTAATCTTCAACCGCATTGCATCCATCTTGATCTTGTGATCATCGACGACATCCGCAGCATGCAACTCCAATATCATCTTCTCGTCCTAATTTTTTTTATTTTTTCCTTCAAGAATTTGTTTTCTTCTTCAACTAAATTTAACCTCTCGACAATAGGGTCCATCTTGATCTTGTGATCATCGATGACTTCCACAACATGCAACTCCAATTCCATCTTCTCCTCCTCCATTTTTTCCAATTTTTTCTTTAAGGAAATGTTTTCCTCTTCAACTAAATTTAACCTCTCCACAAGAGGGTCGGTTGGAATTTCCGGTTCAACTACCTCCTAGACATAATAAAACATCTATGCATGTCAGGTTGGTCGGCATAACTATCATAAACACTAAAAAAAATAGTTATAAATTAAAGATAATATACCACATCCGAATCGTAGACAGGACGAGGGCCCACGTGGGCGGATATCAAAACCATCGCACTATATAATAACAAGCAATAATAAACGTAAGAAAATTAGACAAATATCTATCTAAAGCAATAATAACAAGCAATAATAAAAGTAAGAAAAGCATGGACATAACAAGAGGCTCACCACGGTGGTGCCGGTGACGAGATCGGCGGGGGCGATCGATGGCGGCGAAGATGGGGACGGGACGTGACGGACCGCTAAACCTTGACAAATCTCGGAGAAAATAGAGCTTCGAGAGGAGAAAAGCTTAACTAGTGTGGCTCGGGCATTCCATCGAACACGTTGTGTGCATAGGAGGTGAGCTAGAGCACCACTAACCCCTCTCCCCCTCGGCCAGAAAACAAAACAGAGCAGTGTGCTCTGCTCTTGAGCGAGGGGGTATATATAGGCACCTCATTGGTCCCGGTTGGTGCTACGAACCGGGGCTAAAGGGGTGCCTTTGGTCCCGTTTCATGCCACCAACCGGGACCAATGGTGGCGGGCCAGGAGCAAGACCCATTGGTCCCGGTTCGTCTCACCAACCGGGACCAAAAGGTCCAGACGAACCGGGACCAATGGCCCACGTGGCCCGGCCGCCCCCCTGGGCTCACGAACCGGGTCCAGTGCCCCCATTGGACCCGGTTCTAGATTGAACTGGGGCTAATGGTTTGGACAGGCCTGGACCAAAGCCCTGTTTTCTACTAGTGTGAATTCAACGGCTCCAGCTTGTACACACGCACTTGTGACTTCAGCTTACCTTCCCATAACTTTGCTATTCGCTTAAAGAGTTGTACCTCCTTTGTTTCAAAAAAAGTAAATAAAGAGTTGTACCTCCTCGGATGCTCTATGAAACAAAAACTCCTCACTACATCATATGCTAACATTGGTTCCTGCATATTGCAATTAGGATATACTTCATCCGTTCTTAAATATAAGTCTTTTTAGACATTTCAAATGGACAACATATACCGATGTATTGTAATGCCCAGTATGTGACTATGCCTCCCACGTGTCGAGGCACGACTTAAAGGCATAAGCACATACTAGAATGATCTCAAGTATGATATCTTTGCACAACTCATGTACAAGAGGGAGATGAAAATGTAAAAGAGTAGTTGGCTTACACTCGCCACGTCACACAATGTAATACAATAACATACATCATCCAGAGAACATCAGAGTCCGACTACGGATGAAGATCCAAATGAAAGATACCACAAATAAAGCAACACAAGGTCCCCGATCATCCTAGTAAGAGCCCTACTGATCCTCGGGGTAAGACACATATTAACGTCCACGCTCTTCGTCGAACTCCCAGTACAGCTCTGTCCCATCTCCGATATAGTTCTCAATGGTACCTGCATCTGGTGTGGTGTTGAATCTGTGAGCCACAAAGGACTCAGCAATCCCGTTCCCGGGTAGCAATACTATCAAAGCCTCAGGTGAGGGAAAAGGCTTAAAACAAGGTTGCAGCAGCACTAGCACTAACTTACGTGTTTAAAGCGAGAAGAGAATAAGTGCCAACAATCGTCAAAGTGATCACGAAGTGATCCTAACTAAGCACGTCAAACATAACCCCACCGTGTTCACTTCCCGAACCCCTTCGGAAAGAGACCATCACGGTTACTAACGCTGGTAGTGTATTATGAACATGGTGTCAAGTTATCTACAACCGGATATTAACAAATTCCCATCTGCCACATAACCGCGGGCACGGCTTTCGAAAGATCAAAACCCTGCAGGGGTATCCCAACTTAGCCCATCACAAGCTCACGATCTGCGGAGTCGCAACTCTAAGGTGGGAAGACCCGAGTATTCTCGGAATCCCGTGCTCAAGATATTCCGACAAAGGTAAAACTAATCCAGCAAGACCTCCCGGCATGCCGACACCCTGATAGTAGCCACGCGTATCTCGTCTCAGGCCACGACCGGATGGGCGATTCTACAGGTTATACCAGATACCTCGGGTTTCCCCAAGGCAGCCCCGCAGAACCCCCAGTTTGGACCAACAATCATGAGGAGCACTGGCCCGGGTTGTTAATTAAGTCCTCCGGTTTGCAACGCCCTATGCAAGTTTTAGTTATTAGGTAAAAGTAAAACCAATGTTGGGCCTTGCTGGAAAAGCTTTAGCACTAAACGAGTTATCGAGGGGGGCCCATAAACCCCAACCGTGTTAGGGACGTAAAATCAAGGAACATAACACCTGTTTAACGGTTCCTATGGTGGCATGAGTGGAACAAAACACCAAGCAATAGGCTTAGCCTTCCACCCATTACCAATATATAGGTGATTTAGTTTAACCGATTATATATTGTGATATCCCAACAATAACTTCACCACGAAGCAAGAATCTTCAAATCTTCACCTGCAACTAACAACGCTATAAGAGGGGCTGAGCGATGCTTACATAGCCAAACAACGGTTTGCTAGGTGGGTGGTTAGAGAGTTTCATGGCAACAATAGGGGGGCGGACAAACAGACATAGGCATCGAGGAAATATCTAAAGAGCGAGACATCTAGCATAGGCCAAGATAGTAGTGATATCTGGGTATGGTCATCTTGCCTGTTGATTCCACGGAGGGATCGTAACCTTGCACCTCAAACTCAGCCTCGGCGGTAACCTCGAACTCTGAATCGGCTCCCGGCTCTACTCAACACAAGAACACAACACGACACAACATCAAACACGATGCAATGCACAATCAACATGATGCAAGTCAAAACTGGGGATGCAAGTATGATGTGCGTATGCATGTGGAAGCACTTGAGCCTAAGGAGAAGATGATGGAAAAGGCCTCATATTGGAAAACCAAGCAAGCCACTGGATAGTGGGGAAGATTTCGGTTGAAATCGATATAAAGATCACCGGAAACGGACGCACGGTTTGCAAATGGCAAGCAAAACAATATTCAGACAAAACTGCAGTTTACAGCAACATGGCATCTTTGGGGCAAGGAATAACTATGCTATAGCACCCACACATGGAGACAAAGGGTATGGATGTGAAATAGACATGATACTTAACAAGCATGAACTTAGAACACACCCAAAAACTTACTGAAACACAATTAACCAAGCATGACAAGTTGCAATAAATTTACAGAATTCTCAGACTTGGTGAAAATTAGAAGGCATGGC
The DNA here is from genome assembly GCA_902687465.1 of Secale cereale. Lineage (NCBI taxonomy): Eukaryota > Viridiplantae > Streptophyta > Magnoliopsida > Poales > Poaceae > Secale > Secale cereale. Next base: position 751,789,746 of record LR738714.1, read on the forward strand.
AGAATTACAACAGAATGGCATGTTTACGAACTTGTGCAACTCAACTCAAAGCATGGCATGTCAAGTTAAGGTAACCAACAGTAAGAAGACATATTTGAGAAGCTACTCAAAGCAAGAACATGCCCATAGGATGCATAGAACACTACCTACACTCGTGGCGAAACTGAACTTGTTGATAACATGCTGACAGATACATTTTATAGTCTCTTGAAAGCATGAAAACAACAAGTTACAACAAGCCATCATGCAAACAAAAGGCATGAAAACAACATACATAAGATGCTCTTCAAGAATAACCACATGGCTACTTCTACAACATACTAGAACATGTCCCAAACAACATGGCAAAAGAGCAAAAGTTTATCCAGACTTAGCAAAATCTGGGCATGCTGACAGATAAATTTTATAGCAACTTGAGGGCCTCATAATAACAATCTACAACATGGCATAATGGCAAACAAGTGCATGGATAGCTAGAGCATGACATATACTTCAAGGAACAACCATTGGACCACCCTTAACATGCACAACAAAGAGTGTGGCATCATGGATACATGGCAATAAATTTAACAGATTCACACTTAGCAGAAATTTATAAACATGATGACATGTTAACAAGCTTGTTGCACTCATATCAAGACATATCATGTCATGAGAATGAATCTATCATGTAGAGCACATGTCCAAGAGCAAAACTCATGTTGACACCTAACTCATATGACACAAGGGTAAATAAACACAAGCATGTCAAAACATCATCTCATAACAAGTTCAGAAACTTATCAGCCAAATGCACTTTTGCGACAGAGATAAACATGGCAATATGACACCTAACATTAACGCTACAGCAACCATCCTATAGAGCATTTCACAACGAAGATCTGGACGTATGATTCACTTCAATTGGACCAACATGCACAAAGTTATCACATCTCAAACATGGCAACAAATTTACACAGTCAACTAGTTACAACAACATGCACTCTTGCCACGAATATTAAGTCAACAAGATGAACTCTAACATACATGAAACTGGTACTAACACGTAGAGCTCGACGAGACGAACATTTCGACATATCATACGCGCGAAACGGAGCTACGAGCACGAAGTTATCACATGGCAAAGGAGGCAACAAAATTAACGGATCTGGGGACTTAGTGAAAAAAAATCACCTCCGCAAAAGTCAACGCGGGACGGGACGGAGCGGGACGGAGGGATCCGGGACTGGAGAAGGGGGTGTTTGCTTCGTGGGATTGGTGGATCTGGTCCACCTGACCAGATCCACCGGATCGGGACGGCGGCGAGGCGCCGGCCGATCGTCGCGGCGGTGCGGCGGGGCGAGGGGCGGGCGGCGGCGGCCGGTGGCGGCGAAGCGGCACGGCGGTGCTGCGACGCCCGGCAGCGGGGACGAAGGCAGCCGCGAGACGGGGGTTTCGTGGGCCCGGCGCGGCCCGGTTCGGCCCTGGGCGGGCCGGATCTGGGCCCCAGGCGCGGCGATGAAGTGGGCGCGAGTCGGTGACGTGGCGCGCTGCGATTCGCTGCGGGGCGGCGGACGGACGCCTCCGGCCGTCGTCGGACGTGTCCGGCGGCGCGGGGAGCTCAGATCTAGGGTTTTGCCCGAAAAATGGAAGGGATGGGGTTGTTTTATAGGCATAGGGAGCTAGGAAGGTCCAAATGGGGTGCGGTTTTTTCCCACACGATCACGATCCAATGACCGAGAGGATGGGAGTGGTTGTGCTGGGCTAGTGGGCTGTTGTGGAGGGGTCTTGGGCCAAAAGGAAGAGGAGCTTTTAGCCCACTAGGTTAACCGTTGGAGTATCAAACGAACTCCAAACGCGATGAAACTTGACAGGCGGCCTACACGTACCAAAACAATAACGCACGACAAGTCTCACCTCATTCCAGGAACGTTACACGGCCACATACGAAAGAAGGACTCGTGGGTGCCACGGGCACGTGTGTGAGTGTCGGAACTCGAAACGGACAACGGGAAGAGGCGAGCGTGACCGGGTGCAAGTGACAACACGAATGCAATGCAATGCACATGATAACATGACATGGATGAAATGCACACACGCGGGCGACAAAACGAAGAAACCCGAAATGAAAGAAGAGCCCAGAATGGAATTGATGAAGTCAAAGTTTCATATATTGCCATAAATGGAAGGTAACACATATGGGGTGTTACATGTATGTAGACATATTTTAGAGTGTAGATTCACTCATTTTGCTCCGTATGTAGTCGCTTGTTGGAATCTCTAGAAAGACTTATATTTGGGAATGGAGGGAGTAAAATCTATACAGCAAAACAAAAATGTTCATATAGCTTCAAATTGTGAGGATAAGAAAAGGTTGGTAGAGAGATAACTTACAGGAACTCAGTTATATTGCTGTCATAAATCATAACGCTCAGCATGATACTGGGAAGGCTCTAGTGCCATTCCTCCCATGGTTGTTTACGCTCAACATGAAACTGGGGAGTCTCTAGTGTCATTCCTCCGATGGTTGTTTTAAATAAAAATAAGAGAACATTACCAAGACAAGAACCTTTCAAGTTTCAAGGATGCTGAAGTAATGGGCAATGAAAAAACAAACCCTTATAAGACTGATAATAAGCTCTCATGAGTAAACACAAGCTATAATCACCACAGTTGGCAAAGCTTAATGACCAAAAGAAACACATCCTCCAAAGCTACATCATCTGGAAGCAGAGTAGATGAATATTTGCACGACTGTTTTTGCATACAGAGGTTTTAGCTCGACTGATGCAACCTTGAAATAGTGAACTAATCACAACCAAACAATATCCTTTAGAGCACGAAATAAATCATTGATCCTTTTGGATTAAGATAAGTTATGATTTGCCTTCTAAACACCAAAATTGGTACATAAAACATGCATCGGAACTGGTAAAGAGATCTTGCCTTATCATACATGATTGAAACATCGTCTACCAGAATCCAGTAGAGATGGAGATTGTCTCAAAATCTTGGGGCTCTTGATCTTTGCTGTTTTTGGTCATTGATCTCATGGGGCAGCTGAGGACGCTAGCTACTTTGTTGAGAGGAAACTCTAAATGAACAAACAACAGAAGGAGGCGGATACCAGCAGGGAATGGATCACAGCCGCCATGGAGCAGGACTCGACATGGGAAAGAAAGGATACACCATGGGGGGCTGCGGAGGAACAGTAGATGCCACCAACTCCAAGGCACACGTGAAGCATAATCTCGCCGCTGGGACGCACGATGGCGGCAGCGAAGCGTGCAGGAACAAAGGAACAACTTGAGATAGGGCTGGCGACAAACGAAAAAGCGAAGCTGGGAAGGCTTTGCACGTTAGACTGTACTTCCTGGGCCTTAACCTACATGGCCCGATTACTCACACAAAGCGCAGCTCGTTCCACAGAGCAGCGGCCCATGAAACGGCTACTTAAGCGGATCACGCTGCCGAAGGGGTTATTAATTAGCGTGAGAAAACCGTGGATGACCGAGCTGAAATCTGGGACGTTCGTGGTAGTGATCGGACGATGGGGAGCTTCAAATCGCTGTGAGGGCTCATAGGTGGCTCCGTTTTACTGTTTCTCAATACCTTCAACTACCTCTTTTGGTGACCCGCCTTAAAGCGGTCCATTTCCAGCACCTGAAAGATAATGTTGCTGGTAAGAGCATCTACATCCGGACTTGGCAAATCTGACCCCTCAAACGCCCGCGGGCGCACCCGGGCGCGTCCACGGATAGTGACCGGCCATGCCTCAAAAAATGCATTTCACATCCGGATACCTCAAATTAGAAACCTCAGATCCATATTAATTAGATGCAACGTGAAACCTTATCTAAGCGGAGCTCGCCCGGTTTCGCTCCCCACTCGCCCTTCTCCACCGTGGCCATGTCCGTAGGCTGGCTACGCTCCTCAGAATGTTGGTCCGGTGGCGGACAAGGTAGAGTAGGGCATGGACACGAGCCAGCTCATGGGACTCAATGCGCCACCGTCTTTCATGCCCTACTCTTCCTCGTCGGAGCGCGAAACCCAAACGGTGTCGGCGGACGTCAGATCGATGAAGGATCCGTCCTGGGATGAGCCGCGGACGTCCATCACGACGTGGTTGCGGCGCCCATACTAATGGGCCATACGAACCACCGGAGAATGCGACTCCGCCTCGTCGACGCCGCGAGGCTACCACCGTCTCTCGCACCCGGTACCTTGCACGGCGGGCACGCCGTGCCATAGCCTCATCGAACGAGGCCCATGGTGCATCCCCATGCTCCGTGCGCCAACAGAGGAGTTGCGCATCAGCCAAGGCGTTCGAACACCAGAGGGACCGCACAGCCTCCGGCGAGGCAGCTATGGCTGACCTAGTGCCGAATCCATGCGCCATTTGGGCGGACGCACTGGATTGTCGACGGAAGGAGTTCGAGCACTGCCTCGCATGGGCCTCCTCCCAGGAGCGGCAGAGCGCAAGTCGGACGATCATCTCCTCCTCGGGGCCGCGTGGGATGAGCTCGGGGTCGACGGATCTGGAGATGAAGGATCCGAATCCGCTGCCCGCCATGCCGGAGACAGCCGGAAGGAGCCGGAGACGAGTTTGGGTGGCAAAGAGTAGCGAAGTGGAGTAAAGTGGCTAGGGTTTAGTCCGGCGAGCGGATGGGGAGGGATTTATGTGGGTCGGGTGGGCCAGCGTGGGTCGGGGGCGATGTGGCGGGCGTGCCCAGGCACCCCCATATCCGTGCCATATTTGAACTGGATATGAGGGGTGTTAGTCAGCCCAGGTGTTTGAGGGCCGTTTGAGGGGGGCGTGTGGGTCAAAAATCTGATCGGACAGTGACCGGGCAGCCTGCCCGGGCGTATGAGGTGGTTTGAGAGGTTCGGGTGAAGATGCTCTAAGCTCACTCCATGGCGAAGCATGCCACATCCGTTGGTCATGGCGTCCTAGTAAAAGCGGTCCTCACTACATGTCGCTTCTTTGGTTGGGTTGTGGACGCCCAAGCGTGTCCTCTTCGGTGTCGGTCACTAGGATCATCCGCGACGAATGGTGGTGATGGCGAGTAAGCCCACATTGTCCCCTTAACTTTTCCTAATATGAAACCTTCGTTGGTAATGGAGGTGGGAACATCTTTCAGATACAATGCGCATACCCACCAGAATCAAAATGATGGGTTCCTCTCCTTTTCGGTCCGAGTGGGTCTTCCTTCAAGTGGTCGTCGGCAAAGATCGGTCCAATTGCCTCCAACTTGATGGCAAGGCTTAGTGGTGGTTGGGGAGCCAACGCTGGAACTCCAAACCCCCTCCCCCTCCCCCAACCCCATGTTCAGGTTCTGGCGGTTGCGATGGGAGGAGTCCTACGCGTGGTTACGTGGAAAGGGTAGGAACCACAGGCAGTTGTTACACCATCTCAATCACCACCACCTCGTTACCCTCCTCTAATATTGACGTTGCGATGGCGCTACCCCATAAGACTCTAGCCATGCACTCACCCTCGGCAAAACTGATTAAAAATCATTCATTGCCATTTCTTTGAGTAGTGGAGAACGTTAGTGGTAATAGTGGAGTAGCTATTTCCTAAGTTACGTGGAGGATAGGTGATGTGCACTGTCGCAGGCGGTGAGAACACAAAAATCATCTCCAATACTTACGAATTACGATCTACATGTAGTTATAGATTTCTAATTGCCTCCATATTTCTATAGGCAGTTTCAAATTTGTATCCACCTATAATAGTTTTTGAAACAAAAATAACCGGCTCCGACGAGTTATAAACTACAAATGATTTAGGGGCTGTTTGGTTCTAGGCCTAACATTGCCATACTTTGCCACACATTTTTGCCAAGCTTGCCTAAGGTTAGTTCATCAAAATGAGAGCCACAAGTTGGCAAGCCTAAGGAAATCTTGCCACACTTTTTATGTGTATGTCATGTGGGGCCTAAGTGTGGCCTGCCAAAAGTGTGGCTTGAATCAAACACTCATCTAAATTGGTCAAACTTGCCTAACCTTAGGTCTGGCAATTTTTGGCAAAGTTAGTCACAAACCAAACAGCCCTTAGTATTTCAGGGACACAACCGCCTCTAATGCCCGTTTTTATACCTGTGAAAATTATGTTATTGTTTAAATCAAAACGCATCACAACATTAGCCTAGTCGCTTTCTAAATCCTCGTTCTAGCATACTAAATACATCGAGATTATAGTGACCAACAAATGGCTCTATAGGGCTCGTTCGCTTTCTGATCACTATGACGACGTCGCTCTAGTTCACGTACGGAGGTTCACTAACCTCACGCTCTTTTTCGTTTTAATTTTACCTGATTGTAGTTTCGTTATTATATTTTTAGTTAATACAATGTATAGTAAGCATATCAAGTATAAAACAATAGTTCTCACTTAGTTATATTAAACTTTTTTACATGCTAAGTCAACATAAAAACATCTTTTTAAACATTTTTTCGAAATCATAGTGTGCTAAGTTGTAAGGCTAGACGTTTACGTCACAACTCTAACATGTATCTTCGCAAATTGACTTGAGCTAAATTGATATTGTACTTTTGCGAAAAAAATTATGCTCATTTTCCTTAAAATCTAAAATGGGACATTCTTAAGAAAAATTGTTGAATTATGTCTCTCATAGAACTAAATAAAATATTTGACACAATCATATTCGTTTGTGGATTAGTATGCATTTGTGGATGTGTTATACTGTACTACTTTTATATTTGTGGGTGTACTTGCATATTGTTATAAACGTCTGTGTATTAAGAGCTCTACAGAGTATAAGCCTAACTAATATCTTTGTAGATATTTCTGGAGTATGATTGTCTATCTAAAATGTAAACAAATTCAAAATTAGGATAGATAGGATGTCCGCATGTATCGTGAAATCACTGGAATTTCTTATTTTGTAGTCCTCCATGGACTAACACAGCTTTCAGGGCATCTCCAACGCCCGGTGCTTAGCACCGGCGCCAGGATTAGAAACCTGGCTAATTGGCAGTTTACGCCCTGAATCCCAGCGCCGGACGTAGCGTCGTGCAAGACCTGGCAGCGAGCGCTTGATTGATTCTCTTCCCATGCGAAGCGCTCGTCTAATTTAATTTAGTCCGCAGAATTAGCACCTGCCGTTGTAACCTCAGGCGCTTAGGCATTCTATTATTTTATAAAATTTATTTATTTTCTCTATTAGCACCTCCACAAGCGTCTACTAAGGATGGCAATGGGTAGGGTATGGGGCGGGTAGAGCAATACCATACCCATAACCGTGTAGTCAATGGGTACAAAATTCTACCCATACCCGTACCCATGGGTACGAAGCTTTACCCGTACCCATACCCGATGGGTACCCACAACCATTGGGTACCCAACGGGCAAACCAAACAATACACAAGTTATTCACTATTTTACATTCATCCATAGCACGTTTGACAAAAAAACATTTGTCTCAACTCAATAACAGATAGACGAGTACAAGACAATCATCTCAATTCAAATTTACAACGGGTGACAACTTTAACATTGTTTCAAATACTCATGACACACTTCACCAAATAACAACCAAGAAGTATGTAACATGTCAGTATAAATGGGTAGGGTATGGGTATATCCATGGGCACAAGGCCACGCCCGTGCCCTACCCATGAGTTAACAGGCAGGGTATGGGTACTACCCGTGGGTATAAAATTATGTCCATACCCTGCCCATGCGGGTACGGTATCCGCGGGTACCCGTACCCATGGGTAAAATTGCCATCCTTAGCGTCTACCATTGTAGATGCCCTCATGATTCCACAATTAGCCACCAGCACATGTAATTCATAGTTGGGATCAAACATGGATTGTGTGCAACAAATTCATTGAGTACCTTAGAACGCATTATAGTTTTCTCCATAATACGTGTAAACATCAAGCCATGGAGGACTGGAACTAGAAAGACAAGGTACACAGGTAGCATATTGACAAACCACGTGACGGATAGTATGCCGGTTGACCGTTGACTTTTTGAGCGAAAAAAGTCAGTGGTTTTGAAAAATGTTAACATTTAAAAAAAATCAGATTTGGGAAAAATGCATCAGTTTTTTTTAAAAAAAATCACTTATTTGAAAAAATGTAGATTTATGAAAAATCCACTGATTTTAAAAAAATCATAATTGTCAAAAGTTTATGAATTTGAAAAAAATTCATCAATTTTGATTAAAGTTCTCAAAATTGAAAAGTTTGCAGGTTTTGAAAAAAAATATCATGGATTAGGAGAAAATTTCATGGATTTGAATATATTCTTGCATTTGAAAATAGTGTACGCATTTAAGAAAAGAAAAATAAAAGGTAAAGAAAAAGAAATAAAGAAAAGAACAGAAAAAGGATAAAATTGAATAAAAATTGTTCCTAGAAACCATGAGAACCAGATTAGAAGCATTTTTTTTAGGGGTAGATTAGAAGCATCTAAAAAGTGAATAAAAATATGATTGAGCGGGGGAAATAAAATGCGAAATTTACATGGGCCGGCCCATTGCTTTTGGCGCGTGGGCGCCACGGAGCTCCCGGCTGGATGTGCGTTACTGGCGGGACTGAGGCGGCCTCCCTGCTTCGATCTGGGGTTTGGAACCCATGGCGTGTTTCTGCGATAATACTTACACGCACGGATGAAATCAATGGGCTTTCAAGGACTGGACTGCATGCCCTACTCTAATTGGCCCACCTGATTTTAAGTGGTGGGCCCGCCTCACTTAACCAAATTCTAGCCAATTAAATCTTAATGTGATCAACTCTTGTAATGGACAAACCAGATGGTGGGATGCTGCGGCTGCAGTATTTGCGGAGTGTGTTGATATTGGCGTACTGATTGGGAAGGTCAGTTTTAAGCACTGTTATCGTTCGGCTAATCAAGCGGCGCATGTGCTAGCTAGTTATTCTTATTGTAATAAAACTTTTAGTTTGTGGGTGGACGAGCCTCCAGATTGTCTGGTTGCTAAGCTCGTAGACGATGTATATTTATTTCCTTATTAATAAAGCTAGCCATGATGGCCTTCCCTAAAAAAAAAGGTGGGTCGGTGTTTCTGGGTGGGTCGGGAGGATGCTTGTATGTAGACGGAGTTTGGACTGGCACGGCAGGTTAATGGTAGCGTCAGGCCAATCAGATCACGATCCCAATTGACTCCAATTGATTCTTTGATGGTCAAAGTGTGCCTTTTATTTTTCCCTTTTTATCCTACTCCCACCGTTCGTAAGTCTTTAGAGATTTTAATATGAACTACATACAAAATAAAATGAGTAAATCGGCACTCTAAAATACGTCAATATTAATCTGTATGTAGTTCACATTTGAATCTCTAAAAAGACTTATATTTAGAACGGAACGGGAGGAAATTCAATTCGGCTCCAGGGAGCACGAGCTCCCGTGCCAAAAAATAATTTTTTTTAAGTCAAAAAAATCAAGACAAAATTTTTATGTGTTCTTAATCACATCGAAATGGTACTTGCAAATTTTGAGGCAAAAAGATTAAGTATTTTGGCTTGTACAGAAAAGAATTGAATGAAACACCAAATGTTATCCCAAAATGTCATCCCAAATTTGTATTTTTCACAGACGAAACACTTCTGCTTCGTTTCGCATGAAAATTGTCAAATATGCTTGCGACACTAACACAAACATCCAAAAAAAATTCAGATTTTTTTTTAAAAAATTACTATTTTTTTGGGAGCATGTGCTCTTGGGAGCCAAAACTTCCCTCCCTTAGTAGGGAAGAGAATAGTATACATGCACTGTTTCTTTGCTAGTGGTTGAGAGCGGCAATTGAGCAGCCCTGAGAGCAACTTCAACGGGCCGACTCAAATCGACGACGCTTTTGTCCATATTTTGTCCATTTGGGTCGGTCGCCCGGCCGGCGTCTGCCCTGTTTAGATTTGGGTCGGTAGTGCGTCCTACACGTCGACCCATTTCATGTCCGCGTTGCCGGCTGGCCGCCCTATTTCAACAGATAGCTCATTTTTACATTGTTCACACACAATTTTTGCATTCAAACATATAGTTAAATAATATAGTTTCGACCAAATAAATAGCATAGTTTTATAAGCTGATTAAAAGTAAAAATGTCTCACATAGTCTTGCAAGCCGAATAAAGAAGATATATCTATTGGTTGCCAACATGAGCCCACATATATGCTCAACCAAATCATTTTGCAGTTGCACGTGAGTTTCCCAATCACGCATGTCATGATGTAATTGGGTGAACTGTTGAAACGTTGCCGCTCCTCCAAGCTCAGACACAACATTCTCACCCTGAAACTGAAATCCTTGATCGTATAGACGTTCTAGGCGCTCATATTCTACGATCATATTGTCTGTGACACCCGGATAATTAACCTACAGTAATCCCCTATTAGTGATGCCTTGTCATCAAAGTTACTATTGCTAATCTCACTTAGATTCAAAACCGGTTCAAAGTGAAATTAAATTACAAGTCAAATAATTATTTCTTCGAACAGTAAAAGAAAAATGTTCGTTGTGTTCCAAATATTCTCTAAGAAATTTTCATGAATTAACAAACATCATTTGATTATTTAAAATGCCCTTAAGGTATTTAAAGTTGGAACAACAGCACTTAAGTTAGCCATTTAAATTCAAGGCTACATTTGAACCACTCCATTTGGCCCCAATTTTTTTTGTGCAACCCTGTAATGATGTCTAATATTTATATGCCAATTTTCATAATTAAACAAAGATCGTTGGCCAACAAAACAATATAGAAAACATTAGTTAAAACAAATACAGAAAAAAGGAAAATAAAGAAGTGCTACTGTAACTTGGCCCGACCGAAGCCACAGTGCGGCCCAGCCCACCTAGCAGGCCTTCTCCTTTCTCGCCACAGGATGGCGAGGCGGGGGAGGTCGTGGCACACATCCACGGTACCATGGAGGTGGATGGCCACCACGGGCCCCTCCCAACCCTACTTAGGTGTTCTGTAACACCCCCAAATTTTTGAGTTGGTTTTTCTTTCAAACTTCTGCCCTTTTTTGGAAGAGAGTTGTTTGAGCTTCTCTTAAAACCCTTCTAAAATCTTTTCTGGCCTAAGTTGGTGAGTCTTCTCAAGCTTGGTTTTTGGCCTTGAAGTTTTTCTCTTGTGTTTGGCTCAAGCACAAGTTGAGTTTCAAAGGTGGCTGTTTGAATTCTCCCCTTCTTGTTTTGAATCTCTCAAGTTTAACCTAGGACTTATCTCCCCTCCAACCTTCATCTTGCCATGATCCCAACAGAAATATTTCTCTCCAAGACCCTCTCCACACCTAAGGGCAAGTCTTTCATCAATTCCAATAAGTTTGAACCTTATTGGGATTTTTCATCTATTTATTTCACTCCAAAACAAATTTTGTCTTTTATAGTGGACCTTGGTGATTTGCAAAGGAGCCACCATTTTCATCTAGTTATTTGACTCCAAACCAACTCTCCTAAATAGTCCTTAGTACCCACAACCTAGATCCATCTTGTTTCACTGGTCCATAGTTCAAAATTTTCAAATTTCACCTGCTGCAAGTTTGGACCAGATTTGCAAAATTTGGTGAAATTCATATTTATCTTCTTCCAAAAATTATGTGAAAAATCATGCAGCCCCTAGATACATCAAGAGGCCACTCCACCAAAAATCAGCCCCAGCAACATTTTGCACATACCAGAATCATTTCATCAAACACCTAACCTACATTGTTCTGTCAAATTCAGAACTATTAACTGAAACTGTCTACACTTCGTCAGTTTCGTCAGTTTCGACAGTTCGTCAGGCGCAGCGACAAAAACATCGTCTGTATCTTCCTTGGCTCGACGCTGCACTACAGCTTCTTCTTATCCATGCGCCGCACGCTCGTTTGGCCGTTTCTAGGCATCGGTGGCGCCCTGGCCGACCACGCCGGCGACTGCCACGGCCACCGCGACGCCCGTGGCGGTTGACAGAAGCCACCACCGCAGCTCCACGCCGTTTCGCGCCGCCCAAACCATCCCAGTGCTCCGCGTGTCCTTCTCCACAGCCAACGCACGCCTGACACGCCGTCGCCGTGGCCTGGCACGCGCAGAGCGCCGTTTCTGCCGCCGACAAGCCGCAAGGCCGTTCGGCCGAGGACAGGCCGTAACTCCACCTCTTCTGTTAGGTTAGGCACGGGAATGGAACCGCAACAGCTCCTAGAGGATGCTCAAGCTCCTAACCCCGCCGTCCGGCCATTGCAGCGTCGTAATTGGCTCGCCGGACTTATTCGTTCGCGGCAGCCACCTCGAGCCGCCTATAAAAGGCACCCCCGAGCTCATGCTCGAGCACACACGCCTCCACTACTTCCCTAGGCCGCGCCCAACCTCTGGAAGAGCCCCGAGAGGCCTTTCTTCCCCAGCTCCGGCCGGCTACCTCCGCTTCGGGCTCCAGCTCCGTTCACTCCGGTGAGGGTTTCTCCGTCGCCGTGAACTTGAGCGTAGCCTCCTGGCATCCACCTAGGCCTAACCCCCACCTCAATTTCACCCCAGAAACCCTCCCCGACGAGGTCCACGACCACCCGAGCCGCCGTCCGCTGGAGATAAGGTCGCCGTCGACGTGGGGCTCGCCGACACCCAACTCTACCACCGTTCGACGCGGAAGACCACCCTGAAGCCGTAGGTACCTCCCCCCTCCCCTAACTCGTCGTGGATCGACGCCGGCGATCACCGCAGCACCGGCGTCGGCGCGGCTCTGCTTCCGGTTTTCAAACCCGACAAGTGGGGTCCCATGCCAGCCTCACATCTCTCCCCCTCGAATCGTTTTCTGTTAGCGTATTCGGGCAAAGTGCGTTTTCCTCTGAGGTTGGCGTACTACGTACCGATTCGCTTTTTTATTTTCTGTTCCAGCCCCTGGATCTTTTCTGTTTCATTACAGATGAGTCCCTGGACACAAACCTTAATATCTTTTAAACTAAAAGTGATTTTGAGTTGATTCTTTTTCTGTCCACCTTGGTTTTCTGTCTAGTTTTTTGTCATATTTATGTGGAAATATTTTGAGAAAATTTATTTGCACGCGTGGTATTTATGTTAGTATGTATTTGTTTGAATACATAGATACCAGAGGCCGTGACGGAGACGCGAACCACACCGAGTTAGGCTCCGACTTTTCAGAACCAGGCAAGCATGTTTGAACTCTTGATATGATGAGTGTGTTGCATGTTTGCTCGAGTAGCTCGTTTCATAAGCATGATCATATGGGCATATGTGTATGGCATATTTCATGCAAGTTAGCTTCGGGTGAGTCCCGAAGGAGAATGTTGCACCACCTCGATCATATGGTGATACGATGGGTAGAATGCTGGTATTGTTGAAGCATGCTAGTAGTTGGTTAACTCAATATCAACGGAGATCATATCATGACCCCGTCCGTCTCCTTTTCCGGTATTATCATAGGCAGTCCGTTGGGATTATGGTCTAGTCAGTTGTTAACCACTTCCCGAGTACACACCAAGTAGAGGGGCCGTGATGAGGGTTCCATGGCCCTGGATTAAAGCCCGTCATCCGGTCAGGGGGCATGGGTGTTTCCGGTTGGGACCGAGAGGGGGGCACCCCTTAGAGCGCGAATATATAAATTTGATCCCATGCTATTCGAGGTTGTAGCCTCCCCGTCTTAAAGTTTTTCATGAATGTCGTCGCGGGTGATTCCGGACGACAGGATGTTAAATGGGTGTGTACTGGTTAGTTGAGTTTCTGCTAAAACACCGTAGACGGGACTAGCCCACGTGGCTAGTAGAACCCGTTGGCTATGAGTTAATGGTACAAGCTCTGCAGAGTGAAATTCCTTCAGTAGCCATGTTTATGGCCTAGGGTCAATCTTCATGTCAACCCGGTGACCGTTTTCGAGTATATTCTCGTTGGTAACCAGAGTAGTATTTTCGTCAAGTTCATTTGGTAGATGAACTCCCCTACTATCTCTGTATTTATTTATTTCCAGAAGTATTTCATCATTACACTAATGCTATTTATAAGCCCTTTATGTGATGTCGCTCACACGTCCGACTGTGGCATTCTTTTCTTTTATAAGCCCTTTATGTGATGTCGCTCAGACGTCCGACTGTGGCATTCTTTTCTTTTATAAGCCCTTTATGTGATGTCGCTCAGACGTCCGACTGTGGCATTCTTTTCTTTTATAAGCCCTTTATGTGATGTCGCTCAGACGTCCGATTGTGGCATTCTATTCTTTTATAAGCCCTTTATGTGATGTCGCTCAGACGTCCGACTGTGGCATTCTTTTCCTTTATAAGCCCTTTATGTGATGTCGCTCAGACGTCCGACTGTGGCATTCTTTTCTTTTATAAGCCCTTTATGTGATGTCACTCAGACGTCCGACCGAGGCATTCTTGTTATTTATTTTGCTATAAGCCCTTTATGTGGTGTCACTTTGACGCCCGACTGTGGCCTGTTAAAATTTATCATTGTTCCTACGA
>LR738714.1:751813467-751843690 GCA_902687465.1 Secale cereale
GGGGGGGGGGGCGGCCCCACCCCTGGCTGCGCCGGGGGGCGCCTGGGCCCCCCTGACCTCCGCTGATGCCCCCCTTCGGCATATATTTACACCGCGTCCCGAAACCCTTGAGGACGGAACCCTTTTTCGCGATCTCATCTCTGTTCCGCCGCCGCCGCGCTTCCAAGATCGGGAGCACCAGGAGAACTCTTCCCGGCACCCTGCTAGAGGGGAGGATCACCACCGAGAGCTTCTCCACCACCATGGACGCCTCCCGGATGAGTTGTGAGTAGTCCCCCTTGGACCATGGGTCCATGACCAGTAGCTATGTGATGTTCTCCTCCCCTCTTTGTTCTTCACTGATTAGACCTCGTGAGCTGCCCTACATGATCGAGGCACATATGTAATCCTTATGCTGTTGCTATGATGAGTTTGCTGAGATCTGATCGATTATGAGATTATGTTCAGATTGTGTGTGAGTAATATATTTGATTTACCTCTTTTATATTTATGTTCTTGAGTAATTCTTGCATGTTCCCCGTTGCTGTTTATTGCTTTGGCCAAGTAGTAGGTAGTAACTCCAAAAGGGAACGTTATGCTTGATTGTGGGTTCATGCCCCTCGATGACTAGCTTGAGTGACAGAAACATGAGTCTAGGGGATGTGCTGTTGCCACAAGGGGGAAACAACGATGCTTGTGCTTGCGGGTGCAAGGATTGTTTACTATACGCAAAGTTCTTTTCATGCAGTTGTCTGTTGCTTTGAGTTTACACTATGGGTGGGACTCGCAACTTAATACCAGCGAGATTTTCTGGATAGATATCTCAAGGTGGATGATTAGTAGTAGATGCAGATGGATTTCGGTCTACTTGCCTTGGCGTACCGCCCATGCTTTGAGCCTCTACCTTTCTTGCAGCATAGTTAGCATTGGTTTGCGCACATAATCCTGTCAATTGCCCAGCTATAATTCGTTTACCTCGCTTGGCTGTTTTATCGTCTTTTGGGAGAGAGACATCACTAGTGAACATCATGGGACCCCGGTCCATATTACCATCACTGATCACATCCGCTATTTACTTCCTGTTCTTATTTACTAGTTGCAGTCATACCTATCACTATTATTTCTTGCGTTTGATCCTTTGTAAACGACATGGCCGGAGGGATTGACAACCTCTCTGTACTCGTTGGGAGCAAAGTTATTTGTATCTGTGTGCAGGTCCTGTCAATCGCTAAGTTGCGGCGCTAGCAGTTGACACCTTCTTGTTGACCCTCGGAGTCTCACGGGATTCGATCCTTGGTATCTTTGCCAAGGGAAAACTACCGCTACACTGCATCTCAAACCTTCCACTTGGGGTAACCAATGAGGGGCGAGAAGCCATCAGCCTTCTCCGTGCGCAATCAACCAGTTTATTTCGAAAATCTTTTTCGAGCTCGTGTTTGGTCGCTTTTGCAAAATCTTGGTTTATTTTGCTGCTCGGTTCTTCTCAGGTTTTCTGCTTTGTTACCCCAGAGTAAGAAATGACTCGTCCCTGGACACGTTCCATGCCAAGTCCACCGGAGGAAAATTATGGCACACAGACAAACAACAATTTCTCATAGGGGCAGCCAAGTGAGCAGGGCAGTGAGACAGCATTTTCTCAAGTATGCCGCATTTACGAGCAAAGTCAGCAACAACACCAAGAAATGATGAACCATGCCATTAAGATGGGAAATCACCGTGAACCATACCAGCAGCACTCAAAATTGTCTGAATTTCAGAAGACGCGTCCAACAACATTTTCGCACACAGACAAGCCTCTTGAGGCCGATGATTGGCTTCATGATATTGAAAGGAAATTAATTATGGCACAATGCTCAGACCGTGAAAAAGTGCTGTACGCACCGCATTATCTTACTGGAGCAGCCGCGTCTTGGTGGGAAAATTTTATGCTTATGCATCCCGACATAAATAATATCACCTGGGAAGATTTCAAGGAAGGCTTTCGCGGAGCATACATCCCTAAGAGTATTATGAAGATCAAGAAAAGAGAATTTGATGACCTCAAGCAAAGAGGCATGACAGTACAGGAGTACAACAGTCAGTTTGCGCAATTATCGTGTTATGCCAACGAAGAGCGAATGACGGAAAATAAAAAGATGGAGAAATTCCTGGACGGACTGGCACCAGCACTAAAATGCCAGTTAGTCGTACACACATTTCCAGATTTCAAGACATTGGTGGACAAAGCCATTACACTGGAAAATGAACGTCGCAGCCTGGAAGATATTCGCAAGAGAAAAAGGTATCAGACCAACCACCCCCGTAACAACAAGAATAAGATAAATTTCCAGAGGAATGGTGTGAACAGACCCACGACCAACGACACACGTCCAAATAAGAATTTTCATGCAAGAGACAAGGATTTCACCTATCACCCGGGTGTTACCTGCTACGCGTGTGGAGAAGAGGGACACTATGCTAAACAGTGCCCAAAACCAAGAAATTCAGCACCGAAGCCAAACAGCAACGGAAACAATTCCGCACCCAAGCGTAACAATTTCAACCCCAATAACAATCACAGGAAAGGCCACCTGAATCATGTGACCAAGGAGCAAGCACAGGATGCCCCAGATATCGTACTCGGTACGTTTCCTGTCAACACAATACCTACCACGGTTTTGTTTGATTCTGGAGCCTTTCATTCATTCATTTCGAAGAGTTTTGCTTTGCAACATGGTTTTTCAATGCTTCCCTTGGGAAAATCAATGACCATCAAGTCCCCCGGAAGTAAGAAGATCACTCAGAATTACTGCCAAGGTTTGACCATTGAAATCGAGGGATTAAAATTCCACGCAAACCTCATCGTGTTGGAAAACAAAGGACTGGATATTATCCTGGGTATGGACTGGCTAACCACCAATAAAGGATTTATCGACTACTTCAATAGAACAGTAATTCTTACTCATCATCATGTAAAAACAATAAGAGTCGTAGCTCAGGAGAGACTAGTATCTCGGCAACCAAAATTAAACAAAGTTGATACATCTGAGTTGAGCAAGGTTCCAGTTGTATGTGAATTTCCGGACGTATTTTCCGATGAATTACCAGGCATGCCGCCAGACAGAGAAATAGAATTCATTATTGAGCTAGCACCGGGAACCACACCCATATATAAGAAACCATACAGAATGGCGCCATCCGAGTTGGTTGAATTAAAGAAACAAATAAAGGAACTACTGGACAAGGGATTTATACGGGCCAGCTCCTCACCTTGGGGCTCGCCGGTATTATTTGCCAAAAAGAAAGATGGGACCATGAGACTGTGTATAGACTACCGAGCACTCAACATGGTCACAATCAAGAGCAAATATCCGATGCCACGGATAAATGATTTATTTGACCAGCTCGCGCAAGCCAAGGTTTTCTCAAAGGTTGACTTAAGGTCAGGATATCATCAACTGAAAGTACGGACGGAAGATATCCCAAAGACAGCGTTCACCTCAAGATACAGACTTTATGAGTTTACAGTGATGCCGTTCGGACTGACCAACGCCCCCGCATATTTCGTCCACCTCATGAACAATGTATTTATGAAATTCATGGACAAATTTCTGGTGGTATTTATTGATGATATTTTGGTATATTCCAAGACACCGGAAGAACATGTTGAACACCTCTGCATTGTACTGGGAGAATTAAGGAAACACCAACTTTACGCCAAATTTAGCAAATGTGAATTTTGGTTGAGACAAGTGGGTTTCCTAGGACACGTATTAACACAAGAAGGAATTGTTGTGGACCCAGATAAAGTCAAGGCTGTACTTGGCTGGAAGTCACCAGCCAGTGTAACGGATATACGCAGTTTCCTCGGTATGGCCGGATATTACAGAAGGTTTATTGAAGGATTTTCTACCATAGCCAAACCAATGACACAGCTACTCAAGAAGGATAAGAAGTTCGAGTGGACCGAAGCATGTGAGAAAAGCTTCCAAGAGCTCAAAAGGAAGTTAACAACAGCCCCAGTATTAATTATATCAGACATACACAAGAGCTTTGAAGTATATTGCGATGCATCCTGAAAACGCCTCGGATGTGTACTGATGCAAGAAGGCAGAGTAGTCGCCTATGCTTCCGGGCATGAAGAGCTTTGAAATCAATGCTGAAACCTCCCGAGTCGACTGTAGATCGAGTCTTGTTCCAGTAACCCCCATACTTGTTTTGTACTACCACTTGTCCCTGCCACAAGTAGGGTACGGTTCAGTAAGTGTCAACCCCTGTCCTAGCACACACCATACAGAGAGGCCATGGTGGAAGATGCCGGCAGCATCCGGTAGGCATGCCACCTGGTCCGGGGGCATGGGTGTTTTCCGGTTGGGACCGAGAGGGGGGCACCCCTTAGAGCGCGCGATAGAAATTTGATCCCATGCTACGCGAGGTTGTAGCCTCCCCACTCAGAGTTTGTTTAACAGGTGTCGTGGGTGATTCCAGACACAAGTAAAGCTAAGCTGGTGTGTGCAAGTCAGGCGGGTTTTCGACTAAAAGACCATAGACGGTATTAGTTCCGATGGACTAAAGAAAACCGTTATTCGTGGGTAAAGAGTACACCCTCTGCAGAGATACTAAATCTATTCGAATAGCCGTGTCCATGGTTAAGGACTACAGTCTGGGATGGGTCGAGTGTCGGTCTTAGTGTCGGTCTTCGGAGGAGAAACTACTAAACCAGAGCATTGAGTATGATCTGTGATATATGGTGATTATGATTAATATTGTGGACTAACCTTTTGTTTCTTTGGATTAATGAGTATCCCTGGGACGGTTCTACCTCCCGGATATTCACTGTTATCTACTCCTATCATAAGCCCTTTATGTGATGTCGCTCACACGTCCGACTATGGCATTCTTGATATTTAATTTTTTCTTTATAAGCCCTTTCTGTGGTGTCGCTCAGACGCTCGACTGTGGCATGCTTGTTATTTATTTTCCTTATAAGCCCTTTATGAGGTGTCGCTCATACGCCCGACTGTGGTATGCTTGTCATTTATTTCCTTTATAAGCCCTTTCTGTGGTGTCGTAAGCCCTTTATGTGGTGTCGCTCAGACGCCCGACTGTGGCATGCTTGTTATTTATTTTCCTTATAAGCCCTTTATGTGGTGTCGCTCAGACGCCCGACTGTGGCATGAACGCTATTTATTATATTATCACTCTCTGATTGCATATGCCTTTTTATACGAATGACCTGCTTGCATTATGGACTGTCATATCATTATTATCATAGTGATCATCAATTATTCTCGAACATGATTATATCTCACCCATGTTCAAAATGTTTGCGAGTACATTCAAAGTACTCACTGGCTTGTCCCTGGCTATTGTCTTGGCCAGATTCCTTGCGTGGGAAGGAACGATGCGATGACAACCCCGGAAACTACGCAAATGGAGATAGCAGCCTCACGAAGATAGGAGTTAACCTGGTCAGCTGTTCCTGTGGGAAATGGAGTCCCATAGTCACCGATGAACCACAAACCTCTTCCGCCATCAGCCACTAGAAACCTTGTGTTGTACTCATAGGCCAGAATGGTCTTGTACTACATATTTTGTATTTGGTTGGAATTTCTGTAACAAGTTGGTGCATCATCAGCTAACAGTAATCCTGGGGCTGGTGAGCACAAGGGCCGCTTTTGGGAAATTAATATCCCGAAAATCCGGTCCTGACAAAAGTCCCCTACATCAATCTCGGGAGGAACAGGTTCCTCCTTTGGCCCTTTGTAGTGGATGACCAATTCATCATTATAGGCATTCTTTTGGCAGAAGGCCATAAGCCTTCGCTCAAGGGAGAAGCCTAACCCCAGAAGGCCATAAGCCTTCGCTCAAGGGAGAAGCCTAACCCATTATTTTGAACAACAAAGTCATCATTTATCTCAAAAATT
Source organism: Secale cereale (assembly GCA_902687465.1). Taxonomy (NCBI): domain Eukaryota; kingdom Viridiplantae; phylum Streptophyta; class Magnoliopsida; order Poales; family Poaceae; genus Secale; species Secale cereale. The sequence continues at coordinate 751,819,353 of LR738714.1, forward strand.
CTATCAATCAAGATCTCAACAGGAACCTTTTTTCTAAGGTTTTCATTAAAAACAACATGATCAAGAGATCGCAAACGCATAAGTTCTTCTTGATTGAACAAGATAGCCTCTATAGGAGGTCAACCGGCATCTACTCCGTATTGGAGAACTCCAAACAACATGATCAAAGATTCTCTGGCCTCTTTCATGATATATCTAAATTCATGAGCCAAAAAGGTAGTACCTGCACGCTTAATGGAAGAATGCTCAATATTGGAGAACTCCAAAAATACTCTCTGAATACAGGGATGCATATGGATAAATTGCCTTTCAATTTCTACTATGAGCATAGATACAACATCCGCAAGGATACTAGTTCTATGAAGAATAGAGCCACACATAGTGCGCAAAGCACCAGCACAAGTAAAGAAGTCTTGAAGAACCCCTTTTCCAATAATATTGCCACTACCAACCCGGAACTTCTTAACATGTAAAGTGGTAACTTCATCCGAGGGGTCAACATGAACGTTGCCCTCGTCATTGCTACCCTTCTCGATAAAATCGTCCCCCATCTCAGACATGAGGGCAAGCAAGCAAGCAACACACAAGCAAACAAGAGGCAAGCGAAAAACACACGGCGGAAGAAGGGCAAATAAAACGGCAAGGGTGAAGTGGGGGGGGGGGAGGAAAACGAGAGGCAAATAAATGTAATGTGAAGGATAAGGGTTTGTGATAGGTACTTGGTATATGACTTTTGCGTAAGCCTCCCCGGCAATGGCGCCAGAAATTCTTCTTGCTACCTCTTGAGCTTGTGTTGTATTCCCTCGAAGAGGAAAGGGAGATGCAGCACAGTAGCGTAAGTATTTCCCTCAGTTGTTGAGAACCAAGGTATCAATCCAGTAGGAGACCACGCGCGAGTCCTTCGCACCTGCACAAACAAATGAGAACTTCGCAGCCAACACGATAAAGTGTTGTCAATCCCTTTACGGTCACTTACGAGAGTGAGATCTGATAGAGATGATAGTTATATTTTTGGTATTTTTGGTTTAATAAAACAGAAAATAAAAGCAAGTAAAGTAAAGTAGATGCAGATTGATATGTTGAGAATAGACCCGGGGGCCATAGTTTTCTCTAGTGGCTTCTCTCATGATAGCGGTATTCTACGGTGGGTAAACAAATTACTATCTAGGCATGATCATTGTATATAGGCATCACGTCCGAGACAAGTAGACCGAAACGATTCTGCATCTACTACTATTACTCCACACATCGACCGCTATCCAACATGCATCTAGTGTATTGTGTTCATACGAACAGAGTAACACTTTAAGCAAGATGACATGATGTAGAGGGATAAACTTAAGCAATATGATGAAAACCCCATCCTTTTATCCTCGATGGCAACAGTACAATACGTGCCTTGCTCCCCCTACTGTCACTGGGAAAGGACACCGCAAGATTGAACCCAAAACCAAGCACTTCTCCCATTGCAAGAACTATAGATCTAGTAGGCCAAACCAAACCAATAATTCGAAGAGAATTGCAAGGATATTATGAGCACACATAAAAAGTTCAGAGAAGAACCAAATATCTTTCATAGATAACCTTGATCATAAACTCACAAATCATCGGATCTCGACAAACACATCGCAAAAAGAGATTACATCGAATAGATCTCCTCGAAGACCGAGGAGAACTTTGTATTGAGGTCCAGAGAGAGAAGAAGCCATCTAGATACTAGCTATGGACCCGAAGGTCTGTGGTAAACTACTCACAACTCATGGTGAGGGAGATGATGATGATGATGAAGGCCTCTGTGATGGATCCCCCTCTCAGAACAGGCTCCAAGATGGAATCTCCACGGGGACAGAAGCTACGGCGGTGGAATTAGGGTTTTCTCTCTGCGTATGGAGTTTCTGGGTACGTAGGTATATATAGGAAGAAGGAGGGCACCGGGGGCCATGTGGGCCAGCCTCGAGGCAGGGGGCGTGCCCTGGGAAGGGGGGCGCGCCCCCCACCCTCGAGGGCAGCCCAGCTGTCCCCTGACTTGGTCCTGACATTTCCCGTGCGTGATTTTCTCCAAAAATATCGCCCGCGAAGGTTTTATTCCGTTTGGACTCCGTTTGATATTACTTTTCTGCAAAACCCCGAAATAGCCAAAAAACAGCAATCTGGACTGGGCCTTTGAGTTAGTAGGTTTGTCCCAAAAATGATATAAAAGTGAGTGATAAAGTACATTAAACATCCAGGACTTCATAAATAATAGCATGTAACAATAAAAAATTATAGATACATTGGAGACGTATCAACGGGGCGATGGGGTTACATGATCGTGAGTCTCTGCTCGTTACCGTGCGTTCCCAAGACACTAAACGGTTTGGATATTTGATCCGAGGGGTCTCTCGCCTGATAGCACTAACCATCACGTCGGCATAGTATGGGCGTTCTGCGTCGTATGCATCAGCTGAAGCTTAATTAATGTCATTCGACTGAGCGGCGCGCGCCAGGTTGGACTGGTAAGCTCCTGCCTGTTAAAAGAGGTATCTAGGTCTGCTCACCGGCCGCGTACGCAACGTGTAGGAGTTCTCGGGGTGATGGCCCAAGACCCCCCAGGGGCAGCAGTTTATTCCGACATGCTGACCTCTCTATTAAGCCTAGGTCGGGTTGCGGCGTATTGTTTGACTGACGCCGGGCATGACCCAGTAAAGTGTGTCCGGCCGGAGTTAAGTGAGCGTGTTGGGTAAATTGGTGCACCCCTCAAGGGAAGAAAACAACTATCAATAGCCTGTCCTACGGTAACAGACACTTGGAGTTGTATCCCGATCGATACAACTAAAATTGGATGCTGAGGCATAAAATGGATATGTGGCTCCGTGAGTCGTGAAAGGATCCCAGAGCGTTGATATAACAACATAAATATGACTTATGTTATACTACTCTACTCCCTCCTGTTGCTGCAAGACGGTGGTTTCCAGAAGATGCTAGTCTTCGATAGGACTAGCTTCTCCCCCTCTTATTCTGTCATTCTGCAGTTTAGCCCACATATACTACCCCTTTCATTGATACCGATGCATATGTAGTGTAGATCCTTGCTTGCGAGTACTGTGGATGAGTACTCACGGTTGCTTTGCTCCCTCTTTTCCCCCTTCTTTATTCTTTCTGATTGTTGCAACCAGATGGTGAAGTCCAGGAGCCAGATGTCGGAGTTTTGGGGTGACATATGCCAACGGATGGCTTACCATGCATGGGGACAATAGAGCGTTGCCGGGCCCTTGAAGCGGGATGAGGCGAAACTTAGGACGCCTACAGATCTTACCCAGGTTCGGGGCTCTCCGTGGAAATAACACCCCTAGTCCTGCTCTGCGGGGACTCCGCGTCATGACTAATGTCACTATGGTAGCTACAAGGTTGCTCCTCGAGCTTTGTCGTCTAGAGGAGGAAGATGAACAAGGCTAGCTCACTACCCTCGCTCTAGGGATCGGAGGTGGCTGCTAGGGTTTTTCTCCCTCTTTCTATCTTTTTCTTTTTTAAGGGTTAAATCTTCCAACCCCTCCTCATGGAGGGCCCTGGGGGGTTTATATAGGCCTACCACCAGGGGTACAATTGTAATCTTAGCGAGGTGGCCCCCAGCTGCCAGTGTCTTCGGGCACTGGCCTTGCCGCCTGTCTGTTGGGGTCCGCCGCCTGCGGGCCCATGTGATTGCCTTTCACTGTAGGCGTGCTCCCGCTGACGGCAGCGTCGTCAGGGAGGTAGTGGCTACAGTGTCACCGTCTCCTGCCGTACAATGCCGCCACGCCCTGTCTTGTCGTCTTGAAGAGGTTCAGACTTCTAGGGAAGGATTCGCCGTCTGTTACCAGGCGGCCGCCTCCCCTGGCCGCCTGACAGGGGCGGCTTGTCTATGACTTACCCACTGGTCGGTGGGGCCAGCCGCCTACTGGCCCTACCGTCTGCGGGTAGTGGGATCGTGGCTTCCTCTGACCGAAGCTTGGTCACTGGTAGCGTGGCTACAGTGACTCGCCGCTTAGGAGACGTCCATAAGGTACACGTTCACTGTAGCCACGTCCTTATAGATTCTCTAAGGACGCGCTCAACTGTAGCCATGCCTCAATGGCGCGATGGTCCCCCAGCCCGCGTCCCGAGGGAGGGGCATATGACCATCTGCCACCTGCTAGTTGTGATGCTGCCGCCTGTTTGGGTCCCTGCCGCCTGCTGGCAGCCGGCTCCTAGGGCAAGCTATCCTAGGAGGTGGCCCGATGAGCAGACGGCCGGGGGGTAACAGGCGGCCACAAATTGTCTTGAAATACCAAGGATGGTCGCTGAGGACACCCGCGGTCAATATCTCCGACAGTAGTCCCTGAAGCTGGTGGAACTCCGCGGCTAGTGTGCTGCGGGGTTCCAGCAGCTTCCCTCCCTAGGTTGGACCAGCGTCCTCCGTCCATATTCCGTAGAGATCCGTCTGCTGGTAGCCGGACCCACTTCAAGGGGGGCCGGCTTCTGGCAGCCGGACCTTCATCTTCAAATCTTCGAGGGGAAGGCACCGCCTGGTCAGCAGGCAGTCGCGCAGGCCTGCCGACCGTTGGCGGCTCCCCACGTGTCAACGCCCCGTCGCGTCGGCCTGCCAGCCCACGCGCGTGACGGGACGTAACAGTGGGCCGGGGCCTGCCACTACAGGGCCTCGATCCGCGCGCGGATCTAGTGTGGCAGGGGTAATCGATTGCCCTCCCCACGCGCATTTAATTTGCATGGATTAGGCGCGCGAAAGGTGGGGGTCATGCGGGGCGTGGAGCAGTTGATCCCACGCCCGTCCCCTCAGCTTCGCCGCCCCGAGCCTATAAGTAGGCCGGGGGAGAGGGGTTAGCGCCGTTCTCGCGCTCACCCCTCCCCACTCTCCTTCTTCTTCCTTGCTCCCGTCCGCTCCTCGCGCCAACTCCGCAGCGAGCTGCCGCCTGAGCCATGGCCGGCGCAGCGCCGGTCCGCCACCACGGCGAGTGGGACGGCAGTGACGTCCTGGAGGAGCACATCGACAACCTCCGCCGGTCACGGAAGCTTCCTCCCGCCGACAAGGTCGCCGTGCGCCTAGCGCCGGCGGCGGATATCAGGCCAGCCCCATGGTTGGGCGAGCGGGTCGTCTTCCGCTCGCACTTCCCGTGCGGCTTTGACCTCCCGGCGAGTGGCTTCTTCCGGTCATTCTTGGAGTTCTTCAACATCCAACCCCACCGCCTCATGCCGAACACGGTGGTGACGTTGTCTGCCTTCGTCGTCCTGTGCGAGGCATACTTCGGCATCCTCCCCACCATGGAGTTGTGGACCGAGCTTTTCTACATGAAGCTCGATACCGCTATCCAGAGCGTGGCCGCCGAGTGTGGGGTGTGTATTGCGGTGAAGCGTAGCGGGTCAAGGAACTTCTTCCCGGCGCCGCAGCTCGTGGCGTCGGTGAAACTGTGGCAGAAAACATACTTCTATGTCTCCGACGTCGACCCCGACCATGACTTCATTTGCCTGCCGGACTGGGCTCCTGGCCCGCCTGCCGAGCCTCGTGATTCCTGGAGGACCCAGCCCACCTCTCTCATGGCGGGTGCTTCCATTGCCATGCGGCGTCTCCGGGAGCTGAGGGACAGCGAGGGCTTGGTCTTTGCAGACCTGTTGCTCATGTTCGCGGAGCGCCGAGTGCTGCCGCTGCAGCATCGCCCTCACCTGATTTGTGACATGAGCGGGCGCCGGGACAATAGCCGGACGTGCACCAAGCCAATGCCATATAGGGAGGTGGCAAACTTGGTGAACTATATATCCAACTTCAAGGTCTCCGACTCCGGCTGGGCCTTTGGCAAGCCACCATACAGCCGCAGCAACCAGCCGCATGCGGTGAGCTTTTCTGCCTTTTCTTGTTTTTCTTTCTTTTCTTTCTTTTCTTTCCGACTATCATAGCCGTCTGATCCTGGTGCTGTCTGTAGATCTTCCCCGGCCAGCCGGCGCCAGGTTCTGACCAGCCAGGCCGCCTCCTGGAACCAGATCCCTCCCAGAGCGACACGAGCGACCCCGATCTTGGGGGCGCCGCCATGGAGGAGGAAGAGGTGACAGGCGGCGGGGGCCAACCATCAGGCGGCCTGCTAGAAGGCGGCGTTGAGAACTGGCCAGACGATGACGAGGAGGAGGAGGAAGCGCCGGTCCGCATCTAGGAAGCGGATCCGCCTGGTCACGGCAGCCAGCAGGCGGGGCCGTCTGGCGCAGCCGGCGGCGTGAAGCGGCGGTCCACTTCAGGGCCGTCTGGTACCCAGCCCAAGAAGCTCCGGCTGTCGACCGCCGCCACCAGGCGCCGGAAGGCAGCCGCCAAGGCGATCCTGCCCAGGGTACCAAAGGACAGGCCGGTCGTATCCGGGTAAGTATCTTGTGTTTTTCTTTTGTTTGATGCTTATCCTCCTCAGCCGTTCCCATCTTGGCCGATTCCCCGTCTTCATCGGGATGTCCATGCAGCGCGCCGCTCTCCCTCTCGGGGGGCCAGTGGGCTCCATTGTGGGGGGCACGGATGTCCCCCTCGCGCCCCGCCGCGTGGATCCAGCCGCCGTGCTCCGGGAAGCGACCGAGAGGAACGCCCGCGAGGTGCGCGAGGAGCAGGAGGCCGCGTACCGTGAGCGAGCGGTGGCTGATGCCGCAGCCATGGCAGAGGCCGAAGCGGCTACGAAGGCCCAGGCAGACGCCGCCCGCGCCCAGGAGCAGGGGACGGGCTCCCAGTAGCCAGCGGGCTGCACCGTCTTCCCAGAGGCGGGCTCTCTGGAGCCGTCCGCCCAAGTGCCGGCTGTTGACGAGCAGCCGGCTCCAGACAATGAGGGGGACTACCGCGTCGTCATGGAGACAGAGGCACCGCACCCCGCGCCGCCTGCAAGGACGCAGGGCAGCCGGCCTGCAGGGGCGGAGGTGCCGCCAGCTGAGGGCGTGCTGGTGACAGGCCCGCAGCCGGCGCCCCAAGCCCCTGCCCGTCCGCGCCCTACGAGGCCGGTCTCCGTGCCGCAGCAGGTGGAGGCCAGCGGTGCCAGCTCGTCCGCGCCAGAAAGTGAAGCCACCAGCGCGGCGCCGTCAGGTTGGAGTCTCGGAGGCAGCGGCACGCTGATTGTCACGTCGCGGGACGTCCTCGACCGCTTCACCTCCCTGGGAAATGTCATGCAGACGGTGGTGCAGGAGTTCGTGGCTGCACCATCCTCTGTTTGGGTATGTTGACTTCATGCTCTTTCGCTTTTATTCCTTTTTTTTCTTCTGTGGGGACGCGTCAGCGCACCCACTGGGTGTAGTCCCCGAGTTCCGAGCCGGCTGCTGAGCAGGCGGCTTAGAACTCGAAAGTGTACGTCGTGGGCTGATCTTGTGTCTTGTTGCAGGACTACCACAACCTCCGGGTGGCCTCCTACAACGCCCAGCGCCAGGAGCTGGCGCAACTGCAGGCTGCCCTGGCACACAGCCAGGGTGAGTGCTTCCCTTCTCCTCCTTGCGGGGGCGCGTCAGCGCACCCGCTGGGTATAGTCCCCGAGTTCCGAGCCGGCTGCTGAGCATGCGGCTTGGAACTCCAAGGTTATCTTTTTGCTGCTGCTATCATTATTATTATTATTATTATTATTCTCTTGCCAGCGGTCGCAGCCAACCTCCCCAACCAGCTGGGCGAGGCCCAGTCGAAGTTAGCTCCCAAGGAGCGAGAGCGTGATCTTGCCGCTCAGGATCGTGACTGCCTGGCCAAGGAGCTGGCAGACCAGGCGGCGGCCCACAAGGTTGAGCTTGGGAAGATGTCGGACGTCGAGACGCTTCTTCGGGCAGAATTCGAGGCCGAGCGCTCGAACTGGGTTGAGAAGGAGGCGGCTCTGCAAGACGGCTATGGAGCCATTGCAGACATGGTCGACGGTGAGATGCCTATCCTTTCTTCTTGCACATGTCGTCTGTTACAGCCGCCTCTCTTTTCTTCTGATTCTTCTTCTAGCTTTTGCAGAGTTCTTTCTGGGCCACTCTGTGGCCGCCAGCTAGGCCATCGAGGCCCAGCGTGACGAGAGGCGCAAGGCGGGCCGGGTGATCGCACCCAATGCGCCCAGGACTCCAGCCGAGCAGCTTCTTGCTGTCAAGGCGCGCCTCCAGCCGGTCCATCATCTGCTTCGCCGCCTGCGGCGCGTTGGTGCCCAAGTGCTGGCCACCCTCTGGCCAGGTGCTCCAGTACTCCGCACTCCCAGCAGGACTGCCGACTGGCTGGAGGCGGCCGGCCACCGCTTCGACGCCTGGAAGTGTGCCGCAGCGAGGGCTGGTGCGTGGACCACCCTGGAGTTTGCCAAGGGCTGGTACCCGGATTTGAACCTCGACCAGCTGAAGACCTTCCGCGTGGAGGCTGAGCCTGAGCTGGCCGCGGCGCAAGGGGACCTCGCCAGACGTGCCGCCGCCCTTGCTGAGTAAGTCGACACCTCCATCTTCGTCCCAGAGATGGATGAGAATGGCCATGTGGTGCCACCCAGCAACTTTGGGCTGGACTTAGCGGCGTCGGAGGAGCTGGACGAAGAGATCGGCTCCTACGATGAAGGCGAGGAGGAGGGAGATAGCGATGAGGAGGCCAGCTCCCAGGAGGTGGATCCGTCTGCTGGCCACCAGCCTGACCGATCCTCGACAAGCGGACCAGGCGTGGCGGCTCCGCCTACTGCAGGAGGCGGCCAGGCCGAGACCCGCCAGGCGGCCCCCCCAGAAGCCGGCTCCGTCGTGCCGCCCGCTTCACCTGCTGCACCCTAGGCTTTTATTCTTGTATCTTTGGATTCCTATTCCTTCGTAAGACTTGGTAGGATTAGTCCGAACAATTCCACCCGCTGGGTGTATGAGTGAGCTGCTACTGGAAGGCGGCCCTTGAGGCCTATTTTGATGTATATATTCTTTTAATGCTGCATGGTTTTTATGCAATTGTGCCGAGTCCTAGGGTTAGCCCCGCCCTTGGTTCCTTAGGGCGATTTTTTTTGCTGTCTCCTTTAACTGCCGTCCTGCCGGCCAGACAGCCACTCTATGGTTCTGTGGCTGGGTCAGGTACTTAGCTGTTTTCCGGATGGGAAAGTATCCCGGCCTCTGGAAGGCGGCGTGGCTAAGCCCGAAGCTGGCTGGCCGTCTGCGTAACAGCCGGCTGGTTTGTTTGAAGGGCCGTCTTGCCCTATGTTTGCTTTCCTTAGCCATTTTTCATGTGGGCACCACTTCTTGCCTTTGGCTCCTGCTATTCGGACAGCCGCGTTCTGTGAGTCTGTGACGGAAGGCGGGAGAGGGCTTGGATGCCATGACATTACTTGTCCGACTATTTTAAGGAGAAGTTTTAAACATAGGGCTAGGCGGCCAGTCCCCGGGCCGTCTACTAGGCTCCGGTGCCGGACAAAGGAATGAACAATACTCATTCATAGGCATAATTCTTATCATATAGATAAAGGATTGGGCAGTCCCCGAGAACTCCTCGGGGGTCCCATTGGTTCTCAAAATAAAATAGATAACGCGACACATACTGTCTTTTAGCTATAAAAGCGACGAAGTAGGTTTGCGTTCCACGGGCGCTCCGACTCCTTGCCCGCGTCGTCTCTCTTGCGTGCTCTTGGCTTCTTGGCATCAATGAGGTAGTAGGCATCGTTTCCTAGCACCTTGCTGATGATGAACGGTCCTTCCCAAGGAGCCGAGAGCTTGTGCTGGCCGGCTGTTCGCTGGATCAGCCGTAGCACAAGGTCCCCCTCGCGGAAGGAGCATGGCTTGACTCGCCGGCTGTGATAGCGGTGGAGGCCCTGCTGATAGATGGTGGAGCGGCTAAGTGCTACCAGCCGGGCCTCCTCCAGCAGGTCTACACCGTCTTCTTGTGCTTCTTTGGCTTCGGCTTCTGTGTACATGGTGACGCGAGGCGAGTCAAACTCAACGTCTGTTGGGATGACGGCCTCGGCCCCATAAACGAGGAAGAAAGGAGTGAAGCCGGTGGATTTGTTCGGAGTAGTTCTGAGGCTCCAGAGGACGGACGGCAACTCTTCGATCCAGCAGCCGGCTGATCATTCCAAAGGTTCAACCAGCCGGGGCTTGATGCAAGACAAGATAAGGCCGTTGGCACGCTCAACTTGGTCGTTGGACTGTGGGTGAGCCACGGATGCTAGGTCCAGTCGGATGCCCTGTGTTGCACAGAAACGGGCCAGTGCGCCTTTGGCAAAATTTGTGCCGTTGTCGGTGATGATGTTCTGCGGTATGCCATACCGGACTGTGATGTCTGCGATGAATGTCACAGCAGTTGGGACGTTGAGTTTCTTGATTGGTTTTGCTTCGATCCACTTGGTGAATTTGTCCACTGCCACGAGTAAATGTGTCAAGCCACCTCTGGCTGTTTTGAAGGGGCCCACCATATCCAGCCCCCAGACGACAAATGGCCAAGTGATTGGAATGGTCTTGAGTGCAGAAGTCGGCAAGTGTTGCTTGGAACTGAAGCACTGGCAGCCGTTGCACTTTTTTACCAAATCTTTGGCGTCATCCAACGCAGTCGGCCAGAAAAACCCGTGGCGGAAGGCTTTGGCGACGAGAGATCTTGAGGCCGCGTGGTGGCCACATTCCCCTTGGTGAATGTCCTTCAGAATAGCCAGACCCTTTTCTGCTTCCACGTAGCACTGGAAGACACATGTTGCACTTCTTCTGACAAGCTCTTTGTTGACTATGGTATATGCTGAAGCTCGGCGTTGAACTTGACGTGCCAAGGTTTCATCTGCTGCCAGCTCTCTTCTGAGCAGGAAGGTGAGGATTGGATGTGCCCAAGACGGCGCAAAGACTCCTGTTGCATCTGCCAAAGAGACCATGGTGGTTGGGCCGGGAGGAGGAGGGTTGGGCTGAGCTGTCTGCTGTGCTTCCACGGTCCCCGAGCCGGCTACGACGGTCCTCGGGCCGTCTGCTAGGGCCGGCGCCTCTTGGCCGCCTGCTGGAGCAGTCCCCGGGCCAGGAACCGGCACAGCGACTGGTGGACCGTGTGCTGGAGTTGGAGTATCAAGGCCGCCTGCTTGAGCAGTCTCCGGGCCGGTGATACGTCCAAAACGTATCTATAATTTCTGCTTGCTCCATGCCACTTTTGGGTGATATTGCTATGATATTTATACACTTCCATACACTTTTGATCATATTTGGACTAACCTACTAATCCAGTGCACCCCGGTGCCAGTTTCTGTTTTCGGCTGTTTTTGTATTTCAGGTTTTCACATTACGAGAACTGTCAGGAAAAATCCAGAAAAATTAAATAAAAAATCAGCGTTCCGGAACCTTCCTTGCGCCCGAAGTACAGCCAGGGGGGGGGGGCACCAGGGCTCCAGGCGCCCTGGCGGCGCGCCCCCCCTGGGCCGCGCCGAGGGGGCGCCTGGGCCCCCCGAGCCCCGTCTGGTGCCCCCCTTTGGCATATATTTAGAGCGTCCTTCGAAACCCTCGGGACGGGAACTCTTTTTCGCGATCTCGTCTCTGTTCCGCCGCCGCCGCCGCTTCCAAGATCGGGAGCACCAGGAGAACTCTTCCCGGCACCCTGCCGGAGGGGAGGATCACCATCGGGAGCCTCTCCACCACCATGGACGCCTCCCGGATGAGTTGTGAGTAGTCTCCCTTGGACCATGAGTCCATGACCAGTAGCTATGTGATGTTCTCCTCCCGTTCTTGTGCTTCACTAATTAGTCCTCGTGAGCTGCCCTACATGATCGAGGCACATATGTAATCCTTATGCTGTTGCTATGTTGAGTTTGCTGGGATCCGATGGATTATGAGATTATGTTCAGATTGATCTTGAGTAATATATTTGATCTACCTCTTTTATATTTATGTTCATAAGTAATTCTTGCATGTTCTCCGTTGTTATTTATTGCTTTGGCCGAGTAGTAGGTAGTGACTCCAAGAGGGAACGTTATGCTTGATTGTGGGTTCATGCCCCTCGATGACTAGCTTGAGTGACAGAAACATGAGTCTAGGGGATGTGCTGTTGCCACAAGGGGGAAAACAACGGTGCTTGTGCCCACGGGTGCAAGGATTGTTTACTTTACGCAAAGTTCTTTTAATGCAGTTGTCTGTTGCATTGAGTTTACACTATGGGTGGGGCTCGCAACTTAATACCAGCGAGATGTTCTGGATAGATATCTCAAGGTGGATGATTAGTAGTAGATATTGATGGATTTCGGTCTACTTACTTTGGCGTACCGCCCATGCTTTGAACCTCAACCTTTCTTGCAATGTAGTCAGCATTGGTTTGCGTTCGTGGTCCTGTCAATTGCCCAGCTGTAATTCGTTTACCTCACATAGCTGTTTTATCGTCTTTTGGGAGAGAGACATCACTAGTGAACATCATGAGACTCCGGTCCATATTACCATCATTGATCACATCTGCTATTTACTTTTCACTTTTACTTACTATTGCAAACATTATCTATCACTACTATCATTTGCGTTTAATCCTTTGTGAACTACAAGGCCGGAGGGATTGACAACCTCTCTGTACTCATTGGGAGCAAAGTTATTTGTATCTGTGTGCAGTTCCACGTTGATTGCTAATATCTGGCGCCGTTAGCAGTTGACACCTACTTGTTGAACCTAGGAGTCTCTGGGGATTCGATCCTTGGCATCTTTGCTAAGGGAAAAACTTCCACAACACTGCATCTCACACCTTCAACTTGGAGTAACCAACGAGGGGTTAGAGGCCCATCAAGGAGTTTTTCTGGCGCCGTTGCCGGGGACTCCACTCTTCAGGATAGGGGAGTTGCATGCTATCTTTTACCTTTGCTTTTTAGTCTTGTTAGTTTACCTTTCAGTTTTTACTTTAGTATCTTTTATCGAAAATCACAAAAATAGTTATCTTGCTTGCTTGCTACTATGGGTTCCACCGAGAACACCAAGTTGTGTGACTTCACTAGTCACAACAACGATGACTTTATCAGCACACCTATCACTACACCTGCCACTTCAGCACCTTCATATGAAATTAAACCTGCTTTACTGAACTTAGTCATGAAAGATCAATTCTCCGGTGCTGGAGATGCTGCTGCTTTACACTTGAACAACTTTGTTGAACTTTTTGATATGCAAAAGTACCAAGAAATAGATGGTAATATTGTTAAGCTTAAGCTTTTTCCTTTCTCCTTGAGAGGAGGAGCTAAAATTTGGTTTCAGTCTTTGCCTAGAAATAGCATAGATTCTTGGGACAAGTGCAAAGATGCTTTTATTGGAAAATACTATCCACCTGCTAAAATTATCCAACTTAGAAGTAACATAATGAATTTTAAACAATTGGATAATGAACGCGTTGCCCAAGCTTGGGAACATATGAAATCTCTTATCAAGAACTGCCCTACTCATGGTTTGACTACTTGGATGGTTATCCAAACTTTTTATGCAGGCTTGAACTTTACCTCGCGGAACTTGTTAAATTCGGCCGCGGGAGGAACCTTTATGTCAACTACACTTGGTGCTGCCACGAAGCTTCTCGATGAGATGATGACCAACTATTCCCAATGGCACACCGAACGCGCTCCAACAGGTAGGAAGGTAAACTCTGTCGAGGAGATTTCCTCCCTTAATGAAAAATTTGACTTGATCATGTCTCTACTTTCGAAGCAATCTACTGTTGATCCTCGTGATGTTCCTTTAAATTCTTTGATTGCTCAAGAACAAGTAGATGTGAACTTTATCTCTAGAAACAATTTTAACAACAATGCTTATAGGAGTAATTTTGGTAGCAATCCTAGACCGTTCCCCTCTTATGGGAACAACAATGCTTATCCTATCACCAAGAACTCCAATACTGAACTAGAGATTATGCTTAAAGATTTCATCACTACCCAAAAAGCCTTTAATAAGAGTGTAGAAGAAAAACTACATAAACTAGATGATCTTTCTTTTAAGGTAGACCATTTAGCCAATGAGGTAAGATTGCTAAAAATTGAAACTTCTCCTCTTGAGGAGAGGAAGGTCACTCCTATTAATGCTACTCAAGTGCAAATTAATGAAAATATTAGGATGATGGCTAAACTTAAAGAAAGATGGGCTAGAGAAAGGGAGGAAGAAGATAGAATTAAGAGCCTTCCTACCCACCACACTGTTGCTACTATCCAAGTTGTTGAGGATATCCAAACCCTTAGCACCCAATGTACTCCTGGTCCCGTTGGACCTATTAATGGTGATGCTATGACTATAGAAACTACCAAACAAGTGAACCTTAAGGACACCACTACCACTTTACTTGATGCTCGTGACCTTGATTTTGATAATTGCACTCTTATCGAAGTTATTGATTTCCTTCACAAGATGTCTAGAGATCCCCGCACTAGCACGCTTAACCTTGCCTTCACAGAGCATATCACTAATGCTCTCATCAAAGCTAGGGAGGAGAAACTTAGAGGAGAAGCCTCCATACCTGGAAAGCTAGAAGATGGTTGGGATCCTATGATAAAAATTAAATTGAATGACTTCTCTTGTTATGCATTATGTGATGTTGGTGCTAGTACCTCTGTTATGCCCAAAAGAATATATGATATGCTTAAATTGAAACCTTATGATTCTTGTTCTTTTGGTGTTCGTCTCGTTAATTTTTCCATAAAGAAACCTTTGGGGAGGATCGACGATGTTCTTATCGTTGTCAATGACAATTATGTTCCCGTTGATTTTACTATTATGGATATTGAATGTGATACTTCTTGTCCAATTATTTTGGGACGTCCCTTTTTACGCACCGTTGGTCCTATCATTGACATGAAAGAGGGTAATATAAAATTTCAGTTTCCTCTCAAGAAAGGGATGGAACACTTCCCTCGTAAGAAGATCAAGTTACCTTTTCAGTCCGTTGTACGGGCTAGCTATTGTTTTACTCTTGATAAAACTTGATCTATATGCATTATGCCTAGCTTAAAGGCATAAAAGAAAGCGCTTTTGGGAGGCAGCCCACATGAATAAAAATTATTTTTGCTTTTGTTGTTTCTTGATGTTGTTTACTTCTGTAGCATCATCATTGTATCTTTGCTTTTCATATTTGTGCCAAGTATAGCCTCTGATTGCTAGAAAGTTCAAAAGTTGTGAGGTGCTGTCCAGGAAACAGATTCTGTCCTTGGATAGAAAAATTGGTATAAAATCACCAGATCATCTTTTTGGTCTGAATTGTTTCGACAGCGTTCTCTATATAATTGTCTTTCGTGCGTATGTTCTGAGTTTTTTGATTTGAGTTGTAGAAGTGCCCCGAACAAATCAATTACTACCTGCTGTTCTGTTTTTCACAGTTTCTGTCCTGTTTTGCCTTTTCTTCATTTTGCGAATCAAGAGCTTGCTTTTTCTTTGCAAAAACCTTTTGGCAATCTTGAGAAACAGTAGAACTTCAAGAATATCCTTATTTCCAGCAAGGTGCAATTATTTTATTAAGGGTACTAACCTCGCTAATCAGATTATGATGAGTTATGTATGAAGAGAGTTTTCAAGTGTGCGAGGGAAGATGATAAAAAGATTCAGGAGTGTCAAGCGCTCAAGCTTGGGGATGCCCCCGTGCACCCCAAGAAATATTCAAGGCGACTCAAGCGTCTAAGCTTGGGGATGCCCCCGTGTATCCCCTTCTCCATCAACATTATCAGTTCGTCTTTCGTTCCGCTATATTTTTATCACTTCATGTGTTATGTGCTATGCTTGGAGCGTCTTGCTTTTAGTTTTCTTTTTAGTTTTTCATAACGAGTGGGAACTCAGCTTTCTTTATGTGGGAGAGAAACACGCTCCACTTCTACCTAGAACATAACATAGAATTTTCATGTCTATCTTTGTTGTGTGTGTTCTTTATCTTTTAATAGCTACTATCATGTTCAGCCCTTAGTATTTATGCTTATATTTTCAAAGAGCTTTTGTTTAGTTGGTTGCTTGAACTCTCTTTAATTATCATGCTCACCTTATTAAGAGAGTGTGCTTCCGTTGCATTGGTTAATATGTCTATGATAAAGATGCTACTTGCATGATGGCGCTTAGTAGTTCAGGTTTTCTTATGGTTAATCTCAAATAGCTGGGGGATTCCCAATGTGTTATTGGAGTACCAACATGATTTGTTTGCCTATGATGTGGTATGGTTTAGTAATATCTTCCTTAAAGAATTTATTTTGATTGACTTGGCGTATGCTCACACATATTTAAGACTGTAAAGAAAGTCTGTCAAGCCTTGATGATCTTTTATTTCTGAGTAGCGATATAACTACCATGCCTGATTCAATATTGCTTTGTAGCTCTGCATGATTATGACCATCACTGCTCTCTTAGTTGGTCGCTCCCAGTCTTTTGCTAACCTCCACCTGTACTAAGCGAACTAACTTTGCAATACATAGCTCATGGGAAAGTAGCTTAAAAACTATTGTGGTAAAGAATATGTTGCCTATGTATCTTATTTCTTATAAGTTGCTTGCTGAGCGGTAACCATGTTTCTGGGGACGCCATCAACTGTCACACTTTTGTTGAATATCATGTGAGTTGCTATGCATGTTCGTCTTGTCTGAAGTAAGGGTGATTTGCCGTGGGTTAAATGAGTATGCATATTGTTAGAGAAGAACATTGGGCATGCCAACCAAAGCCATGTATCAAGGTGGAAGTTTTAGCTTGGACATTAATCCTCAATCTCTTATGAGAATATGCTTATGCATTAAAAAGGAGTCCATCATCTATTTTCTATGTTGTCCCGGTATGGATGTCCTCAAGTTGAGATCTATCAAAAACGAGAAATCAAATGTGATTTATCTCCTTGGACCTTTGTACAGGTGGCATAGAGGTACCCCTTTGTGACACTTGGTTGAAACATATGTAATGCAATGATAACCCATGGAAATCCGAGCTAATTAGGACAAGGTGCAAGCACTATTGGTATTCGATGCATGAGGCTTGCAACTTATAGGATGTCTTATGCATGACACATATGAAGTACTACTACCGTTGACAAAATTGCTTCTATGTTTTCAAAATAAAAAAGCTCTAGCACATAACCATTCTTTTACTTTTATGTTGAGTCTCCACCTTCTTTTAAAAAGCACCAACTACTGAGAGCATGATTGTCATTCTAAGTGTAATGTGCATTGTCCCAAAGTAGCATTGTCTTTTGCATGATTGTGATATCGTTTATTTTGAAATCATTGTATCTAGTCATCACTTAAACCTTGAAGGTGCCCCTGCATTTATGTTTTGCTTCACTAAAGGGGGCAAGCTAGATATCACTTTATCATATTTGCACATCATGTTCATTGCAAATCTTTTTGATGTTTCAGTTTCATATTGTAAAATTTCAGTCATTTGTGATTTTCTCATGAGGCAATTTAATTACTATAGAATCATTGTCTCAGTAAGCTTTTGTCATATGACTATGAAAAAGTCCTATATGGTTAATAGCATGTCACCACAGAAATTATTTTTGTTATCATTTACCTACTCGAGGACGAGCAGGAATTAAGCTTGGGGATGTTGATACGTCCAAAACGTATCTATAATTTCTACTTGCTCCATGCCACTTTTGGGTGATATTGCTATGATATTTATACACTTCCATACACTTTTGATCATATTTGGACTAACCTACTAATCCAGTGCACCCCGGTGCCAGTTTCTGTTTTCGGCTGTTTTTGTATTTCAGGTTTTCACATTACGAGAACTGTCAGGAAAAATCCAGAAAAATTATATAAAAAATCAGCGTTCCGGAAACTTCGTTGCGCCCGAAGTACAGCCGTGGGGGGGGCACCAGGGCTCCAGGCGCCCTGGCGGCGCCCCCACCCCCCCTGGGCCACGCCGGGGGGGCGCCTGGGCCCCCCGAGCCCCGTCTGGTGCCCCCCTTTGGCATATATTTAGAGCGTCCTTCGAAACCCTCGGGACGGGAACTCTTTTTCGCGATCTCATCTCTGTTCCGCCGCCGCCGCCGCTTCCAAGATCGGGAGCACCAGGAGAACTCTTCCCGGCACCCTGCCGAAGGGGAGGATCACCATCGGGAGCCTCTCCACCACCATGGACGCCTCCCGGATGAGTTGTGAGTAGTCTCCCTTGGACCATGAGTCCATGACCAGTAGCTATGTGATGTTCTCCTCCCGTTCTTGTGCTTCACTAATTAATCCTCGTGAGCTGCCCTACATGATCGAGGCACATATGTAATCCTTATGCTGTTGCTATGTTGAGTTTGCTGGGATCCGATGGATTATGAGATTATGTTCAGATTGATCTTGAGTAATATATTTGATCTACCTCTATTATATTTATGTTCATAAGTAATTCTTGCATGTTCTCTGTTGTTATTTATTGCTTTGGCCAAGTAATACGTAGTGACTCCAAGAGGGAACGTTATGCTCGATTGTGGGTTCATGCCCCTCGATGACTAGCTTGAGTGACAGAAACATGAGTCTAGGGGATGTGTTGTTGCCACAAGGGGGAAAACAACGGTGCTTGTGCCCGCGGGTGCAAGGATTGTTTACTTTACGCAAAGTTCTTTTAATGCAGTTGTCTGTTGCATTGAGTTTACACTATGGGTGGGGCTCGCAACTTAATACCAGCGAGATGTTCTGGATAGGTATCTCAAGGTGGATGATTAGTAGTAGATATTGATGGATTTCGGTCTACTTACTTTGGCGTACCGCCCATGCTTTGAACCTCAACCTTTCTTGCAATATAGTCAGCATTGGTTTGCGTTCGTGGTCCTGTCAATTGCCCAGCTGTAATTCGTTTACCTCACATAGCTGTTTTATCGTCTTTTGGGAGAGAGACATCACTAGTGAACATCATGAGACTCCGGTCCATATTACCATCATTGATCACATCCGCTATTTACTTTTCACTTTTACTTACTATTGCAAACATTATCTATCACTACTATCATTTGCGTTTAATCCTTTGTGAACTACAAGGCCGGAGGGATTGACAACCTCTCTGTACTCGTTGGGAGCAAAGTTATTTGTATCTGTGTGCAGGTCCACGTTGATTGCTAATATCTGGCGCCGTTAGCAGTTGACACCTACTTGTTGAACCTAGGAGTCTCTGGGGATTCGATCCTTGGCATCTTTGCTAAGAGAAAAACTTCCACAACACTGCATCTCACACCTTCCACTTGGGGTAACCAACGAGGGGTTAGAGGCCCATCAGCCGGCTGGTATGAAGATTGACTCCGATTCTCGTGAAGGCTTGATAGACGGCTTGCGCAGGCATTGAAGAGACACGCTGGCTGGTATTGCTTGGCGGGTGGAGCCGATTCGTGCCAAGGTGTCGGCTTGCATGTTGTCGGCTCGTGGTACGTGGAGGAACTCGCAGCCATCAAAGTGCCCACTGATCTGCTGGACAAGGAAATGATAACTTGCCATATTTGCGTCCTTGGCATCCCAGTCCCCATATGACTGCTGGACAACCAAGTCTGAGTCACCATAGCACAGCACTCGGCGGATACCAATCTCTTTGGCCATCCGTAGCCCGTGGATAAGTGCCTCTTACTCGGCCACGTTGTTAGAGGCGGCAAAGTGGATCTGCTGGGTGTACTGGAGCTTGTCGCCCTTGGGGGAAGTGAGGACGACGCCGGCTCCCAAGCCAATGCGCATCTTTGACCCGTCAAAGTGCATCCGCCAATGGGTTGAGTCTGGAACAGGCGCCAAATACTGGGTTTTGGCCCAGTCAACGAGGAAGTCGACCAATGCTTGCGACTTGATGGTGGTGCGTGGCTGGTAGAAGATGGTGAAGGGGGCCAGCTCGATGGACCACTTGGCCACTCTTCCTGAAGCGTCTCTGTTGCCCATGATTTCAGCAAGCGGGGCCGTGCAGACGACCGTGATTGGATGTTCTTGAAAGTACTACTTGAGTTTCTTGGCGGTGAAGTACACGCCGTAGCACATCTTCTGGTAGTGGGGGTAGTTCTACTTGGACACTGACAGCACCTCGCTCAAGTAGTAGACCGGCCTCTGGACGGGCAAGGCTCTGCTGTCTTCTGGGCGCTCGACCACAATGACCGTGCTGACCACCCGGTTGGTGGCGGCTATGTAAAGGAACATGGGTTCCTTGTCTGCCGCCGCCGCCAGGACAGGCGGGGTGGACAACAGTCTCTTGAGCTGCTGGAAAGCTTCCACTGTCTGGTCGTTCCACTCGAAGCAAGTGGTCTTCTTCATCAGTTGATACAGGGGGGTGCCTTTTCTCCCAGCCGGCTGATGAAACGGCTGAGAGATGCCAGGCACCCCGTGAATTTCTGGACATCGCGCACACAGGTCGGTCGTTCCATCCTCTCAATGGCCTTGATCTTGGCAGGGTTGCACTCGATGCCGCGTTCAGATACCAGGAAGCCAAGGAGTTGGCCGGCTGGTACCCCGAAAACGCATTTCTCCGGGTTTAGCTTGATCCGAAAGCGGCGCAAGTTTTCAAACGTCTCTTGGAGATCCTCCAAAAGAGTTCCTCTCTTCTCCGTCTTCACCACGATATCATCCACGTAAACATGGGCGTTTCTGCCAAGTTGCTCGAGGAGACACTTCTGCATGCAGCACTGAAAGGTGGCGCCAGCGTTTCTCAGTTTGAACGTCATGGTCAGGTAGCAGAAGGCCCCGAATGGCGTGAGGAAAGCGGTCTTCAGACGGTCAGCCGGATCGAGTTTGATCTACTGATATTCGGAATAAGCATCAAGGAATGACAGCAGCTCGCATCTGGCTATGGAGTCAATCACTTGATCTATTCGCGGCAGAGCAAATGAATCTTTAGGGCAGGCTTTGTTGAGGCTGGTGTAATCAATGCACATGTGCCATTTGTTGTTCTTCTTCAGCACTAGGACTGGGTTTGCGAGCCACTCTGGATAAAAAACTTCCATAATGAAGCTGGCTGCTAGCAGGCGGGCAACTTCTTCCCCGACAACTCTTCTCTTCTCTTCTGACAGGCGGCATAGCGGCTGCCTGACAGGCTTTGCATCTTCCCTCACATGGAGTTTGTGCTCGGCAAAATCCGTCAGGACACCCGGCATGTCTTTGGGGGACCATGCAAAGATGTCCCGATTCTCACGGAGGAAATCGACGAGCTCGCTTTCCTATTTGTTGTCTAGGTTTGAGCCTACGACATCAAATCGCTCTGGGTGAGATGGGTCCAAGGCAATCTTCTTTGTCTCCTTAGCCGGCTGGAACGAGCCGTGCGGCTCCGCCTCCCTGGGATCGGCTGGTATGGCTGGGTGCTCGCCAGCCATTGCCACCAGCCGTTCCAGGCGGCGCTTCTCTTCAGCTACGACAAGGGACTCGGCCAGACGGCTGCTGGCTGTTGCGCACGCGATGGACTTCTCGTAGTCCCCGGCTATGGTGATTATTCCCTTGGGGCTCGGCATCTTCATCTTGAGGTAGGCATAATGGGGTACTGCCATGAACTTTGCAAGAGCAGGCCGGCCCAGGATCACGTGATAGGGACTTTCCAGGTTCACTACTTCAAACCAGACTGGCTCCCTCCGGAAATGCATCTTGTCACCAAACAGGACATCAATCTTGGCCTTGCTGACTGGTGAGCAAGAGAGGCCTGGCACAATGCCGTTGAACACAGTCTTGGTAGGCTGAAGTTGCTTTTCTTTGATGCCCAAATACTCCATGGCGTCGCGGTACATGATGTTGATGCTGCTGCCGCCGTCTACCAGTACTCGGGAGAAACGGTAGGACCGCCTGTCGGTGGAGAGGGTAGCGTCCAGGACCAAGGCGTAGGCCCCTGGTGATGGCATGACAGCTGGGTGATCCTCTCGGCTCCAGCTGACGGGCTTCTCAGACCAGTGCATGAATTCTGGGTCTTTGACGGCAACGGTGTTGACTTCTCTGCGCTGCTGGCACCGGCTGTGCCTATCGTCCGTTTGGCTGGTGAAGACGACATAGGCCCCGTTTTCTTCTTGGAATTCATCCTGGACCTGGACGCCCGGACGAGCGGCCGACGGGTTGGGAGGCAGGGCCGCCTGCCCAGCAGGCGGCGGTGGCAGAGCTTCTCCTGTGGCAATCCTTGTGAGTCAATGGCACTTTTGTGTGGAGTGGTTGGAAAGCTTCGCGCCACTATGGAACTTGCAGGGGGCATCCAGAGCTTGGTCGAAGGAGAAAGCTGGCTGCCAGGCCGGCTTGCCGCCCTTCTGGCGCTTGGGTCCTGCTTGAGCTTCTGGATGCTGGCCATCAACTGCTGCCACCAGCCGGCTGTTGGCAGCCGACGCATGGGCCTTGCGCTTGTGATCGTTCGGCAGCTGGCGTCGGCTGGACTCTCCAGCCGGCGTTTTGGGAGTTGGAGGAGTCATTTTGCCAGAAGCATCCACTTGCAGCTCGATCTTCATGGAGGAGTCGGCAGTGGCGTACTTGTCTGCTATGCTCAACAGCTCGTCCAGCGTGGCCGGTTCGTCACAAAGGAGTTTGTGCTTGAGCAAAGTGCCTTCTCTACACCCGGCCGTGAAATACCCGATGGCTTGTACCACGTGCACTCCTTCACAAGAGTTTCGCAGCTCTGCCCAACGCGTCAGATAATCGCGGGCTGACTCATCTGGGCCTTGGACACATAGGGAGAGCTGGCGCGACTTGGGAGGACGCTTGTAGGTGCTGGTGAAGTTGCGAGTGAAGGCGTCGGTGAAGTCCAACCAGCAGTTGATGCTGTTGGTTTGAGGTTGTTCAGCCACGTTCAGGCTGTGCCCTGGAGCATAAGTGGCACGTACTTCACCACAACACGCCTGTTGCCGGTCGCTATGCTGACGGCTGTGGAGTAGTCCACCAGCCAATCCTCTGGTTTCACTGATCCGTTGTACTTGGGGGTATCTCGGGGGAGCGAGAATCCCTTGGGTAAAGGCTCGTTGCGGATGCGGGGGCCGAAACAGGCCGGGCCGAGGTCATCTTCTTCTTCGGCCGCCTGGGACCGAGCCAGTCGGTCTAGTCAGTGGCGGGCGTCGTTCTCCCCAACACCCTCGCGGCGGCCCAAGCGGCCTGCCAGAGAGGGGTGGTCAACAGGAGGAGGAGACACGCGCCTCTCCCGCCTAGGAGGAGGCGGATGCTCCCCTCGCCGCTCTACAGCCCTTGGGCGGCCGTCTTCATCGCGCTGATGGGCCTCTAACCCCTCGTTGGTTACCCCAAGTGGAAGGTGTGAGATGCAGTGTTGTGGAAGTTTTTCCCTTAGCAAAGATGCCAAGGATCGAATCCCCAGAGACTCCTAGGTTCAACAAGTAGGTGTCAACTACTAACGGCGCCAGATATTAGCAATCAACGTGGACCTGCACACAGATACAAATAACTTTGCTCCCAACGAGTATAGAGAGGTTGTCAATCCCTCCGGCCTTGTAGTTCACAAAGGATTAAACGCAAATGATAGTAGTGATGGATAATGTTTGCAATAGTAAATAATAGCGAAAAGTAAATAGCGGATGTGATCAATGATGGTAATATGGACCGGAGTCTCATGATGTTCACTAGTGATGTCTCTCTCCCAAAAGACGATAAAACAGCTATGTGAGGTAAACGAATTACAGCTGGGCAATTGACAGGACCACGAACGCAAACCAATGCTGACTACATTGCAAGAAAGGTTGAGGTTCAAAGCATGGGCGGTACGCCAAAGTAAGTAGACCGAAATCCATCAATATCTACTACTAATCATCCACCTTGAGATATCTATCCAGAACATCTCGCTGGTATTAAGTTGCGAGCCCCACCCATAGTGTAAACTCAAAGCAACAGACAACTCCATTAAAAGAACTTTGCGTAAAGTAAACAATCCTTGCACCCGCGGGCACAAGCACCGTTGTTTTCCCCCTTGTGGCAACAGCACATCCCCTAGACTCATGTTTCTGTCACTCAAGCTAGTCATCGAGGGGCATGAACCCACAATCGAGCATAACGTTCCCTCTTGGAGTCACTACGTATTACTTGGCCAAAGCAATAAATAACAACGGAGAACATGCAAGAATTACTTATGAACATAAATATAAAAGAGGTAGATCAAATATATTACTCAATCACAATCTGAACATAATCTCATAATCCATCGGATCCCAGCAAACTCATCATAGCAAGAGCATAAGGATTACATATGTGCCTCGATCATGTAGGGCAGCTCACGAGGACTAATTAGTGAAGCACAAGAACGGGAGGAGAACATCACATAGCTACTGGTCATGGACTCATGGTCCAAGGGAGACTACTCACAACTCATCCGGAAGGCGTCCATGGTGGTGGAGAGGCTCCAGATGGTGATCCTCCCCTCCGGCAGGGTGCCGGGAAGAGTTCTCCTGGTGCTCCCGATCTTGGAAGCGGCGGCGGCGGCGAAACAGAGATGAGATCGCGAAAAAGAGTTCCCGTTCCGAGGGTTTCGAAGGACGCTCTAAATATATGCCAAAGGGGGGCACCAGACGGGGCTCGGGGGGCCCAGGTGCCCCCCCGGCGCGGCCCGAGGGG
>LR738714.1:751843700-751896141 GCA_902687465.1 Secale cereale
CCCGGCTGTACTTCGGGCGCAAGGTAGGTTCTGGAACGCTGATTTTTTTATATAATTTTTCTGGATTTTTCCTGACAGTTCTCGTAATGTGAAAACCTGAAGTACAAAAACAGCCAAAAACAGAAACTGGCACTGGGGTGCACTGGATTAGTAGGTTAGTCCAAATTTGATCAAAAGTGTATGGAAGTGTATAAATATCATAGCAATATCACCCAAAAGTGGCATGGAGCAAGCAGAAATTATAGATACGTTTTGGACGTATCAGCATCCCCAAGCTTAATTCCTGCTCGTCCTCGAGTAGGTAAATGATAGGTGACATGCTATTAACCATATAGGACTTTTTCATAGTCATATGACAAAAGCTTACTGAGACAATGAGTCTGTAGTAATTAAGTTGCCTCATGAGAAAATCACAAAGGACTAAAAGTTTTACAATATGAAACTGAAACATCAAAAAGATTTGCAATGAATATGGTGTGCAAATATGATAAAGTGATATCTAGCTTGCCCCCTTTAGTGAAGCAAAACATAAATGCAGGGGCACCTTCAAGGTTTAAGTGATGACTAGATACAATGATTTCAAAATAAACGATATCACAATCATGCAAAAGACAATGCTACTTTGGAACAATGCACATTACACTTAGAATGACAATCATGCTCTCAGTAGTTGGTGCTTGAAGAAAGAAGGTGGAGACTCAAAAAGTAAAAGAATGGTTATGTGCTAGAGCTTTTTATTTTGAAAACATAGAAGCAATTTTGTCAACGGTAGTAGTACTTCATATGTGTCATGCATAAGACATCCTATTAGTTGCAAGCCTCATGCATCGAATACCAATAGTGCTCGCACCTTGTCCTAATTAGCTCGGATTTCCATGGGTTATCATTGCATTGCATATGTTTCAACCAAGTGTCACAAAGGGGTACCTCTATGCCACCTGTACAAAGGTCCAAGGAGATAAATCGCATTTGATTTCTCGTTTTTGATAGATCTCAACTTGAGGACATCCATACCGGGACAACATAGAAAATAGATGATGGACTCCTCTTTAATGCATAAGCATATTCTCATAAGAGATTGAGGATTAATGTCCAAGCTAAAACTTCCACCATGATACATGGCTTTGGTTGGCGGCCCAATGTTCTTCTCTAACAATATGCATACTCAACCATTCAACCCATGGCAAATCACCCTTACTTCAGACAAGACGAACATGCATAGCAACTCACATGATATTCAATAAAAGTGTGACAGTTGATGGCGTCCCCAGAAACATGGTTACCGCTCAGCAAGCAACTTATAAGAAATAAGATACATAGGCAACATATTCTTTACCACAATAGTTTTTAAGCTACTTTCCCATGAGCTATGTATTGCAAAGTTAGTCTGCTTAGTACAGGTGGAGGTTAGCAAAAGACTGGGAGCGACCAACTAAGAGAGCAATGATGGTCATAATCATGCAGAGCGACAAAGCAACATTGAATCAGGCATGGTAGTTATATCGCTACTCAAAAATAAAAGATCATCAAGGCTTGACAGACTTTCTTTACAGTCTTAAATAAGCGTGAGCATACGCCAAGTCAATCAAAATAAATTCTCGAAGGAAGATATTACTAAACCATACCACATCATAGGCAAACAAATCAAGTTCGTACTCCAATAACACATTGGGAATCCCCCAGCTATTTGAGACTAACCATAAGAAAACCTGAACTACTAAGCGCCATTATGCACGTAGCATCTTTATCATAGACATATTAACCAATGCAACGGAAGCAAACTCTCTTAATACGATAAGCATGATAATTAAAGAGAGTTCAAGCAACCAACTAAACAAAAGCTCTTTGAAAAGATAAGCATGAATACTAAGAGCTGAACATGATAGTAGCTATTAAAAGACAAAGAACACACACAGCAAAGATAGACATGAAAATTCTATGTTATGTTCTAGGTAGAAGTGGAGCGTGTTTCTCTCCCACATAAAGAACGCTGAGTTCCGACTCGTTATGGAAAACTAAAGAAAACTAAAAGCTAGACGCTCCAAGCATAGCACATAACACATGAAGTGATAAAAATATAGTGGAACGAAAGACGAACTGATAATGTTGATGGAGAAGGGGATGCACGGGGGCATCCCCAAGCTTAGACGCTTGAGTCTCCTTGAATATTTCTTGGGGGTGCACGGGGGCATCCCCAAGCTTGAGCGATTGACACTCCTGAATCTTTTTATCATCTTCCCTCGCACACATGAAAACTCCCTTCATACATAACTCATTATAATCTGATTAGCGAGGTTAGTACCCTTAATAAAATAATTGTTCCTTGCTGGAAATAAAGATATTCTTGAAGGTTTAATGTTTCTCAAGATTGTCAAAAGGTTTTTGCAAATAAAAAGCAAGCTCTTGGTTTGCAAAATGAAGGAAAGGCAAAACAGGACAGAATCTGTGAAAAACAGAACAGCAGGTAGTAATTGATTTGTTCGGGGCACTTATGCAACTCTAATCAAAAAACTCAGATCAGACGCACGAAAGACAATTATATAGAGAACGCTGTCGAAAAAATTCAGACCAAAAAGATGATCTGATGATTTTATACGAATTTTTCTATCCAAGGACAGAATCTGTTTCCTGGACAGCACCTCACAACTTTTGAACTTTCTAGCAATCACAGGCTATACTTGGCACAAAATTGGAAAGCAAAGATACAATGATGATGCTACTGCAGTAAACAACATCAAGACACAAAAAAAGCAAAATAAAATTTTATTCATGTGGGCTGCCTCCCAAAAGCGCTTTCTTTTATGCCTTTAAGCTAGGCATAAGACTTTAATGATGCTCTCGTAGGAATAAGAGTTGAAGAACAAAAGAGAGCATCAAGAAGCAAACACCAAACACATTTAAGCCTAACATGCTTCCTATGCATAGGAATATTGCAATACAATAATTCATTGAAGCACAAAGCAATAAGCATAGGAAGACAAAACAAGTGCAGCTTCAAAACCTTCAACATAAAGAGAGGGAACTTGATATTATTGAAATATCTATAAGCATATGTTCCCTTCTCATAATAATTTTCAGTGGGATCACGAATAAACTCAACAATATAAGCATCACATAAAGCATTGTTACCATGATCCACATGCAAAAATGTACTCTTACTCTCCACATAAGCATGAAGAGGATAAAACTTAGTATAAAAGAGAGACATAAGCTCTTGCCAATCAAGCAAGTGTGAGTTATCGAGAAGCTTATACCAATCTGAAGCTTTATCTATAAGTGATACGGCGAACAATGTCCTCATGACAAACTCCCTTGATACACCTGCAAGCTTAAATAATGAACATAATTGTGACAGATATAGCAAGTGTTCACCGGGATGTCTGTCTCCTGCATAACGATTAGCCAAAACATAATCGATAATAGCAGCTGGTATTTTATAGGGCACAATTTCAGTAGGGGGAGGAGCAACCACCACATGTGTGGGGCGTCTTCCCACAATCAACGATCCAATAGCAAGGTTGTCCATAAGCATAACTAGTGAAAAGACATAAAGAAAACTGAAAGGTAAACTAACAAGACTAAAAAGCAAAGGTAAAAGATAGCGTGCAACTCCCCTATCCTGAAGAGTGGAGTCCCCGGCAACGGCGCCAGAAAAACTCCTTGATGGGCCTCTAACCCCTCGTTGGTTACCCCAAGTGGAAGGTGTGAGATGCAGTGTTGTGGAAGTTTTTCCCTTAGCAAAGATGCCAAGGATCGAATCCCCAGAGACTCCTAGGTTCAACAACTAGGTGTCAACTGCTAACGGCGCCAGATATTAGCAATCAACGTGGACCTGCACACAGATACAAATAACTTTGCTCCCAACGAGTACAGAGAGGTTGTCAATCCCTCCGGCCTTGTAGTTCACAAAGGATTAAACGCAAATGATAGTAGTGATGGATAATGTTTGCAATAGTAAATAATAGCGAAAAGTAAATAGCGGATGTGATCAATGATGGTAATATGGACCGGAGTCTCATGATGTTCACTAGTGATGTCTCTCTCCCAAAAGATGATAAAACAGCTATGTGAGGTAAACGAATTACAGCTGGGCAATTGACAGGACCACGAACGCAAACTAATGCTGACTACATTGCAAGAAAGGTTGAGGTTCAAAGCATGGGCGGTACGCCAAAGTAAGTAGACCGAAATCCATCAATATCTACTACTAATCATCCACCTTGAGATATCTATCCAGAACATCTCGCTGGTATTAAGTTGCGAGCCCCACCCATAGTGTAAACTCAAAGCAACAGACAACTGCATTAAAAGAACTTTGCGTAAAGTAAACAATCCTTGCACCCGCGGGCAGAAGCACCGTTGTTTTCCCCCTTGTGGCAACAGCACATCCCCTAGACTCATGTTTCTGTCACTCAAGCTAGACATCGAGGGGCATGAACCCACAATCGAGCATAACGTTCCCTCTTGGAGTCACAACGTATTACTTGGCCAAAGCAATAAATAACAACGGAGAACATGCAAGAATTACTTATGAACATAAATATAAAAGAGGTAGATCAAATATATTACTCAATCACAATCTGAACATAATCTCATAATCCATCGGATCCCAGCAAACTCATCATAGCAACAGCATAAGGATTACATATGTGCCTCGATCATGTAGGGCAGCTCACGAGGACTAATTAGTGAAGCACAAGAACGGGAGGAGAACATCACATAGCTACTGGTCATGGACTCATGGTCCAAGGGATACTACTCACAACTCATCCGGGAGGCGTCCATGGTGGTGGAGAGGCTCCCGATGGTGATCCTCCCCTCTGGCAGGGTGCCGGGAAGAGTTCTCCTGGTGCTCCCGATCTTGGAAGCGGCGGCGGCGGAGGAACAGAGATGAGATCGCGAAAAAGAGTTCCCATTCCGAGGGTTTCGAAGGACGCTCTAAATATATGCCAAAGGGGGGCACCAGACGCGGCTCGAGGGGCCCAGGCGCCCCCCCCCCCGGCGCGGCCCAGGGGGGGGGCGCCGCCAGGGTGCCTGGGGCCCTGGTGCCCCCCCGGCTGTACTTCGGGTGCAAGGTAGTTTCTGGAACGCTGATTTTTTATATAATTTTTCTGGATTTTTCCTGACAGTTCTCGTAATGTGAAAACCTGAAATACAAAAACAGCCGAAAAAAGAAACTGGCACTGGGGTGCACTGGATTAGTAGGTTAGTCCAAATATGATCAAAAGTGTATGGAAGTGTATAAATATCATAGCAATATCACCCAAAAGTGGCATGGAGCAAGCAGAAATTATAGATATGTTTTGGACGTATCACGCGCTCGATGGTGATACGAGTCTTCCGGCTGCGGTTAGCAGCCGGCTCTGAGTCTCGCCGGTTGGGGGCGCCGACTGTTGGAGAAAGAGACGTGGCTCCTTGCTCCCGCCGAAGGGGGCGGTTGTCAGCGTGCGCGCCGGCCTCTCATACCCGGCGACGGGCCTCCTGCTGCGCGGCAGCAGCGCCGAGGAGCTGGCGGGCGCGCTGAGTCACACAACGAAGCTTGTCTCCCTCCAAGTGGCCCATCTCATCGACTGCCGCCTGGGCAGCCCTTAGGTTCTCCGATGGAGTGAGGTACACAGGCCGCGGGGTCCCAGCATGTCCGCTAGCAGCCTGCCGCGATCGCGAACGCCGCCGGCCCGGCTAGGCTCGCCAGCAGCCGGCGTGCCGCAAATGGCACGGTCCATCTCGCAGCGGTAGGCTTTAGTGAGGCGTCGGGAGGCAACCAGCTTGTTGGCGCTGTCGAGGAGCGAGACGCGGAGTGCCTCCAACGCCGCGCCGTCTGCCCCCGCCGCAACAGGAGCGGCGAGGTTTTGCAGAGCGGCTTCGAGCGGGTCTTGGTCCGCCCCGCCGGACGGTTCGTCGTGGTTGGTGGCGAGCACCTTCGTGACGGTGCTAATGGCGCCTCTGCCCGTTGGAGCAGGGAGGGGGTCCTCGATGATCACCACGTGCTCGGGGAAGGAATCGACGGGCTCTGCGTCGAGGTCGATGATCATGTCTACTGGTGGGTCAGAAGAGCCCACTGACTCCACGTCAGAGGCGCGCTCGTCGGCGATATGGAGCTTGTCGAGGAGCTCGACGAGGCAGCTCTCCGGAGCTACTGGCCCGGCCGTCGTAGAGGGCTCGTCATGTATGTGGACGCCGCCGAGAAGGTCGGCAAGTCCGCTCGCGGCGCATGCGGCCTCAGCGCCGTGAAGCATCCCGGTTTCTATGCCTGCAGGCGTGCCGAGTTGGCTGTGCTCGCCAGGAAGGAACAAAGTTCTCGTCCAGAACATGTCTCCGAACGACGGTGGACCTAGCCCCACAGTGGGTGCCAAATGTCAAAGTTTTGGGGCGACATATGCCAACGGATGGCTTATCATGCATGGGGACAATAGAGTGTCGCCGGGCCCTGGAAGCGGGATGAAGCGAAACTTAGGACGCCTACGGATCTTACCCAGGTTCGGGGCTCTCCATGGAGATAACACCCCTAGTCCTGCTCTGCGGGGACTCCGCGTCATGACAAATGTCACTATGGTAGCTACAAGGTTGCTCCTCGAGCTGTGTCGTCTAAAGGAGGAAGATGAACAACGCTAGCTCACTACCCTCGCTCTAGGGATCGGGGGTGGCTGCTAGGGTTTTTCTCCCTCTTTCTATCTTCTTCTTCTTCTTCTAAGGGTTAAATCTTCCAACCCCTCCTCATGGAGGGCCCTGGGGGGTTTATATAGGCCTACCCCAGGGGTACAATTGTAATCTTAGTGGGGTGGCCCCCAGCTGTCAATGTCTTCGGGCGCTGGCCTTGCCGCCTGTCTGCTGGGGCCCGCCGCCCACGGGCCCATGTGATTGCCTTTCACT
The DNA here is from genome assembly GCA_902687465.1 of Secale cereale. Taxonomy (NCBI): domain Eukaryota; kingdom Viridiplantae; phylum Streptophyta; class Magnoliopsida; order Poales; family Poaceae; genus Secale; species Secale cereale. The sequence goes on from LR738714.1 coordinate 751,850,571, forward strand.
GTAGGCGTGCTCCCGCTAACGACAGCGTCGTCAAGGAGGTAGTGGCTACAGTGCCGCCGTCTCCTGCCGTACACTGCCGCCACGCCCTATCTTGTCGTCTTGATGAGGTTCAGACTTCTAGGGCAGGATTCGCCGTCTGTTACCAGGTGGCCGCCTCCCCTGGCCGCTTGCCAGGGGCGGCTTGTCTATGACTTACCCACTGGCCGGTGGGGCCAGCCGCCTGCTGGCCTCGCCCTCTGCGGGTAGTGGGATCGTGGCTTCCTCTGATCGAAGCTTGGTCACTGGTAGCGTGGCTACAGTGACTCGCCGCTTAGGAGACGTCCATAAGTACACGTTCACTGTAGCCACGCCCTTATAGATTCTCTAAGGACGCGCTCAACTATAGTCATGCCTCAGCTGCGTGGTGGTCCCCCAGCCCGCATCCCGAGGGAGGGGCGTAGGACTATCTGCCACCTGCTAGCTATGATGCTGCCGCCTGTTTGGGTCCCTGCCGCCTGCTGGCAGCCGGCTCCTAGGGCAAGCTGTCCTAGGAGGCGGCCCGACGAGCAGACGGCCGGGGGGTAATAGGCGGCCACAAATTGTCTTGAAATACCAAGGGTGGTCCCTGAGGACACCCGTGGTTAATATCTCTGACACCAGATGCCACCCTTGACGACTACTACTACCCTGAGGGTGCCTACTACTACGTGATGACTGCCGACGACCAGGAGTAGTTAGGAGGCTCCCAGGCAGGAGGCCTTGCCTTTTCGATCATTGGTGTTTTGTGCTAGCCTTCTTAAGGCAAACTTGTTTAACTTATGTCTGTACTCAGATATTGTTGCTTCTGCTGACACTTATGTTTTTGAGCTTATGTATTCGAGCCCTGGAGGCCCCTGTCTTGTAATATAAAGCTTGTATTTTTTTATGTCTAGAGTTGTGTTGTCATATCTTCCCGTGAGTCCCTGATCTTGGTCGTACACATTTGCGTGCATGATTACTGTATGGTCAAATCATGGGCGTCACATTGTGCATGATCACACAAGCAGTCACCACCTCCCACACTTTCTGCGTGCTCCAGGTATTAGCAGGATACCGAACGATGCCCCATCGAGATTGCAAAACACCAAAGGCACGCTCGACATCCTTCCTAGCACTCTCTTGCTCTTGGGCAAATCTTTTCCTCTTCTCTCCGACGGGGTTGGGGATTGTCTTCACAATAGTGGTCCACTGAGGATAGATACAGTCACCCAGGTAGTATCCTTTGTCGTAGTTGTGATCGTTGATAGTAAAATTCATCGGTGGGCTATTGCCTTCGGCAAGCCTAGCAAACACCGGCGAGCGCTGAAGCATGTTGATATCATTGTGTGATGCGGCCATGCCAAAGAAAGAGTGCCAGATCCAGAGATCTTGAGATGCCATGGCCTCTAGTATGACAGGGCAAGCGCTCACATAGCCCTTATACTGCCCTTGTCAAGCAGAAGGGCAGTTCTTCCACTCCCGGTGCATACAGTCTATGCTGCCAAGCATCCCTGGGAAGCCCCTGCTGGTATTCATCGCCAACGAACGGACTGTATCTTCAGGAGTCGGCTCTCTCAAGTACTCAGGGCTAAACACAGCAATAACAGCCTTGCAGAACTTCTACAGGAACTCTAGGCATGTAGACTCGCTCATACGGACGTACTCGTCAATGAGATCACCGGGCACTCCGTATGCAAGCATTCGGATGGCGGCAGTGCATTTTTTATAAGAGGAGAAATCAATCTTTCCAATGACATCATCTTTGCACTCGAAATAGTCATCATAGCCGACCACCCCTCTCTAATACAGATGAAAAAAGATGCCTACTCATACGAAAACGGCGACATAATTTCTGATATTTGAACAATGGATTTGTTGTATCAAAGTAGTCCTTCCAAAAAGGAAATGGCCGCTCTCTCGGTTGCGATTCAACGCCGGAAGGTGGCCCGAAATGGAGCCACAGAACGCCGGGTGCTGGCTATTGAGGTGGTGAGGGACCAACATCGGAACCAATATCTCCTCCTTGTCATCGGACGACGAATCGTCGGAGTCACAAATAAAATTGTGAAAAAAGAACTTGTCGGCGGAGTCCATTTTGTACCTTGGCAAACTGTCGAACAATATGCGGGAGTCGCGGCGCGCACGGGCTAGCTAGTTGCCCTGCCGGCGTCCGACGAGCGTGCCGATGAGGATCTTGTCGGGGCGGCGAGGCGGCTTCTTGGTCGCGGTCGCGGCTGTGTCGGGGGGAGTGGGGGTGGGAAGCTGTCGGTTGCCCGGCAGCAAGACGACGGTGGCGGGCGACGTGGGAGGTGGCGGCATTGCTGAGCAGATGTTACGGCGCCGGCAGCTGCCAGAGTCACCGGGAAAATGGATGGCGGCGTCGGCGACGAAGAAGGCGGGCGAGGGTTTGCTGTTGGATGGGGAGAGGCCAATGTGCCACCGACCAGCGGGCCCGGAAGGAGGAGAAGGCCCGCGCGCGCTCGTCTTGTGTCCGCGCCGTCGCAAATCGGGCTCAAAAATGGACCGGAAATGGATCGCCCGTGGACGAAAAGCGGACGCGCATCCGTTTGGATCGGCGCGTTGGGCCGACCTTTGTATCCGCGCCGACCCGAACAGACGCTAGCGGACGAAATGGATCGCCCTTTGGAGTTGCTTTGACGTCACAATGTGGTAGGCAGTGAATGAGTGATCCTACTCGTTTGCGTGTGTTGCAGACATGGACGTGCGGTCCAAGGTACGACCGCCGACGTCGCTGCGGGTGCCGTGCGTTGATCCTCGACTGGATAGATCGATCACATGCATTGAACACGACGAAAACTCCGATCCCGATGGGCGATGGCGGCAATACTGTCGTGCATGCACGGTTGCCAAATGCCAACAACGGGCGTGGTTTGTTAATGGCTGCTCAAGGTTCGTTGGCCCCGAGAGGACCAATCACCATTCACCAATGAGCAATGGCATCCACCAGCTCCATAGCCTCGCCAAAATCGCAGATCTATCCATCGTCGGGCGTACTATCCCAGCATGACAGGCACACCGGCCACCACACAGAACGTGCATAAAGAAAAAGGGTTACGGAAATTGTGTAAGTATACGATGATGGACCATATCACTTTGCGTACGCTGGTCGAAGAATCGTGGAAATGATGAATACTTTTGCCCATCACCAAGCTTGAGCAGTACGTATGACATTACCCGGCCCACAGGCCACATGTGGACAGTACATATACTAGAATAGAATGATAAACATCTCAATGAAATGAAGATTGGTAGATGAATTAAGTTCAATGATGCTAAAAAAAGATGAATTAAGTTCAAAAAAAATGGGTAGATGAATTAGAAGCCGGGCAGGTCGCTCTCTCCTTAAAACCAAAAGGTTTTCTATGAAATGACGTCGGGCTCTCGCTCATTGCTCTGTTTATAATAAACTCTGTCGGTGGGTGAATCAGCGAGCGCAGCCCAAAGTTGACGATGAAACCCAGTCGTACGCCTATTAATACCCAGAGCATATGACACGAGAGGATTCAACCATGGAAGCCATGGCGTCATCGCCGGCGGCTAAGCCCACCACCACCCTCCGCGTGGCTGCCTTCAGCGGCTCCCTCCGCAAGGGCTCGTGGCACGGCGGCCTCATCCGCGCGGCCGAGGAGCTGTGCGAGGAGTCCATCCCGGGGCTGCAAATCGACCACGTCGACATCTCCGGCCTGCCCATGTCCAACCCAGACCTCGAGACGGACGACGGCGACGGCTTCCCGCCGGACGTCGAGGCGTTCCGGGACAGGGTCCGCGCCGCCGACTGCTTCCTCTTCGCCTCGCCGGAGTACAACTACTCCGTCACCGCCACGCTGAAGAACGCGCTCGACTGGGCGTCGAGGGGCAAGCACAAGTGCTGGGCGGACAAGGCGGCGGCCATCGTCTCCGCGGGCGGTAGCTGCGGCGGGGGCAGGGCGGCGTTCCACCTCCGCCAGATCGGGGTGTTCCTCGACATCCACTTCATCAACAAGCCGGAGCTCCATGTCAGGGCCTACGAGGACCCGCCCAAGTTCGACGCCGACGGCAACCTTGTCGACGCCCAGACCAGGGAGCGGCTGAAGCAGGTGCTCCTGTCACTCCAGGCCTTCGCGCTCAGGCTCCAACACTAATTAGGAGGAGTGGAGGACTGAGTGAAGAAGAAACTTGGCACCGTACGTTCTCTTTGGATCTTGGTCTCTTGGACATGTCCATATGTACATTTTGCCAGCCCTGCATTTCCTTCCGTATTTTCGTGGACCATATTCTGTATGTGGATGGATCTGTAGAAAGAGTAAAGCTACTAATGGTGCTGTAAACAGTACCCTTTTTTACTTAAGCGTTTTTGTTTAACACTGAGATCTGTCATAGAGAGCCGTGTAAAATTTATTTTTTAAGGCCTTGGGAATACACACTGAGAGTATTTGTTTTGTATATGCCTCTGTCAACACTGAGATCTGTCATAGAGAGCCGTGTCAAATTTACATTTTTAGGGCATCTTTAACGGTGACCCACAAATATCTTCGGTATATGTCTGTTTTTATGTCCGAGCGTGATATGCGGACATGATATGAGAGCGAGCCATGCTAATCACAAAGTATTCGGTTGGGAAGACAAAAGTAGATGGAGACCATGCATGTGGTGGGTTGTTTGTGTCCGGTGGGAGAAGAGAGAGTGGAGAGGAAATTATACATGTGGGGTCGGGAGAAGAGAGAGAGAGAGAAAAGAGAGAACCATGCATGTGATTGGTTAAATGCATATCCAGACTTCGACAAAGCTCTCCATGTTTGTCTATTGTATACATGAATCTGTACATTCGGACTGCTAAGCGTACATGTACGTACATGTCCAAGTTGAATGATAAAAGTGGTCTGGACATATAGTGGAGGTTTGAGAGTCCGCGTTGGTGATGTCCTTATTGACGAATAAACAGTACACTAAACAAATAAATATGAAATTATATGTCACGGTAAATATATTGATGTTGGTTATGTATTGTAGTTTTTGATTTTTGCTACCAAAACTTAGTCAAACATAAAGAAGTTTGGTTTTTCTGAAAATTAATAAAATTTATATTTTGAAGTGGAGGTAGTAAAAATAAAGTTAGCCATGAGCTTGCCAGGATCATGATATTTTTTATTTTCGAACCGAAACCGTAGAACCTGAGGCTAACATAGGTATTAATTCAAATTATGTTCAATCCAACTCGAAAATTGGTCTCTAACTGGAAAACTGGTCTCTGAATTTAGTCTTCACTCTGTGCAGAAGCAGAAGCAGATCTGTCTTGAGGGAGATTTTCCACGCTTGACTTGTTGCCTCTTTTGCCTTGAATATTTTCCCATTTCTTTGCATCCAGATATTCCAGCAGCCCATAATCATGATTTCCATGGCAATGGGGATAGGTGGTTCTTGAATGGCAAGTGAGACTTCATCAAAAATTGAGATACCTATGTGTCTAGGACCCAAGATGGACTGCCAACAATTGAACGCAAAGTCACAATCCCCAAAAAGATACTAAGATGTTTCATTCTTGTTCATTTGACAGAGGGCACAATTATAGGATGGTAAGTAAAATGTCCTTCTTTGGAGCATAATTCTGGTATTGACTATGTCATGTAGTAAGAGCCAGACAAAGATCTTGTATCTTAGCATAGCTGCATTCTTCCAGAGCTTTTTGAATATCAATGCGGCTGGTTCACCCTTTGTCAGCTCTTTATACATTTTGATAGAAGAGTAAGTGTTTCCCCATGGATATGTCCATCTTTCAGCCTGATTGGTGATCTGAAGTGACTAAGTGATGTCTTGCAATTCAAGGAATTGTTGATGAGATTGAGCTAAGAGTGGGAGGAAGAAGTTTTCACTCATGTCTGGTGCTTGTAAAAACTCTTTAATGGTCAAACTGTCCGTAGTGGCAAAGGAAAAAAGCTCTGAAATTATCCCTTGTAATTCCATGCCCCCAATTGTCTAGCCAGAACTCAATAGTGTTACATATTCCAAGATGTCCTTTGGTCACTGATTTGAATTCAGATAACAGCCTGAAGATACTTTTCCACCAGAAGGAACCAATAGGTATATCAGTAATCACTCCTTCAGGATAGTAAGATTCCGAAATTAGATTTACCCATGGAAGATTTTCCCTGTGTAGGAATTTATGCAGATGTTCCATGAGGAGACATTTATTGTGCATTTCAATGTTGAGGACTCCCAATCCTCCTTGGTCTTTGGGCAAGCAGACCTTGTCCCATGATATAAGTGATGTACCTCTGTCTTCCATGCCATACTTCCTCCAGAAGCAATGCTTCAAAGCCTTGTTAATTTGCTCAATGATGCCCTTGGGCAATTCAAGTGTGCACATGAAAAATATTGGAAGATGTTCAAAGACAGAATTGATCAAAGTAAGCTTGTCTCCATATGATAGAAAGGTTGAACAACCAGTCAATCTCTTGTCAATCCTCTTTATAACAGGAAAAAAGTCTTCCAGCTTAGGCTTGGAGAGGGACAATGGCAGACCTAGATACGTGAAAGGGAGGCTCCCAATAGAACATTCCAGTCTTGCAGCCAAAGTTTGCATGATATCATTACCTGTGTTGATAGGCACCATGGCAGATTTGTCAAAGTTAACTCTCAAGCTAGTAAATACTATGAAGTGGAGAATGACGTTCTTGAGTTGTTCCACTTGTGTTTCAGAAGATGGCATTATCAGCACAGTGTCATTAGCATATCGAATGACAGGGAAATCAAGGCAATGATGAGTTTCAAGTGGCCTTTTGATTAGGTTATTATGCATGGCCTCATTCATGATAGATTGTAATAGGTCAGCAGCTAGCACAAAAAGTAAAGGAGAAAGAGGGTCCCCCTGTCTTACCCCTCTCTTACACAAGCGATGTTTCACAGTTACACGTTAAGCAATACGACAAAATAACTAGAGGAGAACAGCATGTCCATCCACATTAGCCACCTGGTGCCAAAGCCTCTTGCAATGAGAATATCTTTGATTGATTGATGCTCAATAAGATCAAAAGCCATCTCAAAATCTAGTTTTAAGACAATGATCTCCTTGCCAAACATTCTACACTAATGAATGAATTCATAGGACCAAGCTAGATAGTCCTGAATATACCTTGCTTTTCAGAAACCATATTGATTGGTGTGAACCAGTTTCAGAATGACCTCTTGAAGTCTATTTGCCAAAAGCTTTGTTATGATCTTAATTGAGCAATTTAGCAGTGAGATAGTTCCGAAGTCATTGTGAAAGGATCGATATGGTTTACTAGAGGGGGGGGGGGTGAATAGGCAACTAACAATTTTTAGCTTTTCTTAACCAATTTAAATTAAGCAACAAGGTAAGTTGTCTAGATATGCAACTAGGATGACAACTACAAGGAAACAAGGATAACAACCTCACAAGCAAGCTACTTAAGATAAACAAGGAAAGCTTGCACAAGTAAAGGGAAGAAATAACCACAAGTGGAGCCGGTGAAGACGAGGATGTGTTATCGAAGTTCGTTCCCTTTGAGGGGAAGTACGTCTCCGTTGGAGCGGTGTGGAGGCACAATGCTCCCCAAGAAGCCACTAGGGCGACCGTATTCTCCTCACGCCCTCACACAATGCAAGGTGCCGTGAATCCACTAGTGGTGCTGATACGTCCAAAATGCATCACTATTTTGTATCATAATTTATCCTTATTCATTGATATATTTCACGTTATGATGATGTTCTAATGTTGTTTTGGTCTATTTTACACAGTTTGCAACTTTCCGATGCCGGAACAACAGACGCAGGATTCAGCAGGAAAAAGTGGATGCTGAGTTGCTGAAGAAGAACACCTCCAAATTACTTGAAAATTGACGAGAGGTATTTTTCAGACGAATAACGAAGACACGCAAAAGGGGAGTCAGAGGGGGCCCACAGGGTGCCCAGGCGGCCTGGGGGCGCCCCCCCCTGGCCGCGCCGGGGGGGGGGGGGGCGCCTGGAGCCCCTGGCCCACCTCTGGTCGCCCCCTTTTGCATATATGTTCTCCGTCCTCCGAAAACCCTAGGCACGGGACTTTTTACGGAGTTCCGCCGCCGCTTCGAGGCGGAAACCTACAGAGAAGAAAAGGGCATCTCCGGCGGGCAGATTCCGCCGGGGAGATCATCTCCCGGAAGGGGAGATCGTCGCCATCGTCATCATCATCGTCACGGGCATCATCGAGATCATCATCAACATCATCCCCAACACCAGCACCATCTCCGTCTTCATCCTAATCTCATCGTACTATCGCAACTCGTGTTGTAACTTGTACTACCTATCCTCTCTACTCCATCGGTGTTGATTACTACTTTGTGGTGAATGCTATTGAGTTTTGTTGGAGAAATATTATTATGTCCAGATTGTTTATCACATATTTATCCCCACTGATCATGATCTCTTTTATGTCTTGTGAGTAGTTGCCTTAGTTCTTGAGGACATGGGGAAAGTCTTGTTGTTAGTAGTCATATGCTGTTGAAGTAATATGTGTTGTTTGATACTTAAGTTGCGTTGTCATTCTACTAGTGGTGTTGTGTGAGTCGAACACCCAACACTTCGCCTTATTAAGGACCTAGGAGAATACATTGTGTATAAAGAATGCTTATGGTGGGTTGCCGGAGTGACAGAAACCTGAACCCCAGTTTGCACGCTTTTGCATAAGGGAATAATGGATCCTCGATCGTATTGCTATGGTTAAGTTTTTGCCTTAAATTCTATCTTGTATTTGCGGATGCTTGCAAGGTGTTTAATCATAAGAGTGCATTCATCTTAGTCTAGAGAGTGCACTAGCATAGATCCACCCACTCAACACTTATCAACACATAACATAGTATCGATACGGAATATGGCGAAAGCACATGACCACCTCTCCCGTGTGTCCTCAAGAACGTTTTAGTCTTTATAAGTCCAGTTGCTAGGCCTCTCCTTTGCTAAGAAAGGATTGGGTCACTTGTTACTTTCAGTACCTTTTACATTACTTGCCTTTACATTCCTGTTGCTTATACCGAGAAAACCCCTAAAAGTTATCTTTTAGTGCTTGCAGTAATTTCTTGCTCAGAATCGCTTATCAATACCTTCTGCTCCTCGTTGGGTTCGACACTCTTACTTATCGAAAACGCTGCAACAGATCCCTTACGGTTGAGGGTCATCAAGTACCGTTTTCTGGCGCCGTTGCCGGGGAGCGTAGCGCTATTGGTAAAGTGAAACTGGTAAGAAAGTCTTTTTATAATTCTGTTTTTATTTTTGCTATTGCTGCTCTTTGTCCTTATGGACAACCCTATTATTGGAGCGTTGCTTGCGGGAAGACGCCCCACACCTGTGGTGGTTGATCCTCCCCCTACTGAAATTGTGCCTTATAAAATACCAGCTGGCATTATCGATTATGTTTCCGCTAATCTTTATGCAGGAGACAGATATCCCGGTGAACACTTGCTATATTTGTCACGACTATGTTCATTATTTAAGCTTGCAGGTGTATCGAGGGAGTTTGTCATGAGGAAATTGTTTGTCGTATCACTTATAGATAAAGCTTCAGATTGGTATGGGCTTCTCGATAACTCACACTTGCTGGACTGGCAGGAGCTTATGTCTCTCTTTTATACTAAGTTTTATCCTCTTCATGAAATTCATCGAGACAGGAATTATATCTATAACTTTAGGTCTCGTGACGGAGAAAGCATTGCTCAAGCTTGGGGGAGATTGAAGTCTCTAATGCTCAAATGCCCTATTCATAAGCTTCCCAAGGAAATTATACTTACAAATTTTTATGCCAGGCTTTCTCGTCAGGATAAGGAGATGCTGGATGCCTCCTCTAGTGGGGTGTTTCAGAAGAAGAGTGTTGAAGAAAGGTGGGATCTCCTTGAAAGAATCCCGAGGAATACCGAAGATTGGGAAATTGATAAAGGTATTGAACCCGCTATAAATTATGAACATGATTATATTGAGAGCTATGTGGAAACTGATTACTTCAATACTTTTTGCTCTAAGATTGGTCTTGATTCCCATCTAGTGATTGATTTGTGTAAGAATTTTGCCTCTCACGTTGATTCTTTTAAAAAGAAGAAAGACCAGCACCATGCACCTTTTAAAGAACCACCTATTGATATTTATGTTGCTGAGCCTATTTTGCCTGCAGTTATATATGAACAGCCTCCTTTTCCCACGAGGTTAAAGGAGCACTCTCTTGTGACAGGCATAATAAATAAAAGTGAGAGAAGAGTTGATGAGCCTGAGGACCAGATCAGGGTCGATCCTCAAGTTGCATTGATTAAAGACCTTGCTACTGATGATGTTTTGGATTCCAATATCACTTCTTGTGCTGTTTCCACTAACCTTGTCACAGCCAAGAATAAAGGCCCAATTTCAGGTACTCCGGTGGTATCTGTTAAAATAGGAGATCACAATTATTATGGGCTATGCGATTTGGGATCGAGTGCAAGTGCTATTCCTTATTCACTTTATGAAGAAATCATCGGTGAGATTTCCTCTTGTGAACTTGAAGAAGTTGATGTTACTATTCATCTTGCAAATAGATCAAGTATCTCTCCCATCGGAATTGTGAGGGACGTTGAAGTCCTATGTGGAAAGGTAAAATACCCTACCGACTTTCTGGTACTTGGTTCAGCCAGGGACAATTTTTGTCCCATCATTGTTGGTAGACCTTTTCTTAGAACTTGTAGAGCTATAATAGATTGCAAGAAAGGTAAAGTTTCTATTGAATTCGATGGTGAGCCATATGAATTTAATTTTTCTAAGTTCTCTAAGCAGCCTCGTGGTACTGATTTACCTAGTGATGATAAAATTATTGAAAGTATTGCCTCTATTGCTATTCCCCCTGATGATCCTTTGCAGCAATACATGGAGGACCACGAGAATGATTTGCATATGCAGGAAAGAAATGAACTAGATGAAATATTCTTGAGGCAGCCTGCTATCCTGAAGCACAACCTTCCGGTTGAACCTTGGGAATTTTATCAAAACCGAAAGAAGACCCGGTGTTCGATCTTAAACCTCTTCCCGATACGCTCAAGTATGCTTATTTAGATGAAAAGAAAGTATATCCTGTTATTATCAATTCTAACCTTTCAGGATATGAAGAAGAGCGATTATTGGAAGTACTTCGTAAACACCGAGGCGCAATTGGCTATACCCTTGATGACCTTAAGGGGATTAGTCCATCTATCTGTCAACATACTATCAAGCTTGAGCCTGATGCTAAACCAGTTGTTGATCATCAACGACGGTTGAACCCGAAGATGATGGATGTCGTGAGAACCGAGATTCTCAAGCTTCTAGCCGCAGGTATTATCTACCCTATAGCTGATAGTAAGTGGGTAAGTCCGGTACATTGTGTTCCTAAGAAGGGAGGTACAACTGTGGTTCCTAATGATAAAAATGAACTAATACCTCAGAGAATTATTATTGGATATAGAATGTGTATTGATTACAGGAAGTTGAACAAGGCAACCAGGAAGGATCACTACCCATTGCCGTTCATCGACCAAATGCTTGAAAGGTTATCAAAAAATACCCACTTTTGTTATCTCGATGGTTATTCTGGCTTCTCTCAAATTCATGTTAACACTGCCGATCAAGAGAAGACCACTTTTACTTGTCCTTTTGGTAGTTATGCTTACAGACGTATGCCTTTTGGTTTATGTAATGCCCCTGCTACTTTTCAAAGGTCTATGTCTGCTATCTTTCATGGTTTCTGCGGGGATATTATGGAAGTCTTCATGGACGATTTCTCCGTCTATGGAACTTCATTTGACCATTGTCTTCACAACCTTAATAAAGTTTTGCAGAGATGCGAGGAGACAAATTTGGTACTCAACTGGGAGAAGTGCCACTTTATGGTTAATGAAGGAATTGTTCTTGGTCACAAGATTTCCGAAAGGGGAATTGAAGTGGACAAAGCCAAGATCAAAGCTATTGAGAGGATGCCCTATCCAAGGGACATCGAAGGTATTCGCAGTTTTCTCGGTCATGCAGGTTTTTATAGAAGATTTATTAAAGACTTTTCTAAAACCTCGAGACCTCTCACTAATCTTCTCCAGAAGGATGTTCCTTTTGCGTTTGATGAAAATTGTAAGGAAGCTTTTGAAATCCTTAAGAAAGCTTTAATAACTGCTCCTATAGTACAACCACCTGACTGGAATTTACCTTTTGAAATTATGTGTGATGCAAGTGATTTTGCTGTTGGAGCTGTTTTAGGACAAAGAGTTATAAGAAATTGAATGTTATACATTATGCTAGTAAGACCCTTGATAGTGCTCAAAGAAATTATGCTACTACTGAGAAGGAATTCTTAGCTGTAGTTTTTGCTTGTGATAAGTTTAGGCAGTATATTGTTGATTCCAAAGTTATTATTCATACTGATCATGCTGCCATTAAATATCTTATGACAAAGAAGGATGCCAAGCCAAGGCTTATCAGATGGGTACTCCTTCTCCAAGAATTTGATTTGCAAATTGTTGATAGGAAAGGGGAAGACAATCCGGTAGCGGACAATCTTTCAAGAATGGAAGATATACTGCATGCCCCCATTCCAGTTAACGATAGTTTTCCAGACGAGCAACTTGCTGTTGCAAAAGTACAACCTCTTTCCGACCCTTGGTATGCAGATTATGCTAATTTTATTGTTGCAAAGTATTTGCCTCCAGGTCTAACATTTCAGCAGAGGAAGAAGTTTTTTCATGATTTGAGGCACTACTTTTGGGATGACCCACATCTTTTCAAAGAAGGTCCCGACGGGATCGTGAAAAGATGCATTCCGGAACATGAGCAGAAGGACATTCTCCGACGGTGTCATGATAGTCCCTATGGAGGACATCATGCCGGTGAGAGGACTGCACATAAGGTTCTTCAATCAGGTTTTTATTGGCCTACTCTCTTTAAAGATGCTAGAAATTATGTTTTAGCCTGTGATAAATGTCAGAGAGTTGGTAACATTAGTAGAAGGAATGAGATGCCTATGAATTACTCACTAGTGATTGAACCTTTCGATTGTTGGGGTTTTGATTTTATGGGTCCGTTTCCTTCTTCGCACAAGTACACTCACATTTTAGTAGCTGTTGATTATGTAACCAAGTGGGTTGAAGCAATCCCCACTGAAAGTGCTGATCATAAAACATCTTTGAAAATGCTTAAAGATGTAATTTTTCCTAGGTTTGGTGTACCAAGGTATCTCATGACCGATGGAGGATCACACTTCACGCACGGAGCTTTTAGAAAAGCTTTGGCTAAATACGATGTTAATCATAGAATTGCTTCACCGTATCATCCTCAAACTAGTGGGCAAGTTGAGCTCAACAATAGAGAGATTAAGTTGATCTTGCAGAAAACAGTAAACAGAAATAGGAAGGATTGGTCAAATAAATTAGGAGATGCTTTGTGGGCATATAGAACTGCTTACAAAAAACCCATGGGCATGTCCCCCTATAAGATGGTGTATGGCAAGGCTTGCCATTTCCCATTAGAGTTAGAGCACAAAGCTTTCTGGGCTGTTAGAGAGCTTAACGCTGACCTAAAACTAGCTGGTGAGAAGCGTCTCATGAACTTGACTTCTTTAGATGAATGGAGAAGTGAAGCTTACGAGAGCGCTAAAATGTTCAAGGAAAAGGTAAAAAGGTGGCATGATAGGAAGATTCTGAAACGTGAATTTAATGTTGGTGATAAAGTTTTGTTGTTTAGATCCCGTTTCAGGTTTTCTCCAGGTAAACTACTTTCCATGTGGGAAGGACCATTTCATATTGAAGAAGTTTATCGGTCTGGTGCAATTAAGATTAATAATTTTGAAGGCACCAAACCTCAAGTTGTGAATGGGCAAAGACTTAAACATTACATAGCAGGAGACCCTGTCGATGTTGATCTGAATATAATATACACAACAACCCACGAAGAACATGTTGCAGCCCTGTTTCAGACGCCAGCAGAAGCAGAATAAAGAAAAGGTATGTAGTACGGTAAGAAAACACCGCAAAACATCATAAAAGTTCCGTATTATGAGTTTTTGTAAAATTAGTAAAATTCCGAGTCGAAGTGGAGCCGGAGACGACCTCCAGGGAGTCCAGGCGCCCCCCTGGCCCCCCCCCCCCTGGGCCGCGCCGGCAGGCCGCCTGGACACCCTGGAGCCCGTCTCCGACCCCGCTTTGGTCCGTTACCTTCCTTTCTGTGCATAAATTTTTCCTATATATTTGCCCGGATTGTTCCGGCAACGTATCTTGCGATTTCGCGTGTTTTCTCTTCGATCTGTTTCTGCCAGGGAATCTTTCAGCTAAATTTAGGTGCCATGGCTTCTCCAAGTTCCCCCAAGGACACGTTCGTCGTCAACGTCATCAACCCTTACCTCGCCGAGGTGAAGAAGCACCCTCAGGTTGTTCAGATGAAGGAAGGCGTCCTTCATCAAGAAGATCTGAAGGGACCTATCAAGGAGGGGAGCGTCCAGGCCAGGCTGGAAGAAGTGGAGCAAGAAGTCTTCAAGTACAAGAAGATGATCGAGTGTGGTGTCGAAGCTAACTTTGACATCACCAACGAGCTGAAGAACTACTTTCTGAAGGAGATGAAGGAGATGTGGGAAAGAATCGCCGCATCTGAAGACAGAATTATAGAACTCCAAGGGCAAATTAATGATCTACATAACCAGAACTGTGAGTATGAACTAAGGTTTCTGCGCATGGGTTTGGGTGCTGAATGCAGGATCCAGGAGACGAGCTTCTCATATGAGACTGGAGAACCCCTTCCATGGAAGCGTTTCGCCAAGGACTACTTGATCAACGCTAACAAGGATGATGAGTGAAATCTCCTTGGGTAATGGCATTCCCTTGGCTTGTTCCAAGCTTGGGGGAGTGCCTGGTATCTTTATCTTTTACCTTTTGTCTTTTAGAAGTCAAGTAGAGTCGTATCATGTCTAGGGAGGTTATTATATGAGATAGGTGTGTGCATTGAGGTCTATCACCCCTTTGGTGAAGAATTGTATCCGTGAGTGTGGAGTCGTCTATGATGGAATATTAATGAGAAGTTTATCGGTTCCTTTTGCTGCACACGGTATTCTCTTCACGCAATCTACCTTATATGATGATTCTTATGGGGAGTATTGACCTTATGTCAGGTATGGCTATGAAACTTTATTTAATCTTGGCAAACATAGCTTTGGTCATAACAACAAGCATGATTTTCTTAAAGTATCGACATAGCTAAAACCTTTATGTTATTATGCTTGAAGTGTTATGTTGACAAGGAAGACAACTTGATGTGCTATGCTTATTTCAATGTTCATGCTTTATATTGCTTTGCATCTTAGTCATCATCAATTGTCTGCTCTCTCAAAACCTTTGCTAGCCTAACTCTGTACTAAGCGGAATTCTGCTTGTGCATCCATACCCTTAAGCCAATACCTTCCATATGAGTCCACCATACCTACCTACTCGTGGTACTCCACTACCACCTCCTAAAGTATATAATTTATGTGTTATCCTTAAATGTTCAAAACCTTTTATTTTGTCCCTCTGCTTTAGCTCATGAGGAAGTAATAGCTAATTCATAGTCTTGTTGAGTTGGACAAGCTTCACCCCGGGATTGCATGTATAATGTGCAAACCCATAATACAAGAAGGAACTGGCAAGGAGTGCGCCCGGCTTAAGAATAATATAACAAACAAACCCTCCTTCACGCTTTGTTCATGAGAAATCAGAAAACTTTGGCAGTGATAAACAAAGGAGAATAAGAGGATGTTATCGGCCTCATACGGGAGCCGTTCCTCGAAACTTGTCCAACTCAAGAAGCAACTGAGTTATTTATTAGCATTCGTTGACAAATCATGCACCTCTCAAAAACTTGTTTTCATTCTGTTTGATTTGAAGATAGCACATGAGTTTTCCCTACTACCCTAGAGCAGGGCCTATCTTTTAATTTTAAGTTGAGTCAGTTATTCCTACTTCCCTCTATTTCTCAAAGAGAGCAGACGTTTGATGTTGATAAGGATTCATTCATATAAAGCTGCATTAAGATTTGTCATATCATATCCTTGTTGACATTATCATTTGATAAGTAAGTTGTTTGTCATGCCCAGCTGAGGCAAATATCTTCCTTTGTGTTAACACTTTCACTTATTGCTTATTAACATGTTATTTCAAAAAGCTTCAATTAATCCCATCAAAATATAAGAGCAAAAGCTAAAATTATTTGTTGTTCTTTGACCAAAGGACATGTTTGCCATGATATAATGAGTTTCCTTAGTCCTACTTTCGAATATAAGTGTTAACACTCTTTCATAAGAGCCTTATGAGTTGAAGATTGCTGCTGAGGATATTTGAATTGGTAAAGATACTATGATGCTTCTTGTCCGTATTCTATTTATCGACACTTCACTCTCTAAACTTGTGGACAGGTTTACCGAGTTCATATTCGCTTGGGGACAAGCGAGGTCTAAGCTTGGGGGTGTTGATACGTCCAAAATGCATCACTATTTTGTATCATAATTTATCCTTATTCATTGATATATTTCACGTTATGACGATGTTCTTATGTTGTTTTGGTCTATTTTACACAGTTTGCAACTTTCCGATGCCGGAACAGCAGACGCAGGATTCAGCAGGAAAAAGTGGATGCTGAGTTGCTGAAGAAGAACACCTCCAAATTACCTGAAAATTGACGGGAGGTATTTTTCAGACGAATAACGAAGACACGCAAAAGGGGAGTCAGAGGGGGCCCACAGGGTGCCCAGGCGGCGTGGGGGCGCGCCCCCCTGGCCGCGCCGGGGGGGCGCCTGGAGCCCCTGGCCCACCTCTGGTCGCCCCCTTTTGCATATATGTTCTCCGTCCTCCGAAAACCCTAGGCACGGGACTTTTTACGGAGTTCCGCCGCCGCTTCGAGGCGGAAACCTACAGAGAAGAAAAGGGCATCTCCGGCGGGCAGATTCCGCCGGGAGATCATCTCCCGGAAGGGGAGATCGTCGCCATCGTCATCATCATCGTCACGGGCATCATCGAGATCATCATCAACATCATCCCCAACACCAGCACCATCTCCATCTTCATCCAAATCTCATCTTACTATCGCAACTCGTGTTGTAACTTGTACTACCTATCCTCTCTACTCCATCGGTGTTGATTACTACTTTGTGGTGAATGCTATTGAGTTTTGTTGGAGAAATATTATTATGTCCAGATTGTTTATCACATATTTATCCCCACTGATCATGATCTCTTTTATGTCTTGTGAGTAGTTGCCTTAGTTCTTGAGGACATGGGGAAAGTCTTGTTGTTAGTAGTCATATGCTGTTGAAGTAATATGTGTTGTTTGATACTTAAGTTGCGTTGTCATTCTACTAGTGGTGTTGTGTGAGTCGAACACCCAACACTTCGCCTTATTAAGGACCTAGGAGAATACATTGTGTATAAAGAATGCTTATGGTGGGTTGCCGGAGTGACAGAAACCTGAACCCCAGTTTGCACGCTTTTGCATAAGGGAATAATGGATCCTCGATCGTATTGCTATGGTTAGGCTTTTGCCTTAAATTCTATCTTGTATTTGCGGATGCTTGCAAGGTGTTTAATCATAAGAGTGCATTCATCTTAGTCTAGAGAGTGCACTAGCATAGATCCACCCACTCAACACTTATCAACACATAACATAGTATCGATACGGAATATGGCGAAAGCACATGACTACCTCTCCCGTGTGTCCTCAAGAACGTTTTAGTCTTTATAAGTCCAGTTGCTAGGCCTCTCCTTTGCTAAGAAAGGATTGGGCCACTTGTTAGTTTCAGTACTGTTTACATTACTTGCCTTTACATTCCTGTTGCTTATACCGAGAAAACCCCTAAAAGTTATCTTTCAATGCTTGCAGTAATTTCTTGCTCAGAATCGCTTATCAATACCTTCTGCTCCTCGTTGGGTTCGACACTCTTACTTATCGAAAACGCTGCAACAGATCCCTTACGGTTGAGGGTCATCAGGTGCCCTTGAAGGCGGCAACCGAACCTTTACAAACAAGGTTCGGGCTCTCTCCACAACTTAATTGGAGGCTCCCAACGAAACCCCGGAGCTTCACCACAATGGAATGTAGCTTCGAAGTGACCTCTTCCGTCTAGGGTGCTCAAACACCCAAGAGTAACAAAATCCACACAAGAAAGTATGGGGGAATCAAGTTTCCTTTGGTGAGAGTGTAGATCTAGGTCTCCTCCTTCAATCCCTAGCAAATCAACAAGCTTGAGTGGCTAGGGAGAGAGATCGGGCAAGAAAACTTCAATGGAATTAATGGAGGAGAGAGAGAGAGGCAAGAGGTAGGTGGTAGGTAGGAGAAGGACCTCCTTAAATAGGGTCCCCAAGATTCGAACCGTTATGTGCAAAAATGCACAGGACCAATACTTCCACACATCCCACCTGTACTACCGGTGTGTGAAGAAAACCGCAGTCATGGCACCAGGGCGGTACTTCCGGTGTAGCACACGGTAGTACCAGTCTTCCGGAGATAACCGGAACTACCGCTCCACAACCGGTCAACTACCGCTTCGAGTCCAGAAGGTTTTAACCAAGGACGGTAGTTGGGGCGGTGGTAGAGCCGGAACAACCGCTAGGGCAGTAGCTCCTGAGTGGTGGCAGTTAAAGCGGTACTACCGCTCTGAATACCGGTAGTACCGGTTTGTCGAGAGGACACCGGTACTTCCGGGCCACCACCGGTCCACCACCGCACCCAGTACAGAAGGTAATCACCCTTGTGCGGTACTAGGGGCGGTGATTTGACCGGAACTACCGGCCACCGGTACTACCGCTGCTAACAACGATACTACCGCAGTAGATGAGACTGCACACACACATAGAAACAAGGGGACCTCTCTCTCCTCGAACGAAGGCAATATAGTGGGTGCATAGTAACTGTGTACGTGACTTGATTCACCCAATACCTTCCGATGCGGGTTCCCTCTTAATACTACGGATTTCCTACGACCAAGGGAAACAAAAGGCGTCGGAAATTCCGACTTCGATCTTTTCCTTCTAGAGGGAAGGCCTAACCGTCTTGCGCCACACAATGTATACCTGAGTAATATTTGACGCACGATTAGTCCACACATGTATTGTCATCATCACCAAAACCCTAGGCAAGAGATGCCCTTATAATCTCCCCCTTTTTGGTGAATGATGACAACCACATGAGTAGCACGGGGGATCTATAAAATGTAGGCGGAGCTCCCCGTGAGTGTGAGCACTTATTTAGAGTTTGCTTTTGGAATGCAGAAGTGCTCAAACTAGGATCTATGCTCCCCCTAGATTTTATAGACCAACCAGCGACCACAAACCAACAAAGCATATGATTGCAGAGAGCTAAAGATTAGATCACTGATAGTAAGCAAGCTCTTCCGAGATAAGTGCAAAGATAACTAGAAAAGGGCACACATGTCTCACACCATGCACAAGGTGTCACATCATAGGACGAAAAATAAAAGGTTCAATACAAGGAAAGAACTGCAAGAAAACCCATGCAACTCCCGTGACCTAATAACTCTCTCCCCCTTTGGCATCAAGCTCCAAAAAGGAAAAGATTGAAACTAACGCCCCAGGGCTCAGTAAAGCTCATCGCCTGTCGCCAGGGAATCATCAGAATCATCATCGTCAGAGTCCTCGGCATCCTCAGCATCCTCATCAACCTCAGCAGCCTCAGCCTCAGTATCCATAGCAGTCGCAGTCACACGAGCAGTAGACGTAGTGGGCTCGTCATCAGACCACTGACAGTTAGCCAGACACCACTTATCCTCAGGAGTGATGCTCTTCTCAGAGCCACTCTGCACATCTGGCACATTGAGATGCTTCATCATCTGAATCTGT
This sequence comes from Secale cereale, assembly GCA_902687465.1. Taxonomy (NCBI): domain Eukaryota; kingdom Viridiplantae; phylum Streptophyta; class Magnoliopsida; order Poales; family Poaceae; genus Secale; species Secale cereale. The sequence goes on from LR738714.1 coordinate 751,870,409, forward strand.
CTGCGGCGCGCCATCTTCTCAGACACATGGGCCTTGTAGAGCTTCTTCTGAATATGGGCCTATAAGCAGAAGGTCTTCTTGACCTTGGCAGTCAGCTTCTCCACCCAAGAGGGCTTGGCCCCGCCTCCAACTCAAAGACCTCGTCATCCGAGGTAGCAAAGGTATCCTCCTCATTCCCCGCATGGAAGCGAGGAGCAGCATGTTTCTTCTGCCTCAACAACTTGACCTCATGCTCCGTGAGCCTATCAGGAGTAGTAAGAGGCACTCTAGGCCTCCAGACTTCCCAAACTGAGTATAGGAAGCGCATCACAAAAGGAGCGTAGATAGGTACCTTGCGGTACCATACACAGTTGTACATCTCCTCCCACATCCACTTAGACACATCAAAAGTGATGCCTTTGCCCCGCTTGTTCTTCATGGCCACAAGCAAATCCACCAGATATCCATAAATGTCATCTTGGTTCCCAACCTTGGGCAGCAGCACACAACCGAACACACGGTGTAGAATATCATAGACCGGCTGAAGATCATTTGATTTACCCACAATGCCACGGCCAGGTATATACAGAGGAGCAAGTTTCACCTTATCCATGGGGTTGGCTCGGTCGTGAGGACGGAGACCACCTTGACCCTCCAAATCAGTGTCAGCATAGCCTAGAGCATTGCAGAAGGCACTCCAGGGAACACGGAAGAACTCATCCTGGCACATAAAATAAAGGTGACGCTGATCGTCACTTCCGAAATGGAAAGTAGCATAAAACTGATGAATAAGCTCCACATCAAAATCACAGCGCAGCTCCATGAGCTTGATCAAGTCAAACTCCTCACATACCTCCAGAGCCTCTCCAAAGTAATTGAGGTTGTTCCTCCAACGCTCAAGGTCAATGGACCACATCCGGGTGAACTTGTTCTTGTGGTGTTCGAAGATTTCAGACACAATTCTCATTTGCAATTCATTCCAGAACTGAGGATTATTCCAGCGAGGAGGTGGTGGTCCGGTGTAAGGATCCTGAAAGCAAAACTTCTCCCAGTCCGGAAGCTTCCACTTATACATAGGAAGCACTACACGCTGCTTGGCAGGAACTGACTTTTCCCGGCGAGTGGTTTTGGAGGGGACCACTACCTTGTGGTCTTCTTCATTGTCTGCTCGCCTCTTGCCCCTACGGGCCTTCTTCTTGGTGAACTGACCAGCACGAGAGCTAGAGCCACCTGCAAACAAACATGGAGAACACATAGCAACCCAGCAAAGATGAGAGGAATGTACACAAGATCAGAAGAATAATTCATGAGTACGTAAGTAGAATAGAGACAGAGCATATATATTCAGAGCAATTGGTAGTTCCGGTAATTGAACCGGTAGTTCCGGTCCAGCGGCAGTACCGGTCGTGGGGACCGGTAGTACCGCTGAGAATGGATCTGCCGAGTTGAAGGAGAGGAACTACCCGATCTCAAAACTAGATGCACTATGTCTATTACTAACAACGCACAAGTGAATAGGAGTCTATAAGGATCTCTCCCTCAAAGCATTTAGCCAAAAATGAGGGAACACTAGCATTGCCCTAGAAAGAGGATTCAAGATGAGAACCCTAAAAGGAGAAGAACAGGGCAATACTGGTATCCATGGGAGGAGATCGAGGAGGAGGCGGCCTCCACGGAACGGATCCGATGAAGGGCCGACCGATCCGAAGTGCCGGAGGGCGCTTCGCGGCAGTGGGCGGAGCAACCGGCGGCTAGGGCAAAAGGAACAGACGAGTGAAGGGGAAACAGAGAAACCCCTTCGGTCCGTGCTATTTATACCCGCCCTGTTCAGCAGTCGGTAGTACCGGTCCGAGGACCGGTAGTACCGCTTCAGATGCTACTAGGTGGTTGGGGCCGTACTTCCGTGCGAGGTGGTAGTACCGCTCACCAACACCGGTAGTACCGGCCAGGGGTACAGGTCAGAGTACCAGCGGTAGAAGCGCTGGCTCTAGACCGGTACAACCGCTGGGCTACAGCCTGGTGGTAAAGCGGTAGAACCGCTGGTACCACCGATTGTACCGCTAGGGAGCAACAACCCACTCCAAGATAGCAAACTTGTGTACATTTGGAATAGATGGCTTGGATGAGAAGGCTTAGGATGGAGCTAGACACTGAAGTATGATGGCGAATACTCCAAGACATTGGAAAATTCACATACCTAAGAGCACTCAAAGAGCAAAACAAAAGAGAACCAAACAAGCCCAAGGGCGGTGGCCGGAGCCACCTATGTTTGAGACAAATGGTATGTCACCGCGAAGAATTATCCTTGGGCCCATAACCAAAGCTCGTCTTTGAAACACAAGTGTCATCATAAATGACGAATGTGGAAGAGTAGATCAATTTATGCATAACGGGGGGAGGGAGAGTTCATTGAGAGAACAACAGTCCCCCTATGTCCATGCCTACACCTAGATTAGACAATATGAAGAGTATGGTGGGGTGTGCACGTGCTCAAGCCACATTGCTCAAATCAATGATATTTAGCTCATGCCTTAACTCGCGAAATCTTGCTTCATCCAAAGGCTTCGTGAAGATATCTGCAAGGTTATCATGAGTGTTGACATAGTGAAGCTCGATCTCTCCTCGCCGAATATGATCCCGGATGAAGTGATACCGAATCTCAATATGCTTCGTCTTCAAATGTTGCACCGGGTTAAGAGAAATCTTGATGGCACTTTCATTGTCACACCAAAGAGGCACTTTGTCACAAGTGACACTGTAATCCTTTAAAGTTTGCCTCATCCATAGAAGTTGAGCACAACAACTGCCAGCTGCCACATACTCTGCTTCGGTGGACGAGAGAGACACACAACTTTGCTTTTTGGAAGACCAAGTTACTAGAAAGCAACCAAGGAATTGGCACCCTCCTGAAGTGGACTTCCTATCCACTTTGTCTCCCGCCCAGTCCGAATTAGAGAAACCTACAAGGTTGAAGTTTGCTCCTCTTGGGTACCATAAGCCAAAGTTTGGGGTATGAGCCAAATATCGAAAGATTCGCTTGACTGCCACAAAGTGACTTTCCTTAGGTGAGGCTTGAAACCGTGCATAGATTCCCACACTCAACATAATATCCGGTCTAGATGCACAAAGGTATATCAAGGAACCAATCATAGAATGATATACCTTTTGATCCACCGCTTTACCATTGGGATCAATGTCAAGTTGGCACAAGGTTGGCATTGGAGTAGTAGCCGGCTTGACATCACTTAGATTAAACCTCTTGAGCATGTCTTGAGTATACTTGGATTGTTTGATGAAGATTCCTTCTCTTCTTTGCTTGATCTCAAACCCAAGGAAGTACTTCAACTCTCCCATCATGGACATCTCAAAATGTGTGGTCATGAGTGCGGCGGAACTCATCATTGAAAGCTTTGTTAGGGGAACCAAAGATAATATCATCAACATATAGTTGGCAGACAAACAACTCCCCTTTGACCTTCTTAGTAAAAAGAGTGGGGTCGATTTTCCCAATTTCAAACCCACGATCTTGTAACAACTCGGTAAGATGCTCATACCACACACGTGGGGCTTGTTTAAGGACATAGAGTGCCTTATCGAGTTGATACACGTGATTGGGGAACTTAGGATCCTCAAACCCTGGGGTTTGTTTGACATAAACCAACTCATTAATAGGACCATTAAGAAATGCACTTTTCACATCCATTTGTTGCAACTTAAAATTATGATGAGAAGCATAGGCAAGCAACAAACGGATAGATTCAAGGCGAGCAACGGGGGCAAAGGTTTCACCGTAGTCGATACCCTCGACTTGGGAGTAGCCTTGAGCCACCAGACGCGCCTTGTGCGAATGACAATGCCATGAGCGTCCTGCTTGTTCTTAAAGATCCACTTGGTTCCAATGACATTATGGTTCTCCTTTGGCCTCGGCACCAGACGCCATACTTTGTTGCGCTCGAAGTTGTGGAGTTCTTCATGCATGGCATTAAGCCAATCAGGGTCTTCGAGCGCCTCATAGACCTTCTTAGGTTCAACATAAGAGACAAAAGCTTGATGAGCACAGTAGTTTGCTAATTGTCTACGAGTGCTTACCCCCTTTGTGATGCTTCCAAGAATATTCTCCATGAGATGTTCTCTAGAAGCAAGCCTGGAGGCAACTTTTGCAGCACGACGCTCCAATTGCTCTCCAAGTGACAATTGAGGAGCACTGAGTTGATCATCTTGAGCGACGTCAAGAGCTTGATCTTGATCTTGAACTTTCTCTTGATCTTGATCTTGCTCAGAGGAGAGAACTTGGCCTTGTGCATCATTTGGTGGCTCACCACCATCTTGTGATTGATCTTGCACTTGGCCTTGTTCGTCCGGTTGAGGGCTTTCACTTTGTTCTTCGGAAGCGTGTGGGTCTTGGGTTGATGATGGTTCCACTGGTGTGGAACATTGTCCTTCTCCTTCGGCCACAAGGGGTTCCTCAATGGGTAGGATATATCCAACATCCATTCTTCTTATGGCTTGAGGAGGAATTTCATCACCTACATCACAAGTACCACTTTGCTCCACTTGGGAGCCGTTATTCTCATCAAACTCTACGTTACACGTCTCCTCAATGAGTCCATTGGACATGTTGAGGACACGGTAAGCGTGAGAATTTGTAGCATAACCAACAAATATGCCCTCATGAGCTCTAGACTCGAATTTAGACAAACGAGCACCTTTCTTGAGGATGAAATACTTACACCCGAACACCCGGAAGTACTTGAGATTGGGCTTGTTACTAGTAAGAATCTCATATGGAGTTTTGTTCAAACCTTTGCGGAGATAGAGCCGGTTGGATGCATGACATGCGGTGTTGATGGCTTCGGCCCAAAAGTTGTATGGAGATTTGAATTCCGCCATCATGGTCCTTGCCGCGTCCATCAATGTCCGGTTCTTTCTCTCCGCTACACCATTTTTTTGAGGGGTATAAGGTGCGGCATATTGATGTTTGATCCCCTCATCACTAAGAAACTCATCCAAGGTGTAGTTCTTGAACTCGGTGCCGTTATCACTACGGATCATCAAAATCTTTGCTTCATGTTGTCGTTGAGCTTCATTTGCAAAGTTGATGACGGTTTGTTGGGTCTCACTCTTCTTCTTAAAGAAGTATACCCAGGTGTATCTTGAATAATCATCCACAATCACCAAGCAATACTTTCTACCCCCAAGACTATCAAAAGATGGAGGCCCAAAGAGATCCATGTGAAGGAGCTCTAAGGGTCTTTTTGAGTAGATGATAGTAGTGGGAGGGTGAGCCGTCTCATGTAGCTATCCTTCAATACAAGCACTGCAAGCTCGATCTTTGGCAAAACTAACATTTGTTAGTCCACGGACATGGTCCCCCTTGAGAAGACTTTGCAAAGATCTCATATGGACATGGGCTAACCGGCGATGCCAAAGCCATCCCACATCAACTTTAGCCATTAGGCATGTCATGGTCCTAGTGGGTTGCTCCGAGAAGTTCACCACATACAGACCGTTCTTGACATGTCCAACATAGGCTACTTTAAGAGTCTTGCTCCACAAGAGGGCCACGGTATCAATATCAAAGAATGTAGCAAAGCCCATGAGTGCACGTTGACGAACAGAAAGTAAGTTATATGCAAGGGACTCAACAAGCATGACTTTCTTGATCGTGAGATCATGAGAAACTACAACCTTGCCAAGCCCCAATACCTTAGAAGATTAAGCATCACCCCATTTGACGTTGGTGGCCATGGATGAACCTAGATGCACGTCCACCACCAAGTCTTTGCTTCCGGTCATATGATTTGTGGCTCCACTATCGAGCAACCATGATCCCCCACCGGAAGCAAACTCCTACAATAGATCAATGCTTGGATTTAGGTACCCATTTGGTAATGGGTCCTTTGAGGTTAGTAACAAGGGTCTTAGGAACCCAAATAGACCATTCAATGTACTCATAAGAAGAACCAACAAATTTAGCAAAGACATGACCATCACTAGCACGACATAAAACATAAGAAGGATTAAAGTCGCCGGCCATGTTTGATGGTATGGTGGGATTTTTCTTGACTCCACCACCCTTCACATTGTTCTTCTTCTTAGACGCACCCTCTCCTTCGTTGTGACGCCCCCGATTTGTCTGTACACTAATCATGCACGCAAATGTGTACGGCCAAGATCAGGGACTCACAGGAAGATATCACAACACAACTCTAGACACAAATAAAATAATACAAGCTTCATATTACAAGACAGGGGCCTCGAGGGCTCGAATACAGAAGCTCGAAAGCAACAGAGTTAGCGGAAGCAACAATATCTGAGTACAACCATAAGTTAAACAAGTTTTGCCTTAAGAAGGCTAGCACAAACATCAACGATCGAAGAGGCAAGGCCTCCTGCCTGGGACCTCCTAACTACCCCTGGTCGTCAGTTGTCTCCACGTAGTAGTAGGCTCCGTCGGGGTAGTAGTAGTAGTCGACTGGGGTGGCATCTGGCTCCTGGGATCCGCCATCTGGTTGGAACAACCAGAAAGAAGAAGAAGGGGGAAAAGGGGGAGCAAAGCAACCGTGAGTACTCATCCAAAGTACTCGCAAGCATCAGATCTATACTAAGTATGCATCAATATCAAAGGAGTAAGCTGTATATGTGGACTGAACTGCAGAATGCCAGAAGAGGAGGGGAAAAGCCTAGCCTATCGAAGACTAGCATCTTCAAGCATATTCTAGAAACCACCATCTTGCAGCAGTTGAAGGAAATACAGAATAGCAGTTTATAATTAACAAGCATGTTGTAGTATTAACGGCCTAGAGATCCTTCCTCGACTCCCTGCGAGAAAGTAATCTCGTAGCCACATATCCATCACATATCTCAAGTATCCATTTCTAGTTATAATAGATCAGGATTTAAGACTGAACGTCCGTTATCATGGACACGGCTATTCGAATAGATAACTTCCCTGCAGGGGTGCACCACGTTACCCTCACACTCGATCACCTCTGGCCGGACACACCTTTCTGGGTCCATGCCCGGCCTCGGAAGATCAACACGTCGCAGCCCTACCTAGGCTCAGCAAAGAGGTCCCCGCCAGTCTACATCCTAAGCACTCCGAGGTCATGGGCCACCGCCCGTTGCACACCGGGTCATTGCGAGCAGGGCGGACCAGGCACCACCTCTATACTGGATGGCGCCGGCCCAGCCGTGCCGCAATACTGAACTGGACGTCTGACAAAGTTTCGGCTGATACCATGACGCCGAGGCCCATAACTATTCTCGCGTGGCGGTTAGTGCGTAAAGGCCAGAGGCCAACTCAGAATAAATACCCAAATCTGTTAGTGCATTATTGACATAAGTGACGGATGTCAGGACAAGTCCGGAGCTATCACCCCTCCTGGGTGATGCCGCTAAAAAGCCAGCCGCCACCGTAAGAACTCCCGTGGGTGCTCACCGGGCCCGCCCGCCTTTCACAAGGGTCTCAAGTAAAGTCCATGTAACTTTGTGTCCAAAACATCAAGGTGGAAAATTCGAGGAATCACCCCCGACGAATTCCACTCGATGTGTCCGTCAAGGCGAACTAAGAGGAATCACCCCCGAGGTTCACACTTGAGGGGTTGCACGACAGAGTCGTATCGGGAATGGAGAAAGAGGAATCACCCTCGATGACCACGACCGAATAGCTACACTACAGAGTTATCATCATGAGTGCGCTACGAGGTTTCACCCTCGGCACCCGATAGTACCTCTGCAGAGTCGAGCAACAAAGGGGGTGTGATGTGATGTGAAGCGTCGGGCTCTGATCTTCGATCACGTTTCTCAAGTCGTCGATGATGAAGCAGGGGCAACAAGGACAGTCGGGCTTCGGTCTTTGATCACGTTGCTTGAGTAGTCGATGATGAAGCAGGGGCAACAAGGACAGTCGGGCTTCGGTCTTCGATCACGTTGCTCGAGTCGTCGATGATGAAGCAGGGCAACAAGGACAAGGTGGGGGGTCACTGATGGATCACTATCCAACCTATACTAAGCAGTTTAGCATAGCATGGTAGGTAACAATAGAAGGTACAAAAGCAGGCTATGCATCAGAATAGGATCAAACAATAAGAGTAGCAAAATCTAATGCAAGCATAAGAGAGAATGGAATGGGTGATATCGGGATGATCAAAGGGGGGGCTTGCCTGGAAGCTCAGCTGAAACAGAAGGAGGGTCGTCGATGACGTAGTCGATCACAGGGGTATCAGCAGCGGCCTCGGGGTCTACCGGAGAAGAGAGGGGGAAGAACAATAAACGCATAGCACACAGATGCAATACAGATGCACGACTGATACATCCAAAATGTATCTATAATTTCTGCTTGCTCCATGCTTCTTTTGTGTGATATTGCTATGATATTGATGCACTTCCATACACTTTTGATAATATTTGGACTAACCTATTAACTCAGTGCACCACAGTGTCAGTTCCTGTTTTCTGCTGTTTTTCTATTTCAGGTTTCCCCCATATTAAAAGTGCTCCAAAAATTCCTGGAAAAATATAGGAAAAATCAGCGTACAGGAAGCTTTGAGAAGAACCAAAGATGGGCCAGAGGGGAGCCAGGGGAGGCCCAGGCGGCCACCTGCCGCGGCCCCACCCCAGGCCGCGCCAGGGGGGCGCCTGGGGCCCCTGCTCCGCTTCTGGCTGCCCCCCCTTCGCATATATATCCCTCTCATCCCGAAACCCTCGAGGACACAACCCTTTTTCGTGATCTCGCCTCTATTCCGCCGCCGCAGCGCTTCCAAGATCGGGAGCATCAGGAGAACTCTTCCCGGCACCCTGCCGGAGGGGAGAACCACCACCGGGAGCTTCTCCACCACAATGGACGCTTCCCGGATGAGTCGTGAGTAGTCCACCTTGGACCATGGGTCCATGATCAGTAGCTATGTGATGTTCTCCTCCCCTCTTTGCTCTTCATGGTTTAGACCTCGTGAGCTGCCCTACATGATCGAGGCACATATGTAATCTTTCTGCTGTTGCTTTGCTGAGTTTGATGGGATCTGATGGATTATGAGACTATGTTCAGATTGTGTTTGAGTAATATATTTGATTCACCTCTTTTATATCTTTGTTCTTGAGTAATTCTTGCATGTTCTCCGTTGCTGTTTATTGCTTTGGCCAAGTAGTAGGTAGTAACTCCAAGAGGGAGCGTTATGCTTAATTGTGGGTTCATGCCCCCTGATGACTAGCTTGAGTGACAGAAACATGAGTCTAGGGGATGCGCTGTTGCCACAAGGGAGAAAACAACGGTGCTTGTACTTGTGGGTGCAAGGATTGTTTACTTTACGCAAAGTTCTTTTAATGCAGTTGTCTGTTGCTTTGAGTTTACACTTTGGGTGGGATTCGCAACTTAATACCAGCGAGATGTTCTGGATAGATATCTCAAGGTGGATGATTAGTAGTAGATGCAGATGGATTTCGGTCTACTTGCCTTGGCGTACCGCCCATGCTTTTGAGCCTCTACCTTTCTTTGCAGCATAGTTAGCATTGGTTTGCGCACATAATCCTGTCAATTGCCCAGCTGTAATTTGTTTACCTCGCTTTGCTGTTTTATCGTCTTTTGGGAGAGAGACATCACTAGTGAACATCATGGGACCCCGGTCCATATTACCACCGCTGATCACACCTTCTATTTACTTCCTGTTTTTATTTCCTTGTTGCAGTCATAGCTATCATTATTATCTCTTGTGTTTGATCCTTTGTAAACAACAAGGCCGGAGAGATTGACAACCTCTCTGTACTCGTTGGGAGCAAAGTTATCTTTATCTGTGTGCAGGTCCCGTCAACCGCTAAGTTTCTGGCGCCGTTGACACCTACTTGTCGACCCTTGGAGTCTCACGGGATTCGATCCTTGGTACCTTTGCCAAGGGAAATTTGCCGCTACGCTACATCTCAACCTTCCACTTGGGGTAACCAACGAGGGGCGAGAAGCCATCAAACAAGTTTCTGGCGCCGTTGCCGGGGACTCCACTCTTCAAGATAGGGGAGTTGCACGCTATCTTTTATCTTTGCTTTTTCGTCTTGTTAGTTTACCTTTCAGTTTTTGCTTTAGTGTCCCTTACCAAAAATCACAAAAATAGTTATCTTGCTTGCTGCTGCTATGGGTTCCACCAAAAACACTAAGTGGGAGGAGTACACCCCTTCTTCCATCACGCCAATCACCATTGTCGGGATCTACAAAAGTAATAAACCTTGTGATTATGTTAGTTTTAATGGAGAGTTATGCCCATGGCATGGTCTTCCGGGAAAAAAGTATGAGCCCCTGTTTAAAGTTGCTCCCACACTTCCCCAAACTTGGGAAGACGTCCAAACTCTTATAATAGAGAGCAATTCAAACAAAGAAGATGACACTACAATTCTGCTCAATAATGATAAAATTGATTTTGATAATTGTAGTCTCTCAGAAGTTGTCACCTTTTTACAAAGAATGGCTAAAGACCCCCACACTAGCACACTTAACCTTGCCTTCACAGAGCATATCACTAATGCTCTTATCAAAGCTAGGGAGGAGAAGCTTAGGGTAGAAGCCTCCATACCTAGAAAGCTAGAAGATAGTTGGGATCCTATGATTAAAATTAAGTTGAATAACTTCTCTTGCTATGCTTGATGTGATGTTGGAGCTAGTACCTCCGTTATGCCCAAAAGAATGTATGATATGTTTGAATTGAAACCTTTTGATCCTTGTTCTTTTGGTGTTCGTCTTGTTGATTCTTCCGTAAAGAAACCTTTGGGGAAGATCGACGATGTTCTTATCATTGTCAATGACAATTATGTTCCCGTTGATTTTACTATTATGGATATTGAATGTGAACCTTCATGTCCAATTATTTTGGGACGTCCTTTTCTTCGCACCCTTGGTGCTATCATTGACATGAAAGAGGGGAATATAAAATTCCAATTCCCTCTCAAGAAAGGGATGGAACACTTCCCTAGAAAGAAGATTAAGTTGCCTTTTGAGTCCGTTACACGGGCTAGCTATTCTCTTACTCTTGATAAAACATGATCTTCTCTTTTTGCATCATGCCTAGCTTAAAGGCATAAAAGAAAGCGCTTTTGGGAGGCAGCCCACAACGAATTAGGTTTTATTTTGCTTTTGTTGTGTCTTGATGTTTGTTACTACAGTAGCATCATCATTGTATCTTTTCTTTTCAGCTTTGTGCCAAGTTTAGCTTCCGATTGCAAGAAAGTTCAAAAGTTGTGACGTGCTGTCCAGAAAACAGATTTTGTCCTTGGACAGAAAAATTTGAATAAAATCACCAGATCATCTTTTTGATCTGAATTTTTTTGACAGCGTGCTCTATACAATTGGCTTTCGAGCGTCTGTTCTGAGTTTTTTGAATTGAGTGGCAGAAGTGCCCCGAAAAAATTATTTACTACCTGCTGGTCTGTTTTTCATAGATTCGGTCCTGTTTTGCCTTTTCTTCATTTTGCAAACCTTGAGCTTGCTTTTTCTTTGAAAAAACCTTTTGGTAATCTTGAGAAACAGTAGCTCTTCAAGAATATTTTTATTTCCAGTAGGGAAAAATTATTTTATTGTGGGTACTAACCTCGCTAATCAGATTATGATGAGTTATGTATGAAGGGAATTTTCAAGTGTGCGAGGGAAGATGATAAAAGAAGATTCAGGAGGGTCAAACGCTCAAGCTTGGGGATGCCCCCGTGCACCCCCAAGAAATATTCAAGAAGACTCAAGCGTCTAAGCTTGGGGATGCCCCCATGCATCCCCTTCTCCATCAACAATTATCAGTTCGTCTTTCGTTCCACTATATTCTTATCACTTCATGCGTTATGTGCTATGCTTGGAGCGTCTTGCTCTTAGTTTCCTTTTTTAGTTTTCTTTAGCTTTGCTTGCTGTTCATAACAAGTTAGAACCCAGCTTTCTTTGTGTGGGAGAGAAACACGCTCCACTTCAACCTAGAACACAACATAGGATTTTCATGCTTATCTTTCCTGTGTGTGTTCTTTGTCTTTCCATAGCTGCTGTCATGTTTAGCTCTTAGTTTTCATGCTTTTCTTTTTAAAGAGCTTTTGTTTAGTTGGTTGCTGAACTCTCTTGAGTTTTCATGTTTATCTTGTTAAGAGAGTTTGCCTGTTGCACTGAGTTGTGTGTCTTAACTTAAAGTAGGTAATTGAGGTTGCTATTTAATTTTAGTAGTAACTTGCAATAGTTTTGAGGTATTGCCATGAGTAATGTCTGAACTTTTGGTGTCAAGAGCTTTATCCTATTAGTGATAGATGTCGTATTTTGGGCAATCCGTGTTTATTTTCGAAAACCTACAAAATAGTTGAGAACTTTAGCTACTAGATGGATCACTAATCTTTGGAGGGATCGAATATTAGAGTACACTCACGTACCATGAGTCGAGGATGCGCAAGGATAACCAAACCCCCATACACTCCTCCTCGGGGTACTTGTCTCTTTGTGAACCTCCTAATTAGATTGAGAGTTACCGATAATAAGTGCATGAGTTCTTCGGACTAATGTGAGTATTCGAAAGTTGACACTTCCACCTAGCCATATTTTTCTAGCCTCTTCGGTACCGTGCATTGCCCTTTCTCACCCCGAGAGTTGGCGCATATTCGCCAGTGCATCCAAACCCTTGGCACGATACGCTCTGTCATCATAAGCCTCATTATATCCTTCCTCAAAACAGCGACCATACCTACCTATTAAGGCATTTCCACATCCTTTCCGAGATACATTGCCATGCAACATCCATCTTCTCATGACTTGATCTTCATGTCATACATGCTTTTGCTTGATCGATGAGCCGCATGCTAGTTGGGCCTTGCCCTAATCATTGCTACATGACGCGCTAGTATCATTGCATATCCTGCTACACTGGCAGAGGCATACATTTGCATACATCATGATAGTTTCATCTTCTTTATGTTGAGTACTCTTGTAAAGTGTGAAAGATCTTATATACTTCTTGTAATATATAGAGTGTTGGCCCTAAAGTGAGGAAAGATCCCAAAGAGGACAAAATCAAAAGATCCCAAAGAGGACAAATGAGAGTTAAATAGAAAGAGCCATTAAGGCCACAAAAAAATAAAAAAAGAGAAAAAAGAGAAAAAGAAATAAAAAGAGAGAAGGGGGGCACACTACTATTCCTTTTGAGAGATCCACACTCGTACTCCATCTTATACCTTGTACTCCATAGAGATTATCATTCATGCATATAGCTATGTGGGGATCTTCGAACTATAGAACTTGGCTTGTATATTCCAATGATGAGCCTCCTCAAAAGAGCTCTAGGTCTTCTTGAGCGAGCAAGTTGGATGCACCCCCACTAGTTCCATTGGAGAGCTTACCTTAGCTCATATGTGCATCCGTTGCATGGCAATCCCTACTCCTCACATCATATCTATCATTTGGCTTTCTCTCGCCTATGATTGTCCTCATTGATGTGAGCCTTTCACACCTTTTTTGTCTTCCCCTTCATCATTTTTCTCTCTTTGCCATCCTAAGTGTCAACTTTCTTGCTTACGCTCATCCATTGCATGAGTGCTCAAAATATCGAAAGGGAGTGGATCATTTTGACTTGTACCTGGCTAGTGGTCTGGGGATGAGTCAAGATAAGATTCCAAAGAAGACCAAGTGTGAAACTTTAGTAGATTAAGTTCTCAACAATACAAAAACTATGTTTTACCCTCTCGTATATCCCTATCCTCTTTCTTGCACGCAAACACCATTTGGAGACATTCGAGTCACGGACAGCGAAAGCTCTTGCACCTTTATGTTCTTATGTTGCTTGTTACAATGCTAATATAGACTCTTGCTTGTTATGACTTGAATTGAATTACATGCCTTGATTGCTTTACTTAAAAGTTCTTATATGGTTGATAGCATGTCACCTCAGAAATTATGCTTGTTATCATTTACCTACTCGAGGACGAGCAGGAATTAAGCTTGGGGATGTTGATACGTCCAAAACGTATCTATAATTTCTGCTTGCTCCATGCTTCTTTTGTGTGATATTGCTATGATATTGATGCACTTCCATACACTTTTAATCATACTAGACAATTCCCCGCGCGTTGCTGCGGGATCATAGGAATGTATAGGATCAAAGTTCATGTAATGAGAAAGAGTAGTTGGACTCACAATGTGTTAGAATGATAAAACCTGGATGTACATGATTACATAAATTCACAATGTGTAGCAGGAATAATTGTTAATTGCAAAAAAAGAAATACATGTTAGATAGTTAGACCAGATCCTTTCCTTTTCAAAACCGATATCTATAATGCTTTGTAATTATGGTCGGTGCTCTCGGTAAAATTGCATGAAACATGCTATTCCATTTTCTCACGCTGTTAGCGGTTACAACTGAATAATCATACAGTCGTGGTTGTTTCATAGTATTATCAACTTTGCAATTTCAGCAATACATGTATATACTTTACGAATTCAGTGGCATACTTTTCATTGTGGCTGGAATTAGGTGGTATACTGGGTTAGCGTCCAATGCAGTTCTTAATTAGGACAGGAGTCGACGTGGATTACTTGTAGAGTTGCAGTCATATATTAGGAATATTCAAACTCTAGCAGGTAGCAATAGCTAACTCTAATATTCTGAGATGGGAGTAATAACCCTTGGTTTCTAAAAATTATGTTCCGTAGTTGAGGCATTTCTTCAAGCATCTTATAGGCAATCTAGCAAGCTTGCACAGAATGCGTTCAAAAACATTGTACAACAGAATGCATCAGAAAGCACATACACAACCCTTTGTTTTATTCTTTTCCTTGAACGATCAACACGTAGCATGCATATGGAATATAATGTCCGAAAATAAAAATAGCATATGAAAGTGGGAATCTGCCCTGCACATAGATTGGTACTGGTGAAGAAACATCATGATACCATGGTGGATGCCTGGAGGGAGAAGACGGTCAGTAGGAATGGGATTCATCCTGCAGTAGAGTATATGAGTACATGATGATTCGGGGCATCAATCGCTTCTTCACCAGAAACAATGTCCTGGAACCGACGCGATCACCGATGCTCGAAGGATGCAAGAGCACCGGTGTTCCTACAATCAGGAGGAGGCGGCATCAATTCACGGAACCATGGCGCGTGGGAGACATTTGAGAGAAAGTGCCCTGAACTTGGGGAAGTGGAGGGGCACGGTAGGGCATACTTATCTTAGATTAAATTATTAATAGGGCAACATACATAAATAAATGGGAGATATTTACAAAGGGAGGGGACGCAGAGAACCTACCTGTTCGGCTTCTGAAACTGATTGCAACTCGTAGCCTGGGTTGAATAGGGTCGAAGTGAATACGGTTCTATTGCATCGTCGGGATCCATACCAGAGCAATGGGAGGAGGAGCTGAATGACGGGCAGCAGCAAGATCCTTGGTGACCCTGTGACGGCGCCGGGCGGATGTGGAGGGCAGCCGCTGCCAGGCGAAGCTGTTGCGAACGGTCGGAAGTGGACTGTTGCTGCCGACGCGCTGCAGGTATGCGGCGGCACGGCCCAAGCGCTGCGTCGCGGTCAGGCGAAGCTGATGCAGGGCAACACCGATGCGTTGTAGGCATGTGGTGATGTCGTCCAACCGTGGCTAGCTCCATCTTGGCCTGTTAATGAGGTCGCGTGTCGGAGTTAGATTTCAGCGAAGATGGCTCTATTAAGAGATAGAACCAACCGGTTAAATAGGAAAAGACGAAGGATAGGAAAAGGCGTGGTGGAGAGGTAATGGGCCCGTGCTTTTCAATTGCCTCGTCTTCTGTTACAGAATGCAGAAGATTAAAAATTCGATCGCTTCGGTGACCAGCGGACGGCTATATAAAATAAAATCTAAGCACGCATTGTTGACTGCAGCTAATGTTTTCTTGTGCTGGGCCCGACACGTAAGTCTCTAACTAAATGTTGATGTGGAAGTGTTGCTGATGTGGATAGCTTGCATGTCAAGAGAAATAAGGTAGTGGGGATGAAATATTTAGGTATTATAGATTTGTACTAACCTATTAACTCAGTGCACCACAGTGCCAGTTCCTGTTTTCTACTATTTTTCTATTTCAGGTTTCCCCCATATTAAAAGTGCTCCAAAAATTTCAGGAAAAATCAGCGTACAGGAAGCTTCGCGAAGAACCAAAGATGGGCCAGAGGGGAGCCAGGGGAGGCCCAGGCGGCCACCTGGCGCGGCCCCACCCCTGGCCGCGCCAGAGGGGCGCCTGATACGTCGAAAACGTATCTATAATTTCTGCTTGCTCCATACCCTTTTTGTGTGATATTGCTATGATATTTATGCACTTCCATACACTTTTGATCATATTTGGACTAACCTACTAATGGTTGCAAAAGTGCACAATGTTCTTGTTTTACACTTTATTGTGTAGGAATTACTTGGAAATTGACAAAAACGCAAAAGGAGTCGTATTGGAGTAGGACTCTGACTTTCCTGAAATCTGTCAGAGAATGTTTTTTAAAGATGGTCACGTTCCGGCCCGAAGACGACGTCAAACGGAAAAAGTCTATTTGCGAAAGTTGTGGGGAATTTCGAGGCGATGCTTCCGGATATAAAATTCGTCCAAATCTGAGTCCGGACGGCCGAGTAAAGCCCGTTTTACTGAGGCCGAAAATCTGATGACGGGAATCCGAGAGTCTATATAAAGAGAGGAAACCTAGGTCACCAGGGGCCACGAATTTTCCTCCTCCCGAGCCGCCGTCTTGGAGGGGAGGACCAGCACCATTGCAGCACCATCTACAAGGAAGAAGGGGGGCCAAGGAGCCGCTGCCCCCTAGGGCCGCCGCCGCCGCGAGGGCCGCCGCGCCCCCAAGGGCCGCCGCCGCCACCTCCGTGGCTGCCGCGGGCCGTCTCCTCCTCGCGGGGCTGCACCTCTCCATCAACACCATCATCAACCTCCTCCTCACCATGTCCATGTGTGAGTAGTCTTCTCCGGGGCCGAGGGCTCGTACGTGTAGCTATGTGGTTATCTCTCTCTCCCATGATGTGATCTTCGTTGTGATCATAGGCTATGTTAATCTAGGGTGATCCCATGATATTTCCCCTTGCTCTATGTATTGGATTGATGTACTCACTTGTCTTTATCTAGTATAATCCCCGAGACCAAGGTGACAGCGGTCTATTGGACATGGATTAGAAAAATATTTTTCATGAGTGATTTCCTCTCTTGTGTGCTGATTGAAGATTGAGAGTCTCTTGGTGCTTGTCTTTGACTATCCTTTAGATATGTTGTGGTGATTGTAGGACTCTCTTTGGATGGCCGCGGTGACATTGGGAAATCCTTAGATTGAGAACTACGAACTTTGAGGTGTGCTTTTGTAGCCCTACATAATTCTCGTCCTCTCTTGACCACGAAGGAATGACCTCCGGGTGCGTCTCCATTGCATGTTTTATGGGAAATATCATGTGATTCGATTATGTTAATGTTGTTGGGAGTTGCCACTAGTAAAAGTATGATCCCTAGGCCTCATTTCCACCATTGCAATACCATTTGTGCTCACGTTTACCACTTGTTTGCTTGCTGCACTTTTTATTACAGATTTATATTACTTTGCTTTGCCACTCCTATCATCCATATTTTACCATCTCTTCGCCGAACTAGTGCACCTATACAACTCCTAGTTGTATTAGGTGTGTTGGGGACACAAGAGACTTCTTGTATCTTAGTTGCAGGGTTGCTTGAGAGAGACCATCTTCAACCTCTACTTCCCTGAGTTCGATAAACCTTAGGTCATCCACTTGAGGGAAATTGCTGCTGTCCTACAAACCTCTGCGCTTGGAGGCCCAACATAGTCTACAAGAGTAGAAGCGTGTGTAGACATCAAGCTATGTCTGGCACCGTTGCCGGGGAAGTGAGTGCTTGAAGGTATATCTTTAGATCTTGCAATTAAATCTTTTTGTTTCTTGTTTTTATTTTCACTAGTTTTGCTTAATGGAAAACAACAAAAATATGAGAGAGCTTTATAAGCTCTACCTTGAACTTGGACATGATGTGTTCGAAGAGAAAATTAAAAAACCTTTGGAACTTTATTATTTGCATAACAATCATGATGGTGGTGATGTTATTAGTATGTTTCTTTTTAATATCAATATTGCTAATGACATGGAAAGCTCTAAGCTTGGGGATGACACGTTTGATGAACATGATATTTTTAGTCCCCCAACTTTTGAGGAGAAAATTTACTTTGATGATACTATGACTCCTATATATGATGATTACAATGATGAATATGATATTTTCAGTCCACCTACTATTGAGGATAAAATTTATTATGATTATGATATGCCTCCTAAATACGATGATTACCATGATGGTTATGATAGTCTTACTCTCACTATTCCTAATAAGAAAGATTTTGCTTATATGAAGAGTAATGACACTTTTATGCTTTTGGATCATGGAAATAATGCCTTATGTGATAGTTATATTGTTGAGTTCATCCATGATGCCACTGAAATTTATAATGAGAGAGGGAGACATGGTTCTAAATATCTTAATAATAAGAAGTTTCCTCTTTTTATGGTGAATATTTTGAAGTTATGTTGGTTTTGCCTTCCTATGATAGTTGCTTTGTGCTTCAATGAATTATTCTATTGCAATATTCCTATGCATAGGAAGCATGTTAGGCTTAAATGTGTTTGGTATTTGCTTCTTGATGCTCTCTATTGTTCTTCAACTCTTATTCCTACGAGAGCATCATTAAAGTCTTAAGCCTAGCTTAAAGGCATAAAAGAAAGCGCTTTTGGGAGGCAGCCCACAATGAATAAAATTTTATTTTGCTTTTGTTGTGTCTTGATGTTGTTACTATAGTAGCATCATCATTGTATCTTTACTTTTCAGCTTTGTGCCAAGTGTAGCCTCTGCTTGCAAGAAAGTTCAAAAGTTGTGACGTGCTGTCCAGGAAACAGATTCTGTCCTTGGACAGAACAATTCGTATAAAATCACCAGATCATCTTTTTGGTCTGAATTTTTTCGACAGCATGCTCTATACAATTGTCTTTCGGGCGTCTGTTCTGAGTTTTTTTATTTGAGTTGCAGAAGTGCCCCGAAAAAATCATTTACTACCTGCTGGTCTGTTTTTCACAGATTCTGTCCTGTTTTGCCTTTTCTTCGTTTTGCAAACCTTGAGCTTGCTTTTTATTTGCAAAAACCTTTTGGCAATCTTGAGAAACAGTAGACCTTCAATAATATCCTTATTTCCAGCAAGGAACAATTATTTTATTATGGGTACCAACCTCGCTAATCAGATTATGATGAGTTATGTATGAAGGGAGTTTTCAAGTGTGCGAGGGAAGATGATAAAAAGATTCAGGAGTGTCAAACGCTCAAGCTTGGGGATGCCCCCATGCACCCCCAAGAAATATTCAAGAAGACTCAAGCGTCTAAGCTTGGAGATGCCCCCGTGCATCCCCTTCTCCATCAACAATTATCAGTTCGTCTTTCGTTCCACTATATTTTTATCACTTCATGTGTTATGTGCTATGCTTGGAGCGTCTTGCTTTTAGTTTCGTTTTTAGTTTTCTTTAGCTTTGCTTGCCGTTCATAACGAGTTGGAACTCAACTTTCTTTGTGTGGGAGAGAAACACGCTCCACTTCAACCTAGAACATAACATAGAATTTTCATGTCTATCTTTGCGGTGTGTGTTCTTGGTCTTTCAATAGCTACTGTCATGCTTAGCTCTTAGTTTTCATGCTTTTCTTTTTAAAGAGATTTTGTTTAGTTGGTCGCTGGAACTCTCTTTATTTATCATGCTTATCTTGTTAAGAGAGTTGGCTTCTGTTGCACTGGTTGATATGTCTATGATAAAAAGGCTATGTGCATAATGGTGCTTAGTAGTTCATGTTTTCTTATGGTTAGTCTCAAATAGCTGGGGCGTTCTCAATGTGTTATTGGAGTACCAACATGATTTGTTTGCCTATGATGTGGTATGGTTTAGTGGTATCTTCCTTCAAGAACTTATTTTGATTGACTTGGTGTATGCTCACGCATATTTAAGACTGTAAAGAAATTCTATCAAGCCGTGATGATCTTTAATTTCTGAGTAGCGATATAACTTCCATTCCCGATTCAATGTTGCTTCGTCACTCTGCATGATTATGACCGTCATTGCTTTCTTAGTTGGTCGCTCCCAGTCTTTTGCTAACCTTCGGCTGTACTAAGCGGACTGACTGCTTGTGCATCCAAAATCCTTTAAATCAGTTATGCCATATGAGTCCACCATACCTTCCTATACATGGTATTTACCTGCCATTCCTAACGAAGACTTTCATGTACCATCTCGAAATTATTCAAAAAAGCATTTCTCTTTTGTGCCTCTGTTTTAGTTCATGAGGAAGTAGTAGTTAATTCATGATCTTTTTAAGTTGGACAAGCTTCACCCCGGGATTGCATGTCTAATGTGCAAACCCATAATACGAGAAGGAACTGGCATAGAGTGCGCCCGGCTCATTAAAAAAATTATACAACAAACAAACCCTCCTTCATGCTTTGTTCATGAGAAATCAGAAAACTTTGGCAGTGATAAACAAAGGAGATTAAGAGGATGTGGTCGTCCTCATTCGGGAGCCGTTCCTCGAAACTTGTCTAGCTCAAGAAGTGATTGAGTTATCTGCTAGCATTCGTTGACGAAACATGCATATTCAAAAAAAAAATATTACCTCTGTTTTTTAAAACCAACAGCTCTGGTACATGTTTAGTTTTTGTTTCCGACCACGGGTTTTCAACCTTGCCAACAAAAGCCATGGTTCGAGAGTCTCCACCTTCTTTAAGGCACCAACTATTTAGAGCATGATTGTCATTCTGAGTGTAATGTGCATTGTCCCAAAGTACCATTGTCTTTTGCATGATTATGATATCGTTTATTCTGAAATCATTGTATCTAGTCGTCACTTAAACCTTGGAGGTGCCCCTGCATTTATGTTTTGCTTCACTAAAGGGGTAAGCGAGATATCACTTTGCCATATTTGCACACCATGCTCACTACAAATCTATTGAGTGTTTTAGTATCATATTGTAAAACTTTCAGTTCTTTGTGATTTTCTCATTAG
Source organism: Secale cereale (assembly GCA_902687465.1). NCBI lineage: Eukaryota > Viridiplantae > Streptophyta > Magnoliopsida > Poales > Poaceae > Secale > Secale cereale. Next base: position 751,891,435 of record LR738714.1, read on the forward strand.
GCAACTTAATTACTACAGATTCATTGTCTCAGTAAGAACTTGTCATGTGACTGTGAAAAGTTCTTATATGGTTAATAGCATGTCACCACAGAAATTATGCTTGTTATCATTTACCTACTCGAGTACGAGCAGGAATTAAGCTTGGGGATGTTGATACGTCCAAAACGTATCTATAATTTCTGCTTGCTCCATACCCTTTTTGTGTGATATTGCTATGATATTTATGCACTTCCATACACTTTTGATCATATTTGGACTAACCTACTAATGGTTTCACAAGTGCACTATGTTCTTGTTTTACACTTTATTGTGTAGGAATTACTTGGAAATTGACAAAAACGCAAAAGGAGTCGTATTGGAGTAGGACTCTGACTTTCCTGAAATCTGTCTGAGAACGTTTTTTAAAGATGGTCACGTTCCGGCCCGAAGACGACGTCAAACGGAAAAAGTCTAGTTGCGAAAGTTGTGGGGAATTTCGAGGCGATGCTTCTGGATATACAATTCGTCCAAATCTGAGTCCGGACGGCCGAGTAAAGCCCGTTTTACTGAGGCCCAAAATCTGATGACGGGAATCCGAGAGTCTATATAAAGAGAGGAAACCTAGGTCACCAGGGGCCACGAATTTTCCTCCTCCCGAGCCGCCGTCTTGGAGGGGAGGACCAGCACCATTGCAGCACCATCTACAAGGAAGAAGGGGGGCCAAGGAGCCGCTGCCCCCTAGGGCCGCCGCCGCCCCGAGGGCCGCCGCGCCCCCAAGGGCCGCCGCCGCCACCTCCGTGGCTGCCGCCGACCGTCTCCTCCTCGCGGGGCTGCACCTCTCCATCAACACCATCATCAACCTCCTCCTCACCATGTCCATGTGTGAGTAGTCTTCTCCGGGGCCGAGGGCTCGTACGTGTAGCTATGTGGTTATCTCTCTCTCCGATGATGTGATCTTCGTTGTGATCATAGGCTATGTTAATCTAGGGTGATCCCATGTATTTCCCCTTCCTCTATGTATTGGATTGATGTACTCAGTTGTCTTTATCTAGTATAATCCCCGAGACCAAGGTGACAGCGGTCTATTGGACATGGATTAGAAAAATATTTTCATGAGTGATTTCCTCTCTTGTGTGTTGATTGAAGATTGAGAGTCTCTTGGTGCTTGTCTTTGACTATCCTTTAGATATGTTGTGGTGATTGTGGGACTCTCTTTGGATGGCCGCAGTGACATTGGGAAATCCTTAGATTGAGAACTACGAACTTTGAGGTGTGCTTTTGTAGCCCTACATAATTCTCGTCCTCTCTTGACCACGAAGGAATGACCTCCGGGTGCGTGTCCATTGCATGTTTTATGGGAAATATCATGTGATTCAATTATGTTAATGTTGTTGGGAGTTGCCATTAGTGAAAATATGATCCCTAGGCCTCGTTTCCACCATTGCAATACCATTTGTGCTCACGTTTACCACTTGTTTGCTTGCTGCACTTTTTATTACAGATTTATATTACTTTGCTTTGCCACTCCTATCATCCATATTTTACCATCTCTTCGCCGAACTAGTGCACCTATACAACTCCAAGTTGTATTAGGTGTGTTGGTGATGGGCCTCGAACCCCTCGTTGGTTACCCCAAGTGGAAGGTGTAAGATGCAGTATGTAGAAGTGTTTTCCCTTAGCAAAGATGCCAAGGATCGAATCCCCAGAGACTCCTAGGTTCAACAAGTAGGTGTCAACTGCTACGGCGCCAGATTAGTAGCAATCAACGTGGACCTGCACACAGATACAAATAACTTTGCTCCCAACGAGTACAGAGAGGTTGTCAATCCCTCCGGCCTTGTAGTTCACAAAGGATTAAAAGCAATGATAGTAGTGATAGATAGTGTTTTGTAATAGTAATAATAGCGAAAAGTAAATAGTGGATGTGATCAATGATGGTAATATGGACCGGAGTCTCATGATGTTCACTAGTGATGTCTCTCTCCCAAAAGACGATAAAACAGCTATGTGAGGTAAACGAATTACAGCTGGGCAATTGACAGGACCCACGAGCGCAAACAAATGCTGATTACATTGCAAGAAAGATTCAGGTTCAAAGCATGGGCGGTAGGCCAAAGTAAGTAGACCGAAATCCATCAATATCTACTACTAATCATCCACCTTGAGATATCTATCCAGAACATCTCGCTGGTATTAAGTTGCGAGTCCCACCCATAGTGTAAACTAAATGCAACAGACAACTACATTAAAAGAACTTTGCGTAAAGTAAACAATCCTTGCACCCGCGGGCACAAGCACCGTTGTTTTCCCCCTTTTGGCAACAGCACATCCCCTAGACTCATGTTTCTGTCACTCAAGCTAGTCATCGAGGGGCATGAACCCACAATCGAGCATAACGTTCCCTCTTGGAGTCACTACCTACTACTTGGCCAAAGCAATAAATAACAACGGAGAACATGCAAGAATTACTTATGAACATAAATATAAAAGAGGTGAATCAAATATATTACTCAAGATCAATCTAAACATAATCTCATAATCCATCGGATCCCGGCAAACTCAACATAGCAAAAGCATAAGGATTACATAGATGCCTCGATCATGTAGGGCAACTCACGAGGACTAATTAGTGAAGCACAAGAACGGGAGGAGAACATCACATAGCTACTGGTCATGGACTCATGGTCCAAGGGAGACTACTCACGAGTCATCCGGGAGGCGTCCATGGTGGTGGAGAAGCTCCCGGTGGTAATCCTCCCCTTCGGCAGGGTGCCGGGAAGAGTTCTCCTGGTGCTCCCGATCTTGGAAGCGGCGGCGGCGGCGGAACAGAGATGGGATCGCCAAAAGAGTTCCTGTTCTGAGGGTTTCAGAGGACCCTTTAAATATATGCCAAAGGAGGGCATCAGGGGAGCTTCGGGGGGCCCAGGCGCCCCCAAGGCGCCGCCCAGGGGGGTGCGCGCCGCCAGGGCGCGTGGAGCCCTGGTGTCCCCCCCCGGCTGTCCTTCGGACGCAAGGTTGTTCCCGAAACGCTGATTTTTTATATAGTTTTTCTGGATTTTTCTGGGCAGTTCTCGTAACGTGAAAACCTGAAATACAAAAACAGCCGAAAACAGAAACTGGCACTGGGGTGCACTGGATTAGTAAGTTAGTCCAAATATGATCAAAAGTTTATGGAAGTGTATGAATATCATAACAATATCACCCAAAAGTGGCATGGAGCAAGCAGAAATTATAGATACGTTTTGGACGTATCAACATCCCCAAGCTTAATTCCTCCTCGTCCTCGAGTAGGTAAATGATAACAAGAATAATTTCTGTGGTGACATGCTATTAACCATATAGGACTTTTTCATAGTCATATGACAAAAGCTTACTGAGACAATGATTCTAAAGTAATTAAGTTGCCTCATGAGAAAATCACAAATGACTGAAAGTTTTACAACATGAAACTGAAACATCAAATAGATTTGCAATGAACATGATGTGCAAATATGATAAAGTGATATCTAGCTTGCCCCCTTTAGTGATGCAAAACATAAATGCAGGGGCACCTTCAAGGTTTAAGTGATGACTAGATACAATCATTTCAAAATGAACGATATCACAATCATGCAAAAGACAATGCTACTTTGGGACAATACACATTACACTCAGAATGACAATCATGCTCTCAGTAGTTGGTGCTTTAACATAAAAGTAAAAGAAAGGTTAAGTGCTAGAGCTTTTTATTTTGAAAACATGGAAGCAATTTTGTCAATGGTAGTAGTACTTCATATGTGTCATGTATAAGACATCCTATAAGTTGCAAGCCTCATGCATCGAATATCAATAGTGTTCGCACCTTGTCCTAATTAGCTCGGATCTCCATGGGTTATCATTGCATTACATATGTTTCAACCAAGTGTCACAAAGGGGTACCTCTATGCCACCTGTACAAAGGTCCAAGGAGATAAATCACATTTGATTTCTCGTTTTTGATAGATCTCAACTTGAGGACATCCATACCGGGACAACATAGAAAATAGATGATGGACTCCTCTTCAATGCATAAGCATATTCTCATAAGAGATTGAGGATTAAGGTCCAAGCTAAAACTTCCACCATGATACATGGCTTTGGTGGGCGGCCCAATGTTCTTCTCCAACAATATGCATATTCATACAACCCACGGTAAATCACCCTTACTTCAGACAAGACGAACATGCATAGCAACTCACATGATATTCAACAAAAGTGTGATAGCTGATGGCGTCCCCAGAAACATGGTTACCGCTCAGCAAGCAACTTATAAGAAATAAGATACATAAGCAACACACTACTAGGAAAAGGGCTATAGATGGAACTGATACTAATGGCGCACCGGACAAGCAGTGCGCCATTAGAATATAGTAATGGCGCACCAGCAACAGATACGCCATTAGAGCTCGAACTACTAATGGCGCACGATGTCCAGAGTGCGCCATTAGTATTAAGAAGTTTTTTTTTAAACTAGCGCGCCTGTCCAAACATACTAATGGCGCACCTGGGGAACGTGCGCCATAAGAATCTACATACTTATGGCGCACAGAGGTGCAGTGCGCCATTAGTATTCCCCCATCCATATCCCCCCCACCGGCCGCACCCTCCTCTCTCTCCCTCGCCAGATCTCCCCCCTCTCCCCAACGCCTCTCTCTCCCTCCAGCGCCGCGCCGCCGCCCCCACGCCACCCCCGCTGAGCCGAGCGCCGCG
>LR738714.1:751896567-751979820 GCA_902687465.1 Secale cereale
CTACGCCGCCGCCGCCCGCGCCCGCGCCCCCGACTCTGCAGCAATGCCGCCTTGACGCCCGCGCCCCCGACGCCCCGGCCTCCCCCGACTCTGCAGCAACGCCGCCGCCCGGAGCTACGCCGCCGCCGCCCGCGCCCCCGACGCCCCGGCCTCGACGCCCGCGCCCCCGACGGCCCGGCCTCCCCCGACTCTGCAGCAATGTCGCCGCCCGGAGCTACGCCGGCGACCACTCCATACGCAGGTAGCCATCACTCCTCCCTCCTTCCTCTCTAATCACCACCACAAAGTAATTTTTTTTGTATTTCTGCCATTTTCGTTGAAGTACGCGGTTGAGATCAAAATTTAGGTCACTTGGATCAAAATTTAGGTCACTTGGATCAAAATTTGATTAGCCCGATTGCTTAAACTAGCTCCTGCTCTTCCCCCTACCTATTCTACGTGAGAGTGGAAATCTGTTGTTTCCTGATTATTGTTCTCATGAAGATGATGATATACTGATATACCTTTAAGATTCGAGCTTGCTCTTCAATTGTAGTCCCTGTTTGATTAATGGGTCATTTGATGATATATAATTGATGATATATTGTTAAGAGCTGATCGGACTTGCCGTTAATATGCCTGGGTGGGTTTCACCATTCTGGCTGCAGGATACTCCCTCCGGCCGAAAATAAGTGTCACTGTCTGTATGATCCAAGTATCGGAGCTGTTTTGACAATGCGGCTTCTTTATGTGTTTTGTTGTCCCGAACTCCTGCCCCAGCATGTTATGTTGTCCATGATGTACTAGAAAATATTGTCCTATGTCAGTAAATTTGTATGGATGAACCACTAACTTGCAGTTATCCTGTTTTATAATCTTGCACAATAACAGGGATGCGTTCTCTCTTCCAGTTTCTTTGTGCATTCATGAGAGCCCAATGTTGCAAATATTGACAATGTCGGGACCATGATGAAATGAATTGTTTTACTAAACTATAATTATATTGTTATTTATATGTATGCACAAAGACCAAGCTATACATAGTGGTAATACTGCCAGGCACAATACTGGCTGCTACAATTAATATGATGGCAAAATTGCAACTGGTTACTAGTTCTGCACTTTTAAGAAGTTGGTCATCACATGTTACTGTTTCAAGTTTGAAACAACTGAAATATGTCCACATATCCTTGTAAGGGATGGCTAGGCATAGATTAAACTTACTGTATTTCCAAACATTGCTTATTAGATGCCATGCCCTAATTTTTTGGTGGTGTTTTAGGATAAAGATCTTACACTTTTTGAACTCGTTTAAAATGAGTTTATAGGGAGGATAGTAATCAGATTGTGAGGTTCTGTTGAAAGTCACAAGCGCTTCAAGTTTGTATGCTGTAGCAATGTTGAAACTTAAAAAGCCTAGGATGGTATGTAGCAGAACTAGTGCAAAAGTGTTGACAATGTTAGTCCTAATGAGCCTAGGATGGTGCCACAACTAGCTTGTCTAGGTACATATTTTTAGTTTATAAAGTTTAATCTCTTTGAAACATAGGAAATGTCGTCTTCCGACGACGATAGGATCCCGCAGTGCTCCTGGTGCGGTGACGACCGGGGTCTGTGCGACAGGCCTCACCTGGTAGACGGTCGTTACTTCAGTATTAAGCTCGACGAGACCTTCGATGTCGAAACGGTACGCAACGACAAGTCTTGTTTCGTAATTAATTAAGCACGATTTCTAGCTACTTCAACGTGTAAGTAATTAATTTTCTTCTTTTACATGCAACTAGTTTATCCCGTGTCATGCAAGACGCTATGTCTTGGAGAGGATGGGATTTGAAGATCATGAAACTTCGGAGACAAAGCAAATTCAACTAAGGACCATGCATAATGTTGATTTAGAAGTGGATTTGTACAATTCAGATAACGTAACCACTTTTGGTTGCAAGAATTGGGAATCATTTTGCAAGATATATGGTTTTTATGAGGGTATGCTTCTCACCATGGATCTTGGTAATCCGGATTCCATCGCCGAAGATGATTTGGACATTTGGGTCCTTGTTGACGATATGATTCCAATTCTACCGAGAAGTGAGTTTATCAAACATAGTTATTTAGTAATTTATATTGTTTATTTCAAAATAGTTGACAACTTATTTCCATTGATAGGTTATTTTGATTATTCAAATAATGTGAGGATGATGCTAGATAGAACCTACTACACCCCTGGCTCAGAATGTACTTATAAGGACAAAGAGCAGATCATCTTCTTTTATTCCTTTCTTCTGGATTACATTCAACATCGCAATATTGATCCACAATATAGTCAATACGTCCCACTAGTGCATGTCTTGAACTACGTTAATAACAATGGAGATACCATGGTAAGATTTTTTTACTATTACGACATTCGTGCTTGTTTTGCATTAGTTCTTCTCGAACTGAACTACAATGCTAACTACGAAGTCTTACTATATGTTTTGCAACAGATTCTCCCTAGTGACTGTGTGCCTCCTGTCATGTTTCAATCTGGTCAACTACAAGTTTTAAACATTCTGCCAGGTGAACCTACAAATCACACGTGTCCATATCGGATTTCTTCTAAAAATGAAGGAATGAGAATCAAAGAATGGCGAAAAATAACGAAAACTCGTAAGGAGGTACTTGGAAGCAATAGAGTGAGAAGGGCAAGAAATGGAGACAAGATAATCTGCGTTCTCCATAATGGCCCTTTAAATCTAATTGATTTAGAGACAAACGCCATCTTGTTTTATGCCATTTTATCTTAGAAAATTGCTACGTAGTAGAAGTTGTATGGTCGATAATGATGTGTAAGACTTATTATTTAATACCTATGTTCAGTTTTTATTATTATTATGATCGATGATGCATGATGCTAAGTTGTTCTATGAGCTATTATATACTCCCTCCGTTCCGATTTACTCGTCGTGGCTTTAGTTCAAATTTGAACTAAAACCACGACGAGTAAATCGGAACGGAGGGAGTAGATTCTAATAGTTTCGATGTGCGTATCATATATGTTGGCTCCACGAGAAATTATATTTATATATATGCATAACCTGTGCAAAAAACAGAAAAAAAACCTAATATTCATACTAATGGCGCATCACAGAAGAGTGCGCCATTAGTATGCCAAAGCACCTGGCCCCTGGGAGGCATACTAATGGCGCACCACTGTGCATAATGATGGCGCATCTGTGGTGCGCCATTAGTATACCAGATACTAATGGCGCACCAGAGGTGCGCCATTAGTAAAGTATACTAATGGCGTGCTAGTAATGGCGCACCCCTAATGCGCCATTAATGGCCAAACTAGGTGCGCCATTAATAGGCCTTTTCCTATTAGTGACATATTATTTACCACAATATTTTTAAGCGACTTTCCCATGAGCTATATATTGCAAAATTAGTTTGCTTAGTACAGGTGGAGGTTAGCAAAAAGACTGGGAGCGACCAACTAAGAGAGCAATGACGGTCATAATCATGCAGAGCGACAAAGCAATATTGAATCAGGCATGGAAGTTATATCGCTACTCAGAAATAAAAGATCATCAAGGCTTGACAGACTTTCTTTACAGTCTTAAATATGCGTGAGCATACGCCAAGTCAATCAAAATAAATTCTCGAAGGAAGATATTACTAAACCATACCATATCATAGGCAAACAAATCATGTTGGTACTCCAATAACACATTGGGAACCCCCCAGCTATTTGAGATTAACCATAAGAAAACCTGAACTACTAAGCACCATCATGCAAGTAGCATCTTTATCATAGACACATTAACCATTGCAACAGAAACAAACTCTCTTAATAAGGTGAGCATGGTAATTAAAGAGAGTTCAAGCAACCAACTAGACAAAAGCTCTTTGAAAAGATAAGCATGAATACTAAGAGCAGAGCATAATAGTAGCTATTAAAAGACAAAGAACACACACATCAAAGATAGACATGAAAATTCTATATTATGTTCTAGGTAGAAGTGGAGCGTGGTTCTCTCCCACATAAAGGAATGCTGGGTTCCGACTCGTTACGAAAAACTAAAAAGAAAACAAAAAGCAAGACGCTCCAAGCATAGCACATAACACATGAAGTGATAAAAATATAGCGGAACGAAAGACGAACTGATAATGTTGATGGAGAAGGGGATGCACGGGGGCATCCCCAAGCTTAGACGCTTGAGTCTCCTTGAATATTTCTTGGGGGTGCACGGGGGCATCCCCAAGCTTGAGCGCTTGACACTCCTGAATCTTTTTTTTATCATCTTCCCTCGCACACATGAAAACTCCCTTCATACATAACTCATCATAATCTGATTAGCGAGGTTAGTACCCTTAATAAAATAATTATACCTTGCTGGAAATAAGGATATTCTTGAAGTTACACTGTTTCTCAAGATTGCCAAAAGGTTTTTGCAAAGAAAAAGCAATCTCTTGATTTGCAAAGTGAAGGAAAGGCAAAACAGGACAGAATCTGTGAAAAACAGAACAGCAGGTAGTAATTGATCTGTTCGGGATACTTCTGCAACTCAAATCAAAAAACTCAGAACAGACGCACGAAATACAATTATATAGAGAACGCTGTCGAAAAAATTCAGACCAAAAAGATGACCTGGTGATTTTATACGAATTTTTCTATCCAAGGACAGAATCTGTTTCCTGGACAGCACCTCACAACTTTTGAACTTTCTAGCAATCAGAGGCTATACTTGGCACAAATATGAAAAGCAAAGATACAATGATGATGCTACATCAGTAAACAACATCAAGACACAACAAAAGCAAAAAATTTATTCATGTGGGCTTCCTCCCAAAAGCGCTTTCTTTTATGCCTTTAAGCTAGGCATAATGCATAGATCAAGTTTTATCAAGAGTAAAAGAATAGCTAGCCCGTACAACGGACTCAAAAGGTAATTTGATCTTCTTTCGAGGGAAGTGTTCCATCCCTTTCTTTTGAGGAAATTGAAATTTTATATTACCCTCTTTCATGTCAATGATAGCACCAACGGTGCGCAAAAAGGGACGTCCCAAAATAATTGGACATGAAGGATCACATTCAATATCCATAATAGTGAAATCAACGGGCACATAATTATCATTAACAACAATAAGAACATCATCGATCCTCCCCAAAGGTTTCTTTATGGAAGAATCAACGAGACGAACACCAAAAGAACAAGAATCATAAGGTTTCAATTTAAGCATATCATATATTCTTTTGGGCATAACAGAGGTACTAGCACCAACATCACATAATGCATAACAAGAGAAGTCATTCAAATTAATTTTTATCATAGGATCCCAACCATCTTCTAGCTTTCTAGGTATGGAGGCTTCTACTCTAAGTTTCTCCTCCCTAGCTTTGATGAGAGCATTAGTGATATGCTCTGTGAAGGCAAGGTTAAGCGTGCTAGTGCGGGGATCTCTAGACATCTTGTGAAGGAAATCAATAACTTCGGTAAGAGTGCAATTATCAAAATCAAGGTCACGAGCATCAAGTAAAGTAGTAGTGGTGTCCTTAAGGTTCACTTGTTTGGTAGCTTCTATAGTCATAGCATCACCATTAATAGGTCCAATGGGACCAGGAGTAAATTGGGTGCTAAGAGTGTGAACATCCTCAACAACTTGGATAGTAGCAACAGTGTGGTGGGTAGGAATGCTCTTAATTCTCTCTTCTTCCTCCCTCTCTCTAGCCCATCTTTCTTTAAGTTTAGAAATTATCCTAATATTTTCATTAATTTGCACTTGAGTAGCATTAATAGGGATGACTTCCCTCTCCTTAAGAGGAGAAGTTTCAATTTTTAGCAAATTTACCTCATTGGCTAAATGGTCTACCTTAAAAGAAAGATCATCTAGTTTATGTAGTTTCTCTTCTACATTCTTATTAAAGGCTTTTTGGGTAGTGATGAAATCTCTAAGCATAGTCTCTAGTTCAGTAGTGGAGTTCTTGGTACTGGGATAAGCATTGTTGTTCACATAAGAATTAGAGGGGAACGGTCTAGGATTGTTACCAAAATTACTCCTATAAGCATTGTTGTTAAAATTGTTTCTAGAGATAAAGTTCACATCTACTTGTTCTTGAGCAATCAAAGAATTTAAAGGAACATCACGAGGATCAACAGTAGATTGCTTCGAAAGTAGAGACATGATCAAGTAAACTTTTTCATTAAGGGAGGAAATCTCCTCGACACAGTTTACCTTCCTACCTGTTGGAGCGAGTTCGGTGTGCCATTGGGAATAGTTGGTCATCATCTCATCGAGAAGCTTTGTGGCAGCACCAAGTGTAGTTGACATAAAAGTTCCTCCCGCGGCCGAATCTAACAAGTTCCGCGAGGTAAAGTTCAAGCCTGCATAAAAAGTTTGGATAACCATCCAAGTAGTCAAACCATGAATAGGGCAGTTCTTGATAAGAGATTTCATACGTTCCCAAGCTTGGGCAACGTGTTCATTATCCAATTGTTTAAAATTCATTATGTTACTTCTAAGTTGGATAATTTTAGCAGGTGGATAGTATTTTCCAATAAAAGCATCTTTGCACTTGTCCCAAGAATCTATGCTATTTCTAGGCAAAGACTGAAACCAAATTTTAGCTCCTCCTCTCAAGGAGAAAGGAAAAAGCTTAAGCTTAACAATATTACCATCTATTTCTTGGTACTTTTGCATATCACAAAGTTCAACAAAGTTGTTCAAGTGTAAAGCAGCATCATCTCCAGCACCGGAGAATTTTTCTCTCATGACTAAGTTCAGTAAAGCAGGTTTAATTTCATATGAAGGTGCTGAAGTGGCAGGTGTAGTGATAGGTGTGCTGATAAAGTCATCGTTGTTGTGACTAGTGAAGTCACACAACTTGGTGTTCTCGGTGGAACCCATAGTAGCAAGCAAGCAAGCAAGATAACTATTTTTGTGATTTTCGATAAAAAGGTACTAAAGCAAAAATGAAAGGTAAACTAACAAGACTAAAAAGCAAAGGTAAAAGATAGCATGCAACTCCCCTATCCTGAAGAGTGGAGTCCCCGGCAACGGCGCCAGAAAATACTCCTTGATGGGCCTCGAACCCCTCGTTGGTTACCCCAAGTGGAAGGTGTAAGATGCAGTATGTAGAAGTGTTTTCCCTTAGCAAAGATGCCAAGGATCGAATCCCCAGAGACTCCTAGGTTCAACAAGAAGGTGTCAACTGCTACGGCGCCAGATTAGTAGCAATCAACGTGGACCTGAACACAGATACAAATAACTTTGCTCCCAACGAGTACAAAGAGGTTGTCAATCCCTCCGGCCTTGTAGTTCACAAAGGATTAAAAGCAATGGTAGTAGTGATAGATAGTGTTTTGCAATAGTAATAATAGCGAAAAGTAAATAGTGGATGTGATCAATGATGGTAATATGGACCGGAGTCTCATGATGTTCACTAGTGATGTCTCTCTCCCAAAAGACGATAAAACAGCTATGTGAGGTAAACGAATTACAGCTGGGCAATTGACAGGACCCACGAGCGCAAACAAATGCTGATTACATTGCAAGAAAGATTGAGGTTCAAAGCATGGGCGGTACGCCAAAGTAAGTAGACCGAAATCCATCAATATATACTACCAATCATCCACCTTGAGATATCTATCCAGAACATCTCGCTGGTATTAAGTTGCGAGGCCCACCCATAGTGTAAACTCAATGCAACAGACAACTGCATTAATAGAACTTTGCGTAAAGTAAACAATCCTTGCACCCGCGGGCACAAGCACCGTTGTTTTCCCCCTTGTGGCAACAGCACATCCCCTAGACTCATGTTTCTGTCACTCAAGCTAGTCATCGATGGGAATGAACCCACAATCGAGCATAACGTTCCCTCTTGGAGTCACTACCTACTACTTGGCCAAAGCAATAAATAACAACGGAGAACATGCAAGAATTACTTATGAACATAAATATAAAAGAGGTGAATCAAATATATTACTCAAGATCAATCTGAACATAATCTCATAATCCATCGGATCCCAGCAAACTCAACATAGCAAAAGCATAAGGATTACATAGATGCCTCGATCATGTAGGGCAGCTCACGAGGACTAATTAGTGAAGCACAAGAACGGGAGGAGAACATCACATAGCTACTGGTCATGGACTCATGGTCCAAGGGAGACTACTCACGAGTCATCCGGGAGGCGTCCATGGTGGTGGAGAAGCTCCCGGTGGTGATCCTCCCCTCCGGCAGGGTGCCGGGAAGAGTTCTCCTGGTGCTCTTGATCTTGGAAGCGGCGGCGGCGGCGGAACAGAGATGGGATCGCGAAAAGAGTTCCTGTTCTGAGGGTTTCGGAGGACCCTTTAAATATATGCCAAAGGAGGGCATCGGGGGAGCTTTGGGGCGCCCAGGCGCCCCCCCTGTCGGGGGAAACTGTCCGCCCACGAACACCTATGGGACCGGAGGCCCTTTCTACGTTGCGGTAAGGGAGCGGAGGGAGCACGGAGAGCAGATCGAGGAGCACACGCGGGCAGTTTTACCCAGGTTCGGGCCGTGCGGACGCGTAAAACCCTACTCCTGCTTAGGTTGTATTGAGTTCTTGAGCTCGGGAGCTTGAAGATCTACAGTACTAGCTACACCGAGCAAGAGAGTTGTCTAGGTTCCGAACCCCCTCTACGTTGTGCATGGGCCTCCTTTTATAGCTCAAAGGGGTCACCGACAGGTGTCAACGTAGAGGAGGGTAAAAGTGTAAATTTGGTGGTAGTTGCAATAGTGCATGAACAGTATATGAACAGTGGTCTTCACCTAACTTTGACAGTGGGGGACAAGGGCATTAAATGCCCGTCGCCGTCGCCCCCAAAAGCGTCCGTCCATGCTTCTCCATTCGCCACGGCGGTAGCCTCGTCACCGTGGCTTGCCACCGTGTGCCCCAGGCTGCACAGCCGTCTGCCACGTGCCCCCGGAAGGGCCCGAGGGCGACGCGTGGGCAGGTGAGCTGGAGCGCGGGCAAATAGCGTAGGTTTCCCCGGCAAGCACCTTGCCGCGGTCGTGATCTTGCCGGGCCCGGAAGCTTGTCGCTCTCCGGGTCCTGCCGGGGCGCATGATGCGCCGAGACATCTCTTGAGGTATGTGTTCCTTGGCCTTCCTGGCAAGCTCCTCTTGCCAGGGTCTTGTGCTAAAGTGATAACCTTGAGCCTGGTGCGGCCTTCCCGGCAAGCTCCTCTTGCCGGGGCCTTGATCTTCTGACTTGTATACTTTGTTCTTGAATGGCATCATAGGGACCAGAACGGTTCTTGGCGAGCACGTGGTAAGCCCTGCCACGGGAAGCTGCTACTGCCCGTGCACAAGTTGGGGTACTAAGGTACCCCTATCTTAGTACACCGACACCCCCCGGCGCGGCACAGGGGGGGGCGCCGCCAGGGCGCCTGGAGCCCTGGTGCCCCCCCCCCGGCTGTCCTTCGGACGCAAGGTTGTTCCCGAAACGCTGATTTTTTATATAATTTTTCTGGATTTTTCTGGGTAGTTCTCGTAACGTGAAAACCTGAAATACAAAAACAGCCGAAAACAGAAACTGGCACTGGGGTGCACTGGATTAATAAGTTAGTCCAAATATGATCAAAAGTGTATGGAAGTGTATGAATATCATAGCAATATCACCCAAAAGTAGCATGGAGCAAGCAGAAATTATAGATACGTTTTGGACGTATCAGTTGGGGACACAAGAGACTTCTTGTATCTTAGTTGCAGGATTGCTTGAGAGAGACCATCTTCAACCTCTACTTCCCTGAGTTCGATAAACCTTAGGTCATCCACTTGAGGGAAATTGCTGTTGTCCTACAAACCTCTGCGCTTGGAGGCCCAACATAGTCTAAAAGAGTAGAAGCGTGTGTAGACATCAGCGCATGGGGCCCCTGCTCCGCCTCTGGCTGCCCCCCTTCGCATATATATCCCTCTCGTCCCGAAACCCTCGAGGACACAACCCTTTTTCGCGATCTCGCCTCTGTTCCGCCGTTGCAGCGCTTTGAAGATCGGGAGCATCAGGAGAACTCTTCCCGGCACCCTGCCGGAGGGGAGAACCACCACCGAGAGCTTCTCCACCACCATGGACGCTTCCCGGATGAGTCGTGAGTAGTCCACCTTGAACCATGGGCCCATGATCAGTAGCTATGTGATGTTCTCCTCCCCTCTTTGCTCTTCATGGTTTAGACCTCGTGAGCTGCCCTACATGATCGAGGCACATATGTAATCTTTCTGCTGTTGCTTTGCTGAGTTTGCTGGGATCTGATGGATTATGAGACTATGTTCAGATTGTGTTTGAGTAATATATTTGATTCACCTCTTTTATATCTTTGTTCTTGAGTAATTCTTGCATGTTCTCTGTTGCTGTTTATTGCTTTGGCCAAGTAGTAGGTAGTAACTCCAAGAGGGAGCGTTATGCTTGATTGTGGGTTCATGCCCGCTGATGACTAGCTTGAGTGACAGAAACATGAGTCTAGGGGATGTGTTGTTGCCACAAGGGAGAAAACAACGATGCTTGTACTTGCGAGTGCAAGGATTGTTTACTTTACGCAAAGTTCTTTTAATGCAGTTGTTTGTTGCTTTGAGTTTACACTTTGGGTGGGATTCGCAACTTAATACCAGCGAGATGTTCTGGATAGATATCTCAAGGTGGATGATTAGTAGTAGATGCAGATGGATTTCGGTCTACTTGCCTTGGCGTACCGCCCATGCTTTTGAGCCTCTACCTTTCTTTGCAGCATAGTTAGCATTGGTTTACGCACATAATCCTGTCAATTGCCCAGCTGTAATTTGTTTACCTCGCTTTGCTGTTTTATCGTCTTTTGGGAGAGAGACATCACTAGTGAACATCATGGGACCCCGGTCCATATTACCACCGCTGATCACACCTTCTATTTACTTCCTGTTTTTATTTCCTAGTTGCAGTCATAGCTATCATTATTATCTCTTGTGTTTGATCCTTTGTAAACAACAAGGCCGGAGGGATTGACAACCTCTCCGTACTCGTTGGGAGCAAAGTTATCTGTATCTGTGTGCAGGTCCCGTCAATCGCTAAGTTTCTGGCACCGTTGACACCTACTTGTCGACCCTCGGAGTCTCACGGGATTCGATCCTTGGTACCATTGCCAAGGGAAATTTGCCGCTACGCTACATCTCAACCTTCCATTTGGGGTAACCAACGAGGGGTGAGAAGCCATCAACGACATGGCAATAAGCGGTGCTAGGGGTGTTCTAACGAAGTGCTACAAGATACCGGCGAAGGGGGAAAACACCCGGGAAAGCATTCCTGGTGTTAGGCATTTTCGGACAGACGAACAGGAGGGGGATTGTTCCATGTTCGGCATGCTAGGGATGTGTGGCAGACGAACAAACCGTGTATTCGGCTTCGTCTCGAAATTCTGAGCAACTTTCATATATAAAACCATTTCATCCGAGTTATGGATTATTTTATATGATTTTTCAAAGTTTTATTAATATTCTACAATTATTATTAATTCGAAATTAAATAATAAATTGCTACGGGTACGCAGCTCTGTGTACAAAAAAGTGCACACAGAGGATGACATGTGGGTCCAGGGGTCCCAGTTGACCCAGTCAACGTTGACTGGTCAACAGGGGGTGGGTCCCTTGTCATTGACATATTGGACTAATTACAGATTAGTTAGTTTAACTAGTTAATTATTTTAACTAAAACATTTTAATTAAGTTAATTAATTAATTAATTAAGTAATTAATTAATTATTTTAAAATTATATTTTTTATCCTTTTTTTCTTATTCCTTTTTTAAAAGGGGGCGGGCCCTACTGGTCAGCGGCCCACAAGGCCTTGCGGGGCGGGCGGCTTAACGGGCGCTGGGGCTTGGGCGCCCACACGAGGGGGCGCACCCTGGCGCGCTGGGGCGTACGGGCGCCGGAGTGCGCCGGCGGCCACAGCGCCCAGCCGGCGGGCAGCACGGCGGGGATGGGCCGGAGGCCTCGACGGACGCGGCCGGGCCGCTGGCAGGGGGAGGCCAACTGAGGCCAGGGAGGGGCGAGGGCGCGGCCGGCTAGCCGGCGACGCCGTAGGCGAGGGGCGCGGGCGCAACGGCTGGAGGGCGGCGGGCGCATCGGCTGGAGGGCGGAGGGCGCTGACGGCGGTAGAGGCGAGGCGGGCAGGGGCGGCTGCGGCAGGGCATGGTCGGCTCTGGCCGTCGCGGCACGAGCGAGCGGGCGGTAGTCAACGTGGCGGGCAGCTGGGGCACAGCCGCAGTCGCGATGGGCAGCGGTGGCTGGCAAGCGGCGAGGCCGTGGTGGAAGGCTCCGTCGGTGGGGAGCAAGGCGCGGGCGGGGCGCCCGCAGGTAGGCGTGTGGCGCAGCAGCGCGGGGCGCGTATGGCGGGGCTGTGAGCGGTGCGGGACTGGGAGGATGGGGCGAGCGCGAGCTCGTCCGGAGCTCAGGTGCGGTGCGGCGTGCAGGAGGAGCAGGAGGGACGGACGGGGCCTCACCGCTGTTGACGAGACGAGGGGCAGCGAGGCTCGGTGGAGCCGTTGAGGAAGCGCTCTGAGAGGAGAGGCGACGGGGACGAGCGCGGTGGTCGGCGTCCACGAGCACGACGACGTCGACGAGGGAGAGCGGACGGGGGCGCAAGGGAGGAGGGGAAACGGGGAAGATAGGGTTCCAGGGGGAGGGGCGTCGGCTATATAGTCGGGGCAGCGCCGGTGGATGGCTGCCACGGTGATGGCCGCGGCCGTGACAGCCATTGGTTGTTGCCACGGGGGGAGGGGAACAGGAAGATGGGGGGACGGGGGAGCTGGGCCGGTCCAGCTCAGTTAGTGGGGTCAGCTGGGCCATCTAGCCCGGGGGAGGGGGGTTTTCCCTTTTTTTTTGCTTCTTTTACCTATTCACCTTTTTCTGTTTTAATTAACTGCCACCATATTTTAGTTTAATTAAAGTCCAAACTAGTTCCTAAATTTGCATCTCTAATTATGCCATTGCCACAAAGGTTTGGGCACCTACTTGAAACAGTTTAATATTTTATTAACCATAAAAGTCATTTAATTAATTATCTAAGCCACTGTTTTAATTATCAAAGGGCATTAAAACACTTTATAAGATATAGGTTTCAACATGACAAATATCCAAATATTATATGCCACACATTGAACATTTTAGTTTTGACACTTTGAAAACTTTATTTGTTTGACTTATTTTAAATTTGAATTTAAACTGGTTTGAACCAAAGTGATTTCCAGCAACAGTAAAAATGATGATGTGGCATCATTAGCAAAGTATTACTGTAGCTTAATTATCCGGGCGTTACATTCTTTCACAAAGGTTTGATGGAGAGGGGGAGGTAGCTTGGTCTTGTCGTTCTTCTTCTTCTTGGGCTTGGGAGCAAACCCAATTCCTTGCTTTGCCACAACCTCCTTTTGATTACTCAAAAGATTGTTCAGTTTCTTCTCACCTTGTATACATGTCACAAGGCCAAGTTGCTTCTTCAACTTGGCATTTTCTTCAATAAGATGCTCATGCTCGCAACATGGGTTAGTAGCATTTGCATTATCAATTAACACCATGCGAGGAAAGATAGCTTTTTACTTGGTTAGCGAAACTTGGAGTTGATCATGAGACTCCTTGAGAGAAGCATGTATACCTTTCAAGGCCTTGTGAGCCTTGTAAAGTGTAACAAACTCCTCCTTGAGTCTAGCATGGTCAACCCCAAGTTTTGCCTTCTCGGAGTTAATCATACGAGGGACAACTAAAGCATGATCGAGATCTTTCTTTAATTTAGCATGGTCATCGTTGTGTGACTCCTCAAGAGCCAAACTAAGACCACGCTCTTCCTCTAGAGCATTAGAGAGATCCAATATCTCATCGGCATAGTCTCGACTATGTCCTTCCATTTTAGCAATGGTCTCCTCGTGAGCCTCGATCATGTCATTGGCCTCACCGAGTTGTTCCAAGAGAGCAACAAAATGCTTCTTGGGTTTGCCCTTGAGTTTACTTATAAACAACTCAAATTCATTCTCATTCTCCGTAGATCCCTCACTCTCATCAATACAATCCGTCAATGAAGGATGAGTGATGATGGTAGTGTTTATGTTTGGAGTTACCTTGTTGGTGGCCTTAGCCATGAGACACTTGGCGGTGATGTTCTCATTTGGTGAGTCGAAGAGGGATAAGTGAGGAGTAGTTGCAATAGAAATTGTGGCCATGGTGACCATCTCATCATCTTCATCATTATCATCATCCTCAACATATTCTTCTTGGGCCACCAACCCTTTAGGAGGGGTCTTCTTGTTGAAGTTGTTCTTGTTGGGATAAGACTTGGCCTTATCCTTCCGGATAAGCTTGCCTCCAAAGTCTTCTCTTTTCTCATATGGGCAATCTACAACAAAGTGGCTCACATTCCCACAGTTGAAGCAAGTCCTCACTCTTTGCTTGCCCTTGTTGCCACTTGAGTTGTTCTTGTTGAAGTTGGGCCTTGATTTCTTCTTGTTGCCCCAAAATTGCAGTGAGGCAAGAGCCATGTGCTCATGATAGGCATATTTGGTGTCCTCGGGGCAACAATCATCGTCATCCTCCTCCTCCTCTTCTTCCACACAAGCCTTGGCCTTCAAGGCAAGTTTAGGCTTCTTTGATCGTTGAGCTCTTAAAACCGCATTGTCGGCGGTCTTGTCCAAGATCCTCATGGCAACGAACTCATCCAACACTTCATTTGATGACAAAGTGTGGAAGTCCGGTCTTTGGCGAATGATGGAGGACATTGCCTTGTGGTAAGGCATCATGGCCTTGAGAAACTTGCGCTTGATCCAATTTTCTTCTGTGTCCTTGATCCCATGATCTCGAAGAGAAACCGCAAGAGTGGTTAATCTCCGATAAAGTTCACGAGGATCCTCATCTTTGATCATAGCAAACTCATCGGCTTCATCTTGCACAACTTCATAGTTCGAGCTTTGAATGCTTGCGCTCCCCTTCTACATGGAGCCAACATGCTCCCAAGCTTCCTTGGCCACGGTGAAGGGTCGAAGATGTGCAATGTCTTCGGGAGGGATAGCATCTTGACGTATGCAAAGAACGGACCCGTTGAATTGATGATCTGCAGCTTCTCTCGGAGTTAAGTTGTCGGGATCACAAGGATAAAAACCTTGCTCAATGATTCTCCAAAGATTAGTAGAGCAATGATTTAAATGACGTTTGAAGTGAAACATCCAAGTAGCAAAATCAGAATTTTTCATAAACTTAGGAGGAGGCCCAACGGAATTTAAATGCGGTGTGGGAACGGGTCCTCCATAGTGGGTAGGAGGAGCGGAGTGGGCAAAGATCCCACTCCCATTCTTAGTAACTGGGGCTTGTTCACTACTAGCTTCTCCCATGTCGGGAGTAGCCTCCGACACGATGGTAGCGGGACGAACAACTTCCAAAGGTGTGGTGGATAATTTAAGCCCCTCAAGCAATTCCTTAGACATGCCTTTGACCTCGGTCGCTAGTGATTCTTTCAATGTGGTCATAGCCACATTAAACTCCTCACGAGAGACAGAGGCTCCCCCATCGGACGTAGGCAAGGACGGAGTTCCACCGGAATGTTCATCCATCTCGACTACGTTGTCACCCATACTCTTTGGACGATAAAGTCCTTAAAAAGAGACGACGCTCTGATACCAATTGAAAGGATCGATATGGTTGACTAGAGGGGGGGGGGGGGTGAATAGGCAACTAACAATTTTTAGCTTTTCTTAACCAATTTAAATTAAGCATCAAGGTAAGTTGTCTAGATAAGAAACTAGGATGACAACTACAAGGAAACAAGGATAAGAACCTCACAAGCAAGCTACTTAAGATAAACAAGGAAAGCTTGCACAAGTAAAGGGGAGAAATAACCACAAGTGGAGCCGGTGAAGATGAGGATGTGTTATCGAAGTTCCTTCCCTTTGAGCGGAAGTACGTCTCCGTTGGAGCGGTGTGGAGGCACAATGCTCCCCAAGAAGCCACTAGGGCCACCGTATTCTCCTCATGCCCTCACACAATGCAAGGTGCCATGAATCCACTAGTGGTGCCCTTGAAGGCGGCAACTGAACCTTTACAAACAAGGTTGGGGCTCTCTCCACAACTTAATTGGAGGCTCCCAACGAAACCCCGGAGCTTCACCACAATGGAATGTGGCTCCGAAGTGACCTCTTTCGTCTAGGGTGCTCAAACACTCAAGAGTAACAAAATCCACACAAGAAAGTATGGGGGAATTAAGTTTCCTTTGGTGAGAGTGTAGATCTAGGTCTCCTCCTTCAATCCCTAGCAAATCAATAAGTTTGAGTGGCTAGGGAGAGAGATCGGACAAGAAAGCTTCAATGGCATTAATGGAGGAGAGAGAGAGAGAGAGAGGCAAGAGGTAGGTGGGAGGTAGGAGAAGGACCTCCTTAAATAGGGTCCCCAAGATTCCAACCATTATGTGCAGAAATGCACTGCACCGGTACTTCCGCACAACCCACCGGTACTACCGATGTGTGAAGAAAACCGCAGCCATGGCACCAAGGCGGTACTTCCGGTGTAGCACACGGTAGTACCGGTCTTCCAGAGAAAACCGGAACTACCGCTCCACCACTGGTCAACTACCGCTTCGAGTCCAGATGGTTTTAACCAAGGACGGTAGTTGGGGTGGTGGTAGAGCCGGAACAACCGCTAGGGCAGTAGCTCCTGAGTGGTGGCAGTTAAAGCGGTACTACTGCTCTGAATACCGGTAGTACCGGTTTGTCGAGAGGACACCAGTACTTCCGGGCCTCCACCGGTCCACCACCGCACCCAGTACAGAAGGTAATTACCCTTGTGCGGTACGAGGGGCGGTGGTTTGACCGGAACTACCGGCCACCGGTACTACCGCTGCTAACAGCGGTACTACCCCAGTAGATGAGACTGCACACACGCATAGAAACAAGGGGACCTCTCTCTCCTCGAACGAAGGCAATATAGTGGGTGCATAGTAACTGTGTACGTGACTTGATTCACCCAATACCTTCCGATGCGGGTTCCCTCTTAATAGTACGGATTTCCTACGACCAAGGGAAACAAAAGGAGTCGGAAATTCCGTCTTCGATCTTTTCCTTCTAGAGGGAACGCCTAACCGTCTTGCGCCACACAATGTATACCTGATTAATATTTGACGCACGATTAGTCCACACATGTATTGTCATCATCACTAAAACCCTAGGCAAGAGATGCCCTTACACATTGGGTGTAGATGGTGCATCTTTCTTGGGAATGAGAGTTATGAATGAAGAGTTGATGCTCTGCAGGCTAATTCTTCCATGATAGAAATCATCAATCAAAGTGAAGAAATCAGGTGCTAAAATATCAAAGTAGTGCTTGATGAAATTTGTGTTGAAACCATCTGGCCCTGGGGCTTTGTCATTTGGCAAATTTTTGACCACTGCATCAATTTCTTCTTTGGAAAAGGGTATTTGAAGCAGAGAGAGATCCACATCTTTGCAAAGAAGACTGCCCAAATTGAGAGGGTTAAAAGTTGGCACTGAAGTGTTCAGCCTTTGTTTGAAAGCTTTTAGGTGAATATTGGCTTTGGCATTGTGCTCTCTATGTGTGTTGCCCAAATCATCTTGTAAACTTGCAATGTGATTAACCCTGTACTTGATGGTAGCTTTGGCCTGAAAAATACTTGGAGTTGGCTTCTCCAAATTTGCCCACCTGATTGTAGCCCTTTCTTGCCAATAGATCTATTGCAGCTCCAGAAGTTTAAGTAGGTGCTGCTTGAGAATCTCCCTTCCATTCCATTCTGTCAGAGTGAGAGTTTTGAATTCTTCCAAAGAGTCAAGGGAAAAAATGACTTCATTGGTGGCTTTAATGGATATGCTGAGCTGAGAGATGATATTAAAACCGCAGTCTGGTTGCGGTCTGATCCAAATGGGGTTGTAATACTATGTCAAATGGATCGTTCTGATCTAGGTTGATTAATGAAAACCCCCTTTTCCAAAAAAGTGGAGGTGGTACTTTCACATTGGTCACTTATTCTTTAGGAGACTAGCGAGTATGTCAAAAAGGGCTACAATGCTTGTATAAGTTTCAACAAGAACGACGAGGAGAAATATGTCGATAATTGATGTACTCTTGCTTACATGGACAATGGTCACCTTGCTTACACGGCTGCGGGACAATGCACGCAGTCTCGACCAATGGTTAGTCCAGACTCACCGTGTCAACGCAAGCAACCTCCAATCCAGTTGCAATGACAATTTTCTTACTCTCTTTTGGTTTTTTAGTGGCAAGTACAACATAGACGTTCACAACATGCACACTGTCACGATATGTACACACTCGCGCAACACTTATTGAAGACCAAAATCACAGATTTTTTGGAAGGGAATGTCACCTCCCACTGAAATGAGTTTTTGCCTTAACAAGACACACATGATTCATGTGTTGTATCCATGTAGGATTCTATATGGCATGATATCCAATCTATGTGTTTTTTTCTAATCACGTGAATTGAAGAGGCGCCTCTTTTAGATATTGGATAGATATGTAGCTAAACGGAAATGGAAAAACTTTGATGTCCATGGTCGATTGGGGGAGTCGGGGAAGAAGCCATATGATGGCTAGGTGGCTCTGCAAATCCCACAAAGTCGTAAAAGTGTCATTTTTCATCTCTTTGGAGTCGTGTTGTGACTGTGTTTGTCTACATTTCACATCAATTGTTGTAACTCCTTTTTGAATCTTGCGTAACGAAACTAAGTTTTTTTTCAAGCCAATGATACTCTGTTTTTTTTTCTATGAGGAAACTGGAACTCCATCATCCATGACACGACAATGGCCTCAGCATGATGTCAGAGTTGACGGGCTGCTCATTATCTGGGTAGTACGTAAAGCCCATGGCATATGCAAAGCAACCTGAATGAATTGCCGTATATATTCGAATGGAATGAAATCGCCTTAAAGACATAGCGAACGAGTTCGAGCCATCAAACCCACTGTCCCAAAATGATAGCAGCAAAAAATGGATAGTGAAATTGATGGTGGTATTATGTGATCGATTATGAAAAACTCCGGATCCCAAGAAGTTTTGAAGATGGTGCTTCTGTTACGTTACTTCAAATAGAATTCTCACTTGACTAAGCATAAGCGAAAACCTGGCTGAGACTAAGTAATCCAAAGACGATCTTCATTTCCAACGCCTCGGGAAACAGGTCGAGATAGATGACAACACCTTTTTATCCTCTTCCTTACTGTGAAGGCTAACTTCTCTTCTTCTTCTTCTGGCCTTCACCTCCTGCCCAACCCAGAAATAGAACCCAACCCCCTTTCTAATCTATTCATTTCTGCAAGCATACAAGATCTAGAGCTAAGCCCCCATCCTATTCGAAGCCGGGTGTGGCCTCGCCCTTATGTGCCGATTCTACCTAGACATGGCTCGAAATGAAGGGGTAAGGCTCATGCATCCTTTCCAAATGACGACATAGACTTTTTGGGTATCCATCATTATCAAATAGAAGAATGGGAAATTCAGACCAGGCAAAACACCTCAAAACAAGAGAAAAAAAAGATAAAACTATTTTGAGAAATATGTGAGAGCTTCCGAGTGCCCCTACACCCTCTATGAACTGTGAATAAAAAAAATAGAAAAACAGAAAAAAATGGAAGTTTGTGGCATCAAATATGATCAAAGCCGGAAGGTTCTTGCAAGTTTTCATAACAAAATATCATGTAGAGTTCCTCGAATATCACGAGTTTCAGATTTTAGTGCAAAACAAATTCAAGCATTGAAATCATTTTATTGTGTAGAGCTCTTCGAAAGTTTTTTTGTATGAAAACTTGCAAGCACCTATAAAGTTTGATCATCTTTGATGTTGCAAAGTACCAGATTTTTTTGAATTCATTTTCAATTTTTTTTAGTTACAGTTCATAGAGGGTTTAGGGGCATCCGGGAGCTGAAAAACAACTCTCAACAATTTTCTCGTTGCCAAGTAGTAAACCGTAGTGTTGGAAATATGAGAAAATTACTATGAGATTTAATATGAATAAACAGAAGATAAGTCATGACAACAATAGCAGAGATTAAACTAATCATGCGAACTAGCATAGTAGATGAACACATCACATCTAGGGCACATACTAGAAACATGAATTATACCACGAACTCCAACAAGAAGGATAGACTCACATATGGTGTAGTGGGAGCAGCCCCGTGCTACCTCTTGAGCTTGCGTTGTATTCCCTCGAAGAGGAAAGGGAGATGCAGCACAGTAGTGTAAGTATTTCCCTCAGTTTTTGAGAACCAAGGTATCAATCCAGTAGGAGACCACGAGGCAGTCCCTCGCACCTGCACGAACAAATAAGAACTTCGCAGCCAACGCGATAAGGGGTTGCCAATCCCTTTACGGTCACTTACGATAGTGAGATCTGATAGAGATGATAAGATAATATTTTTGGTATTTTTGATATAGAAACAGAAAGTAAAGAAAGCAAATAAACAACGGCAACAGAAATTGGCTAGTTGACGGAAAAGTAATATGATAGAGATAGACCCCGGGGCCATAGTTTTCTCTAGTGGCTTCTCTCATGATAGTGATATTCTACGGCGGGTAAACAAATTACTGTCGAGCAATTGATAGAAAAGCGAATAATTATGAGACTATCTAGGCATGATCATTGTATATAGGCATCACGTCCGAGACAAGTAGACCGAAACGATTCTACATCTAGTCCTATTACTCCACACATCGACCGCTATCCAGCATGCATCTAGTGTATTGAGTTCATACGAACAGAGTAACGCCTTAAGCAAGATGACATGATGTAGAGGGATAAACTCAAGCAATATGATGAAAACCCCATCTTTTTATCCTCGATGGCAACAATACAATACGTGCCTTGCTGCCCCTACTGTCACTGGGAAAGGACACCGCAAGATTGAACCCAAAGCCAAGCACTTCTCCCATTGCAAGAACTATAGATCTAGTAGGCCAAACCAAACCAATAATTCAAAGAGACTTGCAAGGATATTATGAGCACACATAAAAAGTTCAGAGAAGAACCTAATATCTTTCATAGATAACCTTGATCATAAACTCACAATTCATCGGATCTCGACAAACACACCGCAAAAAGAGATTACATCGAATAGATCTCCTTGAAGACCGTGGAGAACTTTGTATTGAGATCTAGAGAGAGAGAAGAAGCCATCTAGATACTAGCTATGGACCCGAAGGTCTATGGTAAACTACTCACAACTCATGGTGAGGACGATGATGATGATGATGAAGGCCACTGTGATGGATCCCCCTCCCGGAACAGGTTCCAAGATAGGATCTCCACGGGAACAGCAGCTTTGGCGGTGGAATTAGGGTTTTCTCTCTGCGTATGGAGTTTCTGGGGTACGTAGGTATATAGGAAGAAGAGGGGCACCGGGGGCCGTGTGGGCCAACCTCGAGGCAGGGGGCGCCCTAGGAAGGGGCGTGCCCCTCACCCTGGAGGGCTGGCCCTATGTCATCTGACTTGGTCCTGACGTTTCCCGAGCGTGATTTCCTCCAAAAATATCTCTCGCGAAGGTTTCATTCCGTTTGGACTCCGTTTGATATTCCTTTTCTGCAAAACCCTAAAATAGGCAAAAAATACAGCAATCTGGACTGGGCCTTTGGGTTAGTAGGTTAGTCCCAAAAATGGTATAAAAGTGAATGATAAAGCCCATTAAACATCCAAGACTTCATAAATAATAGCATGGAACAATCAAAAATTATAAATACGTTGGAGACATATCAGCCCGCCGGCGTTGGTGTTGTCGCCCATGCCATTGAGGATGAGGTTGTCGAGGTCGGGGAAGAAGCCGTCGTTGGCGAAGTCGTCACTGTCAGCAGTCGCACAAGTGCGCTCACCAAAACCCTGATCGCCCCTCTCCCGTATAGGGTCACGAGAGGTGGGGTTCCGGAGGCCTGCTGCCCCTTCTCGCGGTGCACGCCGGAAGGAGGGATGGACAAGACTTGTGTGGCGGCGCAATGCTCTGGAACGATCGTGTGAAACCATACGATGCGGCGGCGGCTAGGTTAGACGTCCACCTGACTATAGTCCCTGGTTCCTGGTCGCACAACAAGCAGAGTGGTGCGTGTGGTAGGCCATGGTGCCCCAACCTGTCGGCCGTCCAGCATTGGCATTGGTAAGCAAGCCAAAGGAAGATCTTGATCCGAAGAGGCGCCTTGTATTTCCAAGTAAGTCTCCAGGCCGGCTCGATGGTCGATCCGGAGAACAGTGCCTCGTAACAAGACTTGGCATAATACACGCTTGATATGGTCCATCGCCAAGTGATTCAATATGGGCCGTCCGAAAGAGAGAAATCGCGAAGTTGGGTCCAGAGCAGGATGTACCGGACCAAGGCCTCGGGGCCCAGAGTGCCATGAATGTCGCAGATCCACGCACGGTGTAGGAGGCCATCACAGACTGTCCTGAGTAGTCGGCGCCTGCTCAGGACCATAGCGTGAAGCAAGAGGGCAACCTCGGAGTTGGAGTTTCCATGGAGCCAGCGATCTTACCAAAACCGACAGGAAGTGTTGTCGCCAAGCACCTAATGCATGGAAGCCTGGAAAATCAACTAAACGTCAGGCGTGCACGGGATGTAAAGATGCTGCCATGGCCTGGAAGGGTCGGTCTTGCGAAGCCATAGCCATCTGGCCTGGAGCGCGTGACCGTAGCGCTGGAGATTCGGGATGCGCAATCCACCAAATGCAATCGGGCGGCAAACTCGACCCCATTTGACAAGACAGTGCCCTCCGTTGGCCATTTTGCGGCCATGCCGGAGGAAAGCGCAAACCAAGCGGGTGATCTGTGGGAGGATCGAGGGATGCAATGCCATGGCGACGGGGATGTGTGTTTGCATGGCAGAAAAGATATGCCTCACGAGAACAAGCCGCTCGCCGCAGGAAAGAATGAAGGACCACCAGGGGAGAGATTCTTCTCCAGTTTGTCGACGAAGGGCTGCAATGCCGAGATGGAGACCTTTGTGGTACCTTGTGGGGAAACCAAGGATCGGACACGAAAAGTGGCCGGCGATGACTTTTAAAATAGGTCTAGCGTGTCGTGTACACGTACTTTGTACGTATGTCATTGTATATGCTGATTGTTATATATAGAGAGACGTGGAGAGGCTTTGCCCCACGGAAAACCCTAAACCCTATTCTCAAACTTGGTATTAGAGCCTACCCAAACCTAGCCGCCGCCGCCCCTCCTCCCGCCGCCGCTCCCGCCGCCGCCTGATATGTCTCCAACGTATCTATAATTTTTGATTGTTCCATGCTATTATTTATGAATTCTTGGATGTTTAATGGGCTTTATCATTCACTTTAATATCATTTTTGGGACTAACCTACTAACCCAAAGGCCCAGTCCAGATTGTTGTTTTTTGCCTATTTCAGGGTTTTGCAGAAAAGGAATATCAAACGGAGTCCAAACGGAATGAAACCTTCGCAGGAGATATTTTTGGAGGAAATCACGCACGAAAGACTTTGGGGCCAAGACAGAGGACAGAGGGGCCACCCTCGAGGGTGGGGGCACGCCCCCCTTCCCAGGGCGCGCCCCCCTGCCTCGAGGGCAGCCCCTGTGGCCCCCGGTGCCCCTTTTCTTCCTATATATACCTACGTACCCCAGAAACTCCATACGTAGAGACAAAACCCTAATTCCACCGCCGTAGCTACTGTTCCTATGGAGATCCCATCTTGGAGCCTGTTCCGGGAGGGGGATCCATCACGGAGGCCATCATCATCATCATCATCGCCCTCACCATGAGTTGTGAGTAGTTTACCACAGACCTTCGGGTCCATAGCTAGTATCTAGATGGCTTCTTCTCTCTCTCTGGATCTCAATACAAAGTTCTCCTTGGTCTTCGAGGAGATCTATTCGATGTAATCTCTTTTTGTGGTGTGTTTGTCGAGATCCGATGAATTGTGAGTTTATGATCAAGGTTATCTATGAAAGATATTAGGTTCTTCTCTGAACTTTTTATGTGTGCCCATAATATCCTTGCAAGTCTCTTCGAATTATTGGTTTGGTTTGGCCTACTAGATCTATAGTTCTTGCAATGGGAGAAGTGCTTGGCTTTGGGTTCAATCTTGCGGTGTCCTTTCCCAGTGACAGTAGGGGCAGCAACGCACATATTGTATTGTTGCCATCGAGGATAAAAAGATGGGGTTTTCATCATATTGCTTGAGTTTATCCCTCTACATCATGTCATCTTTCTTAAGATGTTACTCTGTTCGTATTAACTCAATACACTAGATGCATGCTGGATAGCGGTCGATGTGTGGAGTAATAGTAGTAGATGCAGGCAGGAGTCGGTCTACTTGTCTCGGACGTGATGCCTATATACAATGATCATGCCTAGATAGTCTCATAATTATTCGCTTTTCTATCAATTGCTCAACAGTAATTTGTTTACCCGCCGTAGAATACTGCTATCATGAGAGAAGCCACTAGAGAAAACTATGGCCCCCGGGTCTATCTTTACCATATTAGTTTCCCGTCAATTTCTATTTCCGTTGTTTATTTTCTGTTTTATTAAACTAAAAAATACCAAAAATATTATCTTATCATCTCTATCAGATCTCACTCTCGTAAGTGACCGTAAAGGGATTGACAACCCCTTATCGTGTTGGCTGCGAAGTTCTTATTTGTTTGTGCAGGTGCGAGGGACTGGCGCGTGGTCTCCTACTGGATTGATACCTTGATTCTCAAAAACTAAGGGAAATACTTACGCTACTATGCTGCATCTCCCTTTCCTCTACGAGGGAATACAAAGCAAGCTCAAGAGGTAGCAAGAAGAATTTCAGGCGCCGTTTCCGGGGAGGCTTACGCAAAAGTCATATACAAAGTACCTATCACAAACCCTTTTCCTTCGCATTACATTTATTTGCCTCTCGTTTTCCTCTCCCCCACTTCACCTTTGCCGTTTTATTTTCCCTTCTTCCGCGTGTGTTTTTCGCTTGCCTCTTGTTTGCTTGTGTGTGTTGGATTGCTTGCATGTCACTATGGCTCAGAACAATACCAAATTGTGTGATTTTTCCAATACCAACAACAATGATTGTATTAGCACTCCGATTGCCCCTATTACCGATGCTGAATCTTGTGAGATCAATGCTGCTTTGTTGAATCTTGTCATGAAAGATCAATTCTCTGGCCTTCCTAGTGAAGATGCCGCTACCCATCTAAACAACTTTTTTGATTTGTGTGATATGCAAAAGAAAAGGGATACGAATAACGATATTGTTAAATTGAAGTTATTTCTGTTTTCACTTAGAGATCGTGCTAAAACTTGGTTTTCCTCTTTGCCTAGAAATAGTATTGATTCGTGGAATAAGTGTAAAGATGCTTTTATCTCTAAGTATTTCCCTCCTGCTAAGATCATCTCTCTTAGAAACGATATTATGAATTTTAAGCAACTAGATCATGAGCATGTTGCACAAGCTTGGGAGAGAATGAAATTAATGATACGTAATTGCCCTACACATGGTTTGAATCTGTGGATGATTATTCAGAACTTTTATGCTCGCTTGAATTTTGCTTCTAGAAATCTTTTAGATTCGGCCGCTGGAGGCACTTTCATGGATTTTGTCGGTAGGAATAATTTTGGTAACAATGCTTATAGAGGTAATTTCAATCCTAGGCCTTTTCCTAGTAATTCCTCTAATAATTTTGGTAATTTTTACAACAACTCTTATGGAAAGATGTCTTCTGAATTTGAAACTAGTGTTAAGGAGTTCATGATCTTGCAAAAGAATTTCAATGCTACGCTTGAAAAGAAATTGCTTAAAGTTGATGAATTGGCTAGAAGTGTGGATAGAATTACTCTTGATGTTGATTCTTTGAAACTTAGATCTATCCCACCTAAGCATGATATCAATGAGTCTCTCAAAGCCATGAGAATTTCCATTGATAAATGCAAAGAAAGAACTGCTAGAATGCGTGCTAAAAGAGAAGATTATATTAAATCGTGTTCTTCTAGTTATTGTGAAAATAAAGATGAAGATCTGAAAGTTATTGATGTGTCTCCTATTAGATCCTTGTTTTCTAGTATTAATCTTGATGAAAATAGGATTGGAGATGATTCTGCTTTAAGGTGTCCTAGTAATTCGGAGTTTTTAGATCTTGATGCTAAAATTGCTAAAAGTGGGATTCAAGAAATTAAAACTTTGCATAGTGATGAACCCACTACTTTGGATTTCAAGGGATTCAATTATGATAATTGCTCTTTGATGCAATCCGTGCTAAATTCTCCGCATGCTTATAGTCAAAATAAAGCTTTCACTAAACATATAGTTGATGCTTTGATGCAATCTTATGAAGAAAAACTTGAGTTGGAAGTTTCTATACCTAGAAAGCTTTATGATGAATGGGAACCTACTATCAAAATAAAAATAAAAGATCATGAATCCTATGCTTTGTGTGATTTGGGTGCTAGTGTTTCCACTATCCCAAAAACTTTGTGTGATTTGCTAGGGTTCAATGAGTTTGATGATTGTTCTTTCAATTTGCATCTTGCGGATTCCATATTAAGAAACCTATGGGAAGAATTAATGATGTTCTTATTGTTTCCAATAGGAATTATGTGCCCATAGATTTCATTGTTCTTGATATAGATTGCAATCCTTCATGTCCTAATATGCTTGGTAGACCTTTCCTTAGAACAATTGGTGCAATTATTGATATGAAGGAAGGAAATATTAGATTCCAATTTCCGTTAAGGAAAGGCATGGAAAACTTTCCTAGAAATAAAATCAAATTCCCATATGAATCTATCATGAGAGCCACTTATGGATTGCCTTCCAAAGATGGCAATACCTAGATTTATCTTGTATCATGCCTAGCTAGGGGCGTAAAACGATAGCGCTTGTTGGGAGGCAACCCAATTTTATGTTTTTTGTTTTTGTTGCTGTTAGGGAATAAATATTGCATCTAGCCTCTGATTATATGTGTTTTCATGTTTTGTTTAGTGTTTGTGCCAAGTAGAACCTTTGGTACAACTTGTGTGAAGTTTATATGATCTTGCTGTGAAAACAGAATCGTTAGCGCTCGCTAAAGTAGTCTTCAGATTTTACTGGAGCGTGCTTTTTAGTTGATTATTTTTTCTGCTGATTGTTAGACAAATTTTCCAAATTTACCAATTTAGTTTGAATTTTTTTCGAGTTCCATAAGTAGGCAAACCCAGCATATTACTACAGACTGTTCTGTTTTTGACAGATTCTGTTTTTCGTGTGTTGTTTGCTTATTCCGATGCATCTATGAGTAATATTGGAGGATATGAACCATAGAGAACTTGGAGTAGAGTAGGTTTAACACCAATAAAAACAAAGTATGAAGTCCTTGCTGTACCTTTGAGTGGTGGTTTGGTTTCTCTTACTAACGGAGCTCACGAGAATTTTTGTCTAAGTTTTGTGTTGTGAAGTTTTCAAGTTTTGACTATTGCTTTGATGGACTATGGAACATGGAGTAGCAAAGGCCTAAGCTTGGGGATGCCCATGGCACCCCAAGTAAATTCAAGATAATCAAAAGCCTAAGCTTGGGGATGCCTGCATCCCGGGAAGGCATCCCCTCTTTCGTCTTCATCAATTGGTAACTATACTTGGAGCTATATTTTTATTCGCAACATGCTATGTGTTTTGCTTGGAGCGTCTTGTATAATTTGAGTCTTTGCTTGTTAGTTTGCCACAATCATCCTTGCTGGACACACCTATTTGAGAGAGTTAAATATGGCCTAGAAATTAATAGAACACTCTATGTGCTTCACTTATATCTTTAGAGTTGAATAGTTTTTTTTGCTCTAGTGCTTCACTTATATCTTTTAGAGCATAGTGGTGGTAATGTTTTGAAGAAATTGTTGAACTCTCATGCTTCACTTATATCTATTTGAGAGTCTATTAAAAACAGCATGGTGAAGTGTTTAGGCTAAAGAAACTAGTCTTCACATGATAAACATCCAATGTCAATGTAGTAAAAAAATTCACATCAAGTGCATTGAATAGAAAGAGATGTTGGATGCTTGATAATTGTTTTGAGACATGAGGATAGTGATATTAAAGTCATGCTAGTGGAGTAATTATGAAATTGAGAAATATTTGTGTTAAGGTTAGTGATTCCCGTAGCATGCACGTATGGTGAACCGTTATGTGACTAAGTTAAAGCATGAGGTATTTGTAGAGTGTCAACCTTTGTGTGGAGGTCGGGGGCGCGCGATGGTTAACTCCTACCAACCTCCCCCTTGGGGCATGCGTTGATTGCTTTGTTTTGATGACTCGTAAATTTTTGCAACAAGTATATGAGTTCTTATGACTAATGTTGAGTCCATGGATCATACGCACTCTCACCCTTCCACCATTACTAGCCTCTGTTGTACCGTGCAACATTCGCCGGTGCCATAAACCCACTATATATCCTTCCTCAAAACAGCCACCATATTGTTCCTCAAAACAGGCACCATACCTACCTATCATGGCATTTCCACAGCCATTCCGAGATATATTGCCATGCAACTTTCCACCGTTCCGTTTATATATGACACGCTTCATATTGTCATGTTGCCATGCATGATCATGTAGTTGACATCGTATTTGTGGCAAGGCCACCATGCATAATTTTTATACATGTCGCTCTTGTTTCATTGCACATACCGGTACACCGCCGGAGGCATTCATATAGAGTCATACTTTGTAGTTGTAGTATCGAGTTGTAATCTTGTGTTGTAATGAAAGTGTGATGATCATCATTTTTAGAGCATTGTCCCATGGGAGGAAAGGCTGAATCTATAAAGCCCCTCCGCAAAAAAAAAAAGAGAAAGGCCTAAAGAAAAAAAAGGCCCAAAAAAAAGGGACAATTGCTACTATCTTTTTCCACACTTGTGCTTCAAAGTAGCACCATGTTTTTCATTGTACAGAGTGTCATGCTTAGTCACTTTCATATACTAGTGGGAATTTTCGTTATAGAACTTGGCTTGTATATTCCAACAATGGGCTTCCTCAAATGCCCTAGGTCTTCGTGAGCAAGCAAGTTGGATGCACACCCACTAGTTTCTTTTGTTGAGCTTTCATTCGTATTTAGCTCTAGTGCATCCGTTGCATGGCAATCCCTACTCACTCGCATTGATATCTATTGATGGGCCTCTCCATAGCCCGTTGATATGCCTATTTGATGTGAGACTATCTCCCTCTTTTTGTCTTCTCCACAACCACCTCTATTCCATCCATAGTGCTATATCCATGGCTCACGCTCATGTATTGCGTGAAAGTTGAAAGGTTTGAAAACATAGAGCATGAAAACAAATGCTTGGCTGAAATCGGGGTTGAGCATGATATGAATATTTTGTGTGATAACAAGTGAGCATAGCCAACACTATATGATTTTGTAGGGATAACTTTCTTTAGCCATAGTATTTTGAGAAAATGTGATTGCTTTGTTAGTATTGCTTGAAGTATTGTTATTTCTTATGTCAATATAGACTTTTATCTTGAATCTTTCAGATATGAACATTCATGCCACAATTAAGAGATTTACATTGAAAAACTATATTGGTTAGCATTCCACATCAAAAATTCTTTCTTTATCATTTACCTACTCGAGGACGAGCAGGAATTAAGCTTGGGGATGCTTGATATGTCTCCAACGTATCTATAATTTTTTATTGCTCCATGCTATTATTTATGAAGTCTTGGATGTTCAATGGGCTTTATCATTCACTTTTATATCATTTTTGGGACTAACCTACTAACCCAAAGGCCCAGTCCAGATTGCTGTTTTTTTTGCCTATTTCAGGGTTTTGCAGAAAACGAATATCAAACGGAGTCCAAACGGAATGAAACCTTCATAGGAGATATTTTTGGAGGAAATCGCGCACGAAAGACTTCGGGGCCAAGCCAAAGGACAGAGGGGCCACCAACGAGGGTGGGGGGTGCGCCCCCCTTCCCAGGGCGCGCCCCCCTGCCTCGAGGGCAGCCCCTGTGGCCCCCGGTGCTCCTCTTCTTCCTATATATACCTACGTACCCCATAAACTCCATACGCAGAGAGAAAACCCTAATTCCACCGCCATAGCTGATGTTCCCGTGGAGATCCCATCTTGGAGCTTGTTCTGGGAGGGGGATCCATCACGGAAGCCTTCATCATCATCATCATCACCCTCACCATGAGTTGTGAGTAGTTTACCACAGACCTTCGGGTCCATAGCTAGTATCTAGATGGCTTCTTCTCTCTCTCTGGATCTCAATACAAAGTTCTCCTCGGTCTGCGAGGAGATCTATTTGATGTAATCTCTTTTTGTGGTGTGTTTGTCGAGATCTGAATTGTGAGTTGATGATCAAGGTTATCTATGAAAGATATTTGGTTCTTCTCTAAAAAAATTACGTGTGCTCATAATATCCTTGCAAGTCTCTATGAATTATTGGTTTGGTTTGGCCTACTAGATCTATAGTTCTTGCAATGGGAGAAGTGCTTGGCTTTGGGTTCAATCTTGTGGTGTCCTTTCCCAGTGACAATAGGGGCAGCAAGGCACGTATTGTATTGTTGCCATCGAGGATAAAAAGATGGGGTTTTCATCATATTCCTTGAGTTTAACCCTCTACATCATTCATCTTTCTTAAGGCATTACTCTGTTCGTATGAACTCAATACACTAGATGCGTGGTGGATAGCGGTCGATGTGTGGAGTAATAGTAGTAGATGCCTGAAGGAGTCGGTCTACTTGTCTCGGACGTGATGCCTATATACAATGATCATGCCTAGGTAGTCTCATAATTATTCGCTTTTGTATCAATTGCTCGACAGTAATTTGTTTACCCGCCGTAGAATACCGCTATCATGAGAGAAGCCACTAGAGAAAACTATGGCCCCCGGGTCTATCTTTATCATATTACTTTCCCATCAATTTCTATTTCTGTTGTTTATTTGTTGTTTTATTAAACTAAAAAATACCAAAAATATTATCTTATCATCTCTATCAGATCTCACTCTCGTAAGTGACCGTAAAGGGATTGACAACCCCTTATCGCGTTGGTTGCGAAGTTCTTATTTGTTTGTGCAGGTGCAAGGGACTGGCGCGTGGTCTCCTACTGGATTGATACATTGGTTCTCAAAAACTGAGGGAAATACTTACGCTAGTATGCTGCATCTCCCTTTCCACTTCGAGGGAATACAACACAAGCTCAAGAGGTAGCACCGCCGTAGTTCCTCGCGGCCGCCGCGATGTCCACCGCGTCGGCACCCACGATGAATCCCTCCTCCACGCTCACGCTCACCACTCCCTCCGTGCCCGCCCCAATCACCCCCATCATCGCCCCACCCGCCGCATCGTCTCCCACCCCCGTCCTTCCACCCATCGCGGTCTCGCTCGACCGCAGCAACTTCATGCTCTGGAGGGCCCTCGCTCTTCCCAACTTCGCCGGCGCTCGCCTCCACTGCTTCCTCGACGGCTCGGCCGAGGCGTCGTCGCCGACCGTGACGACTGGCACCGGCACGGCCGCCCGCACCGTGTCAAACCCTGAGTATGAGCAGTGGTGCACGCTGGATCAGAAGGTTCTCAGCCATCTCCTCGGTTCAATGAACGTGGAGATCTCCGCGCAGCTCATTGGCTGTAGATCGGCGGCCGCCGCCTGGACGGCCGTCCACACCATGTTCGCCGCCGAGAACAGCGCCGGCGTGCGTAACCTCCGGCGCCAAATCGAGGCGCTGCGAAAGGGAGATTGCCCCGCTGGCGAGTACATGCAGAAGGTCAAGGCCCTCGCTGATGCGATGGCCGCTGCCAGCTCTCCTCTTCGTGACGATGAGATCATCGACTACATGCTGACTGGGCTCGGCTCGGCATTCAACCCCATCGCTGCCTCCATGAACTTCGCGGGCGCACCTGTCACGCTTCCCGCGTTCTATGTACTCCAGTGTTCTTCACTACGAGGCACTTCAGCAGCAACAGTCGGAACTCGAGGATTGGCAGTCCTCCGCCAATGCCGCGTCCCGGCCGGTCTACCACAACAACTCCGGCCGCGCCCCCGACTCTGGCCGCCCGAGCGGCGGCCGTCCCTCCGCCGGCTCTCTCCCGCCCGGCTCGGGAGGCTACAGCACCAGCCAGGGCAACCCACCTGGCCGCGACAACAACAACGGCGGCAACAGCCGCAACGGAGGAGGTAATGGGGGCAGCCGCAACCGACGCTGGCGTCCTCGCTGCCAGATATGCAAGAACTGGGGTCACGAGGCCGGCGATTGTCGCAGCCGCTACGATCATGACCATCGCTCTGCCAACTCCGCGTCCACATCCTCCTCCCATGAGCCACCGCACTGGATCCTCGACACCGGTGCCACGGACCATCTGACAAATGATCTCGACCGTCTACACTTCCACGAGCGCTATGGCGGGAAGGATCAAGTGCAAGTAGCAAATGGTGCAGGTTTGTCTATTTCGCATATTGGTCATTCCACTATACCTGGTTCATCTCTTTGCTTATGAAATATTCTTCGTCTTCCACATATTCATCAATATCTTCTTTCCGTTTATCGTCTTGTCCTTGATAATGATGTTTTTGTGGAATTTCATCGTTCCTTTTTCCTTGTTAAGGACACGGCCACGAAGAAAATCCTTCTTCATGGTAGATGTCATGGCGGACTCTACCCCATCCCGGCTGGTTGTGTGTCGTCCTCCTCCCACCACCAAGCGTCTCTCAGCGTCAAGACCACCCCGTCCCAGTGGCACCAGCGTCTCGGTCATCCTTCGAATAATATTGTTCACAACATTGTTAGGAATAATGATTTAGTGTGCTCCTCTGAACGTCGGACTTCCGTGTGTGATGCTTGTCAGCGTGCTAAAAGTCGACAATTGCCTTATCATTTATCACATCATGCTTCTACTATGCCTCTTGAGTTAATTCATTCTAATGTTTGGGGGCCTGCTATTGCCTCCTCTGGAGGCTATAAGTACTATGTCAGCTTTGTTGATGATTATTCTCGCTTCACTTGGATTTATCTCCTTAAGCATAAGTCTGACGTTGAGCAAGTGTTTTATGCTTTTCAGGCTCATGTTGAGCGCCTCCTTCACACTAAAATCATAGCTGTTCAGTCAGACTGGGGTGGTCAGTATCACCGACTGAACCGATATTTCCAACGCATCGGAGTCTCTCATCGTGTGTCGTGCCCACACACCTCTCAGCAAAACGACGTTGTTGAACGCAAACACCGTCACCTTGTCGAAACAGGTCTTGCCTTGCTGGCTCATTCTTCTCTCCCATTACGTTTTTGGGATGAAGCATTCCTTACGGCGTGCTATCTTATTAATCTCATGCCTACACCTGTTCTTCAACAAGATACACCCATCTATCGTCTCCTTAAGGTACAACCCGATTACAAGTTTCTTCGCACTTTTGGTTGTGCCTGTTGGCCTAGCTTGCGCAAATATAATGCACACAAGATTGCGTTCCGTTCCACCATGTGTGTCTTCTTGGGCTATAGTCCGATGCATAAGGGATACAAGTGTCTTGATCGTTCTACGGGACGTATCTACATCTCTCGTGACGTCGTTTTCGACGAGTCTGTTTTTCCCTATGCAACCCCTGGGGTCACCGTCGATGTCTCTTCCTTGGCTGATGTTCTCTCTTTTCCTCCCATTGAACCGGTTACGGGTGACCATATGCGCAAATATGACTTGTCATATTTGTCTACTTACACGCCTGTTCCAAGGTCTATTGCTGCTGTGCAGGATTCTCCGGCGGCTCCCCTCTCGGCGAGTGGCATAGATGGCGCTTGCACGCCCTCTGCTTGACGCCCCCATGAGGCAGACTCGCCGCACTCCCGGGCGATCGACATGCATGGGACATGCACGTCCCCCTGCCCCTCCGCTCCTTCGTCGCCAGGCCCGGCTCGGTCGCCTGGCCCGTCCGAGGCCGCCTCGCTCGGCTCGGTCGGCCCGTCTTCGGCCTCGGCCGCTTCGCCCGGCTCCGCGGTGATCTCCCCGACGCGTACTGATGCGCTGTCGCCTGGCCCAGCGCTTGAGGATGCTGCTCCATCATCGCCACCGCAACTCGCGTGGCCTTCTGTCGAGGGCAGTCCTGCTCCCTCGACCGCGACGCCTCCAGCTGCCCCTACACACACCATGGTTACGCGCACCCGCGATCATACTCGTCGTGCCCTTGTTCCATTGATGGGACCATCCGCTATGATCCCCATCATCGTGCGCCTCATGCGGTGCCTGTTTCTCATCGTGACGCTCTCCGTGAGACTGCTTGGCGTACAGCGATGATTGATGAGCTCGATGTACTTCATCATAACAAGACGTGGGTTCTTGTGCTGCGACCGTGCGGAGTCAATGTTTGTTGGGAGCAAGTGGATTTTCAAGACCAAGCACCGTCCAGATGGCTCCATGATACGTCTCCAATGTATCTACTTTGCCAAACACTTTTGTCCTTGTTTTGGACTTTAACTTGCATGATTTGAATGGAACTAACCCGGACTGACGTTGTTTTCAGCAGAACTGCCATGGTGTTGTTTTTGTGCAGAAATAAATAGTTCTCGGAACCGCCTGAAAATCAACGGAGAATTATTTCAGAAAATATAAAAAATACCTGCAAGAAGATCCACACATGGGGGCCCACGGGCTGTCCTCGAGGGTGGGGGGCGCGCCCCCCTACCCAGGGCGCGCCCCTGCCTCGAGGGCACCCCGATGCCCCACCGACGTATCCCCAGGTCCTATATATTCTGTTTCGTGGAGAAAAAATCAAGGAGAAATAATTATCTCATTTTACGAGACAGAGCCGTCGCCAAGCCCTAATCTCTCTCGGGAGGGCTGATCTGGAGTCCGTTCGGGGCTCCGGAGAGTGGAGATCGTCGCCATCGTCATCATCAACCTTCCTCCATCGCCAATTCCATGATGCTCACCGTCGTGTGTGAGTAATTCCATCGTAGGCTTGCTGGACGGTGATGGGTTGGATGGGATCTATCATGTAATCGAGTTAGTTTTGTTAGGGTTTGATCCCTAGTATCCACTATGTTCTGAGATTGATGTTGCTATGACTTTGCTATGCTTAATGCTTGTCACTAGGGCCCCAGTGCCATGATTTCAGATCTGAACCTATAATGTTTCCATGAATATATGTGTGTTCTTGATCCTATCTTGCAAGTCTATAGTCACCTACCATGTGTTATGATCCGGCAACCCCGAAGTGACAATAATCGGGACCACTCCCGGTGATGGCCATAGTTTGAGGAGTTCATGTATTCACTATGTGTTAATGCTTTGGTCCGGTACTCTATTAAAAGGTGGCCTCAATATCCCTTAGTTTCCAATAGGACCCCGCTGCCACGGGAGGGTAGGACAAAAGATGTCATGCAAGTTCTTTTCCATAAGCACGTATGACTATATTCGGAATACATGCCTACATTGCATTGATGAACTGGAGATAGTTCTGTGTCACCCTAGGTTATAACTTCTACATGATGAATTGCATCCGATGTAATTTCCCATCACCGATCCAATGCCTACGAGCTTTACCTATATTGTTTGTCGCTTATTTACTTTACCGTTGCTTATATCACAAAAACTACAAAAACACTATCTTTACTCTTATTGCTGCTACCACCACTATCATATTACTTTGCTACTAAACTATCTTGCTGCAGATACTAAGTTTCCAGGTGTGGTTGAATTAACAACTCAGCTGCTAATACTTAAGAGTATTCTTTGGCTCCCCTTGTGTCGAATCAACAAATTTGGGTTTAATACTTCACCCTCGAAAACTGTTGCGATCCCCTACACTTGTGGGTTATCACTCCGTTGATAAGTACAAAGCTCGACTGGTCGCTCGTGGTTTCAGCCAGCAGCTTGGCATTGATTATGGTGATACAATCAGTCCGGTTGTCAAGCCAGCCACCATTCGACTGGTCCTTGCCTTGGTTGAGTCTCGTAGTTGGAGTCTTCGGCAAATTAACGTCAGCAACGCTTTCCTTCATGGGTATCTTTCTGAGGACGTCTATATGCAGCAGCCACCTGGTTTTGAGGACGCTCGTTTTCCCTCGCATGTGCGCAAGCTTCAGCGTGCTCTTTATGGCCTCAAACAGTCTCCTCGTGCCTGGTATGCTCGGCTCAGTTCTCGCCTTCTCGAGTTGGGTTTTGTCTCCTCCAAAGCAGATACCTCTCTGTTTTTCATCCACTATTGTGATGTTCAGATCTATATGCTTGTCTATGTGGATGACATTGTCATTGCCAGATCTTCTCCACGTGCGGTTGATGGTCTTGTTCATGCCCTAGCAGCCAGTTTTCCTATCAAGGACCTTGGGCCGTTGGAGTATTTCCTTGGTTTGGAAGCGTCATACAATTCAGGGGGGTGACATTGACTCAACGAAAGTATGCCTTGGATCTTTTGCATCGTGTGAGCATGGAGATTTGTAAGCCTACTTCCACACCGTTGTCCACTTCCGATCAGCTTGCACGAGTGTGTGGACAACCTCTCAGTACCGATGATTCTTTCCGGTATCGCAGTGTTGTTGGTGGGCTATAGTATTTAACACTCACTCGCCCGGACATTTCATTTGCAGTGAAGAAGGTGTGCCAGTTCCTCTCACAACCCACTGATGTTCATTGGGAAGCCGTTAAGCGGATTTTACGCTATGTCAAAGGAACATTGCACACAGGGCTGAAGTTTCGCAAGGTTGTCTCTACTAGCATTAGTATCTTCACTGATGCAGATTGGGCAGGATGTCCGGATGATCGTCGATCAACTAGAGGTTTCGCCATATTTGTTGGACCGAATCTCATTTCCTGGAGTTCGAAGAAACAACCAACAGTGTCGAGATGAAGCACAGATACTGAGTACAAAGCCTTGGCGAATGGAGCCGCTGAAGCCATCTGGGTAGAGTCGCTACTCAGAGAGCTAGGAGTGTCTCAGCAGCGTGTTCCAGTTCTATGGTGTGATAATTTAGGGGCCACATATCTGACTGCCAACCCGTTTTTTCATGCGCGTACCAAACACATTGAGATTGATTTCCACTTTGTGCGGGAGCGTGTTGCCTCTGGAGCTCTTGAAGTCAGATTTATTTCCTTTAATGATCAGCTGGCTGATGTGCTTACTAAACCAACCACCAGACAGATGCTAGACCGTTTTAGTACCAATCTAAACCTTGTACAAAATAGAAGTTTAGATTGAGGGGGAGTGTTAAAATAGGTCTAGCGTGTCGTGTACACGTACTTTGTACGTATGTCATTGTATATGTTGATTGTTATATATAGAGAGATGTGGAGAGGCTTTGCCCCACGGAAAACCCTAAACCCTATTCTCAAATTATGACGGCATTGTGGGCGAGCGTGCACCAGGTGATAAGGAGCGCAGAGCACTTCACCAGGCTGGTGTGCAGGCCGGATGTTTCGCGAAAGATCTCGAGCAGTCGGCCGACGGGACGTGAGGCCCGTCACATAGGGGTGGCATAAGAGGACGACATCATCGGCGTAGAGAGACAGTCTAGAGGCCATGTGTCTGTCGGTGAGGCGCTTCATGACGCCCAAGTCCATGGCCCTCTGGAACAAGTTGTTCAGGACGTCGATGACAATGACCAAGAGCATCGGAGAGACGGGGTCGCCCTGGCGTAGTCCTTTGCAATGATACACTAGTGGCCCAGTTATAATATCGTGCTTCTGTAACAAACACACAATAAGGTAGGGAACAATATTATAGATATATCAACATATAAAAGCACTCCTTTTATTGTCATACAACCACACATAATACATGGAGGGAACATAAACCAGACATGCTGTTTCTCGTCGTTTCTTCATAGATAAAAAACATGGATACCTAGTTATTAGTTTCACAATGAACTTGCACAAGCTGACGACCACTAATGTTGTCAAAGTAGACAATCATCGATATGTGTAATATAAACCCATCAACTGTCCAACTTGATTCGGACAAATTGCACTTTTACTTTACTCATGGCTCATGAACAACTTGGCCACCATCTTTTTGCCCTGATAATTTAATTCAAATCTGCACTGCAATTAAACAAATATGGATGCTTTACACATGAGTCATTGTCACATCAACGAGGCGGAACTAATTGAATCTAGTCCTAGTTCACTATAACTCCAGTTTGGTCACGTACATTTGGAGTTGGAAGCTTTAAACGAACAAAAACAATTACCAAGTATTATCTCCTCAAGAACTATATAGTTGGTAGCCTTTATTAGAGTGTGTGTTTAGCAGCTTAATTAGCTAAATTGTGCTTATGCAATGGCTTAGTGGCATTGCTGTTAGATACCAGAAAAGTGTAAATTATAGCCTCTATACATTGATGTGGGCTCACTGGAGGTACATAATTGACAACTACTCCCTCCATTCCAAAATATTTGTCTTTATAGAGATTTCAACAAATGACTACATACGGAGCAAAGTGAGTGAATCTACACTCTAAAATATGTCTCTATACATTCGTATGTTGTGTCCATTTAAAATGTCTACAAAGACAAATATTTAGGAACGGAGGTAGTACTCACGTAATGATTTACTTTGTTCCGAACCTTTGTGTCGCCAAACTAGGGTAGATGTAGGTGCACATGTTTTTTTCAGGAGTGAAGTGTCATGCACGTCAACAAACTTGTGGCTATATATATGCACCTGGAATTAATAAATGCATATTTGGATACCTCAAACTGTATACATAGTTGGATACCATGGCAAGCCGAGGTAGAGGAAAAGGGCAATACCTTGGGAAGCTGAGATGGAGGAGCACATGACTTTCACACTGTATAGGCATAGTTCGCACTAATGGTGATCATGTCATCAAGGGCAAGATCAATTTGATCCAGT
This sequence comes from Secale cereale, assembly GCA_902687465.1. NCBI lineage: Eukaryota > Viridiplantae > Streptophyta > Magnoliopsida > Poales > Poaceae > Secale > Secale cereale. The sequence continues at coordinate 751,935,311 of LR738714.1, forward strand.
ACCTCACGTAGCTGCTTGGACAACTCCGAACCAGATCGAATGAAAATAATGTTTCTTTTCTGACAGTCCATGACGAGTGTGCGAGCAATGCAAAAGGTCGTATGGAGCTTCTCTATTAAAGCACTCATGGATGGGTCCTTCATGAGTTCTGTATTCCCAAACTGTGAAAGGAGGGCATTGACTCCGTTGACACGCTTATCAACTTCAATGCACTCTGCCTTGTTCCTCTGGACTCTGTCCACCGCTAGCTTGATTTCCACAGCAATTTCAGAAATAGTTGGTGGCACACTCCGTGTTTGTTTGTCCTTCACAATAATGACATATGTTATTATTAATAGGGTTAGGTAGTTGAGATAAACTAATGGAATTTATAAAACACTAAGGTGTTCATTCAATACCACCTAAGCTTTATTTGGTAGGATATTATGATCAGTGGGCACAAGGAAACTATTAAAAATATATGCCCTTTAGGTGGATGTGGGTAGTCTGTATAAGATAAAAAGGATCTCATAACAGATTGACACAAGATACATAAATCATTCTAAAATATTTCAAGTGAAAATTTCAAACAGGGTAAAATAAATATGACAAACTCGTATGTTGAAACATTTTGACCAGATGATAGTTTACCACATAAAATACTTGTCATGATACTACTTACCAATTTGAAAATCGTCACATCCCCCCTCCCCCCTTTACATTCATGACACCAATTACGCCTTTTGAATTAGTGTCACAAATGTGAAGCTAGGGGTACAGTTTTGCCAAAAATATAGGAAACAGAATAAGTTGTATGAAATGGGGTATGCAGTGTGTCACAAATGTGAAGTTAAGGGGTAAAATGTGATACATATTTTTCAAGTGGGGTAAGCAATGTGACAAAAACTAGTTTACGGGGTAAAACTGTCATTTACACAAAAAATTGTGAGTTGATGAATCTCATGTCAATATTGCCTTTATGTTTTCTTTTAAAAAAAATCATAGGTTTTATAGTACTTGATACTGAGCAATCAGGGCCTGCAAGCTCAGAATTACATGGCCAAAAAGTCTATATTGCTGAAGAGTTAAATTTTATGAATTTATAGAATGTACAAAAGGTCCACCCCGCAATACCAATTGGAGCGAACGGCAATTTCCATCCGGTGCTTGGTAGAGTTTCTGTTAGACAATTAAAATCCATCAGTTATATATGCGTTATTCATGATAACATCAGAAGAAACACCACTAAATGTAAAAAAAAAAAAACACCACTAAAAAGATTATGTACGGAGTACTATGCATGGAGAAATTAGACGTACAAGTGACTTGGTGGTGTGCGGCGCAATGCAGAGCAGGATGGTAAGCGACACCTCAGAGTTTATATTAGATATAGTCTGGTCTGCCTTGTTGAGCTTCTTGGACACCTCCCCGGCCTTTATGAGGAGACAACACAGATTAGTCTCTTCCTTGCAGCCCGTGACGAGCTCGAGGGCCTCGGCGAGGACCTCACTCAGCGCCTCTAGTGCAGTGCGGCTCCCCGCGGAGTTCATCAGCTCTGCGTCCTTTTGGAACAGCGAGAGCGTGTGTTGGACCCTCTCCACACGCTTCTTGATCTGTTCACAATCCTTTTCGTTTTGTTTAACTGTGTCCACCGCCTCTTTGATCTTGAACACAATGTCGAGGGCCTTTGTCACACTGCCCAGTGCATCAGCCATCCTAAACGATTGTAGTACAGGTCAGCTGATTAAGTAAAATTATAAGTGGTATATACAAGATGATGACAGCAGGGCATCGACCTACCTTGTTATCGTCTCCTTTTACCACCTGACAGGAAGCAGGGAGCTCTTCCGCTCTTTCTTCCTCTATAAGCTTGTACCTGGCGATTCCAGTGTTGTGCTGTGCTCAGAAGCAAATGCCTGGCCCTATTAATAGTGCCATTAAGATGCCTCCCGCTCCGAAATATTCCTTTCAATCATGCAAGCAACTGCAAAAGTGTGAGGCATTGATGCTCTCATCCCAAACTGCGGGAGAATAATAACGTGACTCGAATCAAGTACCTCCTATGATTGCTCATATACGCCATGATAGAGAGACAAGGAGATATGTTGACGATTTCCATTACATTATTTCACAAAAGTAACATTTTCTTCAGTATAAGCAGGATAAGTCATGTGTATACATCACACTTATGCTAATAATGCTCACACAGATAGGCCTCACCCGTAGTGACACAACCTCTGCTAACTACTGGCCATGTTCTAAAGCATAGCTAGTATTTGGAGACTCCGACAGGGACGGTATTTTGGTTCCTGGTCCCACATTCACACACACCTAGGATGACCAGTAAATATATAGTCTGTACTTTTATAGGACAAATATGGTTGAGTGTTCAACTTTTGTGCAATATTTTGTGAGGAAATGAGATTCACAGTGCTCTGGAAAAAATTCCAGAAAATTTAACATGTAGGTAGAACACTCAGATATGTTCCTCGCCATTCAGTCTTTTCCTAAATTATTTTGGCATTTTTAAAGTTTGTTGTTCACCCGGGTGCATGTGAATATCCCATTGTTCTTCAACACTAAATGCCAGAGTAGAATTTTGAAGTATTTTGCACAGTTATTTATCTTCAAAAGATAAAAGAAGAATTAGTCACACTCACACGTGAAAGTGGCGTTGCCTACTTCTATATGCTTCTACCGATGCTATACCTTTTCACATGGTAACTATTCATTGGCTTGTCCTTCTCATTTGTTGTTCAAAAGCGATTCCTGGTGTTGTAATTGGTTGACAGGGATAGCTTGTGCTACAAATTATGTTGGCAAATGCTTCGCCATCTACAATATTTGATACGTAATGCCAGTGAGCAGGAAAGCACTGAAGCATCAATACCATTTGGTAGAATTAGTGAAATCCGTACCTGCTTGGAAGTTTCCATCCAGATAGAGAAAATACCGGATGGAATATGGAGATCTTTCTTTGCTTCGAAAGCAAGAATATAGTTTTGATGATGTGGTGGTACGTGCTGATCCTATTATTCTCCACTTCAATTTTGAGAATTAAAATATTCGGATCGAGAAACACCAAGTTGGCAATCACCTCGTGTCTTCTCTGACTTGTACTCCAAGTCTCTCGTGAAGGTATCATTCCAAAAATAACTCTACCGAAGGTTTCATTCCGTTTGGACTCCCCTGGGCGCGCCCTGCCCCCTCGTGATATTTCTTTTCTGCGAAACACCGGAATACACAAAAACCAGCAATTTGCACTGGGCCTTGGATTAGTAGGTTAGTCCCAAAAATAATATAAAAGTGTATAATAAAGCCCATTAGACATCCAAAACAGAATATATAATAGCATGGAACAATAAAAAATTATAGATACGTTGAAGACTTATCAAGCATCGCCAAGCTTAATTCCTGCTCGTCCTCGAGTAGGTAAATGATAAAAACAGAATTTTAGATGTGGAATACTAACTAACATAATTCTCAATGTAATTCTCTTTATTGTGGCATGAATGTTCAGATCCGAAATATTCAATACAAAAGTCTATATTGACATAAGAATAATAATACTTCAAGCATACTAACAAAGCAATCATGTTTTCTCAAAATAACATGACCAAAGAAAGTTATCTCTACAAAATCATATAGTCTGGCTATGCTCTATCTTCATCACACAAAATATTTAAACCATGCACAACCCCAGTTTCAGCCAAGCAATTGTTTCACACTTTAATTCTTTCAAACCTTTCAACTTTCACGCAATACATGAGCGTGAGCCATGGATATAGCACTATGTAGAATAGAGTGGTGGTTGTGGAGAAGACAAAAGAAGAAGATAGTCTCACATCAACTAGGCGTATCAACGGGCTATGGAGATGCCCATCAATAGATATCAATGTGAGTGAGTAGGGATTGCCATGCAACGGATGCACTAGAGCTATAAGTGTATGAAAGCTCATAAAAAAAACTAAGTGGGTGTGCATCCAACTTGCTTGCTCATGAAGACCTAGGGCATTTGAGGAAGCCCATCATTGGAATATACAAGCCAAGTTCTATAATGAGAATTCCCACTAGTATATGAAAGTGACAAAACAAGAGACTCTCTATCATGAAGATTATGGTGCTACTTTGAAGCACAAGTGTGGAAAAGGATAGTAACATTGTCCCTTCTCTCATTTTCTCTCATTTTTTTCTTTTTTTCTTTGGGCCTTCCTTTTTCCCCTTTTTTTTGTTTTTTCGTCCGGAGTCTCATCCCGACTTGTGGGGGAATCATAGTCTCCATCATCCTTTCCTCACTGGGACAATGCTCTAATGATGAAGATCATCACACTTTTATTTACTTACAACTCAAAGATTACAACTCGAAGCTAGAACAAAATATGACTCTATGTGGATGATGATGATGAAGCATGTCATATGAACGGAACGGTGGAAATTTGCATGGCGATATATTTCGGAATGGCTATGGAAATGACATGATAGGTAGGTATGGTGGCTATTTCGAGTAAGGTATATGGTGGGTGTATGGTACCGACGAAAGTTGCACGGTACAAGAGAGGCTAGCAATGGTGGAAGGGTGAGAGTGTGTATAATCCATGGACTCAACATTAGTCATAAAGAACTCATATACTTATTGCAAAAATCTACGAGTTATGAAAATAAAGTATTCAACGCATGCTCCTAGGGGAAGGGTTGGTAGGAGTTAACCATCGTGCGATCCCGACCTCCACACAAAGGATGACACTCAATAAATAAAGCATGCTCCAACTTCATCACATAATAGTTCACCATATGTGCATGCTACGGGAATCACAAACTTTAACACAAGTGTTTCTCAAATTCACAATTACTCCACTAGCATGACTCTAATATCACCATCCTTATATCTCAAAACAATCACCAAGTATCAAACTTCTCATAATATTCAATGCACTTGTATGAAAGTTTTTACTATACTCATCTTGGATGCCTATCATATTAGGACTAGTTTTTTAACCAGAGCACATTACCATGCTGTTCTAAAAGACTATCAAAAAGATATAAGTGACGCATGAGAGATCAATAATTTCTACAAAATAAAACCACCACCATGCTCTAAAATATATAAGTGAAGCACTAGAGCAAAACTATCTAGCTCAAAAGATATAAGTGAAGCACATAGAGTATTCTAACAAATTCTAAATCATATTTATCTCTCTCAAAAGGTGTGTCCAGCAAGGATGATTGTGTCAAACTAAAAAGCAAACACTCAAATCATACATGATGCTCCAAGCAAAACACATATCATGTTGTGAATAAAAATATAGTCTCAAGTAAAGTTACCGATAGACGAAGACGAAAGAGGGGGTGCCTTCTCGGGGCATCCCGAAGCTTAGGCTTTTGGTTGTCCTTGAATTTTACCTTGGGGTGCATTGGGCATCCCCAAGCTTAGGCTCTTGCCACTCTTTGTTACATAGTCCATCAAATCCATACTCAAAATTTGAAAACTTCACAACACAAAACTTAGCCAAAATTCTCGTGAGCTCCGTTAGTATAAGAAAACAAACCACTACTCAAAGGTACTGTAATGAACTCATTCTTTGTTTGTATTGGTGTTAAACCTACTGTATTCCAACTTCTCTATGGTTCATACCCCCGATACTACTCATAGATTCATCAAAATAAGCAAACAACACACGAAAAACAGAATCTGTCAAAAACAGAACAGTCTGTAGTAATCTGTAACTTTAGAATACTTCTGTAACTCTAAAAAAAATTGAAATAAATTGGTGGACATGAGGAATTTATCTATTAATCATCTTCAAAAATAATCAACTAAAAAGCACTCTCCAATAAAAATGACAGCCAATCTCATGAGCGCTAAAGTTTCTGTTTTTTAGAGCATGATCACATAAACTTCACACAAGTCTTCCCAAAGGTTAGAGTTGGCACAAACACTAACTAAAACACAAAACCACATCTAAACAGATGCTAGATGCAATATTTATTCCTAAACAGAAGCAAAAACAAATAAAATAAAATTGGGTTGCCTCCCAACAAGCGCTATCGTTTAATGCCCCTAGCTAGGCACGATATAAGAATAGATCTAGGTATTGCCATCTTTGGTAGGCAATCCATAAGTGGCTCTCATAATAGATTCATAAGGTAATTTGATTTTCTTTCTAGGAAAGTGTTCCATGCCTTTCCTTAACGGAAATTAGAATCTAATATTTCCTTCCTTCATATCAATAATTGCACCAATCGTTCTAAGAAATGGTCTACCAAGAATAATAGGACATGAAGGATTGCAATCTATATCAAGAACGATGAAATCTATGGGCACATAATTCCTATTGGCAACAATAAGAACATCAGCAATCCTTCCCATAGGTATCTTAATGGTAGAATCCGCAAGATGCAAATTCAAAGAACAATCATCAAGTTCATGGAATCCTAACATATCACACAAAGCCTTTGGAATTGTAGAAACACTTGCACCCAAATCACACAAAGAAAAGCATTTGTGATCTTTAATATTAATTTTAATAGTAGGTTCCCACTCATCATAAAGCTTTCTAGGGATAGAAACTTCGAATTCAAGTGTTTCTTCATAAGATTGCATTAAAGCATCAACTATGTGTTTGGTAAAAGCCTTATTTTGACTATAAGCATGCGGAGAATTTAGCACGGATTGCAACAAGGAAATACAATATATTAAAGAGCAATTATCATAATTGAATCCCTTAAAATCCAAGATAGTGGGTTCATCACGATGCAAAGTTTTAATCTCTTCAATCCCACTTTTAACAATTTTAGCATCAAGATCTAAAAACTCCGAATCATTGGGACGCCTTTTAGCTAAAGTAGATTCATCTTTAGTCTCATCTTTATCAAGATTCATACTAGAAAACAAGGATCTAATAGGAGACACATCAATCACTTTCAGATCTTCATCTTTATTCTCATGATAACTAGAAGAACACGCTTTCATAAAGCAATCTTTTTTAGCACGCATCCTAGCGGTTCTTTCTTTGCACTCATCAATGGAAATTCTCGTGGCTTTGAGAAACTCATTGATATCATGATTAGGTGGAATAGATCTGAGTTTCAAAGAATCAACATCAAGAGTAATTCTATCCACGTTTCTAGCCAACTCATCAATCTTAAGCAATTTTTCTTCAAGCATGGCATTGAAATTCTTTTGCGAATTCATAAACTCTTTAACACTAGTCTCAAATTCAGAGGGCATCTTACCAAAGTTTCCATAGGAGTTATTGTAGGAATTACCATAATTATTAGAGAAATTACTAGGAAAAGGCCTAGGATTAAAGTTCCCTCTATAAGCATTATTACCAAAATTATTCCTACCAACAAAATTCACATCCAAAGATTCATTATTATTTTCCATCAACGTGGACAAAGGCATATCATTAGGATCGGAAGAAGCACTCTTAGTAGCAAATAATTTCCTAAGTCCATCCATCTTTCCACTCAAAACACTAATCTCTTTAATAGCACGCACTTTTTTACTAGTGGATCTTTCGGTGTGCCATTGAGAGTAGTTAACCATAATATTATCTAGGAGTTTGGTAGCCTCTTCTAAAGTGATTTCCATGAAAGTGCCCCCCGCGGCCAAATCTAAAAGATTTCTAGAAGAAAAATTCAAGCCAGCATAAAAGTTTTGTATAAGTTCAAACCATGTGTAGGGCAATTACGTATCATTAATTTCATTCTCTCCCAAGATTGTGTAACATGCTCATGATCTAGTTGCTTAAAATTTGCAATATCGTTTCTAAGAGAGATAATCTTAGTGGGAGGAAAATATTTAGAGATAAAGGCATCTTTGCACTTGTTCCATGAATCAATACTATTTCTAGGCAAAGAGGAAAACCAAGTTTTAGCACGATCTCTAAGCGAAAACAGAAATGGCTTCAATTTAACAATATCATTATCCATATCCCTCTTCTTTTGCATATCGCACAAATCAACAAAGTTGTTTAGATGGGTAGCGATATCTTCACTAGGAAGGCCAGAAAATTGATCTTTCATGACAAGATTCAACAGAGCAGCATTGATCTCCCAAGATTCAGCATCTAAGATAGGAGCAATCGGCGTGCTAATAAAATCATTATTGTTGGTATTGGAGAAGTCACACAATTTGGTATTGTCTTGAGCCATAGTGACAAGCAAGCAATCCAACACACAAGCAAACAAAAGGCAAACGAACGGTAAAACACACAAAAAATGAAGGGCAAATAAAACGGCAAGGGTGAAGTGGGGGAGAGGAAAAGGAGAGGCAAATAATGTAGTGCGAGGGATAAGGGTTTGTGATAGGTATTTGGTATATGACTTTTACGTAGATCTCCTCGGCAACGGCGCCGAAAATTCTTCTTGCTACTACTCGAGCTTGCGTTGTATTCCCTCGAAGAGGAAAGGGTGATGCAGCACAGTAGCGTAAGTATTTCCCTCAGTTTTTGAGAACCAGGGTATCAATCCAGTAGGAGACCACGCGCGACTCCCGCGCACCTACACAAACAAATAAGAACCTCGCAGCCAACGCGATAAGGGGTTGTCAATCCCTTCACGGTCACTTACGAGAGTGAGATCTGATAGATAGGATAGGATAATATTTTTGGTATTTTTCGTATAGGAACTGAAACTAAAGAAAGCAAAATAAACAACGTAAATAGAAATTGGCTAGTTGATGGAAAAGTAATATGATAAAGATAGACCCGAGGGCCATAGGTTTCACTAGTGACTTCTCTCATGATAGCATAGTTCTACGGTGGGTGAACAAATTACTATCGAGCAATTGATAGAAAAGCGCATAGTTATGAGAATATCTAGGCATGATCATTGCATATAGGCATCACGTCCGTGACAAGTAGACCGAAACGATTCTGCACCTACTACTATTATTACTCCACACATCGACCGCTATCCAGCATGCATCTAGAGTATTAAGTTCATAAGAACAGAGTAACGCCTTAAGCAAGATGACATGATGTAGAGGGATAAACTCAAGCAATATGATATAAACCCCATCTTTTTATCCTTGATGGCAACAATACTATGCGTGCCTTTCTGCCCCTACTGCCAATGGGAAAGGACACCGCAAGATTGAACCCAAAGCCAAGCATTTCTCCCATTGCAAGAACTATAGATCTAGTAGGCCAAACCAAACCAATAATTCAAAGAGACTTACAAGGATATTATAATCATAAATAAAAGATTTCAGAAAAGAATCCAATATTGTTCATAGATAATCTTGGTCATAAACCCACAATTCATCGGATCTCGACAAACACACTGCAAAAAGATTACATCGAATAGATCACCTCGAAGATCGAGGAGAACTTTGTATTGAGATCCAAAGAGAGAGAAGAAGCCATCTAGCTAATAACTATGGACCCGAAGGTCTGTGGTAAACTACTCACAACTCATCGGAGAGGCTATGGTGCTGATGTAGAAGCCCTCCGTGATCGATGCCCCCTCCGGCGGAGCTCCGGAACAGGCCCCACGATGTGATCTCATGGGAACAAAAGGTTACGGTTGTGGAATTAAGGTTTCATCGTGCTTCCCGATGTTTTCAAGGTATATCGGTATATATAGGAGGAAAAAGTACGTCGATGGAGCAACGTGGGGCCCACGAGGGTGGGGGCGCGCCTATCCCCCTAGGAGCGCCCTGCCCCTCGTGGGAACCTCGTTTTTCTTCTCTGACTTGTACTCCAAGTCTCTCATGAAGGTATCGCTCCAAAAATAACTCTCCCGGAGGTTTCATTCCGTTTGGACTCCGTTTGATATTCCTTTTCTGGGAAACACTGAAATAGGCAAAAAACAGCAATTTGCACTGGGCCTTGGGTTAATATGTTAGTCCCAAAAATAATAGAAAAATGTATAATAAATCCCATTAAACATCCAAAGCAGAATATATAATAGCATGGAACATTCAAAAATTACGTTGGAGACGTATCAGAGAGCAACAAACACAAGTGAACTATTGATTTGGATGATGATGAGGAGGAGGCATCAAGTCATGATGGCAAGAAAATACCTACACCAAACTCAGTTTCATACTCCAAGCCAAAAGACCGGATAGACGCAAGAAAGACGCAAAAGAAAAGAAGAAGAGGAAAGGAGATGACGAGCTCAAAAATGATATGGAAGCTATTGTGAAGCCAAGAAAATAAGCGAATGAGGTGAGGAATATGGCAAAGAACCAAGATGCCGCGGCCGAGGAGAGGAGGTTGGCAGCCCAGGAGAGGAGGGTGGTGGCCGAGGAGAGGAAGGTGGCATTGAAGGAGAGGAAGGTGGCCATGGAGGAGCGAGCTAGGTTGTTGATATGGCAGAAGTACTTGTTGTACATGGACACATCCACCCTAGATGAGAAGCAAAAGAGTACGTCAATCTTGCCCGTGAAGAAGTCTTGGTCCAAAAAAGAGCCATGGTTGGCGGTGGCATGGGCGGCATAGGAAGCGGTGGCATTGGCGGCATGGGGGGCATGGGTGGCTTCAGAGCTAGCATGGGCGACTTGAGGAGTGGCATGGATGGCTTCGGAGCTACCGTGGAGGCCATGGGAGCCATGAGTGGCTTCAGAGCTACCATGGAAGGCATGAGCTTTGCGTCTCTCATGAGAGGCATGGGAGCACCTCCGGGCGGCCTGGGCGGAATGTCTTCCGGTGTGCCTTAACACACACCTTCCGTTGAAAATTTTGCCAACACCTTCCGAGCTCCACATGATGATGCGGCATGCGACAATGAAGAGGAGGAGGAAGAATCGTCTTCGGATGAGGAAGATGAATCGAAGGAAAAGGCGGACGAGGACGAGGATGAGGCATGATTGTTGATGTGGAATTCATTTGAACTTTATGTCATGAACTTCGTTCATATTTTGAACTTGGTTGGATGATGCTGTGGGCATTAATTTGAATTATTATGTCATGAACTTGTTTGGATGATTTTAAACTATGCCATGTCTTTGTTTTCATGTTTCAAATATCATCATCGTCTCCAAAACGCAACATATGGCAAGCACCGGCTGCTCGTGCGTGCTGCAGTTTAGCGCGTCTGCTGGAGCGGCTCGCGCGCGCTAAACTTTGCAACGGCCGCTGGAGCAAGCGCTTCGCGCCACGCAAAAACTCACAAACAGCGCGCTGCAAACGCTTTTTTAGCGCGCCACGCGTAGCGCAGCTGTTGGAGATGCTCTTACCCTCCTCGAATGTTGACGTTGCGGCGCTACCCCATGAGACTCTAGCCATGCACTCACCCTCAGCAAAACAGATAAAAACCCCTTCATCGCCATTTCTTTCAATAGTGGAGAACGTTAGTGACAGTGGTGGAATAGCTAGTACCTAGGTTATGTAGATGATAAGTGATGGGCACGGCTGTAGGCAAAGGAGCCATCAACCCCACTGTCCCAAAATGATAGCCACAAAAAAAGGATAATAAAAATGATGGTGGTATTGTGCGACAGATTCATGCATCTTGTCCAAATCACGACGTAGGCTTTTTGGATATCCATCTTGATCAAATAGAAGAAGGGGAAATTTGGACCAGACAAACCACCTCAAAACCTGAAAAAAAATCATTTTGAGAAAGGTGTGATAGCTTCCGGGTGTCCCTACAACCTCTATGAACAGTAAATTAAAAACAAAAATAGGAAAAAGCAAAAAAGTATGAAACTTTGCGACATCAAATGTGGTCAAAGCCGGAAGGTTCTTGCAAGTTTTTATAACAAAATATCATGCAGAGTTCCTTGAATATCAGGAGTCTCAGATTTCAGTAGTAAAAGTGCTCAAACTAACGGTCTGCTTGTTTTCGATCCTCTTCAATCTGGTTGATGATGAGTTCCAGATTTCTCCACATGAGATCTAAAGATTGGCGCAAGATGCTCCTGATTTTCTGGATTGGATGGGATTCGGCTGTGCGCATGCATGCATCTGCCTGTGCGGCTTTAAGTGGGTAAGGCACGAAGCTCCGCTTTTTGTTGATACCATGAGACATGTCTACTTCTAGGTTTCCATGGTATCGAGAGGCGAAGAATGTCATCGCAGCTGCGATTGGAGGATCAGAAGAAATGCTGGAAAGGTGATTTGAATGCGATGAAGACTGAGCTTTGTGTTTAGTGACTTGCAGTAGCGGCTTTGGCAAGTAGGGGCGGCAACAGTGGACAACTTCAGTCTTGGTGGTGCTCCTCGAGTATCGAATCTCATTCCTTTCAATGAAAACCCAAGGTCTAGCCTTTATTGGTTGTGCCTGATAATAATTTATGAAGTATTCATGCCATGTTTACAACAATTCTATACACTTTTGGTATGATATGAATGAAACTAACCTGAACTGACGTTGTTTTTAGCAGAACTACCCGGTGTTGTTTTTGTGCAGAAATAAAAGTTCTTAGAATGGGCTGAAACTTTTTGATGATTTTTTTGAAACAAAAGAGACACCTGAACCTTCGTCGGAGGACCAGAAGAGCCACGAGGCCCCCCCACAAGCCACCAGTGCGCGCCCAGGGGGTCAGCTCGCCCTAGTGCCTCGTGGGCCCCTCATGACTCCTTTTCGCGTGATTCCAACTCAAAAATCATCTCCAATACTTACAAACTATATATAGTTATAAATTTTTAATCGCCTCCACATTTCTATGGGAAATTTTCAAATTTTTATCCACTTATGATAATTTTTGAAACAAAAATAAGCTTTCTCCAGATGCATTAGTATTTCAGGGACACAGCCGCCTGTGAAAACCGTCTCTAATGCCCGTTTTTATACCTGTCGAGATTTTGTTATTTATTAAATCTATATGTATCACAATGCTAGCCTAGTTACCTTCTGAATCGTCGCTCTAGCATGCTAAATACGTCGAAATGACACTGACCAACGAATATCTCTATATGACCCGCCCGCTTCCTGATCACTATGATGACGCCGCCCCAGTTCACGTACGGTGGCTTCATTAACCTTGCGCTCTTGTTGGTCTTACTTTAGCCTGATGATATGTTATTATATTTTTAATCTATACAATATATAGTAAGCATATCAAGTATAGAAAATAGTTTCTACTTAGTTATATTAAACTTTTTTACATGTTAAGTCAACATAAAAAAACCATTTTTTAAAACATTTTTTCAAAATCATAGTGTGCTAAATTCTAAAGCTAAATGTTTTACTTCACAACTCTAACATATATCTTTGTAAATTGACTTGAGCTAAATTGATATTGTATTTTTACGGAAATAATTATGCTAATTTTCCTTAAAATCTAGAATGGGACATTCTTAAGAAAAAAATGTGGAATTATGTCTCTCATAGAACTAAATAAAATATTTGACGTAATCATATTTGTTTGTGGATTAGTATGCATTCTTGGATGTGTTATACTATACTATTTTTATGCATGTGTGGGTGTACTTGCCTACTGTTATAAACGTCTGTGTATTAGGAGCTCTACAGAGTATAAGTCTAACTAATATCTTTGTAGATATTTCTGGAGTATGATTGTCTATCTAAGATGTAAAACAATTCAAAAATAGAATAGATAAGATGTCCACAAGTATCATGAAATCACTGGAATTGCTTATTTTGTAGTCCTCCATGGACTAACATAGCTTTCATGATTCCACAATTAGCCACCAGCACATGTAATTCATAGTTGGGTTCAAACATGAATTGTGTCCAACAAATTTATATGAATACCTTAGATGCATTATAGTTTTCTTCATAATCCGTGTAAACATCAAGCCATGGAGCATGGAACTAGAAAGGCTACACAGGTAGCATATTGACAGCCATGTGACGAATAGTGTTTCATTGGACTTGCTCTTCAATATGTGTGTGTGGGGGCGGGGGTATGATCCTTCAAGTTATACCTAAAATGGGATGTCAAAGGCGAAAGTCGCCCTTATAACACATGGAAAAAAATCTACGAGACCGGGTCTTATTTTGCATCCCGTGAAACCCATTCTGATGGATGCCACGTGGACTCCATTACCTTAAAGCATGAATCCCGGGAGCAACTAGTTAACGAGCACTCCTTCGGGAGCCTCGCAGCGATCAACGCCACTTAGCGCGCTCTCAGCCATTCGCCACGTGTCGCGCTCTGGACGCTCCCTCCGGATTTTACTTTTTCTTTTCCGCATGCGTTTTTGGCTTATTGAATGGGTTTTTTCCCGTTTTTTTCGACGTTTTGGTTTTCTACAGGTCTTCCTTAGCTTTTCGACGAAAGAAAAATGCGAAAAAACAATTTTTTTTCCCGCGAAAGCCATGGTTTTGCTTCCGCGAGAGGCACGGTTGTATTTTCGCGAGAGTCACGGCCGTGCCTCTCGGAAAGGGAAAAAAACGTGTTTTCTGTTTTTTTTTCTTTTTCGCGAGAATCGCGATTTTTCTTTCGCGAGAGGCACGGTTGTGCTTATGCGAGAGTCACGGCCGTGCCTCTTTCGGAAAGGAAAAAAACGCGTTTTGTGTTTTTTTTTCTTTCGCGAGAGTCACGATTTTGCTTCCGCGAGAGGCACTGTTGTGCTTTCGTGAGAGTCACGGCTGCGCCCCTAGGAAAGGAAAAAAAAACGCATTTTTTTTCTTTCGCGAGAGTCACGGTTGTGCTTCCGCGAGAGTCACGGCCGTGCCTCTTTCGAAAAGGAAAAAACGTGTTTTCTTTTTTTTTTCTTTCGCGAGAGTCACGGTTGTGCTTTCGGGAGAGTCACGGCCGTGCCTCTTTTGAAAAGAGAAAAACCAGTGCATCCAGTTCGGTTTTTTCGTCCGGTTTATTTTGTCCGTTTTTTTCGTGAAAAAAAATTCGTCAAAACCTATCAACATGGGATTTAATTTTGAAGATCTCGACGCGAGGAATTCAACGGTGAAAACGGTTCAAGATATGGACGCACGGTTTAAGAGATAAAATATTTTAAATAAACGGATCTACGAAAAAAAGAAAGCGCTCAGGTTACGACAAGTGACGCACATGCAGCACGCCACTTGTCGCAACATGGGGTTTAAGGGTGATCTTTGCCACGAGTACTCCTTAATTAATGATTTCGATGAATCCTACATGCCATCCATTCTACCGATTCCCAACGTACATATGTGTCAGAGCCGTCCCTGTAGGACAAGGAGGCCTACGGGAGAGCTCCTCCCCAACGCCAGGAGTGTAGCTAGCGCTCACGCATTCATCGTGCACCAACGCAACAAGGAGCAAGTGCTCGCTCGGGGATGACTGATCGCACCAGTTTTCCCGGTTCCCTGGTCATAGTTGACCGATTGACTGTCCACTTTTTGAGTGGAAAAAAAATCAATGTTTGAAAAATGTTTGCGTATTAAAAGAAGATTTGGAAAAATCCATCGATTTTGAAAGAAACAAAATCTGCGGTTCTGAAAAGAGTTCACTGGTTTTTCAAAATTGTAGATTTGGAAAAATCCACTGATTTTTAAAAAAATCACAAATGTCAAAAGTTTATGAATTTGGAAAAAGTTCATCACAAATCCATTGAAAAAGTTTGCGGAATTTAAAAACAATTCGTGGATTTGGAGAAAAGTTCAAGGATTTGAATATATTCTTTCATTTGAAAATTGTGTATGCATTTAAGAAAAGAAAAATAAAAGGTAAAGAAAAGAAAAAACAGAACATAAATAGATAAAATTGAATAAAAAAATGGTCATGAAAACCAGGAGAACCCGATTAGAAGCATCTAAAAAGTGAATAAAAATATGATTGAGCGGGGAAATAAAATGTGAAATTTACATGGCCGGCCAATTGCTGTTGGCGCGCGGGCGCCACGGAGCTCCCGGCTGGATGTGCGTCACTGGAAGGCTAGAACCACGGGGCAGCTAGTTGACGAGCGCTTTTTCGGAAGGCTCACAACTATCAGTGTCACTTGGCACGCTCTTAGCTGTACGCCACATTTCGCGCTCTGCGTGCTCTCTTCGTTTTTTTTTCGCACACGTTTTTGGCTTTTTAAACAGGTTTTTCCCGGTGGTTTTCGACGTTCCGGTTTTTCACCGGTCTTACCTAGCTTTTGGAACAAAAATATTTTCAAATTTTTTTTGCGTGAAAAAATGCGTTTTCTTTTTCTTTTGCTTCCGCGATAGGCATGGTTATACTTTCACGAGAGCCACGGCCATGGCACCCCAAGTAAAATTCAAGGACAATCAAAAGTCTAAGCTTGGGATGCCCCGGGAAGGCATCCCCTCTTTCGTCTTCATCCATCGGTAACTATACTTGGAGCTATATTTTTATTCACCACATAATATGTGCTTTGCTTGGAGCGTCTTGTATAATTTGAGTCTTTGCTTGTTAGTTTGCCACAATTATCCTTGCTGGACACACCTATTTGAGAGAGTTAAATATGGCCTAGGAATTTTTAGAACACTCTACGTGCTTCACTTATATCTTTTGAGTTGAACAATTTTTCTCTAGTGCTTCACTTATATCTTTTAGAGCACGGTGGTGATAATATTTTGAAGAAATTGTTGAACTCTCATGCTTCACTTATATTCATTTGAGAGTCTTTTAAAACAGCATGGTAATGTGTTTAGGCTATAAAACTAGTCTTCACATGATAGACATCCAATATCAATGTAGTAAAAAAATTCACACTAAGTGCGTTGAATAAGATGAGAAGTTGGATGCTTGATAATTGTTTTGAGATACGAGGATAGTGATATTAGAGTCATGCTAGTGGAGTTATTATGAAATTGAGAAATACTTGTCTTAAGGTTAGTGATTCACGTAGCATGCACGTATGGTGGACCGCTATGTGACGAAGTTAGAACATGAGAGGTATTTGTAAAGTGCCAACCTTTGTGTGGAGGTCGGGGGCGCGCGATGGTTAACTCCTACCAACCTCCCTCCTAGGAGCATGCGTTGATTGCTTTGTTTTGATGACTCGTAGATTTTTATAATAAGTATATGAGTTCTTTATGACTAATGTTGAGTCCATGGATTATACGCACTCTCACCCTTCCAGCATTGCTAGCCTCTCTTGTACCGCGCAACTTTCGTCGGTACCATACACCCACTATATATCCTTCCTCAAAACAGCCACCATATTATTCCTCAAAACAGCCACCATGCCTACCTATCATGGCATTTCCATAGCAATTCCGAGATATATTACCATGCAACTCTCCACCGTTCCATTCATATGACACGCATCATATTGTCATATTGCAATTGCATGATCATGTAGTTGACATCGTATTTGTGGCAAGGCCACCATGCATAATTTTTCATACATGTCACTCTTGTTTCATTGCACATCCCGGTACACCGTCGGAGGCATTCATATAGAGTCATACTTTGTTTTAGTATCGAGTTATAATATCGAGTTGTAATGAAAGTATGATAATCATCATTTTTAGAGCATTGTCCCATGGGAGGAAATGCTAAATCAATCCGCAAAATAAAAGAAAAAGAAAAAGAAAGGCCAAAGAAAAAAAGAAAGGCCCAAAAAAGGGCAATTGCTACTATCTTTTTACCACACTTGTGCTTCAAAGTAGCACCATGTTCTTCATTGTAGAGAGTCTCATGCTTAGTCATTTTCTTATACTAGTGGGAATTTTCATTATAGAACTTGGCTTGTATATTCCAACGATGGGCTTCCTCAAATGTTCTAGGTATTCGTGAGCAAGCAAGTTGGATGCACACCCACTAGTTTCTTTTGTTGAGCTTTCATACATATTTAGCTCTAGTGCATCCGTTGCATGTCAATCCCTACTCACTCACATTGATATCTATTGATGGGCATCTCCATAGCCCGTTGATACGCCTAGTTGATGTGAGACTATCTCCCTCCTTTTTGTCTTCTCCACAACCACCTCTCTATTCCACATAGTGTTATGTCCATGGCTCACGCTCATGTATTGCGTGAAAGTTCAAAGGTTTGAAAGAATAGAGTATGAAAACAAGTGCTTGGCTGAAATCGGGGTTGTGCATGATATGAATATTTTGTGTGATGAAGAGGGAGCATAGCCAGACTATATGATTTTGTAGGGATAACTTTCTTTAGCCATAGTATTTTGAGAAGACATGATTGCTTTGTTAGTATGCTTGAAGTATTATTATTTCTTATGTCAATATAGACTTTTATCTTGAATCTTTCAGATCTGAACATTTATGCCACAATTAAGAGAATTACATTTATAAATTATGTTGGTTAGCATTCCACATCAAAAATTCTTTCTTTATCATTTACCTACTCGAGGGCGAGCAGGACTTAAGCTTGGGGATGCTTGATACTTCTCCAACGTATCTATAATTTTTGATTGTTCCATGCTATTATTTATGAAGTCTTGGATGTTTAATGGGCTTTGTCATACACTTTTATATCATTTTTGGGACTAACCTACTAACTCAAAGGCCCAGTCCAGATTGCTGTTTTTTGCCTGTTTCAGGGTTTTGCAGAAAATAAATATCACACGCTTCGCGAGAGATATTTTTGGAGAAAATCACGCACGGGGAACCTGAGAACCACGTCAGGGGAGCCTCGAGGTGCCCACGAGGGTGGGGGGCACGCCCCCCTTCCCAGGGCGCGCCCCCTGCCTCGTGGGCCCCTCGAGCGTCCCTCGGTGTCCTCCTTCCTCCTATATAAGTCTACGTACCCCGAAACCATCAGCAACAGAGAGAAAACCCTAATTCCACCGCCGTAACCTTCTGTTCCCGTGAGATCCCATCTTGGAGCCTATTCCGGAGCTCTGCCGGAGGGGGATCCATCACGGAGTGCTTCTACATCATCATCATCGCCCTCACCATGACTTGTGAGTAGTTTACCATAGACCTTCGGGTCCATAGCCAGTATCTAGATGGCTTCTTCTCTCTTTGGATCTCAATACATAGTTCTCCTCGGTCTTCGAGGAGATCTATTCGATGTAATCTCTTTTTGCGGTGTGTTTGTCGAGATCCGATGAATTGTGGGTTTATGATCAAGATTATCTATGAGAAATATTTGGTTCTTTTCGGAACTCTTTACATGTGCTCATAATATCCTTGCAAGTCTCTTCGAATTATTGGTTTGGTTTGGCCTACTAGATCTATAGTTCTTGCAATGGGAGAACTGCTTGGCTTTGGGTTCAATCTTGCGGTGTCCTTTCCCAGCGACAGAAGGGGCAGCAAGGCACATATTGTATTGTTGCCATCGAGGATAAAAAGATGGGGCTTATATCATATTGCTTGAGTTTATCGCTCTACATCATGTCATCTTGCTTAAGGCGTTACTCTGTTCTAATGAACTCAATACACTAGATGCATGCTGGATAGCGGTCGATGTGTGGAGTAATAGTAGTAGATGCAGAATCGTTTCGGTCTACTTGTCTCGGACGTCATGCCTATATACAATGATCATGCCTAGATAGTCTCATAGTTATTCACTTTTCTATCAATTGCTCGACAGTAATTTGTTTACCCGTCGTAGAATATCGCTATCATGAGAGAAGCCACTAGAGAAAACTACGGCCCCCGGGTCTATTCTCAACATATCAATCTACATCTACTTTACTTTTACCGCTTTTACTTTCTGTTCTTATAAACAAAAATACCAAAAATATAAACTATCATCTCTATCAGATCTCACTTTCGTAAGTGACCGTAAAGGGATTGACAACCCCTTATCACATTGGCTATAAAGTTCTTATTTGTTTGTGCAGGTGCGAGGGACTCGCGCGTGGTCTCCTACTGGATTGATACCTTGGTTCTCAAAAACTGAGGGAAATACTTACGCCACTATGCTGCATCTCCCTTTCCTCTTCGAGGGAATACAACGCAAGCTCGAGAAGTAGCAATGTGGCATTTAGCTCTCACTGCCCTCGTCGATCGTTGGCGGCCGGAGACACACAGCTTCCATCTCCCTTGTGGCGAGCTGACGGTGACGTTGGAGGACTTTGCCATGATCACCGGGCTTCCCATTGACGGCAAGGCTCTCACCGGTCGAGTGAACAGCAAGAGCTGGCGTGCGAGGGTTACCACTCTCATCGGTGATTGCTCGGCCTCTCTTAGTGCGCAGGGAAGGACTGACAACAGGACAAACGGCGTCCCATTCCCTTGGCTCCAGCTTCATAGGTCGGGATGCCCATTAGATGCCAATAAGGATACAGTGGAGCAGTATGCTCGAGCGTACATGTGGCACCTCCTATCACATGTGGTCTTTGGGGACTGCTTTGGAGACGTTGCTCCTTGGATTTTTCTTGACTTCTTGGCCGACTGGGACGAGAAGTACAGCTGGGAGTCTGCTGGGCTCGCCTACTTATACCATCAGGTAACAAGTTATGCAAATATCCATTAAGCATGGTAGTATGTTCATGAATTCCTACAAAGAGCACTCCTCCAACTCTTATGTTATTACATTTAACCAGTTTGATTGTTGGGTTGCAGCTCGATGTCACATGTAGGAAAACCACCTCGAAGCCATGCATGGGTGGATGTATTTGGGGCCTCTCGGTCTGGATGTGGGAGTGTTTGCCGGTTGGGTGTCCTGAAAAGCATCCTTCACCGCACGTGTGGGTAGGCCTTAATGAAGAAGATGTTGTTTTTCGACTCCCCATCGTGGCATTCTCTTGGGAGCGGGTTAGAATTTTTGGAAGCAAGAATAAGACCTTGTACAAGAATTTCATCAACGAGATGGACAACCTCACATATCGTCAGGTATACTGATTCAATATTTTCTCTAAGCTTTCATCAAATGCATTGGGCAAACTAATAGCTCTTTGACAGGTTAACTGGAGGCCTCACGAGGCAAATAGGGATTTCTCATTGAACCAGATGTGCACTAGGGACTCCCATCTTTGGCGGATCAGGTGCCCTCTCATATGCATTTATGCTGTCGAGTGGCATCTACCACATCGAGTGGCCATGCAATTTGGTATGAGGCAACGCACCCCACCGGAGCCAGTAAGCACGGGTGGACTTGAGCTTCACAAGTGAGTTACCTAACCGAGGCTATGTTAACCAACAATACAATGTTTCACATTGTTTCTTATGCTTTGTTGTTGTCATTCTTTGCAGTCAGAATCGAAAGAATAATCAGAATGTGGTTGAGTGGGGACAACTGAAGGAAATATGCCCTAGAGGCAATAATAAAGATGTTATTTGTATTTCCTTATATCATGATAAATGTCTTTTATTCATGCTAGAATTGTATTAACCGGAAACTTAGTACATGTGTGGATACATAGACAAAACAGTATGTCCCTAGTATGCCTCTACTAGACTAGCTCATTGATCAAAGATGGTTATGTTTCCTAACCATAGACATGAGTTGTAATTTGATCAACGGGATCACATCATTAGGAGAATGATGTGATGGACAAGACCCATCTGTTAGCATAGCACTATGATCGTTTAGTTTTTTCTGCTATTGCTTTCTTCATGACTTATACATGTTCCTATGACTATGAGATTATGCAACTCCCGAATACCGTAGGAACACCTTGTGTGCTATCAAACGTCACAACGTAACTGGGTGATCATAAAGATGCTCTACAGGTGTATCCGAAAGTATTCGTGGTGTTGGCATAGATCAAGATTAGGATTTGTCACTCCGAGTGTCGGAGAGGTATCTCTGGGCCCTCTCGATAACACACATCACAATAAGCCTTGCAAGCAAAAGACTAATGAGTTAGTCACGAGATGATGTGTTATGGAACGAGTAAAGAGACTTGCCGGTAACGAGATTGAACTAGGTATAGAGATACCGACGATCGAATCTCGGGCAAGTAACACACCGTTGACAAAAGGAACAACGTATGTTGTTATGCGGTTCTGACCGATAAAAGATCTTCGTAGAATATGTAGGAGCCAATATGAACATCCAGGTTCCGCTATTGGTTATTGACCGGAGATGAGTCTCGGTCATGTCTACATAGTTCTCGAGCCCGTAGGGTCCGCACGCTTAACGTTTGATGACGATCGGTATGATGAGTTTATGAGTATTGATGTACCGAAGGTAGTTCGGAGTCCCGGATGAGATCACGGACATGACGAGGAGTCTCGAAATGTCCGAGACATAAAGATTGATATATTGGACGACTATATTCGGACACCGGAAGTATACCGGAAAAGTTTCGGATTTAACGGGATTGTCGGAGGGGGTTACCGGAACCCCCTACGAAGGGGGATGGTCCATAGTGGGCCTTATGGAAAAGAGATAGGCAGCCCATAGGGCTGGCCGGCGCCCTACCTAGGGTTCCTAGTTGGACTAGGAGTTGGGGGGCGCCACCTCTTCTTCTTTTCCTATTCCCTCTCTTCCTTCTTTGGTGGTTCCTACTAGGAATCCTATTCCTAGTAGGATTGCACCCCTAGCCGCACCAAACAAGGGCCGGCCGGCCTCCCCCCTTGCTCCTTTATATACAGGGGCAGGGGGGCACCCAAAGACACACAAGTTGAATTATTTTAGCCGTGTGCGGTGCCCCCTCCACAGAAACACACCTCGGTCATACCGTTGCAGTGCTTAGGCGAAGCCCTGCGCCGGTGAATACATCATATCCGTCACCACGCCGTCGTGCTGACGAAACTCTCCCGTGAGGATCAACTGGATCAAGAGCTCGTGAGACGTCATCAAGCTGAATGTGTGCTGAACGCGGAGGTGCCGTACGTTCGGTGCTTGATCGGTTGGATCGCGAAGAAGTTCGACAACATCAACCGCGTCACTTGACGCTTCCGCTCCCGGTCTACGAGGGTACGTAGACACACTCTTCCCTCTCGTTGCTATGCATCTGGTAGATAGATCTTGCGTGATCGTAGGAAAATTTTAAAATACTACGTTCCCCAACAGTGGTATCAGAGCCAGGTCTATGCGTAGATGATATGCACAAGTAGAACACAATGAGTTGTGGGCGATACTAGTCATACTGCTTACCAGCATGTCATACTTTGCTTCGGCGGTATTGTGAGATGAAGCGGCCCGGACCGACATTACGCGTACGCTTACGCGAGATTGGTTTCACCGTTACGAGCACTCGTTGCTTAAAGGTGACTGGCGGGTGTCTGTCTCTCTCACTTTAGCTGAATCAAGTGTGGCTACGCCCGGTCCTTGTGAAGGTTAAAACAGCACATACTTGACGAAACATCGTTGTGGTTTTTTATGCGTAGGTAAGAACGGTTCTTGCTAAGCCCGTAGCAGCCACGTAAAACTTGCAACAACAAAGTAGAGGACGTCTAACTTGTTTTTGCAGGGCATGTTGTGATGTGATATGGTCAAGACATGATGAGTTATACGGTTTTGTATGAGATGATCATGTTTTGTAATGTTATCGGCAACTGGCAGGAGCCATATGGTTGTCGCTTTATTGTATGAAATGCAATCGCCATGTAATTGCTTTACTTTATCACTAAGCGGTAGCGATAGTCGTAGAAGCAATAGTTGGCGAGATGACAATGATGCTACGATGGAGATCAAGGTGTCGCGCCGGTGACGAAGGTGATCATGAAGGTGCTTTGGAGATGGAGATCAAAAGCACAAGATGATGGTGGCCATATCATGTCACATATTTTGATTGCATGTGATGTTTATCTTATTATGCTTCTTATTCTGCTTAGAACGACGGTAGCATTATAAGATGATCCCTTACTAAATTTCAAGGTATAAGTGTTCTCCCTGAGTATGCACCGTTGCGAAAGTTCGTCGTGCCGAGACACCACGTGATGATCGGGTGTGATAAGCTCTACGTTCAAATACAACGGGTGTAAGCCAGTTTTGCACACGCAGAATACTCGGGTTAAACTTGACGAGCCTAGCATATGCAGATATGGCCTCGGAACACTGGAGACCGAAAGGTCGAGCGTGAATCATATAGTAGATATGATCAACATAAGATGTTCACCACTGAAACTACTCCATCTCACGTGATGATCGGACATGGTTTAGTTGATTTGGATCACGTGATCATTTAGATGACTAGAGGGATGTCTATCTAAGTGGGAGTTCTTTAAATTAATATGATTAAATTGAACTTTAATTTATCATAAACTTAGTCCTAATAGTTTTTGCATATCTATGTTGTTGTAGATCTATGGCCCGTGCTACCGTTCCTTTGAATTTTAATGCATTCCTAGAGAAAGCTAAGTTGAAAGATGATGGTAGCAATTACACGGACTGGGTCCGTAACCTGAGGATTGTCCTCATTGATGCACAGAAGAATTATGTCCTTGAAGCACCGCTAGGTGACAAGCCCCCTCCCTCTAATGTAGACGCTTTGAACGTCTGGCAGTCGCGGTCTGATGACTACACGATAGTTTAGTGTGCCATGCTTTACGGCTTAGAACCGGGACTTCAACGACGTTTTGAACGTCATGGACCATATGAGATGTTCCAGGAGTTGAAGTTAATATTTCAAGCAAATGCCCGAATTGAGAAATATGAGATTTCCAATAAGTTCTACAGCTGCAAGATGGAGGAGAATAGTTCTATCAGTGAACACTTACTCAGAATGTCTGGGTACTACAATCATATGACTCAACTTGGTTGCAAAGTTGACGAGGATAGTGTTATTGATAGAGTTCTTCAATCACTGCCACCAAGCTATAAAGGCTTTGTGATGAACTATAATATGCAAGGGATGCAAAAGACAATTCCCGAGCTCTTCACTATGCTCAAAGCTGCGGAGGTAGAAATCAAAAAAGGAGCATCAAGTGTTGATGGTTAACAAGACCACTAGTTTCAAGAAAAAGGGCAAGGGAAAGAAGGGGAACTTCAAAAAGAACAGCAAAACAGTTGCTACTTCCACGAAGAAACCCAAGTCTGGAGCCAAGCCTGAAACTGAGTGCTTCTACTGCAAGGGGACTGGACACTGGAAGCGGAACTGCCACAAGTATTTGGCGGATAAGAAGGATGGCAAGGTGAACAAAAGTATATGTGATATACATGTTATTGATGTGTACCTTACTAATGCTCGTAGTAGTACCTGGGTATTTGATACCGGTTCGGTTGCTAATATTTGTAACTCGAAACAGGGACTACGGATTAAACGAAGATTGGATAAGGACGAGGTGACGATGCGCGTGGGAAATGGTTCCAAAGTCGATGTGATCGCCGTCGGCACGCTACCTCTACATCTACCTTCGGGATTAGTATTAGACCTAAATAATTGTTATTTGGTGCCCGCGTTAAGCATGAACATTATATCTGGATCTTGTTTGTTGCGAGACGGTTATTCATTCAAATCAGAGAATAAATGTTGTTCTATTTTTATGAATAATATCTTTTATGGTCATGCACCCTTGAAGAGTGGTCTATTCTTATTAGATCTCGATTGTAGTGATCGCATATTCATAATATTGAAACCAAAAGATGCAAGGTTAATAATGATAGTGCAACTTATTTGTGGCACTGCCGTTTAGGTCATATTGGTGTAAAACGCATGAAGAAACTCCATAATGATGGACTTTTGGAATCACTTGATTATGAATCACTTGGTGCTTGCGAACCATGCCTCATGGGCAAGATGACTAAAACTCCGTTCTCCGGAACTATGGAGCGAGCAACAGATTTGTTGGAAATCATACATACTGATGTATGTGGACCAATGAGTGTTGAAGCTCGCGGCGGGTATCATTATTTTCTAACCTTCACTGATGATTTAAGCAGATATGGGTATATCTACTTAATGAAGCACAAGTCTGCAACATTTGAAAAGTTCAAAGAATTTCAGAGTGAAGTAGAGAATCATTGTAACAAGAAAATAAAGTTTCTACGATCTGATCGTGGAGGAGAATATTTGAGTTATGAGTTTGGTCTTCATTTGAAACAATGTGGAATAGTTTCACAACTCACGCCACCCGGAACACCACAGCGTAATGGTGTGTCTGAACGTCGTAACCGTACTTTATTGGATATGGTACGATCTATGATGTCTCTTACTGATTTACCACTATCGTTTTGGGGTCATGCTTTAGAGACAGCTGCATTCACGTTAAATAGGGCACCATCTAAATCCGTTGATACGACACCTTATGAACTATGGTTTGGCAAGAAACCAAAGTTGTCGTTTCTTAAAGTTTGGGGCTGCGATGCTTATGTGAAAAAGCTTCAACCTGATAAGCTCGAACCCAAGTCGGAGAAATGTGTCTTCATAGGATACCAGAAAGAGACTGTTGGGTACACCTTCTATCACAGATCCGAAGGCAAGATATTCGAAGAATGGATCCTTTCTAGAGAAAGAGTTTCTCTCGAAAGAAGTGAGTGGGAGGAAAGTAGAACTTGATGAGGTAATTGTACCTTCTCCTGGATTGGAAAGTAGTACATCACAGAAAATAGTTCCAGTGATTCCTACACCAATCAGTGAGGAAGTTAATGATGATGATCATGAAACTTCGGATCAAGTTTCTGCTGAACGTCGTAGATCAACCAGAGTACGTTCCGCACCAGAGTGGTACGGCAACCCAGTTCTGGAAATCATGTTACTAGACCATGATGAACCTACGAACTATGAGGAAGCGATGATGAGCCCAGATTCCGGAAAATGGCTTGAAGCCATAAATCTGAAATGGGATCCATGTATGAGAACAACGTGTGGACTTTGGTTGACTTGCCCGGTGATCGGCAGGCCATCGAAAATAAATGGATCTTCAAGAGGAAGACCGACGCAGACGGTAATGTTACTGTTTACAAAGCTCGACTTGTTGCGAAAGGTTTTCGACAAGTTCAAGGAGTTGACTACGATGAGACTTTCTCACCTGTAGCGATGCTTAAGTCTGTCCGAATCATGTTAGCAATTGCCGCATTTTATGATTATGAAATCTGGCAAATGGATGTCAAAACTGCATTCCTGAATGGATATCTCAAAGAAGAGTTGTATATGATGCAACCAGAAGGTTTTGTCGATCCAAAAGGTACTAACAAAGTATGCAAACTCCAGTGATCCATCTATGGACTGGTGCAAGCATCTCGGAGTTGGAATATACGCTTTGATGAGGTGATCAAAGCATATGGTTTTATACAGACTTTTGGAGAAACCTGTATTTACAAGAAAGTGAGTGGGAGCTCTGTAGCATTTCTAATATTATATGTAGATGACATATTGTTGATTGGAAATGATATAGAATTTCTGGATAGCATAAAAGGATACTTGAATAAAAGTTTTTCAATGAAAGACCTCGGTGAAGCTGCTTATATATTAGGCATCAAGATCTATAGAGATAGATCAAGACGCTTAATTGGACTTTCACAAAGCACATACCTTGATAAGATTTTGAAGAAGTTCAAAATGGATCAGTCAAAGAAAGGGTTCTTGCATGTATTACAAGGTATGAAGTTGAGTAAGACTCAATGCCCGACCACTGCAGAAGATAGAGAGAAAATGAAAGTCATTCCCTATGCCTTAGCCATAGGATCTATCATGTATGCAATGCTGTGTACCAGACCTGATCTGTGCCTTGCTATAAGTCTAGCAGGGAGGTACCAAAGTAATCCAGGAGTGGATCACTGGACAGCGGTCAAGAACATCCTAAAGTATCTGAAAAGGACAAAGGATATGTTTCTCATGTATGGAGGTGATAAAGAGCTCGTCGTAAACGGTTACGTCGATTCTAGCTTTGACACTGATCCGGATGACTCTAAGTCACAAACTGGATATGTATTTTTATTGAACGGTGGAGCTGTCAGTTGGTGCAGTTCCAAGCAGAGCGTCGTGGCGGGATCTACGTGTGAAGCGGAATACATAGCTGCTTCAGAAGCAGCAAATGAAGGAGTCTGGATGAAGGAGTTCATATCCGATCTAGGTGTAATACCTAGTGCATCGGGTCTAATGAAAATCTGTTGTGACAACACTGGAGCAATAGCCTTGGCGAAGGAATCCAGGTTTCACAAGAGAACAAAGCACATCAAAAGACGCTTCAATTCCATCCGCGATCTAGTCAAGGAGGGAGACATAGAGATTTGCAAAATACATACGGATCTGAATGTTGCAGACCCATTGACTAAACCTCTTCCACGGGCAAAACATGATCAACACCAGGACTCCATGGGTGTGAGGATCATCACTTTGTAATCTAGATTATTGACTCTAGCTCAAGTGGGAGACTGAAGGAAATATGCCCTAGAGGCAATAATAAAGATGTTATTTGTATTTCCTTATATCATGATAAATGTCTTTTATTCATGCTAGAATTGTATTAACCGGAAACTTAGTACATGTGTGGATACATAGACAAAACAGTATGTCCCTAGTATGCCTCTACTAGACTAGCTCATTGATCAAAGATGGTTATGTTTCCTAACCATAGACATGAGTTGTCATTTGATCAACGGGATCACATCATTAGGAGAATGATGTGATGGACAAGACCCATCCGTTAGCATAGCACTATGATCGTTTAGTTTTTTCTGCTATTGCTTTCTTCATGACTTATACATGTTCCTATGACTATGAGATTATGCAACTCCCGAATACCGTAGGAACACCTTGTGTGCTATCAAACGTCACAACGTAACTGGGTGATCATAAAGATGCTCTACAGGTGTCTCCGAAAGTATTCGTGGTGTTGGCATAGATCAAGATTAGGATTTGTCACTCTGAGTGTCGGAGAGGTATCTCTGGGCCCTCTCGGTACCACACATCATAATAAGCCTTGCAAGCAAAAGACTAATGAGTTAGTCACGAGATGATGTGTTACGGAACGAGTAAAGAGACTTGCCGGTAACGAGATTGAACTAGGTATAGAGATACCGACGATCGAATCTCGGGCAAGTAACACACCGTTGACAAAAGGAACAATGTATGTTGTTATGCGGTTCTGACCGATAAAAGATCTTCGTAGAATATGTAGGAGCCAATATGAACATCCAGGTTCCTCTATTGGTTATTGACCGGAGATGAGTCTCGGTCATGTCTACATAGTTCTCGAACCCGTAGGGTCCGCACGCTTAACGTTTGATGACGATCGGTATTATGAGTTTATGAGTATTGATGTACCGAAGGTAGTTCGGAGTCCCGGATGAGATCACGGACATGACGAGGAGTCTCGGAATGTCCGAGACATAAAGATTGATATATTGGACGACTATATTCGGACACCGGAAGTATACCGGAAAAGTTTCTGATTTAACGGGATTGCCGGAGGAGGTTACCGGAACCCCCTACGAAGGGGGATGGTCCATAGTGGGCCTTATGGAAAAGAGAGAGGCAGCCCATAGGGCTAGCCGGCGCCCCACCTAGGGTTCCTAGTTGGACTAGGAGTTGGGGGGCGCCACCTCTTCTTCTTTTCCTATTCCCTCTCTTCCTTCTTTGGTGGTTCCTACTAGGAATCCTATTCCTAGTAGGATTGCACCCATAGCCGCACCAAACAAGGGCCGGCCGGCCTCCCCCCTTGCTCCTTTATATACGGGGGCAGGGGGCACCCAAAGACACACAAGTTGAATTGTTTTAGCCGTGTGCGGTGCCCCCCTCCACAGAAACACTCCTCGGTCATACCGTTGCAGTGCTTAGGCGAAGCCCTGCGCCGGTGAATACATCATATCCGTCACCACGCCGTCGTGCTGACGAAACTCTCCCGTGAGGCTCAACTGGATCAAGAGCTCGTGAGACGTCATCAAGCTGAACGTGTGCTGAACGCGGAGGTGCCGTACGTTCGGTGCTTGATCGGTTGAATCGCGAAGAAGTTCGACAACATCAACCGCGTCACTTGACGCTTCCGCTCCCGGTCTACGAGGGTACGTAGACACACTCTTCCCTCTCGTTGCTATGCATCTGGTAGATAGATCTTGCGTGATTATAGGAAAATTTTAAAATACTACGTTCCCCAACAACAACACCATGCTAGGTATGTCGAGATGTGGGAGCAGATGCTCGGTTCTATAGAGACCGATATGACTTTGGCGGACATGAGGAATTACAAAGAAACTCATCTAAGTGGTATGACAATGGGAGGCGATTTCGAGTGCGTTTGAGGCCAAGGTGGACCGACACAGATCTCGCAGATCATGATGCAAACAATGATCACACGATGAGTATGACGCCATAGTGAGAAGTACACAAGGTTCTCAAAGAGAGTACGCGCCTTTGACTGATAGAGTGGTAAGTCTTGTTAACCTATTTGGAGAGTGAATTCATATTATCTTGATTGTGCAAACTTTTGAGCTTACGTTGAATTTTCAGATTTTTGAGCTCAATAGAAGTATCATCGAAGGCTCGAGTGCACTAATCCATAACCCTGCGACTCCAGAGTCGGATGCTACCTTGAGGGAAACGGTGAAAGTAAGCACTTGATATCCTTACTCCGTTGCATTAAAAATGTTTTACTTCACAAGTCTTTTTACTTCATAAGCCCTTACTCTGTTGCATTCAAAATATTTGTCTCTTTGTTATTGTTGTTGCTGCAGCGTTTCATGAATCGTTGCCGGAAGCTAGTCACCATTCTTGGATGCGCAAGCCCGGGTGCCGTAGATGTGCATGCTCCGAGCACATCGATTTTTTTTGAACCGGGCATTACCCCTTTCCATTAAAAGCATAACGGAAATACAGCCGTCCCAGATCCAAACGGAAAGGAAACCGAGAAAAGGGTAAAGCGAGTTCAAAGCATCGTTGGGAAACCCACCAGAAATACCCGTCATCGGGCAATTTGCCATGGGGCGAAAACCCAACGACACCAGATAAACGCTATCACAAGTCTACCAGTTCAGCTAGGGGAGATAAGTTGCCACAAGGGTCTAACAATCGACCAGCATAAAGGCTCACGCAGGAGCTCAAAAGAGACGACCTGAAAATCACTAGAAAGCATTCCAGGAAAAACGGAGAGTTGAGCTCGGGGTCATCAACTCAGCTCGAATCACCCGGCGGGGCACACAGACGCATCATGTTCGCAGCACTTGTCTTCAGAATCTTCGCACCACGCTCCATAGCTTCGCGATCCTCTCCTTTCAGCAGACCTGCCCAGTACAACATGTTTCCACAGGCAGAGTACACAATATCAAAAGGAGATCGTAACTTCTTTTTTTCAAAAGTGACACTATTACGGGTATTCCAAACAGCCCAGCAAATAGCCGCCAAGCAATAAGTATAAAATTTTTCTCCATCAGGAAGGAAGATATAGCACCATGAGAAAAAATGCCACAAATTATTAGGACCAACATCCGTGCCCAAAGCACAACCTGCTGTTCTCCAAACAACCCTGGCCACGGGGCAGGTGAAGAACAAGTGCTGAGAGGTCTCCCTCTCACCACAGAAAGAGCAAGAAGGGTTCCCCATCCAGTTCCTCTTATTCATAACATCTCTAGTTAACACAGCATCCTGGGAAAGCTGCCAGATAAAGATTTGAATCTTAAGTGGAACCTTGGCTCGCCAAACCCATCTATAGTTACTCCCTGCAATATTTCTCTCCAAATAACTATAGACAGACCTGGTGGTGAATTTGTTTCTATTACCACCCCCCAAGGACCAACTAATCGTGTCCGGTTCATCAGAACGAGGCCACGAGTTAACCACATCCTGAAGCTCTTTCCATTGTTCCAGAAGCGTCGGATGCAGATTTCTCCTGAAGAAATCAGTCCCACACCTTCTCTAAATTTGGCCACCGTAATGTTTTGATCATTACAAATATCAAAGAGAGTAGGGAAACGACTACACAGCGGCTGATCAGAACCAACAGGATCAAGCCACATCCTAGTAATGTTCCCAGCCTTAAGAGTAATCCCTCGGCCAGCAAGATATACATCCTTAACTTTCATAATATCTTTCCAGATAGGAGAGTCCCCAAACTTAGCTTTGACCGAGGAAATCGAGTCTTTCCTC
This sequence comes from Secale cereale, assembly GCA_902687465.1. Lineage (NCBI taxonomy): Eukaryota > Viridiplantae > Streptophyta > Magnoliopsida > Poales > Poaceae > Secale > Secale cereale. Next base: position 751,966,970 of record LR738714.1, read on the forward strand.
AGGTATTTAGCCCGAATTACATCTTGCCAAAGCCCCTGTTCCGTATCTAGCTTCCACCACCACTTGGTCAGGAGGCTTATATTTTGTTTGCGGAGGTCTTTCACCCCCAAGCCCCCTTTATCTTTCGAGCGACAGATCCTGGACCATTTAACCAGGTGGTATCGTTTACGTCCTTCATGCTCTTGCCAGAAGAAACGTTTACGATGTTTGTCTAATTTCACGATCACACCTTTAGCCAATAAGAACATACTCATGTAGTAGTACACAATTCCTGTTAAGGAAGTGTTAGCGAGAATTAGACGCCCCCCGAAGAGGCTGCATTCCCAATCCATGATTCACAACATTTCATAAACTTCTCATCTAGAAAATCCCAATCTAAGCACCGAAGAGTAGAGAAGCTCACAGGAACACCCAGGTATTTCATCGGAAAATGCCCAATATTACAATTAAACAGCTCAGCATAGAAAGATCTCATGTCATCGTCACCCCCAACACAAAGGATTTCGCTTTTCTCAAAGTTGATCTTCAAACCTGACATTAATTCGAAAATGTATAATAGGAGTTTTAGATTGACAGCCGCCTCCCTATCATGTTCAATACAAATGACCGTATCGTCGGCGTATTGCAAAATGGCCACTCCATCTTCTATCAGGTCCGAGGCCATGCCAGTTAACAACTTTTCTTTTTGGGCATTGCGGACCATCTTAGATAGGGTCTCCACGGCCAAGTTAAACAGAAAGGGAGAATGGGGGTCGCCCTGGCGCACCCCTTTGCAACTTTGGAAGTACGGGCCATTCTCTTGATTAAGTTTGATACTAACCGTACCATCACGAAGGATCTTCTCCACCCACCCACACCAAGTGGGGCAGAAACCTCTACTCTTGTGGCAATCTATCAAGAAATCCCAACTGATCTTATCATAGGCTTTCTCGAAGTCCAGTTTCAAAACAACCCCTACTTTTTTCTTTCGATAGGAGTGGTGGAGAATTTCATGAAGGGTAAGGATACCATCCATAATAGTCATGTGCTTAATGAATGCATTTTGGTGCTTACTAATAAGGTTGTCTGTGAACAAAGCCACCCTGTTGTCTAGTACCTTAGTGATGAGCTTGTAGGGGCATCAAAGTAGACATATAGGGCGATATTGCTGGATCTTTTTTGCCCCATTCATTTTCGGTATCAAAGTAATAATCCCATAATTCAATCTGGCAACATCCAGGTTATTGTTATAGAATGCATCAAAGATACGCATAATATCTACCTTTACAAAGTCCCAGCAAGCTTTATAGAACTCAGCCGGAATGTTATCCGGGCCAGGAGCCCTGTTACTATCCATGCTAAAAAGGGCTTTCTTAACCTCCTCCACAGTAAAAGGACTAGTCAGAATGATGTTGTCATCCTCTGACAGTTTCTCATCATTAGTCCAAGTTTCAGGGGAGAGATGGAACATATTTCCTCTAGCAGGCCCGAAAAGATCTTTGTAGAACGAAGTGGCATGAGCTAGAAGGTTCTTGGTTCCTTCCACCACCGTATCTCCACTAACCAGGGAATGAATGGTATTTTTCCTTTTTTTCCCATTCGCTATTCTATGAAAGTAGGCCGTATTACGGTCCCCTTTTAAAAGCCACCTCTCATTAGACTGTTGTAGCCAGAACAACTCCTCATTAGCCAGCAGCTCATTGAGCTCTACACATAGGTCACTTCTTCTCTCATAGGATTCGATATCTAGCGGACCAAGTTCCTCTTTGGCTTCAAGGTCCTCTAGTTCTCTTAGGATCACCTTTTTTCTTTTTCTGGCATGCCCAAAGGAGTGGGAACCCCACCCTTTGAAATACTTTTTAAGGCGCTTCAGTTTTATATTAAGAATGTCTATAGGGTCCTCTGAAGCAACATACTGCCCCCAGATATTCTTGGCTATATCATAAAAATTCTCATTATTAAGCCAGCTAGCTTCAAACCTAAACTCACGTTGACGAAGATACTTCTTCTTAATAGGGTTTGAGTTCAGTAATAGGGGATTATGATCGGAAACATCCCTAACCAGCTTGCGGATAGCAACAAGTGGAAACAGATCTTCCCAATCATAACTCATGGGGACTCTATCAAGCTTTTCAAGAGTAGGGTGCTTTTGATTATTCGACCACGTATATCTGCCCCCACTCATATGAATCTCCCTGAGGTTTAAATGCTGAATAACAGCATTGAACCTATCCATGTGCTTGGAGCGTCGCATGTTTTTATTCTTATCGTCATTACCCCTAAGGATATTGAAATCCCCCCCTATCACATAGGGGGTGTTAATATTCCCACACTCATTATTAAGCTCCTCCAAGAATTCCCCTCTCTTGTCATCATGAGCAGCCCCATAAACCACAACCAGGGTCCAAACACATCTCAGTTTGACATCAAATACTGTAACTTGAAGTAGATAGTTACCAAATTTCCAGGAGATAACTTCCAGACTGTCCTTCCTAACACCATAAAGGATCCCACCAGCTTTGCCTAAAGATGGAATCCAATTCCAATCCAGGCTATCATAGGGGTCAACTTTCCTAAGAAATTTAGGAGTGTAATTTTTCTTCTTCGTTTCCAGGAGGCCAATAAAGTCCAGGGAATGATCTCTGATAATATCAGAGAAGCAGGTAGCCATTCCCTTCTTACCTGCTCCTCTGCAATTCCAAAAAAGGCCATTCATTTTTTCTTCTTCACCCCCCCCCCCCTTCCTAGTAGCTCTACTAGGAGTCAGAGTAGAGCTAGTATTCTTCTTCAAAGGAAACTCATTTTTTTGACTTCTAGTAACAGGTCTAGAGATAACTATAGTTTGTTTCTTTTCCCTCTTTTTCCTAGACCTCACCATTGTGAACTTATCCTCATCAGCATCATTTCCCCCATCCCAGTTCATGTTTAAAGGGGTCTGATCTCCAGTCTCATTAATTAGGATCATTTCTTTTTTATCTTCAATATCATGTCTCACATTAGGGTCGATAACCTCACTGTTATTTCTGAATTTTTCAAGTTCACGTAAAACATCTATACTAGCAAAGTCCGTGTCAGGAATATTGACACCCATTTTAACAGCCCTAATAATGAGTTCAGGGTTAGACAGTGCATCAAAGGAGTTAAGTTTTTTCGGAATACCTTCAATATCTCTTTTTTTAGCCACAGCCAGAGCCCTCTCCTCAATTTTCTCCATTTTGCCCTGAACATTGCGGAGGCTGAAACGCAGGTTTTCTTCAGTAACCAGAGGAGGGCAAGGAGGCATCATGTCTTTCTTCTCCTCTTCGGGAGATTCCACCACATAAGCACTGTCCACCTTCAAAACAGGATCATAATGATTAACTTCATTTCCAGCCTGGTGGTAATTTCTAACCACATCAGAATAAGTCTTCTTAGAGTTTTTGGAATTAGATTCAGAAGGAGACTCAGTATAGGATCTTACTTTTTCTTGCCTCATCTCCTGAGCCATGGTCTCAATGAGTAGGGTGTTATGTAGGGAATCATCAGATTCCACACTTTCCTGAGATTCATGAATAGTATCAACCTTGTCGCCCTGGGGCATGCAAGGTTTCCCTCCCAGGGCAACAGATCCCCCACTCTTTTGAGTTCCAGGATTTGGCATAGGAGCCATCTTTTTTTCATTGTTAACCTCAGGATTAGGAGGATATTTTATACCCACCCTCTCTCTGTCAGGGTCCCTCACAAGGATCTGCTCAACCTCAAAGTAAAAATCATAAAAGTGTTCCCCAAGAACAGCTTCTGCCACAGCAGGAATCTCATCCACATTCCTACAGCCTACTCTGACCCGGGCCGAAGCCGGTCGATGTAGGGTAGCAGGATCAATCTCAAGGGGAACTCCAACCAAGGATGCCACGTATGCCATGTTTTTTTCACTTCTTTTGTCCAAAGGCACATTACTAATTTTGATCCAAGCAGATTCCATAACACCTTTAGCCCCAACCGAAGAGGACCAGCGAGCAACCTGAATGACTGCTCCACTGGTCTTGAGAGTAACCTTACCAACATAGCAAATCTGTGCAACTGCACGAGGGTTAGGGAAACGAACTACAAACACCCCCGGTCCGATAGCATGAGCAGAACAGCGCCAGTCAGTGGCAAGGTAGGCATTCAGATCTAGCTCCATCTGACGCGTAGATGTCTCCCCCTCTATGATAGTAACAACAATGTTGTTTGCCCTCTCCTTATGCTGATTAGCCGTGCAAGAATCATGAACATAGTAAAAGCCCTGCCCTCTAGATTGAAACGCACACATCGCTGCCATACACTCCCAAGGCAGAAATTCAGCACACATGGAGGCCAGATGACCAAGTTTACCACATCGCTCGCAGAATGCTTGAGGGCATCTGGCAGGGGCATGCTCATGAGATTTGTAGATGGGGCGTGGATCAAGTTTTTTGGAAGGGGGCACCTGATTAGGGTTCTTCTTTCCATGAGCTTGACGGGGAATAGGCGCAGCAGGTCGCCTGACGGAGCTGTCCCCCGAGCCCTGATTCACCTGGCCCTTCTGGATCCAGACACCGCCGGACTGGAGCTCCTGGTGGCCGGAGGCAGCCGCCTCGTCCCATCGGGAGGTGTCCCCCGAGGCCGGCGAGATGTTGGAGGAGGAGTTGTTGGAGCCGCCCCCGTCCTCGCGCCTCCAAGAGAACTTGTTGCCGCGGCCTCCTTGGCGCCCTCCGCCACGATCCACGCGACCAGCTTCGCCTCCACCACGGCGCGCACCTCGACCACCGCGCGCCTCCATGACAGGAGCAGCCGCGACCGCCGCAAAGGAGCGTAGGTCACCCCCAACCTTGCCCTTCCACCACTCGAAGCTCTCAGCGGGGCTGGATCTAGATCTGGAGTCCCTCTCCTCCGCCGCCCAGAAGTGGGATAGGGCAGTTTCTAGGTCAAGGATCTGGTGCGAGGGGGCTTTTATCCCCACGCCCGCTCCGCTCGGGGCACGCTGGATCCCCACCACGTCCCTCTCCTCCGAGCACATCGATGGTGCAGGCAAGTGGAGCCGCCGCTTCTTATAGCCACGCCGGTGCTTCTTCTAGCCACGCAGGTGGTGGCAGCGACTCCGGTGAATCTGAGGAGGAAGAGGAGGTAGACTTGCAGGTCGATGAAGCCCCGGAAGAGATCAACATGTCACAAATGATGGATGCACCACCGGACTCCTAAGCAAAAAGGGATTCTCACCCTCATGAAGATCCATACAGCCCGTCACAGTTCCAAAAGCCGCTTCCTCGTCGCCGCAAGAAGACCGTGAATGCGGGGTGCTCTAAGAGAGGAAGAATGGGACGATGAACTAGTGTTTGGGCATGTTAAACTAATGTTTGGCCATGTTGAACTATCATGAGCTTTTAGTTTGCTTTGAACTTGAGGACTTTTATTTCAAGTTCTATGTTGGACTTGAGGACATATATTCTAGTATTGTGTTGGACTTGTTTTGTACTATTTGTGCTCTATTTATGACATATTATGCTGGTGAAACTTGTGCATATATGTTGTTTTTGCTCTGAAACACTGTGAAAACTGTAGTTTGCAGGCTTGTTCTGTAGCTGGACTGAGGGCAGGACCCTACCGCCATCGTCTCCGGCAGTAGGCCTGGGTAGCCTACCGCCAGCAACTATGGCGGTAGGGTGCTGCCCTTAGCCCAGCCACTAGAAAAGGATAAGGTAGGGGGTGTAAACTTTCTAGCGATAGGGTTTGATCCTACCGCCATAGGCCGTGGCGGTAGGCTTCGTACCCTACCGCCAGAGCCAATGGCGGTATGCCCTTTTCCCGTCAGCACGCGCCGAGGGCCATCAGTCGCCGTCAGAGGGCCTACCGCCAGTGCTGACGGCGGTAGGACGTGCAAACCTACCGCCGGCCCTCCTGACGTTAGGCAAAAGGGCCAGATCCCGAAATATTTTCTGACGGGGTCAGATCCGGAATTTGTTAGTAAAAAGGGTCAAAACACGAATATTTTCTCTCGCTCATTGCTCTGTTTATAATACTAGTATAACTAGTAAGTGTGCACGTGCAATGCACGTCTTAACGGATATTATTATCAGATGTGAGAATTCACATGCATAAAAAAGACACTCTGATAGCACTCCAAATACCACAAATCAATTTTTTGTTGTTAGAAGATGTATTAGAAGGTTTGTTTGTCGATGTATTAGTAGAAAAAGAAATAGGCAGTATAGACAGTCTAGCGACATGACCATGCCGCGGTTACAAAGGCCCTTTGGCCCTGGCGGGCAACCATAATGTCGCATAAAGGAAAACAACACACATACAGTTGCAATAAAACTATCTCCAGATATCAGCCAATCATTTGGCCCTTGAGAGCTTCCACAATCCGACTTCGTACTGTTTCGGCTGTCTGTGCTATCATTTTTCTGGAAGCTTTTAAGCCTGTTGTCCAGATGTTGCTGCCTAAAAGTAGTTATTGTAAATTGTTTTCTTATGGTCTCGATATGCTGGCAAAGCTCTTGTGCCAATCAACTTATGATTCAAATGTCGAAGAAACGCTATAATTTATTATTCTATATATGTATATTGTAAAGAGTGAAGACACAAGCAATTATCTCATTAAATCGTAAATTAGATTATGTAATTCTCATGGATGTTGTCTCCAATTTCATTCTCGATGTCTAGGTGAGAAGTGCCCCAAAAATCATGTTATGAGAATCAACATCCGAGCCATGTATTCGGCACTGTACATAGTAACAAAGTTGCTGGAAGTTGTAAATAAGTACCATTAACTGACCATGTAAACAAATTATCATAATTAAGGTAAATTCATTTGGATTGTGCGTAGGATATATACTACAGATTAAGCATCACAATGTTAACTGACCATGTAAAAAAAATTAAACACAATTAAGGTAAATCTGCTTGGATTGTGCATAAGACATATACTACAAATTAAGCATCATTCGGGTAACGAAAGTAGAATACAAAATGTGATATATGGAAGCAGTGCCGTAGGTAGGATTTCGCCACGCCCAAGGCCAGCCCTCATCGGCACAGTATGTACTATAGCTACTGTGCGCTACTGTATCTACTATGCAATAAATTTGCGTGATATTTTTCTTGTGGAATGGAAAGTAGAAGGGTCCTCAAAACTCAAGCAGACCTAGCATTGTAATGTGGTAGGCAACCATTAGCATTTACATAAAATTCATCATTGTCATACTCATAATCTAATGCAGGCAAAGTAACAACGATGTGATTAGGGGCAAAACAATTCCCTGAAAACAATAAATCAATAATGAATAAATAGATACATGTTATACTTAAAACCAACCATTCTTGTTGCCTGGCTCTAGGATTAGAGAGAGACCCTGAGGAGATGCACTAGTAGAAAACAGGGCATTGGTCCAGCCCATTAGCCCCGGTTCAATCTAGAACCGGGTCCAATGGGGGTACTGGACCCGGTTCGTGAGCCCAGGGGGCCGGCCGGGCCACGTGAGCCATTGGTCCCGGTTCGTCTGGACCTATTGGTCCCGGTTGGAGCTAAAAACCGGGACCAATGGCTCTTGCTCCTGGCCCACCACTATTGGTCCCGGTTGGTGTTATGAACCGGGACCAAAGGCACCCCTTTAGTCCCGGTTTTTAGCACCAACCGGGACCAGTGAGTTGCCGATATATACCCCCTCACTCAAGAGCAGAGCTCACTGCTCTGTTTTTTTTCTGGCCGAGGGGGAGAGGGGTTAGTGGTGCTCTAGCTCACCTCCTATGCACACAACGTGTTCAGTGGAATGCCCGAGCCACACTAGTTAATCTTTTCTCCTCTCGAAGCTCTATTTTCTCCGAGATTTGTCTAGGTTTAGCGGTCCGTCACGTCCCGTCCCCGTCTTCGCCGCCGTCGATCGCCCCCGCCGATCTCGTCACCGGCACCACCGTGGTGAGCCTCTTGTTATGTCCATGCTTTTCTTACTTTTATTATTGCTTTAGATAGATATTTGTCTAATTTTCTTACGTTTATTATTGCTTGTTATTATATAGTGCGATGGTTTTGATATCCGCCCACGTGGGCCCTCGTTCGGTCTACGATTCGGATGTGGTATATTATCTTTAATTTATAACTATTTGTTTTAGTGTTTATGATAGTTATGCCGACCAACCTGACATGCATAGATGTTTTATTATGTCTAGGAGGTAGTTGAACAGGAAATTCCAACCGACCCTCTTGTGGAGAGGTTAAATTTAGTTGAAGAGGAAAACATTTCGTTAAAGAAAAAATTGGAAAAAATGGAGGAGGAGAAGATGGAATTGGAGTTGCATGTTGCGGAAGTTATCGATGATCACAAGATCAAGATGGACCCTATTGTCGAGAGGTTAAATTTAGTTGAAGAAGAAAACAAATTCTTGAAGGAAAAAATAAAAAAAAATTGTGGCGAGAAGATGATATTGGAGTTGCATGTTGCGGATGTCGTCGATGATCACAAGATCAAGATGGATGCAATGCGGTTGAAGATTAAAAAGATTAGAAAATATGCCATTCATACCGAGGCTTGGTATCATTATGCCGTTGGATCAATTGTTACCTTGGTTCCGATTATGATAGCATTTGTTTTCGCGTTGAAATGTTTTACATAGTTTCGATGTGTATGGAGAGCTATATGTTGTTAGATGAGAACTATATATGTATGTACTTTGGTTTTAATGTGATGATGAACTTTTATCCATTTGGTCACTTAATTATCTATTTATGATGTTCTGTAATGGTTTTGACACACTTAATTATATATAAATGCACGCAGATGAACCGGCAATGGATGTACGGTGACAGACACACCTCCGAGTACATTAAGGGCGTGCGTGAGTTTCTAAATGCGGCTGAGGCAAACAAGCAGAATGGTTTTATGTGTTGTCCATGCACTAAATGTGTGAATACGATGTCTTACTCTAACTGGAAAATCCTTCACTCCCACCTGCTTTACAAGGGTTTCATGCCACACTATAATGTTTGGACGAGGCACGGAGAAATAGGGGTTATGATGGAAGACGGCGAAGAAGAAGAGTACGATGACAACTATGTGCCCTCTGAATATGGCGATGCTGCAATGGGGGGAGCTGGTGAAGATCAAGAGGAACCAGACGATGTGCCCAATGATGCTGCAACGGGTGAAGCTGCTGAAGATCAAGAGGAACCAAATGATGATCTTCGCCGGGTCATTGTCGATGCAAGGACACAATGCGAAAGTCAAAAGGAGAAGCTGAAGTTCGATCGCATGTTAGAGGATCACAAAAAAGGGTTGTACCCCAATTGCGAAGATGGCAACACAAAGCTCGGTACCGTACTGGAATTGCTGCAGTGGAAGGCAGAGAATGCTGTGGCTGACAAAGGATTTGAGAAGCTACTGAAAATATTGAAGACGAAGCTTCCGAAGGATAACGAATTGCCCGACAGTACATACGCAGCAAAGAAGGTCATATGCCCTCTAGGATTGGAGGTGCAGAAGATACATGCATGCCCTAATGACTGCATCCTCTACCGCGGTGCATACAAGGATCTGAACGCATGCCCGGTATGCGGTGCATTGTGGTATAAGATCAGACGAGATGACCCTGGTGATGTTGATGGCGAGCCCGCCAGGAAGAGGGTTCCTGCGAAGGTGATGTGGTATGCTCCTATAATACCACGGTTGAAACGTTTGTTTAGAAACAGAGAGCAGGCCAAGTTGATGCAATGGCACAGTGAGGACCGTAAGAAAGACGGGAAGTTGAGAGCACCCACTGACGGGTCGTAGTGGAGAAAAATCGAGAGAAAGTACTGGGAGGAGTTTGCAAAGGACCCAAGGAACGTATGGTTTGCTTTAAGCGCGGATGGCATTAATCCTTTCGGGGAGCAGAGCAGCAATCACAGCACCTGGCCCGTGACTCTATGTATGTATAACCTTCCTCCTTGGATGTGCATGAAGCGGAAGTTCATTATGATGCCAGTTCTCATCCAAGGCCCTAAGCAACCCGGCAACGACATTGATGTGTACCTAAGGCCATTAGTTGAAGAACTTTTACAGCTGTGGAATGGAAACGATGTACGTGCGTGGGATGAGCACAAAAAGGAGGAATTTGACCTAAAGGCGTTGCTGTTCGTGAGCATCAATGATTGGCCCGCTCTCAGTAACCTTTCAGGACAGTCAAACAAAGGATACCACGCATGCACGCACTGTTTAGATGACACTGAAAGTATATACCTAGACAAGTGCAGGAAGAATGTGTACCTGGGCCATCGTCGATTTCTTCCGACCAACCATCAATGTCGAAAGAAAGGCAAGCATTTCAAAGGCGAGGCAGATCACCAGAAGAAGCCCGCCATGCGTACCGGTGATCACGTACTTGCTATGGTCAATGATTTACACGTAATCTTTGGAAAGGGCCCGGGCGCACTAGCTGTTCCGAATGACGATGAGGGACACGCACCCATGTTGAAGAAGAAATCTATATTTTGGGACCTACCCTACTGGAAAGACCTAGAGGTCCGCTCTTCAATCGACGTGATGCACGTGACGAAGAACCTTTGCGTGAACCTGCTAGGCTTCTTGGGCGTGTATGGAAAGACAAAAGATACAGCTGAGGCACGGGAGGACCTGCAACGTTTGCACGAAAAAGACGGCATCCCTCCGAAGCAGTATGAAGGTCCTGCCAGCTATGCTCTTACGAAAGAAGAGAAAGAAATCTTCTTTGAATGCCTGCTCAGTATGAAGGTCCCGACTGGCTTCTCGTCGAATATAAAGGGAATAATAAATATGGCAGAGAAAAAGTTCCAGAACCTAAAGTCTCATGACTACCATGTGATTATGACGCAACTGCTTCTGGTTGCATTGAGGGGGCTTCTACCAGAAAACGTCCGATTAGCCATTGTGAAGCTATGTGCATTCCTCAATGCAATCTCTCAGAAGGTGATCGATCCAGAAATCGTACCAAGGCTAAGGAGTGATGTGGCGCAATGTCTTGTCAGTTTCGAGCTTGTGTTCCCACCATCCTTCTTCAATATCATGACACACGTCCTAGTTCATCTAGTCGACGAGATTGTCATTCTGGGGCCCGTATTTCTACACAATATGTTCCCCTTTGAGAGGTTCATGGGAGTCCTAAAGAAATATGTCCGTAACCGCGCCAGGCCAGAAGGAAGCATCTCCATGGGCCATCAAACAGAGGATGTCATCGGGTTTTGTGTTGACTTTATTCCTGGCCTTAATAAGATATGTCTCCCTAAATCGCGGTACGAGGGGAGACTGACTGGAAAAGGCACGCTTGGAAGGGACTCAATAATATGCAGGGACGGATATTCTTGGTCTCAAGCACACTACACAGTTCTACAGAACTCTACATTGGTGACCCCGTATGTCGATGAACAAAAGAACAGTCTGCGCTCCAAACACCCGGAGCAGTGCGACGACTGGATTACACGTGAACACATCAGGACTTTCAGCAGTTGGTTGGAAACACGTCTCAGAGGTGACAACACTGTTTGTGATGAGTTGTACTTGTTGTCCAGGGGACCATCTTCGACTGTATTGATTTACAAAGGATACGAGATAAATGGGAATACATTTTACACGATTGTCCAAGATCAAAAGAGCACCAACCAAAACAGCGGTGTCCGCTTTGATGCAACAACCGAGAGGGGAAAGGACACATATTATGGTTACATAGTGGACATATGGGAACTTGACTACGGACATGATTTTAAGGTCCCTTTGTTTAAGTGCAAATGGGTCAATCTGTCAGGAGGCGGGGTACAGGTAGACCCACAGTACGGAATGACAACAGTAGATCTGAAAAATCTTGGATACACTGACGAACCGTTCGTCCTAGCCAATGATGTGGCACAGGTTATCTATGTGAAGGACATGTCTACCAGACCGAGAAAAAGAAAAGATAAGGAAGCGAATACATCATACGATGAGCCAAAGCGCCACATAGTTCTTTCAGGAAAAAGGGACATCCTGGGAGTGGAGGGCAAGATAGACATGTCTGAAGATTATGAAAAGTTTCATGAAATTCCACCCTTCAAAGTCAAGGCTGACCCAAGCATCCTGATAAACGATGAAGATTATCCATGGTTACGGCGCAATAAGCAAATGACACAAGCGAAGAAAAAGTGAAGACTTTTTTCCGCAACTATTATGATGATACCATGCCAACTTTGTAACAAACGAGTATGATACCATTGTCCGTTTGTACTATTCAAATTTCAATACTACTTGCACTAACAGAGAAAGTTTGTAATTGGTTTTACCAGAAAGAATTAAAAAAATAAAGCAAATAACAAAAGAAAATAAATAATGCAGAAAACAAAACAAAAAAAACTTGAAAAAAATAGCAACAATAAGTATTTTGTCGTAAGTATAAACAAAATAAAATAAATAAAGCAACAAAGAAAATAAATAAAGGAAGTAAAATAAATAAAGCAACTCTAAATACAGCAAAAAACAACTTAGAAATAAACAAAGAAAATAAAATAAATAAAGAAACTCTAAATACAGCAAAAAAACAACTTAGAAATAAATAAAGCAAAAAAGGAAAAAAATTGGGCGCTGCCGAGTGAGCCTGCAAGGCCTATTGCACAGGATCCACCTGTACTATAAGGCCCAGCAAGCTCACAGGGCAGCGCGCAGAGTTAGGCCCAGAAGCCTGCATTTGAGAGGAGCTCGAGAGGGTGGGAGCAGCAGCCCTTATAAACCACTCTCGAGCTCCCTCAGCTAGCGAGGTGGGACTAAACATCACACCGCACCCGCGCCAGCACAGGGCCTTTGGTCCCGGTTGGTGTCTGAAACCGGGACTAAAGGGTGTATTAGTCCCGGTTGGTGGCTGAAACCGGGAATAATACCCCCCCCCCCTTTAGTCCCGGT